>CM038143.1:397806399-399006399 GCA_021437245.1 Aegilops speltoides
CAGTGACTACTCTTGTCCTCACCTCACGTACCACACATAGGTTGATTTTTTTATCCCGGCAAACACAACACAACAACCTATCTAACGCATGGCAGCGAGCGCCTACCTCGGGCTTCCGCCCAAAAAATGAGCAGCGCGTGGATGTTTCTAATCCGATGGAATCAATACTACTAGACCAGCTTTCCTATGAAACACTATTCACCTTTCCCGTGTTCCGAACGGTTGGAAGGGAAAGAATACGGTAGGAATTGCGTTCCTACGAAAATCCTGCACCAAACCTGTGAACCGAATGCAGCCTTAGCTGTTCGTAATATAATGTCCCTAGTAAAAATGAAGCCATGCCACTGTTTTTGCCTGTAATTTGTTTGAGACTCTGACAAGTTTAGCCAAATGTTTTTGCCTGTAATTGCTTGAGACTCTGATCGTTTCCTCTGTGCCTTTTTGTGCAAACAGGATATCAATTCACACAGTTGTTGTTGTGACCTTTTGGTGCCTTTGCACAAAACTCTTCTTAAAAGAAGTGACTTTTGTGTTGTTTAACTAGAATGTCGAGATGGAGCAGTTGGTTCATTTTGGTGTAACTTGCACAAAGGGAGATCTGTGTTCCAATCCTCATCATCCATATTGGCGCCATAACCTTCCTTTAGGTAAGAATGATATTTAATGCATGTGTTCATCTCTATTTTCCGACTGCCATGAGAAAATAATGCTGTTTTTTACTAGTACACTTGTACTCCCTCACTGACAAAACCAATTCTGAATTAGAAGGCCAATCATGTACTTGGTTTCACCGACTGGTGAGGAGAAAGAGAAACAGAGCATGGAGAGGAAGAAGAAGAAGAATAAACAATGCCAAGGCGATCTTGCTGAAGCCAGAGGCCTCAGTCGAGGCTATTCAAGGGCTCCGGCAACGACTAGCTTACATGTGAGACGATCCTCTAGGGAGCCCTTCCACTTCTGATGTCTCACTTAATTAATTAGGAGCACTTAAGTACCAGTAATTTATTACTTCCTAATTTTCCTGTTGGAGTTAAACAAATCTTTAGTAGGACCCTATGCTGAATCATGTACATGTGAATGTTTGTCTATGGAGGTGAATCATGTGGTGGAGCAGGGAGGGAATATTATTAGTGTCATGACATAATAGTGCTATTGTTTGCATGTCAATTTATTGCCATTGGTTCAATGAGGCAATGTTTTGCGTATTGTCCATCATGAATTTGATGCTACTGTTTGAGTAATATGCTAATGTCTTCCTATCCTTTCTCACTAAGCTAATGAAGGTTTCAACTTGTTCCTACTTGTGCAAATAGGGATCATGTTGTGCCAATCATACATTTTAGTGGAACTACACAGGACAATACAATGAACTGTATCCCAGCCAGTGCTTTAACTCTCTGCTGGAAGTTCTTGATAATCTTCGATATAATCTCATCACCGTAAACAAGAGTGATTTCAACCATACATTTGAAGTGCACAAAATATATACTATTGTGTGATTCCAAAGAGTGCTTTATCATCTCTTATGGGACTACATGAATAAGCTTTTTTCTCGAGGTTGGTGCAGGCCTAAGGCCTTCATCCATATTAGTTTGATGTCATCTCTATTTGTATCGTACTCTTGTCATGAGAAACTCCTTTATCTTAGCACTTTTAAGTTTTGCAACCTATGATAAATGGCAATGCTTTGAGTGTTGAGTTGAGCTAATTAGCACTGATTAAATAAACTAATACCTCTCTTTAAGCAAGACTACTATGTTGCTAACTTTACCCATTAAGATAATGAGGGTGCTTCTATTTGTTAGTGTATGTTTCATCAACTAGTCCCACTATTACAGTAATCTCACTCTCTCAATATATGTGCCAACAGGGATGCTCGATTTTGGTGGAACTGCACAAAAACTTTGGGTGCTTCATTGCCTCGACAGCTTCCGTCCTTTCCTGTCTGTCGCTAATCTCCGCTTGCTTTCTTCCTTTGCCGTCAGTCGCTTGGCTTATCTCGGCTTCCAACCAAAGGAAATAGTAATTGATATGCTACCTCACACAACTTGGTACTGGTCTTTATCCTGATTATTGTGCCTGTCATATGTATTGGTAATTTGGTATTGTGCTACTGTTTGCCGATTTCATAAAGGAGTGATTTAGAGCCTGAACTTCATGAGCAAATCATTACATTGGGTGATTTCATAGAACGCACAAAATGATCGATGGACAGTACTTATGCTGCTGCTATGTACTCCAAAGTTCACTCGGACAAGCATCGATGTTGACAAGAAGTGCCTATATTCATTCGAGTATCAACCGGCGCCAACCAATTGTCAAACTCAAGTATTAGGAGAGTGAGCGCCAAAATATTGCTTGGTGCATAGCCCAAAAACGCAGATCGATCTTTGGTCCCAACTTGTGCCTTTTGGTTATCGGCACATATGGTAGCGAACTATATGGCATGAATTCTAAAGATTCCAGACAAGTTGGTTGACACATATATTCATCTGGGACTTAATCATTCTGCACGCCAAGGATGCTCCATTTCAGTTGAACTGCACAAAAAATTTGGGTGGTTCATTTTCTCAACTGCCTCCTTTCTCGTCTACAATGTAGAATTTTGGCAAGATACAGGACCAAGATGAGCCAGTAAACTAGTTGGATGAAAGTAGTGGCCAAGTTGCTCAAACCTCCATCGGCACGAGGCCACTATTTGAGGATAAACCTACAAGCAAAGTTCAGATTATGCATCTTGCCTCTTATGTACTCGAAAGTTTACTCGTACAAGAACTAATTTTAGCAAGAAGTACCTCTGATTGAACACCATTTACCAGTCTGTACCCTAGGTAATTAAAGTTTGTCCATGGATCATATTGGCTATGATCTCAATCATTTGGATGCATAAACATACTGAACGTGTGTATATCTGAATCTTTGTGTGAATTATGTATGAATATTGTCGTGTGATCTATCAATCATTTGGATGCATAGATATGCTGAGCTTGTGTATATATGAATCTTTTGAGTTGTTGATAGTGAATGTTGGCTATGAATAGGAACGTGTCCGTGAACTGAGTTTGATATGAATTGCAATGAGAATCGATTATAACCCTTCTCCTCCTCTCAACTCGCAACTCCACATCGCGTTTTCCCATCTCCAAGTCGTTCCGTCCGGGGCCTTGCCGTCGTCCACCGCCTCGCTGTGTTGGTGCGGCGTGGTCGACAAACGAGTCATCGAAGAGGATCAGACGTGGAGAGCTGACAATTTGGGACCCACGAGGTCCATGGTCGCACGCAAGGAAAGTTCCTCCTTATTAAGCTGAAAAAAATGTTTCCTCCACCTGACAGCTGGGACCCACCGGCTGTATCTTCGCACGGAAGGAAGTGCCTCCTTGTTTTGCAAAAAAAATTATTCATCCCGTTGATAGCTGGGACCCATCAGATTTGGTGACTGACTTGTGGGCCTGCTAAGCGGACGTGTACGCACGGCTTTGTCAACTTAATCAACAAATGGTTCTAGCAGCTGGACCGTTGGATGTTAATCCAACAGCCATGCTCCTTCTTCAACCTCTATTCTTGCTCCTGTCTCCCGCGGGCAGCACTGCGGCTGTGCTACCGCGCACCCGAACCAGTGAAGTTTCCCACTCCTCTCCATTTGCGACTCCACTGCCCTGTCTTCCCCATCTCCGGGTCGTTCCAGTCTGGGTGCGCTTGGCACGGTGTGGTCAACATGGTCAACAACCGAGAGTCATCGGAAGACGATCAGACGTGAGAGGTCGACATTGGGGCGCACCACGCCCATGGGCGCATGCATGCAGCGAGCGCGTGAGGTCAGCGTGGTCAAGCGACTTCCATCGGAGTATCTTGTCGTGGAGAGTCTCGGTGGGTCCACGGCCGCAGCAAGTAAGTGCCTCCTTATTACGCGGAAAATAATGATTCCTCCAACTTACAGTAGGGACCCACTGGACGGGCCACCGTATTTTGCAAAAAAAAAACGTTTGCCCCCTGACTGCTGGGACCCACCTGACGGGCCACCGTATTTCGTGAAAAAAATGTCCCCCTGCTGTCAGCTCGTACCCACCTGAAGTGCCTCCTTATTACGCACAAAAAAAATGAATACTCCCCCTGCTAGCTGGGACCCACCTTGGTGGGAGGCTGACTTGTGGGCCTACTAAGTTGACGGGGACGAAGCGCTTTGTCAACTTAGTCAATATGAACGATTCTAGCTCCAGTGACCGTACGATGTCCATCCAACGACCGTAGTGCTTCTTGAACCTCTGGTCTTCTTGCTCCAGCCGCCCAAACCAGCGCCGGTCGTGCCTCATGCTCCTGCCTCCCGTGGCCGGCTGTGCTACTGCGGAGGACTCACCGCCCCCTACTATTCCCACCGCTGGCCAGGCCCTGCGGCGACGGCGGCCTCACACCGCAGCCGAACTAGTGAACCCTCATACTCCTCTCCGCGCGGGCTTCCACTGCCGCGTCTTCCCCGGCTCCGTGTTGTCCCCTTCCTAGGCCTTGCCGTCATCCACCGCCGTGGTGCTCTTCGCGCGGCATGGTCAACATGGTCAAGGAACGACTTCCATCGGAAGAGTACTGTACGTGGAGAGGCTGACAGTTGGGTCCACGGCCACAACCCAGTTTTTTTGTGATTTGCCAAGTAAGTCGCTTTGTCAGGCCTGTTGGGCTGCAAATCTTTCAAGACGAGGAGAACTTTCATTCGGCTGGCCGAGAAAATGGCCCATCAGTAATGAGAAATGGGTTGTACATGTTTAAAACACATCAAAGCAGCAATTAGTTTCAAATATCTTTTTTTCTCATTCCGAGATTTTAAATTACATTAATTTTTATGCGTGGAGAATCTGTTGGATTTTGTATTGATATACATTTAGTTTTAAAATCAGTTTGAATGTGAGTCGAAATTTCGGGATTAAAAACAGTTCGGACCGCACCGAAATATGCAAAATTTCGTATAATTTTTTAACCGTGGCCACAATATGGGCTGTAATGCTAACAAAAAGAATATGGGCTCAAAAAAAAACCTTAAGAATTAGCAAATGGGTGATGACCCACAAGTATAGGGGATCTATCGTAGTCCTTTCGATAAGTAAGAGTGTCGAACCCAACAAGGAGCAGAAGGAAATGATAAGCGGTTTTCAGCAAGGTATTCTCTGCAAGTACTGAAATAAGTGGTAACAGATAGTTTTGTGATAGGATAAATGGTAATGACCAACAAGTAACAAAAGTAAATAAAGTGCAGCAAGGTGGCCCAATCCTTTTTGTAGCAAAGGACAAGCCTGGACAAATTCTTATAATAGGAAAAGCGCTCCTGAGGACACATGGGAATATCGTCAAGCTAGTTTTCATCACGCACATATGATTCATGTTCGGTACTTTGATAATTTGATATGTGGGTGGACCGGTGGTTGGGTACTGCCCTTACTTGGACAAGCATCCCACTTATGATTAACCTCTATTGCAAGCATCCGCAACTACAACAAAAGTATTAAGGTAAACCTAACCATAGCATGAAATATATGGATCCAAATCAGCCCCTTACGAAGCAACACATAAACTAGGGTTTAAGCTACTGTCACTCTAGCAACCCATCATCTACTTATGACTTCCCAATGCCTTCCTCTAGGACCAAATAATGGTGAAATGTTATGTAGTCGATGTTCACATAACACCACTAGAGGTTAGACAACATACATCTTATCAAAATATCGAACGAATACCAAATTCACATGACTACTAATAGCAAGACTTCTCCCTTGTCCTCAGGAACAAACGTAATTACTCACAAAGTATATTCATGTTCATAATCAGAGCGGTAATAATATGCATAAAGGATCTGAACATATGATCTTCCACCAAATAAACCAACTAGCATCAACTACAAGGAGTAATCAACACTACTAGCAACCTACTAGCACCAATCCCAGACTTGGAGACAAGAATTGGATACAAGAGATGAACTAGGGTTTGGAGATGAGATGGTGCTGGTGAAGATGTTGATGGGGATTGCCCTCTCCCGATGAGAGGAGTGTTGGTGATGCGATGGTGATGATTTTCCCCCTCCGGGAAGTGTCCCAGCGAGACAGCTCTGCGGAACCCTAGATTGGTTCCGCCAAGGTTCCGCCTCGTGGCGTGAGTCTCGCCCAAAAGGTTGCTTCTTATTTTTCTCATGGAAAGACTTCATATAGGAGAAGATGGGCGTCGAGAGCCACCGGGGGCCCACGAGGTAGGCGTGCCGGGGAGGGTGCGCCCCACCCTCGTGAGCGGGTGTGGGCCCCTGGCCTTCATCTTTGGCGGCGATTTTCTTTATTTATTTTAAGGTATTCCGTGGAGTTTGAGGACTTTTGGAGTTGCGGAGAATAGTCCTTCAATATTTGCTCCTTTTCCAGCCGAATTCCATACGGCATTCTCCTCTTCATGTAAACCTTGTAAAATAAGAGAATAGCGAAGTATTGTGACATAATGTGAAATAACAGCCCATAATGCAATAAATATTGACATAAAAGCATGATGCAAAATGGACGTATCAACTCCCCCAAGCTTAGACCTCGCTTGTCCTCAAGCAAAAAGCCGATAACAATAAATATGTCCTCATGTTTAGAGGTAGAGTCGTCGATAAAAATAAAATACGGACATGAAGGCATCATGATTATTTCATAACAGCAAAATATATAAATTTTGTCATATGATTACTCAAGTTCAAGTGATGATCTTTTCACAAAGCCAAATCACGAATCAGAAACCTTATTGAGCACCAACAAATTATAATCTTAGTCATTGAAGCAATTGCAATTTATCATAACATCAGAAAGAGTCTATGTCAGAGCTTAAGAGCAAGTCCACATACTCAACTATCACTTAGTCCTTCATAATTGCTAACACTCACGCAATACTTGTGGTTACGGAGTTTTAGCCAGACACAGAGAAAGATAGGGGCTTATAGTTTTGCCCCACAACCTTTTACCTCAAGGGTAATGTCAACAATAATAATTCATGCTCCCCCACATCCAATTAGATATATATATCACGTTCTTTCCAACATGCTAAGCTTGCCAAAAGATAAAATAAAAAGGAGAAGGTGAAGATCACCGGGACTCTTGCATAAGGTAGAGGGTAATAGTAAAAGATAGGCCCTTCGCAGAGGGAAGCAGAGGTTGTTATGCGCGTTTAGGGTTGATGCACAAAATCTTAATGCAAAAGAACGTCACTTTATATTGCCCCTTGTATGTGAACCTTTATTATGCAGTCCGTCGCTTTTATTGCGTCCACAACAAGTTCATACAAAGTTTATTTTCTCTGCACTAATAAGTCATGCATATTTAGAGAGCAATTTTTATTGCTTGCACCGATGACAACTTACTTGAAGGATCTTACTCAATCCATAGGTAGATATGGTGGACTCTCATGCCAAAACTGGTTTAAGGGTATTTGGAAGCACAAGTAGTATTTCTACTTAGTGCTAAGAATTTGGCTAGCATGAGGGGGAAAGGCAAGCTCAACACGGTAGAGGATCCATGACAACATACTTTATCTCAGATGTAAGAAAACATAACTCATTATGTTGTCTTCCTTGTTGTAGGATCGAAAGTATGTCTAGAGGGGGGTGATTAGACTACTTGACAATATAAAAATTCAGCCTTTTGACAAAGACAAGTTTTTGGCAGATTCACAATGATGATCAAGTCAAGCATCACCCTACACGTGCAATTCTAGAGTATAGGCAGCGGAAAATAAATTGCACATGTAGTAAAGAGAGGTGGAGAAGAGCAAACGCAATTTTGGAGACGCGGAGATTTTTCTCGTGGTTCCGATAGGTGGTGCTATCGTACTTCCACGTTGATGGAGACTTCAACCCACGGAGGGTAACGGCTGCGAGAGTCCACGGAGGGCTCCACCCACGAAGGGTCCACGAAGAAGCAACCTTGTGTATGCCATCATGGCCTACGCCCACGGAGGGCTAGCCTTACTCGGGGTAGATCTTCACGAAGTAGGCGATCTCCTTGCCCTTACAAACTTCTTGGTTCAACTCCACATCTCGTGGAGGCTCCCAAGCGACACCTAACCAATCTAGGAGGCACCACCCTCCAAAAGGTAATAGATGGTGTTGATGATGATGAACTCCTTGCTCTTGTGCTTCAAATGATAATATCCCCAACACTCAACTCTCCTCACTGATTTGGCTGTGGTGGAAGAAAGGATTGAGTGGAAAGCAACTTGGGAAGGCTAGAGATCAAGCTTCATATGGTGGGAGTGGAGCAACTTGATCTCAACACAAGGGTAGGTAGTTCTCTTCTCAGAAATGTAAGGTAGGAGTGGTAGTTCTTTCTGATGGCTCTCTCCACGAATGAAGAGGGGGTGGAGGGGTATTTATAGCCTCCACACAAAATCCAACCGTTACACACATTTGACCAATCTCGGTGGGACCGAAGTTGACAACTCGGTGAGACCGAAAGTTCAAATCATGTGAATGTTCGGATTTTCGGTGGGACCGAAAATACAAACTCGGTTAGTCCGATTCATGCAAAGACAAGAGCTTGCCAATCTCGGTGGGACCGACTTCATCATCTCGGTGACACCGATTTGATGACAGAAGGTTACAGAAGCTTGGAAACTCAAGTTTCGGTGAGACCGAGTTCAGAATCGGAAAATCCGAAATTTCTAGGGTTTGGCTTTGTGGCTGAGGTGGTTCATCTCGGTGTGACTGAGTTTAGGAAATCGGTGGGACCGAGATTACTTATGAGTGTATATGGTAGTGAAAGTTGCTGATAGTTTAGGAGATGTATCACTAAGCACTTTGAGCAACCAGATCATCATCATAACCTCATCCCCTTTTAATAGTATTGGCTTTCCTATGGACTCAATGTGATCTTGGATCACTAAACCAAAAATGGAGTCTTGAGCTTTTGCCAATGCTTGCCTTAGCATTTTGAGGGGTCCACTTCTTCAGTCCTTGCCATACCCATATCACTGAACTTTCTGAAATGATTCTCAAGAAACTATTAGTTCAATGATATATATGTTGTTATTAATTACCAAAACCACCCGGGGATTAGTTGCACTTTCACTTGTCCAACCTCAACTCTTTAGCATCTCATATTTTAATGAGTGCTCCCAATCATAAAAGATGTCAATGATAATATATCTATATGTGAAACCTCTCCTTCCTTATTACTTCCTATTAATTGCAACGATGACCAAAGCTATATTTGCCAACTCCTAGCAACTTTAAATCATCGTATTCTTTCTATGTGAAGTCATTACTTCCAATAAGATCAATATGAACTCTTTGATTCTTTTTATTCTTTTTCTTCTAATCACCAAGATCATGGCAAAATACTCAAGCCCTTGACTCAATACTAATCTTTATTATATAGCTCACGGACTCGACTACAAAGAAGGATCATAAAGCAATACTCAAAACTAGATCATGCCATGCCTTTATTCTACTAAATCAAGATGCTACTAATAGGATTGAACTAAGAAAAACGGTAAAGATAGGAGTTGTGATGGTGATACGATACCAAGGCACCTCCCCCAAGCTTGGCAGTTGCCAAGGGGAGTGCCCATACCCATGTGATTATGTCTCCTTCTTGTTGTTGGCGGTGGAGGTGTTGTTGATGATGCAAGCTTGTCGTCCACCTTCCATGGCATAGGCTCACCATCATAGAAGGATGATCGAGTCTCCGAAATCCTCAAATCTGTAGCCAAACTCATCCTTTTGAATCTATATTCATACTCACAGTTTTGGTTTTGCAGATCATAGATTTGGGCTTGGAGGTGCTCGATCTTCTCATGTAGCTTGAAGATGGCTTGCTTGGTCTTCTTGGCATCCGGCTCGTAGTTGTTGGTGAACTCCACGAGCATCTTGTGGGTAGCGTTGATTCCACGCTCCAGCATCCCCTGGCACTTGAAAACTTGTTGCTCCATTGCTTCGAGCCTCAACTCCACGCTTCCGGTTCCCTTTGGTCCCTCAACATCGCGGATGTGCAACAACCCATCACGCATCTCAATGGTTTGAGGGTGTCGCAGCACCTCCGCGAGGTAAGGGTTGATCACCTTCTCGAAGAACTTGTCCTTGGAAGCACTTGGGGTCGTCATGATGATCTAGACCTGTCAGAAAAACAGCTTGAAACAAGAACAGGGGAGATTTGCGTGATACAAGAGTCAAAACCTTCGGGAGTATGTATAATGAATTTTTACCAACCAAAATACATATCGTGCAAGGAAACGGAGTCCGGAGGGCACACGAGGTGCTCACGAGGTAGGGGGGCGCGCCCGGGGGGCGCGCCCTCCACCCTCGTGGAGGCCTCGTGTCCTCCCCGGACTGCTACTTATTTTTCTATTTTTCTAAATATTCCAAAATGGAGAAATATTGCCTTAAAAATTGTTTTGGAGTCGGTTTACTTACCGTACCACATACCTATTCCTTTTCGGAGTCTGGAACGTTCTGGAAGGTGTCCTTTATGTATTCCTCCGGGGTTACGGTTTCAATAATATTAGTTTCAACATTTATAGGATTACCTGAGATATAGTGTTTGATCCTTTGACCGTTTACCACCTTCAGATTTGTGCCTGCGAAGTTGTTGATTTTTATGGCACCGGAACGATAGATTTCCTCGATAACGTAGGGACCTTACCATTTGGAGAGAAGTTTTCCTGCAAAAAATCTTAAACGAGAGTTGTATAGCAATACATAATCACCTACATTAAACTCACGCTTTTGTATCCTTTTGTCATGCCATCTTTTAACTTTTTCTTTAAACAACTTGGCATTTTCATAAGCTTGGGTTCTCCATTCATCAAGTGAGCTAATATCAAATAACCTCTTCTCACCGGCAAGTTTGAAATCATAGTTGAGCTCTTTAATAGCCCAGTATGGCTTATGTTCTAGTTCGAGAGGTAAGTGACAAGCTTTTCCATAAACCATTTTATACGGAGACATACCCATAGGATTTTTGTATGCAGTTCTATAGGCCCATAATGCATCATCAAGTTTCTTGGACCAATTCTTTCTAGACCTATTGACAGTCTTTTGCAAAATTAATTTGAGCTCTCTATTGCTCAATTCTACCTAACCACTAGACTGCGCGTGATATGGAGATGCAATTCTATGATTGACGTTGTATTTAGCAAGCATCTTACGGAAAGCGCCATGAATAAAGTGTGAACCAACATCAGTCATTAAGTATCTAGGGACTCCAAACCTCGGAAAAATAACTTCCTTAAGCATTTTAATAGAAGTGTTATGATCAGAACTACTAGTTGGAATAGCTTCTACCAACTTAGTAACATAATCAACAGCAACTAAAATATGTGTATATCCATTAGAGGCAGGAAAAGGTCCCATATAATCAAAGCCCCAAACATCAAATGGTTCAATAACAAGTGAATAATTCATAGGCGTTTCTTGACGTCTACAAATATTACCAATTCTTTAACATTCATCGCAAGACAAAACAAACTTACGGGCATCCTTGAAGAGAGTACGCCAATAAAAACCGGATTGCAATACCTTATGTGCAGTTCTATCTCCAGCGTGGTGTCCTCCATAAGCCTCGGAGTGACACTTGCGTAGGATCTGTTCCTGTTCATGCTCAGGTACACAACGTCTAATAACACCATCTACTCCTTCTTTGTAAAGATGTGGGTCATCCCAAAAGTAATGTCGCAAGTCATAGAAAAACTTTCTCTTTTGTTGGTATGTGAAGCTAGGTGGTATAAATTTAGCAACAATATAATTAGCATAATCAGCATACCATGGAGTGCTACACGAAGTGCTTATGACATTTAATTGTTCATCAGGAAAACTATCATCAATAGGTAGTGGGTCATCAAGAACATTCTCTAACCTAGATAAGTTGTCTGCAATGGGGTTCTCAGCTCCTTTTCTATCAACAATATGCAAATCAAATTCTTGTAGCAAGAGAACCCATCTAATAAGTCTAGGTTTTGCATCTTTCTTTTCCATAATATATTTAATAGCAACATGATCTGTGTGAATAGTTACTTTAGAATCAACAATATAGGGTCTGAATTTATCACAAGCAAATACAACTGCTAAAAGTTCCTTTTCGGTAGTAGCATAATTTCTTTGAGCATTGTCCAGAGTCTTACTAGCATAATGGATAACATTCAGTTTCTTATCAACTCTTTGCCCTAGAACAGCACCTACAGCATAATCACTAGCATCACACATAATTTCAAAGGGTAAATTCCAATCAGGTGGCTGAACAACATGTTTAGAGACTAATGCATTAAGTATTTCAAATGCTTCTACACAATCATCATCAAAGACAAATGGTACATCTTTTTGTAATAAATTAGTCAGAGGCCGAGAGATTTTTGAGAAGTCCTTAATGAACCTCCTGTAAAATCCGGCGTGACCAAGGAAACTTCTTATACCTTTGATGTCCTTGGGACATGGCATCTTTTCAATAGCATCAACCTTGGCTTTATCAACTTCAATACCTCTTTCAGAAACTTTGTGCCCCAAGACAATACCTTCATTAACCATAAAGTGGCACTTTTCCTAATTCAAGACAAGATTAGTTTCTTCACATCTCTGCAAAACTCAAGCAAGATTGCTCAAGCAATCATCAAAAGAGGAACCATAGACGGAAAAGTCATCCATGAAAAGCTCACAGATTTTCTCGCAAAAGTCAGAGAATATAGCCATCATGTATCTTTGAAAGGTAGCAGGTGCATTACATAAACCAAAAGGCATACGTCTATAAGCAAAAGTACCAAAAGGGCATGTAATAGTAGTCTTTGATTGATCTTTAGCCGACACAGGTATTTGAGAGAAGCCAGAATAACCATCTAGAAAGCAATAGTGTGTATGTTTGCATAATCTTTCTAGCATTTGATCATAAAAGTTAAGGGGTAATGATCTTTCTTAGTAGCCTTATTTAATTTGCGGAAATCAATCACCATCCTATAACCTGTAATAATTCTTTGCGGAATCAATTCATCTTTATCATTAGGGATAACAGTAATACCTCCCTTCTTAGGGACACAATGGACAGGACTTACCCACTGACTATCAGCAACGGGATAAATTATACCTGCCTCTAGAAGCTTGAGTATTTCCTTTCTTACCACTTCTTTCATTTTAGGATTCGAACGTTGTTGAGGATCACAAACTGGTTTGGCATCAGCTTCCAAATTTATTTTATGTTGACATAGAGTGGGACTGATGCCCTTAAGATCATCCAGAGTATATCCAATAGCAGCACGGTGCTTCTTCATAGTTTTCAATAATCTTTCTTCTTCATGCTCTGAAAGGTTAGCGCTAATAATAAGAGGATATAATTTCTTTTCATCAAGATAAGCACATTTAAGATTATCAGGCAACAGTTTAAGCTCAAACACGGGATCACCCTTGGGTGGAGGAGGATCCCCTAGGATTTCAACCGGCAAATTGTGTTGCAGAATACGTTCTTGTTTAAAGAATACTTCATCTATTTCCCTTCTTTCATTCATGAACATATCATTTTCATGGTCTAGCAAATAGTGTTCTAAAGGATCACTAGGAGGTACAACAATAGAAGCAAGACCAATAATTTCATCCTTACTAAGCAATTCTTCCTCACGATGTTGTTTACTAAATTTAGAGAAATTAAACTCATGAACCATATCATCCAAGCCAACAGTAACAACATTCTTTTTGCAGTCTATCGTAGCATTAACAGTTTTCAAGAAGGGTCTACCAAATATAATGGGACAAAAGCTATCTTGTGGAGAACCAAGAACAAGAAAATCGGCGGGATATTTGGTTTTCCCACACAAGACTTCAACATCTCTAACAATTCCCACTCGATTTCTTCTAACTCAGCAGGTGCAATTTCATGCATAATTTATTTGTATAAGTCGATAGGTATAACACTAGCACTAGCACCCATATCACATAAGCCATGATAACAATGATCTCCTATTTTAACAGAAATAACAGGCACGCCTACCACAGGTCTATGTTTATCTCTATCACAGGGTTTAGCAATTCTAGCAGTTTCACCAGAGAATTGAATAACATGCCCATCAATATTATCAGACAAGAGATCTTTAACAATAGCAATATTGGGTTCTACTTTGACTTGCTCAGGAGGGGTATAAGTCCTAGTATTGCTTTTACGAACAACAGTTGAAGCTTTAGCATGATCCTTCATTCTAACAGGGAAAGGTGGTTTCTCAACATAAGTAGTAGGAACAATAGGATCATTGTAAGTGACAGTCTTTTCTTCAACTTTAATAGGTGCATCTACTTTTACTTCTATGGGAGGATGATATTTAAACCACTTCTCCTTGGGGAGATCAACATAAGTAGCAAAAGATTCACAGGAAAGAAGCTACTATCTCGAGTCAAGTCCATATTTAGTGCTAAACTTACGGAAAATATCGGTATCCATAAAAGATTTAACACAATCAAACTTAGGTGTCATACCTGACTCCTTACCTTCGTCGAGGTCCCAATCTTCAGAGTTGCGTTTAATTCTATCCAATAAATTCCATCTAAATTCAATAGGCTTCATCATAAAAGAGCCAGCACAAGAAGTATCAATCATGGTGCGATTGTTATCAGAAAGCCGAGCATAAAATTTTTGGAGAATTGTCACTTTTGAGAGCTCATGATTGGGACATGAATATAACATTGATTTAAGCCTCCCCCAAGCTTGACCGATGCTTTCTCCTTCGCGAGGCCAAAAATTATATATATAATTGCGATCACGATGAACAAGATGCATAGGGTAATACTTTTGATGAAATTCCAATTTCAATCTTTTATAGTTCCATGATCTCGTATCATCACATAGCCTATACCATGTCAATGCGTCTCCCTCCAAAGATAAAGGGAAAGCCTTCCTCTTAACAACATCATTGGGTATACCTGCAAGCTTAAATAGTCCTCAAATATCATCCACATAGCATAGATGTTCGTCAGGATGCTTTGTTCCATCTCCTGCAAAAGTGTTAGCTAGCAGTTTTTCCATCATACCCAAAGGGATCTGAAAAGGAGTTTCATTCTCAGTAGGTTCAATAGGTTCAGTAGGTTGAGGAGAAACTCTAGGGCTCAACTGGACGGGGTGAAGATACCCCGAACAAGCCCCTCAAACAATTACTTTCCATAGTAACAAGTGACAGAAAATTTCAGCACACTAAATAAATTTTTCCTTACCAAATTCCACCTACCAAAGGCGCTTCACTCCCCGGCAACGGCGCCAGAAAAGAGTCTTGATGACCCACAAGTATAGGGGATCTATCATAGTCCTTTTGATAAGTAAGAGTGTCGAACCCAACGAGGAGCAGAAGGAAATGATAAGCGGTTTTCAGCAAGGTATTCTCTGCAAGTACTGAAATAAGTGGTAACAGATAGTTTTGTGATAGGATAAATGGTAACGAGCAACAAGTAACAAAAGTAAATAAAGTGCATCAAGGTGGCCCAATCCTTTTTTTAGCAAAGGACAAGCCTGGACAAATTCTTATAATAGGAAAAGCGCTCCCGTGGACACATGGGAATATCGTCAAGCTAGTTTTCATCACGCTCATATGATTCGCGTTCGGTACTTTCATAATTTGATATGTGGGTGGACCGGTGCTTGGGTACTGCCCTTACTTGGACAAGCATCCCACTTATGATTAACCTCTATTGCAAGCATCCGCAACTACAACAAAAGTATTAAGGTAAACCTAACCATAGCATGAAACATATGGATCCAAATCAGCCCTTACGAAACAACGCATAAACTAGGGTTTAAGCTTCATCACTCTAGCAACCCATCATCTACTTATTACTTCCCAATGCCTTCCTCTAGGCCCAAATAATGGTGAAGTGTTATGTAGTCGACGTTCACATAACACCACTAGAGGTTAGACAACATACATCTTATCAAAATATCGAATGAATACCAAATTCACATGACTACTAATAGCAAGACTTCTCCCTTGTCCTCAGGAACAAACGTAATTACTCACAAAGCATATTCATGTTCATAGTCAGAGGGGTAATAATATGCATAAAGGATCTGAACATACGATCTTCCACCAAATAAACCAACTAGCATCAACTACAAGGAGTAATCAACACTACTAGCAACCTACTAGCACCAATCCCGCACTTGAAGACAAGAATTGGATACAAGAGATGAACTAGGGTTTGGAGATGAGATGGTGCTGGTGAAGATGTTGATGGAGATTGCCCTCTCCTGATGAGAGGACTGTTGGTGATGACGATGGTGATGATTCCTCCTCCGGGAGGGAAGTGTCCCCGGCAGAACAGCTCTGCCGGAGCCCTAGATTGGTTCCGCCAAGGTTCCGCCTCGTGCTGGCGGAGTCTCGTCCCGAAAGGTTGCTTCTTATTTTTTTCTCATCGAAAGAATTCATATAGGAGAAGATGGGCGTCGGAGAGCCACCGGGGCCCACGAGGTAGGGCGCGCCCGGGGAGGGCGCCCCACCCTCGTGAGCAGTGTGGGCCCCGGCCTTCATCTTTATGATGATTTTCTTTATTTATTTTAAGGTATTCCGTGGAGTTTCAGGACTTTTGGAGTTGCGAGAATAGTCCTTCAATATTTGCTCCTTTTCCAGCCCGAATTCCAGTGCCGACATTCTCCCTCTTCATGTAAACCTTGTAAAATAAGAGAGAATAGCCATAAGTATTGTGACATAACGTGAAATAACAGCCCATAATGCAATAAATATCGACATGAAAGCATGATGCAAAATGGACGTATCAATGGGCTGTAAATTATTAGAAATAATGGCAGATGTGCTGTATGTTGTTTTTCCATAGATTTGAGGCTTTCCTAAAAAAAGGTTGACGCACAAGCAGTGACTGTTGGATGGCCATCCAACGGCCGTCGTGCTTCTTCAATCTCTGCTCTTCCTGCTCTAGCCGCTCAAACAAGTGCCGCGGGACTGCCTGCTCCCTCCTCCCTGCGGCCGGCTGTGCTACCGCGCAGGCCTCACCGCCCCACCGTACTCCCATCGCTGGCCTAGCCATCCCTCTAATCACCCACACCTGCTGTTATTCTCCGGCGACGGCAGATGAACCAGTAAACCCTCGTTCAGTCGTACCCCCCTCCTCGTGGGAAACAACTGCTGAGTCTTCCCTGCCTCCGTGTCGTTCCCTTCCTAGGCCTCGCCATCGTCCACCGCCCTGGTGCTCTCAGCGCGGCCTGGTCAATGTGGTCAACGGCCGACATGCATCTGAAGTGGACTGTAGGTGGAGAGGCCGACAGCTGGGTCCACGGCCGCATGCAAGGAAATGCCTCCTTATTACGCGCAAAATAATGATTCGTCCACCTGACATTAGGGACCCACCGAAAGGGCCTCAGTATTTTGCGAAAAAAACGTTACCACCACTGACAGCTCGGACCCACTAGCTATATCTTCGCACGCAAGGAAGTGCCTCCTTATTACGCACAAAAAAATGAATACTCCCCCTGTTAGCTGGGACCCAGTATAGTGGCAGGCTGACTTGTGGGCCTACTAAGTTGACGGGGACGAAGGGCTTTGTCAACTTAGTCAATATGCACGATTCTAGCTCCAGTGACCGTACGATTTCCATCCAACGGCCATAGTGCTTCTTCAACCTCTGGTCTTCTAGCTCTAGCCGCCCAAACCAGCGCCGGTCGTGCCTCGTGCTCCTGCCTCCGTGGCCGGATGCGATGCGGCAGAGGCCTCACTGTCCCCTACTACTCCCACCACTGGCCAGGCCATCCCTCTACTCACCCACACCCCCTGTTATTCTGCGGCGACGACAGCATCACACCGCAGCGAAATAGTGAACCCTCGTACTCCTCTACGCGTGGGCATCCACTGGCGTGTCTTCCCCGGCTCCGCGTCGTCCCCTTCCTAGGCCTCGCCGTCGTCCATCGCCCTGGTGCTCTTGGCGCGGCGTGGTCAAGGAATGGCTTCCATCGGACGTGGACTATACGTGGAGAGGCTGATAGCTGGGTCCACGGCCGCAACAAGGAAGTGCCTCCTTATTACGCGCAAAATAATTATTCCTCCACCTGACAGCGGGGACCCACCAGACGGGCCACTGTATTTAGCGAAAAAACGTTTCCCCCTATCTACTGGGAGCCACCAATTACATCTTCGCATGCAAGGGTGCGTCCGAAAAAAAATGATTCGCCCCCCTGACTGCTGGGACCCACTAGCTACATCTTCGCACGCAAGGAAGTGCCTGACAGTCGAGACCCACCTGGTCGAAGTGTACGTAGCATTGTCATTCGTCGTGACGATATGCGTACATATATCTTTGGTGGATGTAGAGGCGCGCTTGTCGTAGTAGAGGCGCGCCGTAGCATGTACACATACGTCTGTGGCGAGGGTGCAAGAAAGAAAATCTGACCACGTCATTACATCTGGGCAGGGTCTCTAACGCCTATCGCGCATACGTACATGGCTGGGTCGGAACAGAGAAACAACATCATCGTCGTGTTCATGGGGAGCCAACCGGCTGGGTCGGAACGGAATGCATGATCGTGTTCATCGGGAGGGCTTGGAGGGAACAGGCGATGGAAACGAGGCCTAGCGTCCGCTGGCGGAGGAAACGGCCTTGTGTTCGACCGACCACGTTCAAAGCAGGGTCTGTTGATCGGGAGGGCTGGCGTGCCGCAAAAGCGGAGAAGCGGACCTCCTACGGTCGAAATGGGGGTCCTGTTGATCGGGAGGGGTGTGGCGTACCGCAAAACGGACGAAATGGACCTCCTACGGTCGAAATGGGGTCTGTTGATCGGGAGGGTGTGGTATACCGCAAAACGGATGAAAGCGGACTTGTGTTGGGCGCTTCGGTCAAACAGGGGTCTGTTCGCCGGGAGGGTGTGGCGTGCCGCAAAACAGGACTCCACAGATATCTGTTCATCTCCACCGTCGACCTCCTCCAGCCTCCACGGGCTACCGTCGACCTCCTCCAGCCTCCACGGGCTCCTGTTCATCCAGCCTCCACCGCGCGCTACTCCACCGGCTACTGTTCAACCACCCCTCCACGGGCACCCCTCCACCGTCTACTGTTCATCCAGCCCTCCACACCACGGGATCCTGTTCAACCACCCCTCGACGGCCACTCCTCCACCATCTACTATTCATCCAGCCCTCCACACCACGGGTTCCTGTTCATCCAGAGGCAACGCCACCGCTCACTGTTCATGCAAATCCCCCCGCAACACTCACAGTTCATCCCAGAGGCAGCATCGATCGGCTTCAGTTAGCAGCAGTAGCGAAGGAATCGCTCCATCGGGTTCCGTTAATAGCCATCGATCGATCGCTCAGGTTCAGTAACGCGTAGCCTGCAGTGGAATCGCTCGAGTTCAGTTAGAGCCCAACGCCTCGCTCGGGTTCAGTTAGAGCCAACGCCTCGCACACACACGCGCATACTTGTACAAGAGAAACACGCATCACTCTCCCATCGTAACTGGCAACTCCCCGAAATTTTCCTCCCCCTCGCTTATACCATGGTTTTTCCCGTCATGGACGGCCCAAAGAATGTCATGCAGCTGCGTCTCCGGCCCGCCCAGGACGAAAAGCCCATTTTCTGTCATGATTTTTTGTCATATAAGTAGGAGCCCACCACATCTATGATGATACCGGGTTTTGTCACAATTATCATCATAGAAGTGTCATATGTATGATAGAATTTTTTTTCGTTCGGCCCAAAATGTCATGGATGTGTCTTTTTTTGTAGTGCAAGGCGGGGTATCTAAGGATGGTGTTGTATGGGAGGCTGATGTGGGCGATGTCGAAGTTGACCAGCTCCGTGCGGAAGTTGTCATGGGTGCCGAAGGTCACAGGAAGGCGGATCTGCCCTAGGGAGCCGGAGGAGCCGCCCCCGACGCCCGAAAAGGGCTTGCTAGGTTGGAGTCGTTCCAGCGGTACATGGAGGAGGCTGAAGGCCTCCACCGAGAGCATGTTGAGGCCGGCGCCGCCATCGATGAGGGTCCTGGTGACGGCCACCTGGCAGATGGTGGGCGTGCAAAGCATTGGGAGCGCACTCGACCAGGTGGTGTTGACGGGGTGATCGTCCGAGCTGAAGGTCAGGTCGGCCTTGGGTGACGCCCAACACGGAGGAGCTCCCTGCCGCGTAAGGGCGGCGCCAATCTGGCGGACGAACGGCTTGACGAGGCGGCCCGAGGGTGGCGCCTGCGAGCCGCCCAGGAGAGCTGCAACGACCGGGGGCGCCGGCGCAACATAGTGGATGAGGAAGAGGATGCACAGTTCCTCCCAGGAGGCCACAAAAGCCGTTGGCAGGTGGAGCAGCCACACGCGCGCGACACCGGTGAGGGCCATGGGAAACCAGTTGGCCATGACCTTGTCGTCGCCTCCGGCCTTGAGGACGGCCTCCTCGTATGCCAGCAGGAAAGCCAGCGGATCCGTCGCGCCGTTGTAGCGCGGCACCATCTCTAGCTTGAACTTGTTGGGCCACTACACCTACCGCAAGGCGGGGGCCAAGGCTCGGAGCCCCGTGGCCCCAGCGCTGGCGTCGTCCGCCGGAGCCGGTGGCGCATTGTCCTCCATGGGGGTGAAGCGCGATGTTGGTGTAGAGCGAGCCGACGGAAGGGAGAGCTCCGGCGCACCCCTACCTGGCGCGCCAAATGTCGGATATTGGGTTCCGGCAAAACCCTTAAGGTTCGAACTCTGGGGTGCGCACGAAGATCTTCTCCCTACCGATTTACGCCGCAAAACCTCGCCGCGAATCTAAGCTAGCACGATGAACAACACAAGGGACACAAGATTTATACAGGTTCGCGCCACCGTTGTGGTGTAATACCGTACTCCTGTGTGTGGTGTGGTGGATTGCCTCTGGGGCTGATGATGAGCAGTATAGAGGAAGAACAGCCTCGTGAGGGGTGTTCTTGTGGTGGTGGTGTTCTACTTGGGAAGGATTCGACCCCCCCCTACTGTGGTGGCTATCTCTATTTATAGAGGCCCTGGTCCTCTTCCCAAATATTGAGCCGGAAGGGAGCCAACAACGGCCATTTTGTAAGGGGACAGTTAGTAGAAGCTATCCTGACTAAAGGTGGTCTTCGACTGCCAAAGACACTGGTGATGACGCCGTCTTGGGCTCCATGGTGACCTCCGTCCTGCCGCTATGCTGGTCTTGGTCTCGTTGCACCAATATGGAAACCTTTTCTTGATGCCTCGATACTCCGCGCCTGCGGTTTCCCCCTTTGCACCAAGAGGAAACAAGGACACTGCGCAGGCCGGCGCCCGCCTGGTGCCCGCCTGATCTTGATCGTCATGGCTTGCATCACGAGTACCTCGCGAGGTACCCCTTGCCTTGATCTCTCCGCCTTCTCGCGAGCCTGCCTGGTGAGGCCGCCCCTGAGGAGGCATTGTGTCATCTGCCCCACGAGGCTTGGCCCCTCGCGAGGGTCTTGAACTTGAGTTGATGAAGACGGGCCGTACTGGGCCACCATTGAGCCACGCCGCAGGCCGTAGGCAAGCAAGTCTGAGGACCCCCGTTCCCAGAATGCCGACACCACCAAGTCCCCAATGTCATTTGTATCATGTCACTGCAAGACCCATAATCATCTTCATATGAAAAAGAAGCGTCAATATTGAGCTTCAGGGTTTCGATGAGTGGGTGTGCCCACCTGACCTCTTTTTCCCAGGACTGCTACAGTGCATCCAGACGAGCATAATTTAGCGCCAAAGCCTAAAATTACAGCGCCAACATTTGAGTTTCTTCTCCATGCAGTTTTTCCTTTCTTTCCCACTAGTTGTAAACCAACAATGATGATGCCAGCCATGATTACCCGGTATACAATTTATTTAGAGGGAATGGAGATATTGGTTTGCAAGATGGTAACCACATGTCAGTTGAATAAGCAGAGACTATCCTTAGTTAACACATGGTTAATTATATATTCTGACAGTTCCGTCTAATGTATGCTTGTTTGTGTAAGTTGGGTCTATCCGCGTGCTTCTGCGGGTGATACGTCTCCAACGTATATACTTTTCCAAACACTTTTGCCCTTGTTTTGGACTCTAACTTGCATGATTTATATGAAACTAACCCGGACTGACGCTGTTTTCAGCAGAACTGCCATGATGTTGTTTTATGTGTAGAAAATAGAAGTTCTCAGAATGACCTAAAAATCCACGGAGACAAGTTTTGGAAAATATAAAAAATACTGGCAAAAGAATCAAGACCAGGGGGCTCACACCCTGTCCATGAGGGTGGGGGCACGCCCACACCCCCTAGGCGCGCCCCCTGTCTTGTGGGCCCCCTGAGGCTCCAGCGACCTCAACTCCAACTCCATATATTCCGTTTTGCGGAGAAAAAAATTAGAGAGAAAGTTTCGTCGCGTTTTACGATACGGAGCCGCCGCCAAGCCCTAATCTCTCTCGGGAGCGCTGATCTGGAGTCCGTTCGGGGCTCCAAAGAGGGGGATTCGTCGCCGTCGTCATCATCAGCCACCTCCATCACCAATTTCATGATGCTCACCGCCGTGCGTGAGTAATTCCATCGTAGGCTTGCTGGCCGGTGATGTGTTGGATGAGATTTACCATGTAATGAAGTTAGTTTTGTTAGGGTTTGATCCCTAGTATCCACTATGTTCTGAGATTGATGTTGCTATGACTTTGCTATGCTTAATGCTTGTCACTAGGGCCCGAGTGCCATGATTTCAGATCTGAACCTATTATGTTTTCATGAATATATGTGTGTTCTTGATCCTATCTTGCAATTCCATAGTCACCTATTATGTGTTATGATCCGACAACCCTGAAGTGACAATAATCGGGATACTTCTCGGTGATGACCATAGTTTGAGGAGTTCTTGTATTCACTATGTGCTAATGCTTTCTTCCGGTTCTCTATTAAAAGGAGGCCTTAATATCCCTTAGTTTCCACTAGCACCCCGCTGCCACGGGAGGGTAGGACAAAAGATGTCATGCAAGTTCTTTTCCATAAGCACGTATGACTATATTCGGAATACATGCCTACATTACATTGATGAACTGAAGCTAGTTCTATGTCACCCTATGTTATAGCTATTACATGAGGAATCGCATCCGACATAATTATCCATCACTGATCCAATGCCTACGAGCTTTTCACATATTGTGTTTCACTTATTTAATTTTCCGTTGCTACTGTTACAATTCCTACTATTATCTTTACTTTTGCCACTGTTACCATTACTATCATACTACTTTGCTACTAAATACTTGCTGCAGATACTAAGTTATCCAGGTGTGGTTGAATTGACAACTCAACTGCTAATACTTAAGAATATTCTTTGGCTCCCCTTGTGTCGAATCAATAAATTTAGGTTGAATACTTTACCCTTGAAAGCTGTTGCCATCCCCTACACTTGTGGGTTATCAGCGGGTTGACAAGGTATCACTCAGGGAAACTTATATTATAATACATCATATTTGAATTCGATTGATATAGTTGACTAACAAATGCATAAGGCTCATCACTACATTTATGTCGGGCACGCCACGCTCTGACCCAAGCCAAAGAAAGATCATTGAAGGATTTATTTTTGGGTGGGAGGGGCTTAGATGGTAGAAATTATTTTCAACCCCCTCCCCCACCTGTCCCTCCACACAGAGACAAAACATCCTTCTTTTGTTGTTTGCCTTCATGAGACATGTTGGAGATATAACTCCTAGGTATGACCCGCCCAGGAGGGGCCGGGTCATGCCTTTGACGGCTCATTAATTATGAAGAAATCCAGGGAAGCCCAAGATGTGAAGATGGCGACTCACGGAGGCAGGCCCGAGGAAGGCCCAGAATAGGGGCCCTTGAGCCGCCGTGAGAGAACTTGTATTGTAAGATAATGATTAGTTACAAACCAAGCCGGTCACAATGTATGAACCGGCCGGGACTCTGTAAGCCGCCTAGCCTCAACCTGTACATATAAAGGTGAGACCCGGCGGCGGGTTAACTCTAGAAACAAGCAATTGAAAGCTAGGTCAAGCGTATTCGCTCCCTGGTAATCGAAACCCAAGCAATACAACCCAAAGTAGGAGTAGGCTTTTACCTCCACCGTGATGGGCCGAACCTGGGTAACTCTTTGTGTCCTTTGTCCCGTTCAACCCCTCCAAGCTAACCTAGTTGCGATGGCTCCACACCTAAGTTCTTTCACTAGGACATCTACCGTGACAAAACCACGACAGTTGGCGCCCACCGTGGGGCTAGAGCATGGTGGTTTCGAGTTCTTGAAGGGCGGCTTCTCAGGGATCAAGGGATATGTCGTCGGCCGGATGACTAAGAGCTGCCGCGGCAAGATCTACATCGACGACTCTGGTTGGGGTCCCGAGGTCGATTCAATCGAGTGTGGATATCAGGCCCCCTTCGGCGGAATTCAAGTCTTCATCGGAAAGATTGGCGAATCAGATCCTGAGCCGGTCGCCTGCTCCGACGCCATTGAGACGGCTCGACGTGCGAGACCCGCCAAGGTTCAACCTGCCCAGAAGCATGCTTTTGTTGGTTTCATCCATGGGACGGATCTAGAGGAAGACTCTATGTCTGGTGGAGAGACGACCATCTATTCAGGTGATGAGTCCTCGACCGGCGAGACCGATTCAATCTATCAACTACAAGACGGTGGGCTTGGGGGTTGTTCCGATGATGACAGTATTCCGGACTCCTACGAGCCGCCGTGTAGGGCAGCTATCTTCATGGCTGGTACGCAACTAGTTTTTGAATTCATCAACCGCCACAGCTATGACCTCTGGTGCAATGGCCGCTGCGATAGCCGGGGCAAGTCGCCATGTGCGCTCGCCGACTTATGTTTTATCCGAGCTCTTAGAGGCTTTAGCAACTTTGTTAATAGTGGAAGTAACCCCGACGACTCAGGCACAACATAAGGTGGACGTTGCAAAACTAGGAGATGAGATAGCTCAGGCCAAGGAGGAGTTTAATGCTGAGAATGCTAGGATGGCAACGGAGCGAGCCACCTTGGATGCGGATTCAAGCAAAAACTTTCCGCTTAAGCTTGGATCAGAATGCATTAAACGTCATTCTTCACAGGAGGCACCACAGTCATCTACATCTGGAGTTTGATGCAAGGAATCTTTTTAACACGCCAGGGGCAGGTCCAAGTAACCCGCTCGGTGTGACCCGGGACCCTAATGCGCCTAGGACTGGAGCGGCAGTCAGCCACGCGCAGCAGACCCGCCCCGTGATTTAAACCCACTCAGCGAGTCTCAACACCTCCGAGTCACTTCTCTAACCCTGTCGGTGTACAAAAGTATGGGTACTCTTGTACCCCTTACTTCTGCACAGGCGGTCGCAGCCACCCCTACAGCTAGGCATGGCGAGGCAGAGGAAGACAGCAGGAAGCAAGACAGGAACAAAGAACATCAAGATAGCTACTCAGAGCCGTGAGCAGCAAAAGACAAGCAGGGCCACGCCCGGCAACAAGCCTTGCCAAGGCGACCTGCGAGGCCCCCGGCAATCCCCTTGCCGGGTCAGCTTACGAAGAGACCAGCAAGACCACAACCCTTGGCGATGAGAGCTCTGACACCATCAACAATGTTCAAGATCAATGCTTGACGAGTACATGCCTGGTAGCATGCGGCTCCTCACGAAGATCGACAACCAACGAGTCCACGAGGGGCCAAATGACGAAGACCCCCGGCTAGACCCTTGCCGGGGACGACCCCAAGGCCCCCGACAAGCCTTGTCGTGGACGACCGCCGGGCCGCGGCCAGGCCCGCGCCCAGCAGGTTTCTACCACCTCACCACCACTCCAACGCAACGATAAGCATGCCAGCTAAGCAGATGCCTGCGTGGCGGCATGCAGATCTTCCTGGAAGCCTACCACTTTGCGAACACAGGAGCTGGTTGGTCAGCATGGTGCTGCATGCCTCGTCGGCCCAGACGCGTGGCGAGACGAGGGGGAGCAACAAAGGACAGGATGGCTTCTATTGCCGTCCCCAATAAAGCGAGGGGACACGTAAGCATCGCATTAAATGCGCTTGTCCTATGTGATCAGGCGATAAGCTTGTATCGCTGTAGTTTGCCACCTCATGTGTGCCACTGTGGCAACCCCTTTAAGTATAAAAGGAGGCCCAAGGCACACAGAGAGAGGATTCAGACTTTTGGACAATGCAGGCTTCATAGCTAGTTCAAAAGCTCAAGAACACCCATAAACCAGATAAGCAGGACTAGGGTATTACGCATCCTCGCGGCCTGAACCTGGATAAAAATCCCCTATGTGCTAACGACTCGAACTGCTCTTCGTGCAACTAATCCCGCGCCGAACATAGAAGGGATCCTTGCAACTCCATGGGTGATCGGTTTCCCCGACATCTTTGGCGCCCCAGGTAGGGGGAATTAGTTGAGAATCTGGTCAGTAGTTGGTACAGTAGCTCTTTCATCGCCATGGCTCCGAAGGAGAAGGCGAGTGGCGGCGCCCATGGCCGCAATGATGATCTGCGCAGCGATCAAAAAGCTAAGTTATCCTAACCTTGAGTAATTTCCCCTTTTTATGAGGGCGACAGCTGTCAAGTTCTTAATGGGGCCGGTCCGCCGTTTTGGTGTGCCGAACAGGGTCGCCACTGATGACGGCGTGCAATTCTCAAGTTGCACCATCATGCAGTACATCCAAGACCTCAGCAGCAAGGACAAAAACTTTGGACAAGCTATGCGAGTGCGGAAGGCGCTAGATCGATGAGCTGCCGGTGGTTCTTTGGTCGGTCAGAATGACGCCAAATCGAGCCACTGACCGGAAACCCCTCTCCCTCTTATCCGGGGCGGAGGAAGTTCTCCCCGCGAAACTCACATACGGGTCACCTCGAGTTCTCGCTCGCGACAAGCTTGAGCAAGAGCGGTTGCGCCAAGATGATGCAACGCTCCTTGAGGAAGATCGTCTTCAGGAGATTGTGCGAGCTGCGTGCCACTAGCAAAGTTTGCGCCGCTACCATATCCGCAAAGTTCATGCCCGAAGCTTTGAGGAAGGCGGCCTTGTTCTTCGGCGTGTTCAGTCGGCCAAGAATTCTAGCAAGTTGACGCCAAAGTGGGAAGGCCCTTATCGGGTAATACGAGTCCCCATGGTCGGCGTTGTCCGCCTGGGGACCGAAGATGGTGTTCCAGTGAGCAACTCCCGGAACGGCAAACATCTTCGTAAGTTTTACCCATAAGGTGCGGTTGCCGGGCCTCCTAGCAGACCACCTTTTGTACAAGCCTTGCCGGCAAGGCATGTAACCCTTTGTACAAGCCAGGCGCAGACCCTGAGCAACAAATAAATAAAGGAAGCGCTGTCGCCCTAAGTTTTAGCATGCATGCTAGGTCAAGTTTTTCTCTCTCTGTGTTAGGGTCGATAGTGCTTAATAGCGACAAACCCCTAGCACAGAGGTCGAATGCGCGTCTTTTCTGTTCTTTCTGGTCCTCTTTGGTTTGCAGGATGCGTGGGCGTTTCTGCCAAACCCCTTGGAGGGGAGGGGATGGATCGGTGTCCTGACCCCGGCAAGCCATGGTTGCCGGGGGCTGCAACCTCAAGCATCTAACCGCGGCAAGCCAAAGTCATCAGGGGCTAAAAAGTTAGATAAGTCTTTTTTATCCCATGCTATATACTTCTGTATGAAACTTGGACGTATGAAACCCCGTTCATTCCTATACCATCATGCCCCCTCCTTCCGTGCCCATAAACCCTTCTTTAGGCCAGAACTTGGTCGTGGTGCGATGGGAATGGGATGAACAAGGGGCCTGATCCCGCTCCGCTCCTACTCCCGCCAAGGGCATAGACAAGATACGGGGCTGGAGGACGGCAAGGTCTGTTGCCGGGTGATGATGTTTATTTTAAGATAACAAGGACTCGCCCCTTGGTGTGAGCCTCGCTCCCGCACAGAAGAACCCGGCAAGCGCCTTTTTCTTCATTAATACATTGTTTACAAGTACAATTCATACGGGATGTAAACATAAGCAAGGAATTGCAAAGTTTAAATTCGACAAAGTTTCCGCAAGTTAAAAAAAGAAAGAGAGAAAAAGATAGGGTGTCCATAATCCCTTTCTTGTTCCTCTCCTCAGGAAGCGGACTGGGACAGCAGGAGGGCAAAAAGAGCGCCTAGGCGAGGTACGAGCAGCAGAAGACACCAAGAGAGCTTCCCCGGCGACCGTCCAGGAGAGGGCTCGTGATGACGTTGCTGGGGAAGAAGCTGGAAGATGAGGCAACGGTTCGCCACTATGAGACGAATGCATCGGTGCCATCATACTCCGATTTGACGGCCCGCCACCCGCCTTCTTCGTCTTCTCCGGCCCTCTAGCGCCAGCCACCGGAGCGGCAACCTTGAGAAGTTCAAGGAGTTGGCTTGGGAAGCCACCGCCAAGAACGACCCCCTGGCAAGCCTTGTCGGGAAGGAGGCCAGGTGCAGATGATGGTGCTATCGGCGTCGCCCAGGGACGGTGTGTCCGAAACCTAGTCAGACCCGTCATCCTCCCGCCTGCTACTCCAGCCATCGCTGCCACCGTCCTCCTCGCCGCCGCCGCTTGAGGAGGATCTCTCGTTGTCGGTCGAGTTTTCCGCACAGCACCCTAGCCTGTGTCCCGAGCGCCTGAAGACCTTGACGGAGAGCAGGTCACTCTCTACTAGTTTGAAGTAGAGAACATGCCCCTTCATCAAGTAGTGGGCGCGTGCAAAGGTTTTCCAACCCCGGCGAAGGAGCATCACATGGGGGACAGGGAGCTTTGTGTTCACCCACATGTCACCGTTGCAACACCCCTCCATGTGAACGATCAACTTCACCGACCGGTCGATCTCCAGCACCCTTGCGAACGCCTCAGGGAGGCGGAGGCGGCTACGTGGCGACTCGTGCAACTGCAGGATGAACTCCAGCGCTGTGTCTCCAACATGGCCGCTCGATGAAGTAGGAGGGGATGGGGGTGGAGAGGGTGGCGCCGCGGACAACCCTCTTCCACGCCCACCTCTGCCTTGACTACCTCGTCGACCGCGGCCCCGTCCGACGCCTTCGCCTTGAACATCTGGCTCTTCCTTGACCATCGCGGCTTTCTGGCGGGAAGAAGATCTGGTCGTCTCCCGTAGAATGGTGACCACGGTCACGCCCTCTCGGCATGGTGATGGATGGAGGACGAGGAAAGGAGGAGACGTGAGAAGGTGCCTCCCCTCCTCTTCCGGGACCCCGTTTTTATAGCCGAACCAGGGAGACGGGGGGCTGGCTTTGCGCCTATGAAAAAAACTCTTTCAAATCCTGCTCCTTAGAACCATTGGTAATGAGCGGGGCCGTCGACCTCCCTCCCCGCGCCAATCAAAAGCGCATGGGTATCAACCATGGAGCACTTTCCCATACCCCATGCGTCCATCACCTACCCCACGCCATGCGTGCAACGTACGTGGCGGAAAAAGCGGGTGTAGGAGGAAACGTGGAACAATGGCTCCAAGATTGAGGAAGGCGAGGAGAGTAAATGAGCAGCGACCCCATGATTTCCCCCATGTTTTGAGGTGGAAACAGGCCGCCCCTTTACCGTTCACCCTGGGGTGGCGCCAGCATGTTGCGATCATCCCGCGTGCGACCCCCACGTCACGTACTTGACGCGAGGCATGGGGAAGCGCAACTGCTAGAAAAATCGTGGCGGTTCGCCTCTGCCACACCCACCCGCGCACTGCTTTGGACCTGGCCCAACTACGCCTCGCGCTTATGTGTGGCCCAGGCCCGGGGGCTATTGTCGGTGTACAAAAGTATGGGTACTCCTGTAGCCCTTACTTGTGCGCGGGCGGTCGCAGCCACCCCTACAACAAGGCATGGCGAGGCAGAGGAAGACAACAGGAAGCAAGACAGGAACAAAGAACATCAAGATAGCTGCTCAGAGCCATGAGCAGTAAAAGGCAAGCAGGGCACGACCGGCAACAAGGCTTGCCAAGGCGACCTGTGAGGCCCCCGGCAAGCCCCTTGCTAGGTCAGCTTGCAAAGAGACCAGCAAGACCACAACCCATGGGGTTGAGAGCTCTGACACAATCGACAATGTTCAAGATCAAGGCTTGAAGAGCACATGCCTGGTAGCATGCGGCTCCTCACGAAGATCGACAACCCACGAGTCCACATGGGGCCAAATGACGAAGACCCCCGTCAAGACCCTTGCCGAGGACGACCCCAAGGCCCCCAACAAGCCTTGCCGGGGACGACCACTAGGCCGCAGCCAGGCCCACGCCCGGCAGGTTTCTGCCACCTCACCACCACTCCAACGCAATGATAGGCATGCCAGCTAAGAAGATGCCTGCGTGGCGGCATGTAGATCTTCGTGGAAGCCTACCACTTTGCCAACACAACAACTGGTTGGTCAGCATGGTGCTGCATGCCTCATCAGCCCAGATGCATGGCGAGACAAGGGGGAGCGGCAAAGGACGGGATGGCTTCTATTGCCGTCCCCAATAAAGCGAGGGGACACGTAGGCATCACATTAAATGTGCTTGTCCTACGTGATCGAGCGATAAGCTTGTATCGCTGTAGTTTGCCACCTCCTGTGTGCCACTGTGGCAACCCCTTTAAGTATAAAAGGAGGCCCAAGGCACACAGAGAGAGGATTCAGACTTTTGGACAATGCACGCTTCATAGCTAGTTCAAAAGCTCAAGAACACCCATAAACCGGATAAAGCAGGACTAGGGTATTACGCATCCTCGCGGCCCGAACCTGGATAAAAATCCCCTGTGTGCTAACGACTCGACCTCCTCTTCGTGCAACTAATCCCCCGCTGAACATAGAAGGGATCCTTGTGACCCCATAGGTGTTCGGTTTCCCCGACAAACCCGTTGGACAACATGATTGCTGCGGCCTCACGGCTGGTGGCCCTCCCAGTGGAAAGCGAGTCTCCTGCAGGGTTCGAGGCTCGAAAGGATGTGGAGCTTCTTCAGACAGCGGTATCTCAGTAGGTGGATTCCTCCTACAGCCACGACCGAATACACTCAACTCCGCGTCATAGTCGAAGATACAGCCGGCGCATTGAATCGTCGATGATTTCCAGCACTGAATGGCACCAAGTCCCGCCTCGAGGTAATCAAGATGCTCAGAACCAGGCAGATCAGGCTCGCGCATGCCAAGAGGCAGAGTTGACGGCTCAGCTGGCGGCTCTTCGACAACCTCAGATAAACCCTTCAACATCTATAGAAGCCGGGATGACTTCCAGGACAGTGGGTGTGCCGTGCTTAGTGTCGGCTCTACGCAATGAGCATTTGTCCAAGGACTTCAAGGGCCCTTGAAAAGTACCCAATTACACTGCGGATCAGCCTCCGGATGCTTACTGAGAGCTACAAGCTGGCCATGGAGATGTTGGACGTTAACGACGTCGTGTACGCCAAATATTTCACCATGATGTTAGATGGGCCGGCTCACACCTGGCTAAAGAGATTGCCTCCTAATTCCATCAACTCATGGACTGAATTGAAGACGTGGTTCATTCAAAATTTCAAAGATACATGTAAGCAGCCTCTGTCGATCATCGACCTAGACACTTGCATCCAGCGTGAAGATGAGTCCACCTCCCATTGGGTTTGCCGGGTCTCAGCTATTATCCACTCATCGGATAGCATCAACTCCGGTTCTGCTGTTTTAATTCTAGAGAAGAATTGCTGCTTTATTCCCCTCAAACAGAAGCTATAGTGGCTTAAACGTCATTGCGATGACATGGGAGAGATCATGGCGGCTCTTATTAAATACGCTGACTCAGACAATACTAAGGATCCTGATTCAGATGAGGATAAGTCCGGCAAGGGGAATAAAAGTGGCAAGGACCAGCAGGAGAATACAACAGGTCAGAGTCAAGGTAACAATGGTAAGCGCAAGCATGCTGATGGTGGATCAGACTTTGTGGCCAACACTAATGCACAGTTTGGTGATCGTCGTCACAAGGGAAAATTCCAGCCCCGGTCTGGAGGGCCTAAGTTCAATTCAGAGGCGATATTGAACCAACCTTGTCCAAAGCATAGTCGTACTGAGAGGCCATCAACCAACTTGTGGAAAGATTGTAGCATCATGAGGGAGTATAGGAATTTTAGCCTTCATCAGGACCACAATAACGGTAACGGCCCACACGGTGGGTCAGGCTCCGTTTCACACGGATCCGGCTTCAGAGGTGGCAGTTCAATTTCCAGTTTTCAAGGTCAGGGTAATCAAGGCGGCTTTAACCATCAGCCCAATCAGGGCAATCATCAACAACAATCAGGGTATCAAAGCAACCCGAAGCAGCTAAGTAGTGGCCAGTATCGTGTGTTTACTACTAGCTTATGCAAGTGAGACCAGAAATTTCATAAGCGAGCGGTGAGTGCTGTTGAGTCGGCCGTACCTCGATACTTACGATGGTCAGAGCAGCTAGTTGTATGGACCCGTGAGGATCACCCGCTCCGGGTTGATAATCCGGGTCAACTAGCTTTGGTGGTGGCTCCTCACATTGGAGGTTACAAGTTTATAAGGTGCTCATGGACAGAGGCAGCAGTATCAACATCCTCTATTATGATACTTTTCGCCGGATGTATCTGATTGGCAAATATCTTAAGCCGTCCTCTATAGTTTTTCATGGAGTGGTGCATGGTAAGTCGGCCTACCCAGTTGGTAAGATTGCTTTGGAAGTAGCTTTTGGCAATGAACACAATTACAAGGCAAAGACATTAACCTTTGAAGTGGTCAAGACCAAAAGTCGATATCATGCCCTGTTTGGATGTTCGACGTACGCCAAATTTATGGAACGACCTTGTTACGTGTATCTGCAGCTTAAATTCTGGGTCGCAAGGGTAGCATCATAGTGCACGGTGACAGGAAAATAGCTCTGGAATGTGAAGAAGGTGATGCTGCTTATGCTGAGTCCGTCTGTGCAATGGAGGAGTTTAAGTTCTATAAAGACAATGTTGACCCGGCGGATATGACCCCTTTGAAAAAGCCAACAACAGAGCATGACCCTTTTTTGAAGTTTAAGTCGGAAGATGACACCAAACAGGTTGACTTTGTCCCTGGCGACTCATCGAAGCAGTTCACCATTGGTGCTAATATGGATCCAAAATAGGAAAGCACGCTCATCGAGTTCATCCGTGAGAACCGGGACATCTTTGCATGGAAACCTTCAGACATGCTAGGTGTACTGAGGGAACTCGCTGAGCACACTCTCAATATCGATCCCAAGTTTAAACCGGTCAAGCAATTCCTTCCTCATTTCAATGAAGAGAGGCGCAAGGCCATTGGAGAAGAAGTGGCCGACTCTTAGCAGCTGGGTTCATTGTTGAAGTTTTCCACCCGGAGTGGTTGGCTAACCCGGTGCTGGTACTTAAGAAAAACAGCATTTGGCACATGTGTGTGAATTACACAGACCTTAATAAGGCTTGCCCAACTGATCCCTTTGCCCTCCCCTGTATTAATCAGATCATAGATGCTACAGCGGCTTGTGAGCGTTTGTGTTTTCTGGATGCTTATTCTAGATACCATCAGATCAACATGGCAGTTAAAGACCAAGAGAATACGGCTTTCATCACACCTTTTTGGAGCTTTCTGCTATGTGTCTATGCCTTTTGGGCTAAAGAGTGCCCAGGCGACTCATCAGCGTTGTGTGCAGAACTGCTTTCACAGTCAGATTGGGCTCAATGTTCATGCTATGTTGATGATATTGTGGTGAAATCCAGAAAGAAGGAAACTCTATTGGAGGATCTGAAAGAGACCTTTGATAATCTCCAGCTCCACAAGATGATGCTTAACCCGGCCAAGTGCGTTTTTGGTGTGCCTCCAAGAAAGCTCTTGGGGTTTTTGGTCTCCGAGAGAGGCATCGAAGCTAACCCGGAGAAAATCAAGGTGATTACCTCACTCGCTAAGCCAGCGTGTGTTAATGATGTATTGCGCCTGGCGGGTCATATTCCAGCTTTAAGCCGGTTCATAAGTGATACGTCTCCAACGTATCTATCATTTTTGATTGTTCCATGCTATTATATTACCCCTTTTGGATGTTTATGGGCTTTATTTTACACATTTATATCATTTTAGGGACTAACCTACTAACCGGAGGCCCAGTCCGTATTCTTTGTTTTTTGCCTATTTCAGATTTGAAGAAAAGGAATATCAAGCGGAGTCCAAGCGGAATGAAACCTTCGGGGCGTGATTTTTGGAACGAACGTGATCCAGAGGACTTGGAGTGCAAGTCAAGAAGCAGCCGAGGCCTCAACGAGATAGGAGGGCACCCCCCCTATAGGGTGCGCCTCCTATCTCGTGGGCCCCTCGGGCGGCCACCGACATACTTCTTCCTCCTATATAAGCCTAGTACCCCGAAAACATCCAGGGAGCCAACGAACCACAATTTCTACCGCCGTAACCTTCTGTATCTGCGAGATCCCATCTTGGAGCCTTCACCAGCGCTCTGCTGGAGGGGGAATCGACCATGCAGGGCTTCTACATCAACACCATAGCCCCTCCAATGAGTTGTGAGTAGTTTACCACAGACCTTCGGGTCCATAGTTATTAGCTAGATGGCTTATTCTCTCTTTTTGGATCTCAATGCAATGTTCTCCCCCTCTCTTGTGGAGATCTATTCGATGTAAACTCTTTTTGCGGTGTGTTTGTCGAGATCCGATGAATTGTGGGTTTATGATCAAGTTTATCTATGAATAATATTTGAATCTTCTCTGAATTCTTTTATGTATGATTGAATTATCTTTGCAAGTCTCTTCGAATTATCAGTTTGGTTTGGCCTACTAGATTGATCTTTCTTGCCATGGGAGAAGTGCTTAGCTTTGGGTTCAATCTTGCGGTGTCCTTACCCAGTGACAGAAAGGGTTGCAAGGCACGTATTGTATTGTTGCCATCGAGGATAAAAAGATGGGGTTTATATCATATTGCTTGAGTTTATCCCTCTACATCATGTCATCTTGCTTAAAGCGGTACTCTGTTCTTATGAACTTAATACTCTAGATGCAGGTAGGAGTCGGTCGATGTGTGGAGTAATAGTAGTAGATGCAGGCAGGAGTCAGTCTACTTGTCACGGACGTGATGCCTATATACATGATCATGCCTAGATAATCTCATAACTATTTGCTTTTTTATCAATTGCTCGACAGTAATTTGTTCACCCACCGTAATATTTATGCTATCTTGAGAGAAGCCACTAGTGAAACCTATGGCCCCCGGGTCTATCTCTTATCATATTTGCTTCCAATCTACTTTTATTTGCATCTTTACTTTTTGCATCTATATTATAAAATACCAAAAATATATTTATCTTATCATACTATCTCTATCAGATCTCACTTTTGCAAGTGGCCGTGAAGGTATTGACAACCCCTTTATTGCGTTGGTTGCGAGTTCTTTGTTTGTTTGTGTAGGTGCGTGGGACTTTTCAGGAGCCTCCTACTGGATTGATACCTTGGTTCTCAAAAAACAAAGGGAAATACTTACACTACTATTGCTGCATCACCCTTTCCTCTTCAAGTAAAACCAACGCAAGCTCAAGACGTAGCAAGAAGGATTTCTGGCGCCGTTGCCGGGGAGGCTTCCACCAAGTCAGGTCAAGATTCGACCTCCCGCCAACGTGCGATTTCTGGCGCCGTTGCCGGGGAGGTCTTCGCTCTAGTCAAAACATACCAAGTACCCATCACAAACCCATCTCCCTCGCATTTACATTATTTGCCATTTGTCTCTCGTTTTCCTCTCCCCCACTTCACCCTTGCCGTTTTATTCGCCCTCTCTTTCCCAATCTCCTCCTCTCTCTTTCGCTTGCTTTCTTTCTCCTTGTTTTTGTTTGCTGCTATGACTGAAATTGGGGAGATTATAGTCGATATGGACAACCATGATAACATGGAAAATTCTGATGCTCCGGCTGAAAAACCCCCTATCTTGCATACTAAAAAGTTTCGAATCGGTAGTAGTAACGTCATTGGAAAAGGTGTTATTCAAGATTTCTTTACTTGTGCCTGTGCTTTACCTTCCATGGGTGGTTCTATTCTTCATAGAACTAGTAGTCTTGCGGATGCCATTGCTATGCTAGTTGTTGAGCTTGAAAGACAATTTATGCATATGCATCCTTGCATATAAAGAATTTTTCTAGAATTTTCCAATATTGAGCATTCTTCTATTAAACGCGCTGTTACTATCTTTTTGGCTCATGAGTTTAGATTTATCATAAGAGAGGCCAAAGAAATCTTTGCGCACTATACGGTGGACACCGGTCGTCCTCCCATAGAGGCGATCCTCTATGATCAAGAGGAATTTAGGCATTTTCAATCTTCGGACTATGTTGCTTTCAATGAAAACCTTAGAGAAAAGGTTCCTACCAATGTCTTGGTTGATAGAATTAATGAACTTAATAATGATTTTGCCCTTCGAAACAATGAGCTAGGATACTCTCTTGAGTATAGGCTCACAAGATTATGCCAAAAGAATGCTTTTAGTGATGAATTAGTTGTGCACTATGAAGGGCCAAAGGAGGAACCCGTTCCTCCTGAGTTTGATCTTGGGGACTTTTGTCCCTCTAAATTTAGCCCTTTTGATTACTTTTGCATGCCTCAAAGAAAACTTACTCCCGAACATAGAGAATATGAGATGAGCTTTCAAGATCTATCTTATTATTATGGCACTACTTAGAATTATCTTCGCTTTTATGCCTAGCTAGGGGCGTTAAACGATAGCGCTAGTTGGGAGGCAACCCAATTTTCTTTGTGTTTTTTGTTTTTGTTCCTGTATAGTAATAAATCTTGCATCTACTTCCTATTTAGATGTGTTTTTATCTTTTAATTAGTGTTTGTGCCAAGTAGAACCTACAGGATAACCTATGATGATAGTTGATTTGATTCTGCTGAAAAACAGAAACTTTGCACGAACGAATTTAGTTTTGTTAAATCACAGAAACGTGATTTTGCGTTGATTCATTTTGATGATGATCAATAAACAAATTGTACAGGACTTCCTATTTTGGTAGGATTTTTAGAGTTCCATAAGTTTGCATTAGTTACAGATTGCTATAGACTGTTCTGTTTTTTTTACAGATTCTGTTTTTTATGTGTTGTTTGCTTATTTTGATGCATCTATGGCTAGTAAATTAGTTTATAAACCATAGAGAAGTTGGATTACAGTAGGTTTTACACCAAAATAGATAAATAATGAGTTCATTATAGTACCTTATGTGGTGGTTTTGTTTTATTTCACTAACGGAGCTTATAAGATTTCCTGTTGAGTTTTGTGTTGTGAAGTTTTCAAGTTTTGGGTAAAGCTTTTATGGATTATGGAATAAGGAGTGGCAAGAGCCTAAGCTTTGGGATGCCCAAGGCACCCTAAGATATTCAAGGATAGCGAAAAGCCTAAGCTTGGGGATGCCCCGGGAAGGCATCCCCTCTTTCGTCTTCGTTCATTGGTAACTTTACTTGGAGCTATATTTTTATTCGCCACATGATATGTGTTTTGCTTGGAGCGTCGTGTCTTATATTAGTCTTTCCTTTTTAGTTTACCACAATCATCCTTGATGTACACAAATTTTGGGAGAAGCCTATTTGATTAGAGTTTGCTAGAATACTCTATGTGCTTCACTTATATCTTTTGAGCTTGATAGTTTTTGCTCTAGTGCTTCACTTATATTTTTTAGAGCACGGTGGTGACTTAATTTTGAAGAAATTGCTAGTCTCTCATGCTTCACTTACATCTTTTTGAGAGTCTCTTAGAACAGCATGGTATTTGCTATGGTTACAAAGTTGGTCCTAGAATGATGAGCATCCAAGTTGGGTATAATAAAAACTATCATAGAAAAGAATTGGATGCTATGATCAATATGATGCTTGATAATTGTTTTGAGATATGGAGGTAGTGATATTAGAGTCATGCTAGTTGAGGTGATTATGAAAAATACTTGTGTTAAGGGTTGTGATTCCCGTAGCATGCACGTATGGTGAACCGCTTTGTGATGAAGTTGGAGCACAATTTTATTTATTGATTGTCTTCCTTATGAGTGGCGGTCGGGGACGAGCGATGGTCTTTTCCTACCAATCTATCCCCCTAGGAGCATGCGCGTAGTGCTTTGGTTTTTGATGACTTTTAGATTTTCGCAACAAGTACATGAGTTCTTTTGACTAATGTTGAGTCCATGGATTATACGCACCTCACCCTTCCACCATTGCTAGCCTCTCTTGTACCGCACAACTTTCGCCGGTACCATACACCCACCATTTACCTTCCTCAAAACAGCCACCATACCTAACTATTATGGAATTTCCATAGCCATTCTGAGATATATTGCCATGCAACTTTCCACCGTTCCGTTCATATGACATGCATTACTTTTGTCATATTGCTTTTTGCATGATCATGTAGTTGACATTGTATTTGTGGCAAGGCCACCTTCATAATTTTCATACATGTCGCTCTTGATTCATTGCATATCCCGGTACACCGCCGGAGGCATTCATATAGAGTCATATCTTGTTCTAGCTTTGAGTTGTAAATCCATAACCGTGTGATGATCTTCATTATTAGAGCATTGTCCTAGTGAGGGAAGGGTGATGAAGACTATGATTCCCGCACAAGTCGGGATGAGACTTCGGACTTTACAAAAATAAACAAAATAAAAAAAGAGAAAGGCCAAAAAAAAGAAGGCCAAAGAAAAAAAGAAAAAAAAATATAAAATGAGAGAAAAAGAGAGAAGGGACAATGCTACTATCTCTTTTTCCACACTTGTGCTTCAAAATAGCACCATGATCTTCATGATAGAGAGTCTCATATGTTGTCACTTTCATATACTAGTGGGAATTTTTCATTATAGAACTTGGCTTGTATATTCCAACTAGCGGGTACACCCGCACAATTGCGCGGCTAGAATTGATATATTTTATATTTTTTTAGTAAATGATACGTTTATGCTATTTTGCTTAGTCATGGGCGTGCATTTTTTTCTTTACATTGTCTTGAAGATCTCCTTATGCAGTTTTCCTCTTCATATCATTATTTGTGTTTCGGTTATCTCCACGCACTTTCTCCTTTTTAAAATAAGTGTTGATTTTAGTTCAAGTTCAAACTAAAACCACAACACTTATTTTCAAATGGAGGGAGTATTATTTTAGTTTGGCCAACATTTTCTTGTGCAAATGCCCAACAATTTCTTGCTTTGTTTGTTTTTACTACATGTTGCCAGTCCATCATGGAATATTAAATTCCCTAGCTTTTGTTCTTTGAGAAATTCTACTCTATTCTATAAATACTCTCCCACAGTATATTATGTAGCTAATATACCCTTGTGTAAAATGGAATGAAAATCTAATACTATATAGGAGTGAATAAATGGAATAGTAAAAAATTATGTTCGCTTTGACTTCATATAAGTTACTGCCGGCTAAGCATCCCACCCGAAAAAGAAATAAATGCGAGAAAAAAATAAACAAATGTTTCTAAAAAATGCTAGAAAGTGCTTACGCGCTTTCCGTGTGTTCCGTCTTGACCTCGCATGATCCGCCCGATCTTGATCGAGAGCGACATGTGACACGGGGATCGGGGAAGCGGTGTGAAGTGACACAATTTTAATCTAGTAGGAGTAGTATTTTGCATCATGCGGCTGTAGTAATGCCATTCATCCCATTTCTCATTCTCGTTCTCCTCTCGTTCATTTTTCTCTCTTTCTTCCCTGATCTTGGGATTCATCCACAATTCGTTGCTAGATCCAGTGGGAAGGGCGTGGTGAGTAGGATTTGCGGCAGAGTGTCGTGGTTGCGAGGCTCTCGGCGGCGGTCCTCGGCTCGACCACACGCTGCTGTTCGCTCGCGGCGCCGTCGATTGGATGGTTGTGGAGTTCGCGCCCTTGAACTGGCGGTGGCTCTCCTCGAAGAAATCTCTCCTCTTCCCTCCTTCTCCTTCCTTCCCGGATGCTTGATCTGCTAGGATCCAGCAATTGCATGGATTTTGGATTCTTAATGAGAAATCGGCGGTGGTCTCCTGTTATCCCTTCCTCTGACTAGTGGAGATTTTTTCGGGTGGAGATAAGGAGATGCTTATGGTCTCTGACCTTTCTCTGTCTTCTTTTTTATCTTCGCACGGTTTCTTCTTACTCATAATTTTCATGCTTGCGGATGGAAGTATGTTCTCTGGTGAGGCACTACTTAGAAGCTGGGAAGGGCAAATGCAGAGTGGTGACCAATATCGCGTGGTGTTTTTTTTAGGATCAAGCAAGTAAAGACTTGCCTCAGTTTATGTTAGAGTTGCTCATATCCCCCTGCTTTTTTGCTTACCTTGCGTTGTTTTGGGGAATTAACATTTTTTCAGTTAACATTCTGCCCAACTTAGATCATCTCTTCAACTTAGATTATCTCTTCAACACATCCGTATTAATTGTATGAAGTTCCGTATAGCAAAAGGTGCTCAATACTTCATTGTTTTGCCTACTACCTATAACACCTATAATCTTTCAATAACTCATTGTCTTGTCTGTACTTGTTAACATTTATATCGTGAATACACATACATTTTTTTCGGTTGAGGAGGCTATGTTGATGCCTATTTATTAGAGAGACTATTAAGTGAGAGTGATAAGAGTGTTAGTGCGAGAGATATTAGTAATCGCTATTTAGGTGGAATTTATCTGTGAACTTTCTCTAGAACGATCAAATATAGTACTCCCTCCATTCCTAAATATTTTTTCTAGAGGTTCCAATACGGACTACATACGAGCAAAATGAGTGAATCTACATTCTAAAATATGTCTATATAAATCCATTATGTAGTGCGTATTGAAATATCTAAAAGGCTTATATTTGAAACGGATGGAGTATGTAGCTATGTGAAAATATCCATGCTTCAATTTTTTAAATGATGATAGAAGAGAGATAAAAGTATTCAGGGATAATAAATAACTAATAAACAAAAAGTAATATTTTGTGGAAAGATCGGACATGTATATATATGCTTAGGTTGTCTTGACTCTATGTAGTTGCACATGCATTGCCTATGCAAAATTCTAGTTTTGTTGACTTGATGAACTACATTGTAAATTAGAATATCTCTTTATAAACAATATTCTTGGCGGCAGCTTCAGTTTCACACTCTTTGTCATCGATCAACACCTTCAATCGTTCCTTGTTTATCACTCTTTATAATGCCACATCTGAGTTGTCCATGGCGAATGCTTGCTTAGGCAAATATATTCCTAGCTTGTTTTGCAAGGATGTTGTTGTCGATGAGCATTATTTGCAGTTCTTTGGCGATGTTGGGGTCCTTGTTGATTTATTATCATTGCATCTTGGCGCACTTATCCTGTTTGCCACCTCATTTACGTTATTATAGATGTCAGCTATGTGAACCGAGGTTTATCTGCACCTTCGTAAAAGAGTTCCGATGTGGTGGTAGTTCTATCCATGCAAACGAAAAAGAATGTCCTTTATGCGAGTGTTTATTTCCTTGTCCACAACTCATCCCATCGATGTGAATGACACCATTGAGTTGTATGACCTTATAATCCTGCCCTTCACTTCTTAAGAAGTTTATGAGGTATGGTGGAGGCTCGGTGGTGGCAGATTAATTTTTCCCTGTTTGCAGCATATTCCAAAAGAGGGTGTCGCAGTTCCTTTGTTGAATTTAATCTTTCTTCACACCATAGCAATGATTTGCAATATTAGCATTTGTATGTTGGCCTTCGAAGTTACATGCCTTTCTATTAGTACTTGTTGAGGTTGTGGTTACATTGTTGTCTCCAACATTGACTCTAATGTTAATTTTGTTGCTTTCGCTTCTTGCACGCTTCAATTCCTTATCTTCTTTAGCATTATCCTTTCTCAATTGTTTAGGAGTCTCTGTGTTCATATTTCTTCTTCCTTTGTAGTCCTTGTCCGCTTTGTGCTCCTTGAGTTTAGAGCTTGATCTTTCTTTCTATTTGTATGGTGAGCTGTTAGTCTTGGCGTATGTTGGACTGTCATCTTTGCAAATTTGATTTCGTCGATGACATATAGAGTTTTCTTAATAGTGTTTTGCCACTGCAGACATGTATGTTCATTTGGATAGAGACTAATAATGGAGGTGTCACATACAAGTACATCTGGAGATCAATATTGTTATCCGTATGGCACTATAAATCGATAAGTGTTGATAGTGTTGTTCTTTTGTAGCTTTCACACTCTTGTCATGGCGAGTGTGTGGATGCATAGAAAAAATAATGGTGTACTGATTCAGTCTCGAAGAGTTTTGACATCGAAGATTAGAAGCAAGGTTGAGCTGAGATCAAATCTTGACACACATGGAGAACTGCATGACGATATTACCCGAGGTTGATGGTGTTGATGTCGTGTCTTGAGTTTGTTGGGCGTTCTTTGTGCCTTGGATCATTTGGGCATCGTGGGCGTATATTGGATGCAAGTTGATGGAGTTGTTTCCATGCCTTGATTTGTCAACCGTCTTGTGTGTTTGGTTGTCCTAACATCTTGAAAAAGAGCTATTGAGAAAGTGCATCATGGGTCGGACTTCGAGAGTTGAATGTCATCTTGTAAAATTAATGTTGAATGATGATTGTGTGATATAAGTAGAAGGGATGAGCGTGTAACCATACCTCTTGTTCCATGAGACTGGTATAACAATTTTACTAATGTATCCCGAGAAGAATGGATTAGTATTGTGTAGATTATCGAGGACAATTTTTGCTAGAAATATGTTGGATGTTAAGGAAGTTAAAAATAATTTGCAAATTAAAAGAATAAATATATAATACTTTGATGCTTAATAAATAGAAAAAGGAAATTAAAGGTTGCTTAGTTCAAGCGTGGGAATTGATAAATCTTGGACTCCTTCACTGACTCGTGAGCGTCGTGAGCTTGAGTCCGACTCCTTTTCTCGTACATGGTCATGACTCTTGCTAGCCTTTTTTTTAGTTAATGATGACTCTTGCTAGCCTAGCGTAATTACATCAGATGCAAGTCTTGCCATGCATAAGCATGTATACACGTGACAACATGGCTGTTCAATATATTGAGACGTCCATGTTAATATGTTACGTAAAATCTTTTAAATCTCAGCCATTATTTTCTTGATCAAACGGTGTAAATAATATTAGCATATGTGGACAAACATGATGGCTTATTTGTCTTCTATCTTAATTATATAATAGATGATGGGCTTCCTCAAAACACCCTAGGTCTTCGTGAGCAAGCGAGTTGGATGCACACCCACTTAGTTTCTTTTGTTGAGCTTTCATATATTTATAGCTCTGGTGCATCCGTTGCATGGCAATCCCTACTCACTCACATTGATATCTATTAATGGACATCTCCATAGCCCGTTGATACGCCGAGTTGATGTGAGACTATCTTCCCCTTTTTTTTCTTCTCCACAACCACCATTCTATTCCACATATAGTGCTATGTCCATGGCTCACGCTCATGTATTGCGTGAAAGTTGAAAAAGTTTGAGATTATTAATGTATGAAACAATTGCTTGGCTTGTCATCGGGGCTGTGCATGATTAAATACTTTGTGTGGTGAGATAGAGCAACAGCCAGACTATATGATTTTGTAGGGATAACTTTCTTTGGCCATGTTATTTTGAGAAGACATGATTACTTTGATTATTATGCTTGAAGTATCATTATTTTTATGTCAATATGAACTTTTATTTTGAATCATTTGGATCTAAACATTCATGCCACAATAAAGAAAATTACATTAAGAATTATGCTAGGTAGCATTCCACATCAAAAATTCTCTTTTATCATTTACCTACTCGAGGACGAGCAGGAATTAAGCTTGGGATGCTTGATCGTCTCCAGCGTATCTATAATTTTATTGTTCCATGCTATTATATTACCCCTTTGGATGTTTATGGGCTTTATTTTACACATTTATATCATTTTGGGACTAACCTACTAACAGGAGGCCCAACCCGTATTGCTGTTTTTTTGCCTATTTCAGTATTTCGAAGAAAAGGAATATCAAATGGAGTCCAAATGGAATGAAACCTTCGGGAGCGTGATTTTTGGAACGAACGTGATCCAGAGGACTTGGAGTGCAAGTCAAGAAGCAGCCGAGGCCTCCATGAGATAGGAGGGCGCGCCCCTGTCTCGTGGGCCCCTCAGGCGGCCACTGTCGGTGTCAAAACCGGTTGATCTCGGGTAGGGGTCCCGAACTGTGCATCTAGGCGGATTGTAACAGGGGACAAGGGACATGATGTTTTTACCCAGGTTCGGGCCCTCTCGGTGGAGGTAAAACCCTACTCCTGCTTGATTAATATTGATGATATGGGTAGTACAAGAGTAGGTCTACCACGAGATCAAAGAGGCTAAACCCTAGAAGCTAGCCTATGGTATGATTGTTGTTCGTCCTATGGACTAAAACCCTCCGGTTTATATAGACACCGGAGAGGGCTAGGGTTACACAGAGTCAGTTACAATGGTAGGAGATCTACATATCGGTATTGCCAAGCTTGCCTTGCACGCCAAGGAAAGTCCCATCCGGACATGGGACAAAGTCTTCAATCTTATATCTTCATAGTCTTGGAGTCCGGCCAACGGTGATAGTTCGGCTATCCGGACACCCCCTAATCTGGGACTCCCTCGGTAGCCCCCGAACCAGGCTTCAATGACGATGAGTCCGGCGCGTAGATTGTCTTCGGCATTGCAAGGCGGGTTTTTCTCCAAATTCCATATACTTGGAATAGTGTCCGGCTTCTTATAAATGCTGTGCTTCTTGGCTTCCGCGCCCAATAATGGCTATCTTCCACGTGTCAAGTGGGCGGAGCCGAGCTATGGCGCATCGCCGGGACCGGATATCTATCCGGAACCCCGAAGAAGGCGTCCGAAGACTGGCCTTCGGAATGGTTTTATATAGAAGACGTCCCGCTACCGGATCCCATTCGGACCGGCCTCCCGGAGTTCAGCAATGCTCCTCTGAAGAAATGCCTAAGTTGGCGTCCGCGAAGCTCTCAAAGGGAGAATGACAGGGACGTCCTTTACCTGATGAGCTGAATAAGATTGTTGGCTCATTCCGGACTGACCATGATCGGGGTCATGGCCACATGCATTATCTTGAAGTGCAGCCGCTCGATATAGGGCCACCCATGTGGGATTTCAATGGGGAGGATGATGCCACCCGTCATGGCCGTAAGGGGCCGGGATCGGTCACCGATCTGGTGAAGATGTTGTCCGCTCTGTACAAGGGGGAAGAGGAGGATTTCCTCCGTGCCAGTCCATTGAACGGATTTTCTATGAACAACCCTCGAAGCTGGGTAAGCGGACATTTCTTTTTGCCTATCCGATCCATATTCCCATGGTTAAGTATCTCATTTTGTGATTTCGACGCAAGAACTGCGCCGGGCCGTAGAAGATATACACATCCCGTCTCCACAACCCGAGGATCCAGAACGGTCCCTCGATCCGGCTTCCGAAGAGGATCCGGACATAAAGGTGGAGCTGATCGACGGTGTATTTCACCAACTTAGCATCGACAATGCTTTGGTCGCCATTACGGCTGACTACCCGGGAATACTTCCGGCCTCCCAGGTAACTGTGACCGAAGTCCTGATACCACGACCCATCCATGCTCATCTCTAATCACCGTATACCAATGGTGTTTTGCAGGCGGTGCCTTTGAGGCAGGAAGCCGAGCCCGCGGCGGCTGGCCAACAAGGGGCAGCTCGGCCCAGCAGGCAGAAAAGAAGTGCGGTGCGGATTGAGACGTCGCCGCTACGGTATGGCGCGACACCGTGTTTCAAGGAAAGATTCCTGGAAGGCATACTAACGCTTGTGATCTTTTCAGGAAAAAGAGCGCTCGCCGGACTGTGTCCGGAGAGGTTGCCAATCGAGCCTCCGCCAGCCAGGCTTCAAAGCCAGGTCCGGAAGGGGAGATGAACACAAGGCGCGTGTCGGATGCTCCTCCAATGGAGGATGCCGACAGATTGTCCGCCACCAAATCTGAGGTGGAGAGTGCCATGAATCACAGGCTGTCAGGACCCCGACTCAATGCCACATCGATCTAGCATGTAACACCTCATATCACTTTGCGGCCTCACGCACGGTATTCCCACGGGTGTCGCCTTACCTTTGCCCGGACCGTTTGCGCCTTTTGGCACACGTATATGATAGTGTCGCTAGCATCCATATGATAAGGAGCCCGGGCTGACATGGCTAGTCGTAAACCCAAAGTGGCACAAACTTACAAGGACAGGCATCCATGACCCAGCATCGAACGTGTCGGTCATCAGCGAGTGAATCCAGGCTGTAGCACTGGGCTAGCGGACTCCGGTGAACTGGGCATGGCGGGCTAACAGGACTCGGTATTCATCGCGTGACATTTCCCGAAGGACGAGACACGAGAACGAAGAAGGACACATGCCGGCCAGCCTAAGTGTTCGGAGCGGTAGCAAGCTACTATGGCTCGATGAAACACTAGGAGACATTTCAGTAAGAGAGGCTACTAAAGATAAACAACTAGATAGTCGGATCCCACACATACCAAGCATTTTAATAACATACACACAATATGCTCGATATGTGCAAATACAACATGGCATCGCAACATGACTCTCGACTCAAGTATTTATTCAATGAGGCTCCGAGGGCGAGATATTACAAACATGGGTCTCACGACCCAACATTGAAACATACAAGTCAAAGCACAAGCGGAAGCTTAACATGTCTGGTACAAACATCTAGAAATGAAAAAGGCCGAGAAGCGACTATCTACCGAGATCTGCCGAGGGCACAAGATCGTGGCTGAGGTAACAAGCTAAGCGTCAAAGTCCACGTGGAACTACTAGCGAGACTGAAGTCTCTCTGCAAAAACATAAAATAGGCAAGCGTGAGTACAAATGTACCCAAGAAGACTTACATCGAGAACTAACTACATATGCATCATTATCAACAAAGGGGTGGTGGAGTTTAAGCTGCAGCAAGCCAGCTTTGACTCGGTGGCTAACCTGAACTACATTTGCAAGTAACTCTTTTGAGGTGGCGCTGCGAGTCCACATATTCACCATATCAATACACCACCATGGATCCGCTCCGTCTCCCTACGAGAACGCCATCCATAGCACTCACACTTATCTTGCGTATTTTAGGTATCCACTTTCACTTGTCTATGAACTATGCAAGGGGTCCAAGTTTCCATATCACGGGAATCCGGCTATTGAATAGATAATAATAACCCTGCAGGGGTGTACTTCTTCACACACGCTCTCGCCACTTATAGCCCTGTACACGTCATGTACCTCGGCAACCTTCAAGCGAAAGCCGGGCGAGGGAGTCGGCCACGACCTACCTAAACACTCAAGTCTCTCGTCCAGGTTTATCGCCTATTCGGGTTCCATCCGCAAGGAGATCCGGCCGGGGTGTCGCTCACGGTCCCAAACGATGTGAGCAGGGTTCCCAAGCCCACCATCCGGGTGCCACTTGGTACACCGTGCCACTGTGCCTAGTCTGTCCCAAGCCCACCTGTACCGGGTGCCACTTGGTAGACTACTAACACTACCTACAAACACCAGAAACTAGTTGCAACTCACAGGCCAGAGAACAAGTGTGATTAAGAAGCCGAGAGGGTCGAGTTACGGAACCCAATGTGTGGTAGTAACTGTTCATGGATCACAAACACGAACTCAGTTCACGAGGGCGGCTGCAATGAGACAACCCACCATGTACTCCTACATGGCCTATCACCGCTACCTTTACCAAATCGTGTTCACACATTTAACTCTCAACGATGGGACATGTTCACACACCTCCGATTCATTCCCGATGAATCGGACTGACACAACTCTAAGCAATAGCAGGCATGACAAACAAGCATGAATGAGTAGGCACATCGGGGCTCAAACAACTCCTACTCATGCTAGTGGGTTTCATCTATTCTTGTGGAATGACAGTCGAGGCGAGAGGATAAAGGGTTCAACTACATGAGCATGTAACAGTTGTATCGTTGTTGTCCTAATGCGATAAAATAGAGCAGAAGCGAGAGAGTGGGATTGTATCGGAATGAACAAGGGGGTTTTGCTTGCCTGGCACTTCTGAAGATAGTATATCTCTTCATCGGTGTCATCGATCTCATCGTCGGTACGTCGTCTACTGAGAGGGGACAAACACCGACAAACAAGGAAGAACACAATCAATGCAATGCACAATATGATGCATGATCGTGACATGGCAATATGCTGTGTTTTCAGTTAATGCAACTAGCACAGGTTAAATGAAGTTGGTTTGAACACATGATTCAAATTCCAACTCCATATGTGATTATTTAAATGCCCTTTATTTGTTTTGTCCAAAACAGAGGACAAACATTGTTCAAACATGCATGAAAATGGTACAGATGGATTCCTTGAATTTTTCTGATAATTTTTCATATATAATTTGTTTGATTTGGAGCTACGGTTGATTTTCTATGAATTTTTGAAGTTTGTGGTATTTTCTGGATTTTTCAGAATAAGAATAAATCCAGAAAATTGCATTACTGCATTAGCATGACATCGTTGTGACGTCAGCAGGTCAACAGACCGGGTCCAGGTCAAACCTGACGTGTGGGGTCCACACGTCAGTGACTAACTAACTAACCTAATTAATTAATGTTAAATTACTACTAACTAAAATGTCAGTTGAGTTAATTAGACTTAATTAAAAGACTAATCTAGGATTAGTTGGGCCAGGCCCACTTGTCGGCGACCAGGGAGGTCAAACCCCAGTCGGCCGAGGCTATCGCCGGCGGCTCGTCGCCCGGCTTCTGAAAGCGCGGAGGGCTCGAGAATGCGCTTCTGGCGGGGTTTGGCCTTGAGGCCACGAGGCATAGCCCTTGCTCGGCCAAGATCGAGGATGCACGCAGCAGCTCTCGGTGGGCTAAATCGGCGGCGGCGGCGACTTGCGCGATGGCGGAGTTCGGAGTGCTTGGAATCGGCGTTGTGGTGCAGGTGGGGCGAGCAGGTGGGCTAGTTTGGCTCACAGCAAAGCGAAGCGCGATGGCGTGCTCGAGGCAAGCTGAGCTTGCTCTAGCCACAGTGACGACCGCCCGGCGGCGTGAAGCTCATGAACTGCGGAGAGAGATGCTACGGTGAGCTACATGCCATGGGGATAAGGGGAGGCGGTGAAGGAGCTCACTGGGGGTCAAGAGCAGCTCAAGTGGGCTCGGGAGGCGCTTCGGGCGGCGAATCGGCGGGCGGCGATCGTCGGGCGAAGGGCGATGATGAGCTCGATGGCGGCGTTCTGGCCGTTCGGTATGTGTGACTTGGTGAAGAGGAAGAGGTCGTCGCGGTGGAGCTTATGGACTCATCGGCGGGCGAGGGTGGTCGGTGGCCGTGGCTACGGTGAGCAGCGGCGGCGGCGTGATCGGGTGCACGAGAGAGAGAGCCAGGAAGGAGAGGAGGAACCAGAGAGGGGGAAAGGCGGAGGGGGTTGCGTGGCGCCCTCGGGCGGCAGGGAGACAGCAAAGAGGCAGGAGGTGGCACAGGCATGTGCCCAGCGCTCGACCACGCGCCCCATCCTTCTGCGAGGAGGAAGACGACAGGGGGAAGCGGCGGGGGCTGGGCCGTCTTTGGGCAGTTGGTGGCGCCTGAGTAAGTTCTCTGTCTCTCTCTGGTTTCTCTTTTCTATTTTTATGCAATTGTTTTGACTTAATTAAAATGCTAAGGCATTTTCAAAAACCCTGAAAATAATTGTGGGCTCTGTTTGGAATATTTCCAACAGTCCCCATAAGTTCAAATTATTTGGACATTTAAAATATTATATAGCATTTAATGTCCAAATTCAAATACATATGAATTAACTCCAAAATCCAAATGTCCTAGAAATGTGTGCATCATTTTTGGAAGAAGTTTTCACCCATTCAAAATTGATGAACTTTTCTAAAGGCCATTTGGGTAGATGGAAAAAGATTTAATTTGACCCTAGTTGTATTTCATTTCTTTGCTAGGGTTTATCGGTCCCCATTTCAAGTTTAATTAAAACTTAGACATGATGCAACACAAGATGCTAGCACTAAGCATTGCCAGAACCAGGGATGTGACAACTCACCCCCACTAAATAAGAATCTCGCCTTGAGATTCAAGACGTGAGGTAAGAAGAAAGGGGGGTCACAAAACTATCACAATCTTCATGATACATTTGCCCTTCTTGAAGATGTTGACTCATTGCTTCAAATCGATCTTGACGTCTTTGCTTTCGAGATATTCATTCAACATGATGACAAGAAGAAAGGGGAAAACTCTAGAAGGATCGATCTCCTCGAAGATCGAACAACTTAGGATCAACTCATGGAGTGAGACATTATATCAACTCTTGAACTGGGACTCAAACACATACATCGAGAGAGGTAGATAGTAACAGATGATGAGGGTTCAATTTGGTAAGCACAACGCTTAAGTAAGATGGTGCAAGGTTTCAGAGTAGCGAGGAATAATTGCCATGATTCCATAACAGGGCACCTTAGAGAAGGTGACTCGTAGAATTATTCCCTTAAGTGGCAAAAAGAATTATCTTTGATTCAGAGATCATTAGAGCTCTTTATACCAGCTTAAGGTAAATCACAATCGATCATTTGAAGGAATTCAAAGAAATGGCATACTCAGACTAGAATGGGTGATGTGGACTACCTTGTTGATGACAACGTAACGGATGATTTTGCTTATCATCGGAAATGGATGGGACCCATGGAAAGTCCACTTTGAAGATGTTCCTGGACAACAACTACTGAGGTGCAAGCTGGGAACAAAAATGCAAATGTTGGGAATGATTCTGGTAACTGGGGAAAAACTCAACAGTCGAGAGTGTTACCAACGTTTCAAAGATTATAGAATCATCGAAGAAACTGAGAGCACAAGGATCTCTAAGGAGCAACTTCTAGAATAAGTCGCACGAAAACCTCATGGAAAGATGGTCGAAAATACTACAATGACAGATCTTCCGGCTAGGTGTGTCGGCCACGCATCCACTTTACCGGATTACAGAGAGACCAATATTATAATTCTTGGGAAATGTTCCAACCATCATATCTGCCTGAGATTCAGATCTTGTTGGTGTCAGAATAGTCTGGACTCATCGAGTCTAGAAAGAAAAATGAAATTTGCAACACAAATCGACGAGATGACGTTGCGAGATTCTCGGGAATGAACTACGATAGCAAGCTCCAAAACATGAGCTGGTTCTGCTACAAACCTGTGAACACGCTGTCTCAGACAAGCATGACCACGTAGTAGTCTTATAATAAAAACTACCGAGTTCAGGTGGGTAACCATCATTAATGACATCGAAGTCTCCACGCGTGGAAGTCCAAAGAGTTCACCTTGGACAGACTCCTTTATCTTTGAACAACTCAATCAGTGGCTTGGTGTGCTAGGAACACATATGGAATGGAGGCGGCCAACCTATCAAACCATAGAGTACTTCGCACATATGCGTGACCAACTTGGGATGATTCCAGAGGAAGCAAAAACTAACTTTCTTGAACCCACGGCGGCAGCTTGCATCAGATGCACATGAGTTAGAGAGAGTCACTTCTTTCATCCGGACATATGCTTCATGAGCTAGCATGAAGAAATGCTCTCAAAAGTTTCCAATACTAGCTTAATGTTCAACAAGATTATGGAGAGGACAAGGATGCTGTCGATGGGCTCAACAACAATTCATCTAGGTTTCCATGAAGATGGAATTCCATAATTATGAGATCAAGTGATAGCATTGGTCATACCAAAAGATATAATGGTGTATGCTCGAGGAAACAACCACGAGTAAGACGACATTACGAACATCGTTGATTCTGATTTGATTTGAGGATAGCCCATACCCAAATCAAAATTTTGGCAAGACAATAGCTCCAACAACTGGTCACGAGGATCAATCGATGAAGATATCATCTTTCTTCAACACACATACGAGATAACCCTTAATATGAACTAAGCCAGACAAGCTTTTATCTTCCAACTCTCCAAGTTGTCGTTTAGCTTAACCAACTAGCTCAGGTTTATCCAACACGGATTCTTGGAGAAGGGGTGGTTTACAAGAAACCAACTTGATCACGAGCTCAACATAGCGGTCAGGTGACAACTTGGTAATACTTCCGAGAAGATATACGGAAAATCATGAACCACCGATATGTCACTAAGCTCGAGAACAATCTTGCTTTTCAGGGCTAGATGATATGGTGAAATAAGCAAGGGATTGGATAATCCTAACTCATTGATCGAAGAGTGCACCGGAAATAAGGACTAGGTAGCACAATCAACCTTAGGGTGACGATTCAATAATCAACACGCTAAGAATGAGATTATTGTCCTTTAGCTACCAAGCAACAAGGTTGCTAGGAGTATTGATTTCACACATCACGATTCACTTGTCGACATTCCGGTTGCAACAACACGGGAACCGAGGAATGAATAATGATGTCGAGAAGTATCACTGCATCAAGGATTCATAAGAGATAGTGCAATTCTCATGACGATCCTGACGTAAGAGGGTAACACTCCAAGGTAGAACAGAACAAAAGCTCGATTAGCATTTTGATCTGTGGAATACAACTACTTTGACCCAATCCTAGAAATGGACAAGGTACTGGAGTTTGTTTCTCCAAGTCATTCCGGATAGAATGGCTTGACGGACCACAAGAGTAATAGGCATCGATGAACGAATGCACGCATACTCTTGACTATCAATTGATATACGAGGGTCAGAATGCAACTAAAGAGAACAACTCAAAGGAACATATAATTTTCTGAGTTGTGGATGCATAGATTAGTATGTCGAGCGAAGCTCAACTTTTCTTCCGGATAACCCATGCAGAAAGGTAGAACTGGCAGATTCACAATTATGAATGGAGAACTCCTCAAGGGTACTCTGATTGTGATCCTTCGGTTCAGCGTGGAACTTCTGCCATAAGTGGTTCATAGTATTTGGAAGAAGGAAATACCACGGACCTCGAGGATTAATGCAAAGGTTACCAATAACCTAAAGGAACTAGCAACACTATCAACACGAGGTAAGTGGAATGAATCTTGGGTCAAGAACCCAGGAGTAGAATACCTACTACTAAATGGCATCACGGGATGCTTTCGAGAATGAAGGCCAGAATCATCACACTGGGACACAAATCATGGCTAGGTTACTAGATGATCCCTTAAGACACCTAGGGTCATAATAATAATTCCAACATATATGTCGAGGCAATAGAATACCTCAACTCAGCAATTAGTGTGATTAACCTGGCCCCAAGGACATCGGAACGGGAGAAAGGGATTTTGCAAATGTTTCAGACTATTTAGAAACCTGGGATGACTCGGACAGCATAACAGCTGTAAATGCTCAAAAAGATTGGAGACATGCTACAAAAATGGTGGCATAGCCACTCCGAAGCACAATATCAAGGTTTCGAGATCATGATTATGAACATACGGAGTAGTAAAACTGAGCCGAGATTTGAAACTAACAATTCTATAAGTCTATGGTTTAGTACACGTCATCCTGATAGATAGATGAGAAGGCCTAGTTCTTAATCCCGTAGAAGAGAAGAGGATGACTTCGGATCGAAAGGCCATGAGGTATAAGGAGTAAAAGAGCCTTACGTTCCTTCCGCAATCAATTCCCTTACATATAACTAAAGCATTTCTAGACTCAACTTGACCAGTTTGGCTTGGTAATCCTCTGAGCGGTCAAGCTCGATACCAAAGCTATCGGGACCCGACTCAATGCCACATCGATCTAGCATGTAACACCTCATATCACTTTGCGGCCTCACGCACGGTATTCCCACAGTGTCGCCTTACCTTTGCAGGACCGTTTAGCCTTTTGGCACACGTATATGATAGTGTCGCTAGCATCCATATGATAAGGAGCCCGGCTGACATGGCTAGTCGTAAACCCAAAGTGGCACAAACTTACGAGGACAGGCATCCATGACCCATCATCGAGCGTGTCGGTCATCGGCGAGTGAATCGGTACTGTACCTTTGGGCTAGCGAGACTCCGGTGAACTGGGCATGGCGGGCTAACAGGACTCCGGTATTCATCGCGTGACATTTCCCGAAGAACGAGACCACGAGAGCGAAGAAGGACACATGCCGGCCAGCCTAAGTGTTCCGGAGCAGTAGCAAGCTACTATGGCTCAGTGAAACACTAGGAGACATTTCCCGGTAAGAGAGGCTACTAAAGATAAACAACTAGATAGTCAGATCCCACACATACCAAGCATTTTAATAACATACACACAATATGCTCGATATGTGCAAATACAACATGGCATCGCAACATGACTCTACGACTCAAGTATTTATTCAGTAGGCTCCGAGGAGCGAGATATTACAAACATGGGTCTCACGACCCAACATTCAGAGCATACAAGTCAAAGCACAAGCGGAAGCTTAACATGTCTGGGTACAAACATCTAGAAATGAAAAAGGCTGAGAAGCCTGACTATCTACCAGATCCTGCCGAGGGCACAAGATCGTAGCTGAGGTAACAAGCTAAACGTCAAAGTCCACGTGGAACTACTAGCGAGACTGAAGTCTCTCTGCAAAAACATAAAATAGGCAAACGTGAGTACAAATGTACCCAGCAAGACTTACATCAGAACTAACTACATATGCATCATTATCAACAAAGGGGTGGTGGAGTTTAACTGCAGCAAGCCAGCTTTGACTCGGTGGCTAACCTGAACTACATTGCAAGTAACTCTTTTGAGGTGGCGCACGAGTCCACATATTCACCATATCAATACACCACCATGGATCCGCTCCGTCTCCCGAGAACGCCATCCATAGCACTCACACTTATCTTGCGTATTTTAGAGTATCCACTTTCACTTGTCTATGAACTATGCAAGGGGTCCAAGTTTCCATATCCGAGGAATCCGGCTATTCAAATAGATAATAATAACCCTGCAGGGGTGTACTTCTTCACACACGCTCTCGCCACTTATCGCCCTGTACACGTCATGTACCTCGGCAACCTTCAAGCGGAAGCCAGGCGAGGGAGTCGGCCACGACCTACCTAAACACTCAAGTCTCTCGTCCAGGTTTATCGCCTATTCGGGTTCCATCCGCAAGGAGATCCGGCCGGGGTGTCGCTCACGGCCCCAAACGATGTGAGCAGGGTTCCCAAGCCCACCATCCGGGTGCCACTTGGTACACCGTGCCATCAGTGCCTAGTCTGTCCCAAGCCCACATGCAGGGTGCCACTTGGTAGACTACTAACACTACCTACAAACACGAAACTAGTTGCAACTCACAGACGGAGAACAAGTGTGATTAAGAAGCCGAGAGGGGTCGAGTTACGGAACCCAATGTGTGGTAGTAACTGTTCATGGATCACAAACACGAACTCAGTTCTGAGGGCGGCTGCAATGAGACAACCCACCATGTACTCCTACATGGCCTCGACCGCTACCTTTACCAAATCGTGTTCACACATTTAACTCTCAACGATGGGACATGTTCACACACCTCCGATTCATTCCCGATGAATCGACCGACACAACTCTAAGCAATAGCAGGCATGACAAACAAGCATGAATGAGTAGGCACATCGGGGCTCAAACAACTCCTACTCATGCTAGTGGGTTTCATCTATTCTTGTGGAATGACAGGTCGAGCGAGAGGATAAAGGGGTTCAACTACCGCAGCATGTAACAGTTGTATCGTTGTTGTCCTAATGCGATGAAATAGAGCGAAGCGAGAGAGTGGGATTATGTCGGAATGAACAAGGGGTTTTGCTTGCACGGCACTTCGAAGATAGTATATCTCTTCATCGGTGTCATCGATCTCATCGTCGATGCGTAAATCTCTTGAGAGGGACAAACACCGACAAACAAGGAAGAACACAATCAATGCAATGCACAATATGATGCATGATCGTGACATGGCAATATGCTGTGTTTTGAGTTAATGCAACTAGCGAGGTTAAATGAAGTTGGTTTGAACACATGATTCAAATTCCAACTCCATATGTGATTATTTAAATGCCCTTTATTTGTTTTGTCCAAAACAGAGGACAATCATTGTTCAAACATGCATGAAAATGGTACAGATGGATTCCTTGAATTTTTCTGATAATTTTCATATATAATTTGTTTGATTTGGAGCTACGGTTGATTTTCTATGAATTTTTGAAGTTTGTGGTATTTTACGGATTTTTCGAATAAGAATAAATCGAGAAAATTGCATTCTCTAACGTCGACATGACGTCGTTGTGACGTCGGCAGGTCAACAGACCGGGTCCAGTCAAACCCCGGCGTGTGGGGTCCACACGTCGGTGACTAACTAACTAACCTAATTAATTAATGTTAAATTACTACTAACTAAAATGTCGGTTGAGTTAATTAGACTTAATTAAAAGACTAATCTAGGATTAGGCGGGCCAGGCCCACTTGTCGGCGACCAGGGAGGTCAAACCCAGTCGGCCGAGGCTATCTGCCGGCTCGTCGCCGGCTTCAGGCAGCGGCGGAGGAGCTCGGGAATGCGCTTCTGAGGCGGGGTTTGGCCTTGAGGCCACGAGGCATAGCCCTTGCTCGGCGCATCGAGGATGCAGCGGCGGCTCCGGTGGGCTAAATCGGCGGCGGCGGCGACTTGCGCGGCCGGAGTTCGGGAGTGCTCGGAATCGGCGTTGTGGTGCAGGTGGGGCGAGCGGGTGGGCTAGTTTGGCTCTGGAAGCAGCCGAGCGCGATGGCGTGCTTTCGAGGCAAGCTGAGCTTGCTCTAGCCACGATGGCGACTTGGCGGCGTGAAGCTCACGGCACGGCGGAGAGAGATGCTACGGCGAGCTACATGCCATGGGGATAAGGGGAGACGGTGAAGGAGCTCACTGGGGGGTCGAAGAGCAGCTCCGTGGGCTCGGGGAGGCGCTCGGGGCGGCAAATCGACGGGCGGCAATCGTCGGGGCAGAGGACGATGATGAGCTCGATGGCGACGTTCCTGGCCGTTCGGTGCCGTGTGACTTGGTGAAGAGGAAGAGGTCGTCGCGGCGGAGCTTATGGACTCATCGGCAGGGCGAGGGGTGGTCGGTGGCCGTGGCTACGATGAGCAGGCGGCGGCAGCGGCAGGTCGGTCTTGAGAGAGGAGAGCCAGAAGGAGAGGGAGGAACCAGAGAGGGGGGAAAGGCGGAGGGGGTTGCGTGGCGCCCTCGGGCGATGGGGAGACAGCAGAGAGGCAGAGGTGGCACAGGCGTGTGCCAGCAGCTCCGCAACGCCCTGTCCTTCTGGCGAGGGAGGAAGACGACACGGGGGGAAGCGGCGGTGGGCTGGGCCGTGCTGGGCCGGTTGGTGGCGCCAGGTAAGTTCTCTGTCTCTCTCTGGTTTTCTCTTTTCTATTTTTATGCAATTGTTTTGACTTAATTAAAATGCTAAGGCATTTTCAAAAACCCTGAAAATAATTGTGGGCTCTGTTTGGAATATTTCCAACAGTCCCCACTTAAGTTCAGAATTATTTGGACATTTAAAATATTATATAGCATTTAATTGTCCAAATTCAAATACATATGAATTAACTCCAAAATCCAGAAATGTCCTAGAAATGTGTGCATCATTTTTGGAAGAAGTTTTCACCCATTCCAAAATTGATGAACTTTTCTAAAGGCCATTTTGGGTAGATGGAAAAGATTTAATTTGACCCTAGTTGTATTTCATTTGCTGCTAGGGTTTATCGGTCCCCATTTCAAGTTTCATTAAAACTTAGACATGATGCAACACAAGATGCTAGCACTAAGCATTGCCAGAACCAGGGATGTGACACAGGCGCCGCCGAACAATTCTTCGTGACGCATGTTTCTCCCAAGAGGCATTGAATGCCTTTAATTAGGAGATCGCACCTCCGTGCCGCTCAAGATGGTCTAGCGAGCCACGGGCGGTATGTGAAAGACATCTGGTGAGAATTTTGTGATTATATATGCGGTGGCCGAGACTTAAAATAGTTAGAATAACTGATTTAAGGATCATTTGTTATCTGAGATCTTCTGAAAAAGAATACCCAACTATGCGGGAGCTTTAAGAGTGCAAGGCCCAACTTGAGGCCGCACTAGCCGCGACAGGGGAAGCCACAGAGACTCCCTCTGGTAATATATGCTTCAAGAGAGAAGTAATTTGCTAAATGCGGCGTGTATATAAGTCTGACAATGATATTGCAGATGGCGCCGTTCTAGATCCGGACGGGCAATAGCTACTGCGCCGGTTAAAGGCCGGCGAGCGTGTGCTTACAAGGGTGAGGCAAGAGAAACATAATCTCCAAGATGCCAACACCCGGCTGGGTGAGGAACTGAAGGATGTTCGAGCCCAGCTGTCTGACTTGGGTAAGGAGAATCGGCGGCTTCGTCGCGGCATTTATAGTAAGTGCTTGAGCGAACATTCGAAAAGAAGAGTTCGGCATGGAAGTCGATTAACAGAAATGTCTGTAGGTATGCTCACAGTGTCGTCTGCGCAGAGAAATGCCGGTTCAGCGGGTGACCTACTTCTCGTTGCTGCAATCTGCACGAGCGAGTTCGGCGGTGATGAGCGTTTTCCACGCCTTGTGGCCATCCATCTCCCTACCGAAGGCCTTGGAGAGCTTGCGAGAAGCTTGAGGAGCACGGCGGCGCTTAGGCTATGGAAGATATCGACTGCCGTCAAGCGCCGAGTCTGAGCCATGGTGAAGACAGCTGTACCTGGCTTGACCCAAACCACATAGCGAGTCGTACTTGTGGGGCCCGATGGGAAGGAGATCCTGTGAGCTTAGTATCACGGCCAAGTAGAGTTGGCGCAAAGTATTCAATGAGACGTAAACTAGATAGCCTATTAGATGGTATTGAAGAGGAATACAATCAGTCAATTTGACTATGTAATTTAAAATGACATGTAAAATGCCTTCTAGCCGGATTGTAGATCGTTTGTCATAGCGGACCTTTTCGCTTCAACCTCGGGACCCGACAGTCCGGAGTGTGCCCGAATACCCTCGCGGTTATGTAAGAACCGGGGCATGCGTGGAGACCAGGCGTAGGGGTCATAAGTGCTTTATCAGACAAGTGCCCAACTAGTTATGTTATATTACGGTTAGTAAGAAACATCTTCGGGAGAATAGTTCGTTAGGGGTTCCTTTCCACAGGAGGCATGCCCTAAAGTGCATGTCGGACTGCGAAAAATCGAGAAAAACATCTGGGGGCAGATAAATGAATAAGTAAAATTAGTCTTTTAGTTCACCAACCGAATATTCCCTTAAGAGCGCTAGCTTCGGCTTCACCAGTCGAGGTACACGTCCGGTGACCAGCGGTAACAATCGCAGAGGTGCTCCCTTTACTACCTAGCGAACAATCGGGAAAGTAAGGGTAAGCACAGGAGCCAGGCAACCCAGCTTGGCCAAAACTTAAGTCATATCGATGCATATAATGGTGAATAAAAGGTGCATGCGGAAGTATGACACATGTGTTGGGCATAAAGCCCATATAAATAAGCTTATGTTAAAGAAGCTCCCAGGTGTCGAGGGTTGGGTGCGACATATGCCAAGGGATGGCTTATCATGGTGGGGGCGAGTAGAACGTCGCCGATGCCTGGAAACGGGATGAGGCGAAGACATGCACGCCGGCGGATCTTACCCAGCTTCGGGGCTCTCCGAGGAGATAACACCCCTACTGCTGCTCTGCGGGGTCTCCGCATGATCACTAAGGCAAAGTGAGTACAAGGTTGCTCCTTGAGCTGTATTCTGGAGGTAGGAGAAGGCAAGGCTAGCTCTGTCCTTCCTATATGATCTAGTCTAGTGCTAATGGATTCGAACCCTTTGCATGGGTGCCCTGGGGGGTTATATAGGCCTACCCCTAGGGGTACAATGGTAAAACCGGCTGGGCGCGGGTCCCAGCCGTCTGTCTCTCAGGCCGCCGTCTTTTCCGCCGATTCTTTGGGGCCCGCCCGACCGGTGGGCCCCCGACCGACCGATCTGCAGGGCCGTCGGCCCTGTCCGCCGTGGCGGGTCTTGCCATGTGGATCATCAGGCCGTGCTTCTAATGACGCTGGCTTGGTCATGGGGTCATGGCAACAGTGCCGCCGCCTGACGGGCGATCACTGTTGCCATTCCCCGTCGCGTCTGGTTAATGGCATGCGGGGCCCGTGGGAGAGGCCAGCCGACTCCCCGGGGCCGACTATCATCGGACCGTTTTGTGGCGCCCTTGCCGTCTTCCACTGCCCCGCTGACGGGTGGGACCCTCCGTCTCCGGGTTGTACAGACAGGCCGTCGTGGGCACAGGGCTCCGCCCATGGGGGCTGATGTCAGGGTTGGCATGGCAATAGTGCCGCGCCGGATGGAGATCTCCGTCGGTATGACGCACTGTGGCCATGCCTGCCCTCAATAAACGGGGCAGGGATGGGCCGCGTGGTGGCCGTTCCCCGTCCCGTCCATTATCGCGAAGGTATGAGGCGGCCGGAGTCGCGGGCTGACTCCCCATAGCCGGCTTCTGCGAAAGTCGCCGGTTAGAAGTCGGCTTATCTTTCAGTCATCCCTGGGACTCGGCCGTGAGGGGCAGTCGGCAGCGCTGCCGCCGACTCTCGGAAAGCGGCTCATCATCTTGGGGGTTTAAGGGGCGCAGTCTGCCCCGATGTCTTGAAAGGTTCTGGGGCTCGGGTTAGCCTACCCGTGCCCCATTACTCCGACAGTAGTCCCCGAAGCTGGTGAGGCCCCGAGGGTGATATGTCGAAGGGCCTCAACAGTTTCATCCTTCTGGTGGTGGAATCTGGGCCTTGCTCGCCGTCTTCCATTAGGCCGACTAGCTAGAGCCGGACTCGCAGAAGGCCGTCTTGCCCCTTGAAGAGTTTGAAAGTCGCGGCAGGATCCAGGCAGCGTGCCTGATACGCTTCCACGCAGCTGCCCGTTGCGGACCCATTGCACGGAGCCACACGGCAGAGACAGTCTGCCCCCCACGCGCGTGACGGGACAGGCCGTCAGGCGGGGCCCGCCACTACCGCGCCTCGGCACGCGAACGGATCCGTCACGGCCGCGCGGATGGTTGGGGTTCCCACGTCGTTACTGCGCATAGTAACTTCGTGGGCAAATCATGGGGGGTGTGGGGTCCTGCGCGTAGTTAATCCCACGCCCGCCCCATCGGCTTCTCAGCCCACGAGGCTATAAGTAGGCGGGGAGGCGGCAGCTTACATCGCCCATCTTCCCTGCTCCCCCGCTTCCTCTCGCTTCTTCTTCCTCTTGCCGCCGCCGTGCCGAACCACTCTGCGCCCACAGCGATGAGCTCTTCCTCCGCCGCCGCACCTCCTGCGGTGCGCTCCGGTGTGTGGGACTGCTCCGAGGTGGACGACGACCACATTGAGCTTCTTCGCAAGACACGCCGTCTCCCCGGCGCGAACCTAGTGCGAGCCCGTGCCGCGCCGGCGGAGGAGATAACGCCGGCGCCGGAGGCGGGCGAGCGGGTCATATTCCGCTCGCACCTCATGCGCGGCCTTGGGCTGCCGGCGAGCAGTTTCTTCCGCTCCTTCTTGGAGTTCAACGGGCTTCAACCGCACCACCTCACTCCGAACACGGTGGTGCTGCTGGCCGCCTTCGCCGCCATGTGCGAAGGCTTCCTTGGCATTCTCCCCACCATCGAGCTGTGGGGGGAACTCTTCCAATCCAAGCTTGGTACGCACGTCGCCGGCGTGCCAGCCCAGTGCGACGCCTTCATCACGATGCGGCGGTCGGTGGCCGACAACCCGTTTGCCTCCATCCCGCTGATCAAGTCGGTGAAGATGTGGCAACGGTCCTATTTTTACGTGAAGAACGTCGCCCCAGAAGGCGACTGGGTCAATCTGCCGCCTTACGAAGCCGGCGCACCGGCTAGGAGGATTCCCAGCTGGCCCCACCGCCAGGCCGACTCTGCTGGCGCGCGCCCGTCATAGCGACTCCAGTCTTGGCGATCGGAGGGTCTGACCGAGCCGACTTCTGGCGGCCGCCGTGGCGCGCCGAGTCTGCCGCTCAAGGCCGACCTCATCGATCGCGGATGGCGACCACCGGACGGTCGGATGTGCACCAAGGACATGCCCCACGTGGAGGTAGCGGACATGGTGAACTTCATCGCGAACTGCAATCTCTCGGCGGATTGGCAGTTCGGCAAAGAGCCGTATTCACGCGCCAACCCCGCGCTTGTTGTAAGTCGTCTTTCTTGTTCTTCTATTTTCTTTTGCAGCCGAGTCCGACTTCCGATCTCTTTTTGGCTTTTTCGAGTCAGAACCCCCTCATGCAGCCTTCAGCCGGCGCCACGGGACCGCCCCGTGAGTTCGTCCCCGACCGAGCGGAGAGCGACGTCGACGACCCTGACTTGGGGGCGGCGGCGATGGAGACTGACGCCGAAGGAGGAGGAGGAGGAGGAGCTGGCGGCTTTAGGCCCTCGGCCACCTTCGCCGACTGGCCTGATGACGACGCCGAGGGGGAAGTCACCCCGCGTCACCAGCCAAAGGTCGGCCAGCCGGGTGCGAGTTCCTCCGCCGGCTTGGCCGGTCAGGGCGGCGCGAAGAAGCGCCGAGCCGGGCCAAGTTCGCTCGGCGGCCGGTCGAAGAAGTTCAAGGGGGCAGCCGCCGCGACCAAGCGGGAGGAGGCGGTCGCGAAGGCCAACCGCTTCCACAAGGAAGTAAAAAAGCCGCCACTCATCTCTGCGTGAGTGCTCCGTCTTTGACTTGTTTTCTTCTGGCGAATCTTGTCAAAATTTCTTACATGCCTTCTTCGCTTCAGGGCCCCCCTTACTTTTGAGAGGGTCGCCGCCCGTCGGTAGAGACGTCCACCAATACTTGGCGGATTGACCCCACCGCCGACCTCCGGGAGGCGACGGAGCGAAACGTGCGGGAGAAGCGCGACGAGGAGGAAGCCGACCGCCTGGAGAAGGCGCAGGCCGAGAAGGCGGCGGCCTCTGCCCAGAAGAAGCTGGATGAGGCCGAAGCCGCCGTCGCAGCAAAACGGCGAGCTGAGGAGACCGCGCACCACCAATCGGCGTTGCTCGTCATCCCGCTGAGCTTCGCACCACCGCCCCCGGAGTTCACGGGGCAGACTGGAGAAGCCGTCGGCGAGAACCCCATCATGGAGAGGGAAAGCGGCGAGGCCTCCATGTCGGACACGGCCGTGCCGCCACCGCCGCCTCCGCCGCCGTCTAGGAGCATGCATGGTAAGCAGCTGGCGGACCCGCAGGTGCCGCCGACTAAAGACGAGGCCATGGCGAAGCTGCTCCTTCAAGTCGCCTCGCCAGCGCGCTGCCGCCTTGAGAAGGCGACTTCGGCGCCACGCCCCTTGGAGACCGGTGCCGCCAGCTCGGCCATCCCGGACGCAGAGGCGACGAGCGCCACGCCCGTTGGGTGGGTGCGAGGAGGCAGCAACGGCTCACTGAACCATGCGCTTCTGGACATCCAGGCGAAGCTGCGAGCCGAGGGCGACGCCATCCAGAACTGCACTAAGGCGCATCTGGCATCGCGAGCAGCTATCGGGGTACGCTTTTTTTTCTTTTGATTCTGTTTTTCCTGCTCTTCTCTGTGGGGGCGCGCCAACGCACCCACTGGGTGTAGTCCCGAGTTTGGGCGGTTGCTGGCGGCGACTCGAACTCCATCTGGCGAGTTCCAAATATTTACCTTTGTCTAAAATGTTTATCGCAGGAGTATCACAACCTCCGCGTCACTGCCTTCAACCACAACGTTGAGGAGCTGGGCAAGCGGACTGCCGACTTGTCAGAGAGCCGGAGTGAGTCCTTCTTCTTTTTGGCGAAGCGCGCACAAGACTGCGGGCTGTAATCCCGAGATTGGGCCGATCATTGGCGGTCGAGCCGGATTTTCAGCGACCTTCTTTGTTGACGACTTAACGTCCTTTTTCTTTTTATTCTTCAGAGGCCAGCGCCACTCTTCAGCAGCAGCTGGGCGAGGCCAACACCGCCTTGCGTGCCAAGGGGGAGGAGTGCAGCAATCTCGCCACAGAGCGCGACCTGCTGGCTGCGCAGCTAGCGGAGCAAAGGGAGCTGCTTAAGAAGGCGCAGGACAAGGCGAAGAGGAAAGAGACTGCTCTCCTGGACGAGTTCGAAAGCGAGCGCTCCTCCTGGACTGACAAGGAGGCGCTGCTGACCTCCGGCTTCCATGAGATTGAGGACATCATCGACGGTGAGTTTCTTTCCTTTCTTTCTTTGATCCGCCGACTATAAGTCGGGCCGACTCCTGATTCTTTGTCTTGCTTCTTTTCCGTCTTGGCAGACTTCTTCCCCGGCCACTCGCAGGCGGTCACTCAAGCCATCGAGGCCGATCGCGAGGCGCGAAGGGCAAATGGTGTGGAGATTGCTGACAACACCCCCCGAACCCTTGAAGAGCAACTTCTGAGCATCGAGGCTCGTCTGCGGCCGGCCCATCAGATGCTGCGCTGGCTTCAACGTGTTGGCGCCCAGGCGATTTGCCGCCCTGTGGCCAGACATGCCGGTTCTGCGCACTTCCAATCGGACCGCCGACTGGCTGGAGGTCGCGGCTGGCCGTCTTGAGGCTTGGAAGGGTTCCTCGGCCCGGGCTGGAGCACGGGGGGCCATTGGAATTCATCAAGGCGTGGTATCCGGGGCTGACCTGGACCGGCTGGCCACATTCCGGTCAAAGGCCCAGGCGGAGTTGATAGTTGTGGAAGACGCCCTTGTCGAGCGTGCGGCGGCGATCGCCGACTACACAGACACCAACGTCTTCGTCCCTGAGCGGGCTGCAGAAGGCAGGGTGGTGCCGCCGGAGTGGTTCGGGATGAACCCGGAATATGACAAGGACTCGGCGGAGGTGATTGGCTCCAGTGCCGAGGAGGAAGGCGAGGCGGAGGACGGAGGCGAGACGGAGGCGCCAGAAGACGGAGCGGGCGACCAGCCTCAGCTCGACCGTGGCTCTAGCAACGAGCCACGTCCGACCGAGCCGGCTGCCACCGGAGACGATCAAGCCGAGACTGCCCAGCCGGATGCCCCAGCGTCTGACACCACCGTCTCCTTCGACCCTCCGAACCCGTCTGCCGCTTCCTAGGCTGCCGTCTTGCCTTTATTTTATCTGCTTGTAATAGTCTTTGAAAAACTTGTTAATTCGCACAATTCCACCCGCGAGGTGTATTTTGAACTTCTGCTTGAAGATTCGGCCAGGGGCCTATGTTATGTAAATATTTATCTGAATTCTATCTTTCCTTGCTCATCGCTCTTTTGGCTTTTTCCTTTGCCGCCTTCCCTTAGTCGCTGCCTTGCCAGTCGGACAACCGCTCTGCGGACTGCCACTGGATCAAGTGCTTGGCTACTTTAGGGAAAGCAAGTACTTGGCCATTTTTTAGAGTCTTTTTTAACAAGTTGGATAGAAGGCGGCAAGCCGACTAGTCAAGAGTCAGCTTTGCGAAGCGAGGCCGGAAGCCAGCTTGAGCTATGTTTATGCTTTGAGTCCTTAGCCATTTTTCATGTAGGCGCCCATTCTTCCTTACTCCTGCCCACCAAACAGTTGCTCTGCGAGCTGCGGCTTCTGACAGGAGACGGCTTAGGCACCACACACTACTTGTCCTACTGCAGGGAGCATTTCATAGCGCAAGGCGGCGAGTCCCCGGGCCGACTAGTCGAACCCGGTGCCAAGCGGCATAACAAAGAGTAGCATACTCGAAGGCATAATTCTTATCATATAGATAAAAAAAGAGCAGTCCCCAAGCTCGTCTCGGGGGCCCCAAAGTCTTGGTACTTTAATACAAAGGGTAGCATGGTACATACTGCATCAACTGTAAAATCTTCGGAGAAGATTGGCATTCCACGGCTGTTCCGTCTCTTTGCCGGAGTCGTCCCTCTTGCGTGCTCGGGGCTTCTGAGCATCGATCAGGTAGTAGGAGTCGTTGCCCGGCACTTTGCTGATGATGAAAGGGCCTTCCCAAGGCGCCGACAGCTTGTGTTGGCCGGCTGTTCGCTGGATCAGTCGAAGCACAAGGTCGCCCTCTTGGAAAGATCTCGGCCTGACCTTCCTGTTGTAGTATCGTATGCGCTCTGCTTTGGTAGATCTTTGGACCAGTGGCGCCAACAACCGACCCTCTTCCAGCAGATCGACGCTGTCTTCACGTGCTTCTACCTTCCTCCTTGGTGTACATGGTGACTCGCGAAGTCGAACTCTATGTCCGTTGGGATGGCGGCTTCAACACGTGAAGCGAGGAAGAAAGGCATGAAGCCGGTTGACTTGTTTGGAGTCGTCGCGCAGACTCGAGAGGATTTGGTGGCAACTCATCAAGCCAACAGCGGCGAACGCTCCCGTGGTTCGACCAGTCGAGGCTTGATGCCGATAGGATGAGGGCGTTTGCTTGCTCCACTGGCCGTTTGATTGCGGATGGGCTACGGATGCTAAGTCGATCGGATGCCACGTAGTCGCCAGCAGAACGGGCCAAAGCGCCTTTGGCAAAATTTGTGCCATTATCGGTGATGATCTTTGTGTGGTATGTCAGATCAATCATGATGTCGGAGATGAAAGTCACTGCAGTCGGACCATTCAGCTTCTTGATGGGCTTTACTTCTATCCACTTGGTGAACTTGTCCACCGCGACAAGTAAGTGAGTTAGGCCGCCTCGTGCTGTCTTGAATGGTCCCACCATGTCCAGGCCCCAAACCGCAAAGGGCCAGGCGATGGGGATAGTCTTGAGTCACGGAAGCCGGTGATCGGCTTGGAGCGGAACCAGCACCTTGCATTTTGGACTAATTCCTTGGCCTCTTCTAGGGCAGTTGGCCAGAAAAATTGTGTCGAAAGGCTTTGGCGACGAGTGCTCGTGAGGCCGCATGGTGGCCACAGTCACCTTGATGGATGTCTTTGAGAATTTCTTGGCCTTGCTCTCGCTCGACGCAATGCTGGTAGACACCAGTGATGCTGCGCCTGACCAACTCTCTGTTGACTATGGTGTAGGCTGTCGCTCGGCGTTGTATTTGCCGAGCCAAGATTTCATTGGTTGGCAGCTCTTTGCTCACTAGGAACTTGAGGATGGGCTGGGCCCATGAGGGTGCTGCTATTTCTTCGACTGCCAGTACTGCGACTTGGACGAGGGTGGCTGGGCTGGGAGGCGGTGGATCGGAGTCATGACGCTTCTTTGGATTGACGAAGTCCCGGGCCGCCGGCACATCCCCGGCCGGCCGCACTGATCCGGGCGAGCTCTGGAGTCTTCGGACTGGTCACCGCAGTCCCCGGGCCGGGTTCTGAAGTCTCCGGGACGGCTTCGACTGTGGCGTTTTTGGAGCTGTTCGTAAGAATTCTTGTGCCGTCTGCTGGAGCTCTTGAGTTGGATCCGACTTCTTCAGGGGGAGCCGACACAAAGATGGAGTCTGATTCTGGTGAAGGCTTAATAGACGGCTTGAGAAGGCGCTGAAGGGCGATGCCGGATGGTATTGCTTGATGGGTGGAGCCAATTCGTGCCAGGGTGTCTGCTTGGTCGTTGTCACCTCTTGGCACGTGAAGGAACTCGCACCCCTCGAAATATCCACTGAGTTGCTGTACCAGGAAACGGTAGCTCGCCATGTTTGCATCTTTGGCGTCGGTCGCCAGGATGATTTCTTGGACCACCAAATCAGAGTCGCCATAGCACGAGATCGATGGATGCGAGTTCTTTGGCAAGCGGAGTTCGTGAATGGCGCCTCGTTCGGCGATGTTGTTGGAGGCGGCGAAATGGATCTGCAGCGCGTATTTGAGCTTGTCGCCTTTAGGGGAGATGAGGACGACGCCAGCTCCCAAGCCAATGCGCATCTTGGAGCCATCAAAATGCATCCGCCAATGGGTGGAGCCGGTATTTGGCGGCGGTCTTGAGTCTCGGCCCGGTCGGCGAAAATCGGCTAGTCTTTGGCGACTTGATGGCGGTCGGGCTGGTAGTAGATGGTGTAGGGGGCCAAATCTATGGCCCATTTGGCCACTCGGCCAAGCATCTCGGCTTCAATGATCTCGGCGGTGGGCTGTAGACCACAGTGATTGGGTGCTCTTGAAAGTAAGGCTTCAATTTCTTGGCGGCAAAGTGCACGTCGTAGCACATCTTCTGGTAGTGTGGGTAGTTCTGCTTGGAGGTTGATAGTACTTCGCTCAGGTAATATACCGGTCTCTGGACAGGTAGCGCCTTGCCTTCCTCCTTGCGCTCAACTACGATGACTATGCTGACTACCCAGCTGGTGGCGGCAATGTATAGGAGCATGGGCTCTTTAGGAGTCGGAGCCGCCAGCACAGGGGGAGTAGTTAACATCTTCTTCAACTGGAGAAATGCTTCGTCCGCCTTGTGGTTCCACTCGAAAAAGGTGGTCTTCTTCATCAGCTGGTACAAAGGGAGAGCCTTCTCGCCCAGCCGACTGATGAATCGGCCGATGGACGCCAAGCAGCCGGTGAACTTTTGCACATCTAGCAGTCGGCTGGGTACCTCCATCCTCTCGATGGCCTTGATCTTTACAGGGGTGCACTCTATGCCGCGTTCAGAGACCAGGAAGCCAAGGAGCTGGCCGGCTGGTACTCCGAAGACGCACTTCTCAGGGTTGAGCTTGATCTGGAATCGGCGCAGTGTAACGCCCCGGATCCGATGCGCCAGGTGTCCGTCAGTTTTTCGCCTTCGTTGCCATGTCATGTGCTTGTGTGTTGCACTTTGCCATGTCATCATATGCATTTTATCATGTCATCATGTGCATTTCATTTTGCATACGTGTTCGTCTCATGCATCCGAGCCTTTTCCCCGTTGTCCGTTTTGCGATCCGGCACTCCTATGCCCTCCGGCGTCCCCTTCTTCTCTCCTGTTGTGAGCGGGTGTTAAACTCTCTCAGAATGGCCCGAGGTTTGCCAAGCGGCCTTGGTATAGCACCGGTGAACCGCTGTCAAGTTTCGTGCCATTTGGAGGTCGTTTGATACTCCAACGGTTAGCAAGTAACAGTAAAGCCCTCTTTCGATTGCAGCCCAACACCCTTCCAAAGTGGCCCAAAACCCACCAAACTCCTCTTCATGCTCTCGGTCGTTCGATCACGATCGCGTGGCGAAAACCGCACCTCATTTGGACTCTCCTAGCTCCCTCTACCTATAAAACGTCTCCCCTCTCCATTTAGGATCATTTCCCCTAACCCTAAAATCGCCCTCCTCGCGCGCCCACCGGACACGTCCGTCCGCGGGGCGCTTCACCGCCGCCGCGCAGCCAATGGGAGGCTGCCATGTGGCGCCCAGCGCCACCTCGCCCGCCCATGGAGCCATCCAGGGGCCCGCGAACCAGATCCGCGCCGCCTGCCGCTCGTCCCGCCGCCTTGCGCCTCGCCGTCGGCCGCCCGCCGCCAAGCGCCCATGCGCCGGCCCAGCTTCGCCCGCCACGATCTGCGGTGTCGCTTCGCCGCCGCCGCCCGCCCTGGCGCCCATCGCGTCCGCGCCTTCCGCGCCCTCCTACACCGCCGCCTCGGCCCCTCGCCCATGCCGCTCCTCCTCCCCCGGTGATCGGGCGGCAAGCCCCGCTCTCGGCTGCCGTGCCCGGCATGCCGCCGGCCATGCCGCCGCATGCCCCCGCCATGCCAACCGCCCTCCGGCCAGATCCGCCCGAGGCCGCCTTCCCCGCGCCTCCCGAGCTACATCGACCTCGCCGGCGACGTCCGGCGACAACTCCGGCGAGATCCGGCCCTGCCTCGATCCGCGTGCCCGAAACCCTAGATCCAGTTTCGGAGGTGATATTTTCGTCCAAGTCCCCAGTTTTTGTAATTTTCATGCCATGTTCAATGCATCACATCTCTACATCCGTAGCTCCGTTTTGCGCGTGTAATATGTCAAATTGTTCGCCTCAACGAGTACATCATTTCATTCCATTGCACCATTTTCATTTGAGCTCATCTTGATGCCCGAAATGCAGTTGGAAGAGTGCATGTTGATGTTAACCTGCTGAAACTGTTATAACTTGCTGTTTTATCATTTTTGCCATGATTGATGTGTGCATCCTATGAGTATGAGCTCTACATGAATGTTGAACTGTGCCATGCCATCTTTCCAGGGGTGTTAACCATGTATTTTTGTGAGTTGTGTGCTGACTGTATCAAGCTTGTTAAGTAGGGTAGTTGCTGTTGCTGTTTTCCTGACAGATTCTGTTATATCTTGATGCCATGTTAACATGCTTCTACTAATCATTATATGCATAATCTGGAGATGCTCTATAAACATGTTTTGATATACATGTCATGCTCTATCCATTCATGCCCTTGGTTTCAATTATAGCCTGCTGGAACATGTTGTAATCTTGCTCTAAAGTTGCTTGAAAATGTTGCTGTCAGCCTGTTTTACAATAAGTTCACTTGTTCCCATGTGTTTTCCTAGTGATCCATGCACCCTATGACCTTGCTATTGCCATGATTAGCTTCATAAACATGCCTTCTTACTGTTGGTTACCTTGCCATGCCATGTATTGCTCTGTAGTGAGTGGTTCGAGCTCACGAACATGCCTACTTATTGTTGTTTCTGCCATGTATAAATCTATAATATAACTTGCCATGTTTACATGGGTGCCATCATATTTTCTATGCCTTTTTGGCTCATGGTCAGTAAGGGTCTTTTGATATATGCAATTAGTAGATTCATGCCATGCCTTTGTTTGCCATGATAGCTTCCTGTAACATATTGTTTGATAGCTCTAAACATTGCAACCTGATGTTATTTCTGCTAAAGTCTGAAACTGTTATTATTTGCAATATCTCCATGTGTTTTTGAGCATGTTCTAGTTGTTTCTGGAGATAGCTCAGTGTTCATGTTTTGTTATGCTTTATGTGTACTTCATGCCCATGCCTTTTGTTATTATGTTGGGATGCTGTAGCATATTGTTTTGATGCTTGAAAGATGCCTAGTTGCTGTTTTGGACAGATTGTTGCTATGACTTGTATAGTGTGTGGGTGTTGAACCGTTGCTCCGTTTTGAGTGTGTTCTATATGAAACTTGCTTGTTTTTGCATGTAGCTTCATATTATCATGTTGCATCCTTGTTTTGGTGTGTTTGCTTGATGTTTGAGTGCATTTTGCATCAATGCCATGCTTAACTTGTTTTGCTCATATCTTTAGACCGTAGCTCCGAATCTAATGAACTTTATATGTAACTTGACTAGAATTTCGTGTAGATTCTCTTGGTGCATCTTAACTTGCTGTTAAACAACTTGAACATAATGTTTATTCAGATCTGGACCAATTTCGAAATATGCATATGAGGACTTACCGGAATTGTTATATGTTGTTTCCGGCCTCATTTAAACTTGCCTTGATGTGTTGTTCTTGTTTGCATCATCTCTTGCCATGAGTAGCTTCATGTAGCTTGGTCATGCATCATGCTTGTTGTGCATCATGCCTTGTTCATGTGTGGTGTGTTTACCTATGTTGTGTGCTTCTTCTCGATAGTTCCCGTTTCGTTGCGATCGTGAGGATTCGTTCGTCTACGTGTGGTTCGTCTTCGTGGCTTCATCTTCTTCATGGATTCGTTCTTCTTCCTTGCGGGATTTCAGGCAAGATGACCGCTACCCTGGATCTCACTACTATCTTTGCTATGCTAGTTGCCTCGTTCTTTCGCTATGCTGCGCTACCTACTACCTGTTTATCCAGCCATCCCATATTGCCATGAACCTCTAACCTTTGACACCATTCCTAGCAAACCGTTGTTTGGCTATGTTACCGCTTTTGCTCAGCCCTTCTTATAGCGTTGCTAGTTGCAGGTGAAGTTGAAGATTTCTCCATGGTGGACAGGGATTATGTTGGGATATCACAATATCTCTTATATTATTATTGCATCTATATACTTGGTAAAGGGTGGAAGGCTCGGCCTTATGCCTGGTGTTTTGTTCCACTCTTGCCGCCCTAGTTTCCGTCATACCGGTGTTATGTTCCCGGATTTTGCGTTCCTAACGCGGTCGGGTGATTTGTGGGACCCCCCAGACAGTTCGCTTTGAATAAAACTTGTCCAACAAGGCCCAACATTGACTTTTACCATTTGCCTCACCACCACCTACTTTTCCCTTGGGAGTAATTAACCCAAGGGTCATCTTTATTATAGCCCCGGGCGATGCTTGTCTAAGTGTTGGTCCGAACCGAGCAACTTCTTGGGCCACCTCGTGGCAACTCGAGGGCTGGTTTTACTCGTAACTTGACTTATCCGGTGTTGCCACGAGAACGAGATATGTGCAGCTCCTATCGGGATTGTCGGCGCATCGGGCGGCTTTGCTGGTCTTGTTTTACCATTGTCGAAATGTCTTGATGTACCGGGATTACGAGGCGATCGGGTCTTCTGGGTGAAGGTCTATTCCTTCGATGATCGCGAGCTTGTCATGGGCTAAGTTGGGACACCCTGCAGGTATAAACTTTCGAGAGCCGTGCCATGGTTATGTGGCGAGATGGGAATTTGTTAATGTCCGGTTGTAGACAACTTGACACTTGATCCGAATTAAAACGCATCAACCGAGTGTGTAGCCGTGATGGTCTCTTCTCGTGGAGTCCGGAAGTGAACACGGTTTCGTGTTATGTTTGGCGTAAGTAGGTGTTCAGGATCACCTCTTGATCATTGCTAGCTTCACGTCCGTTCCGCTTGTTCTCTTCTCGCTCTGATTTGCGTTGGTTAGCCACCATACTTGCTTAGTCGCTGCTGCAACCTCACCACTTATCCACTTCCTTTCCCATTAAGCTTTGCTAGTCTTGATACCCATGGTAATGGGATTGCTTTGAGTCCTCGTGGCTCACGGATACTTCAAAACCAGTTTGCGGTGCCTATGTTATCAGGCGGTGACGCAACCAAGCTCAAGGAGGAGCTCGATGAAGATCTTGCCCTTTGTGTTGTTTCGTTCTAGTTGATCGAGAGTGGAGCCCAGTTGGGGTCGATCGGGGACCTTTATGCATTTGGGGTTCTTCTTTTATTTTGGTTCCATAGTCGGACCTTGATTGTATCTCGATGATGTAATGCTTTATTCATGTAATTGTGTGAAGTGGCGATTGTAAGCCAACTATGTATCTTTTTCCTTATGTATTACATGGGTTGTGTGAAGATTACCTCACTTGCGACATTGCTTTCAATGCGGTTATGCCTCTAAGTCATGCTTCGACACGTGGGAGATATAGCCGCATCGAGGCGTTACAAGTTGGTATCGAGCCTTCCCGACCTTAGGAGCCTCCTTTGCTTGATCGTTTTTAGCGGCGAGTTGTGTCTAGAAAAATGTTTTGAGTCATTTAGGATTATATATATCGAGAGTTAGAATTCTTTTTACTCCTCGGTCCTTAAATCGCTCTGGGAGGTCTCTGACGTAGAGTTTTGACTCTTCTCTTCTCAAATTTCACTAAATTTTTTTTAGGATCACGCTGGGTATCTTAGAATCGTTCCGATGGTTTTATGATGACAACATTGTCTTGGTGCCTCCGTCGGCGAGGTTTTTTTAGTGGAGGTGTCCTGGGAGTTGAGCTCGAGGTGTTGTCGTCATAATTTTATCGTTGCGATTACGGAATACATGAGTTTAATACGCCGACATCAAAAATCTCTTTTATGCGCTTGTTGGTGAGATAACCCGCTACCCCAATCTTGAGGTGAGTACGGGGAGTATTGCCATGACTTCGTATAACGGATGCTTTTGAAGGTTGAGGTGAGCGATTTACGAAGGTTTCTTGGTTATGTGTTGACGGATGGATACAAATGGATGTAGGGATTGTTAGTTTGGGTGAGATATATTGCTTCCCCTGTATCCCCAACACCAGATTGCATAACCAGAAAGTTTCGGTAGTTTATAGGTGGGAATTCAAGTAGCTCCTAGAATATCTTTTCGACAGATGCATGATATGGGATTGGGTAAATCTCTATCATATGTATTTGTTCCGGCTTATTCTGCAAGCCAAATCCTTTGTTTTGGGTTATTTGTGGTATTCGAGTTGCTTCGATGTCAAGTGTTGATTCCATACCTTTCCGAAATGGTGTTCTCATACTCCGATGTGAATACCGATCCTTCTCGACAATCGAGATTGTCATGTCAATCCTTTTCAACCGGCGTGTTTTCTCTTCAAGTGGATCCGATCACTTCAACATCAGCAAGACCAATTATCATTTCTTCTGAACGGTGTTTGTTTCATCCGTCTCCAAGTTGCCTTTGTTTTTTTTTCCCGCCCTCCCACCATTTTTCTTCAAGGACACAGATTTCTTAATGAAGTATCCATTTATTCATGTGAAGTTTCTCCATTCTTTTCCATCAATGTTCTTATCCGGTGATTTCCCATGAAGATGCTCAATAGTTTCAAGTTCATCATCCTTGATTGTTGTCTCTTCTCTGGTGGGTCCTATTCAAGCTTTCGATATTCATCATATTCCTTTTTCCTCATTTCAATGTCTTCTCATACCGGTGCACCTCATTATCATTCTACTTCTCACTATTTGTTATTCCGGAGTGCTCAAGTGTAAGTGCATCTAGTTCCCCTTAGTGATTTTGGTGTATTGAAGACTTATAGGTTAAGTAACTGATGCGTTTGTGAGTGTACACAGGTCTATAAGTCTATGAGGAGTTTGATATGTCTGAGAAAGTCGACCCTAAAATGAAGTTCTTCAATGAAGACTTTGATATTCGAAGACTTTACAAGACTTTGAAAGTGAAGAAATTGGTTTGACCACGAAGACTTGATATTCATTCGAGGAATATGAAGCGTGAAGACTTTTGTTTTTGTAGTTTCATTTTCTCCTTCTTGAGTCATAGGAAACACCGTACTGTTAAAGGGGTCGAGGAAATACTAAGGAAAAATTTCCATGTGATGCTCAACTCAAAATCCTACACCTACCAATCCCTTGAGTGAAGCCATTGGAAATCTCATACTGATTCAGTCAAATTCTTGATGTGAGAGACGCAGTTCTTACAGTCATCGATGACTTTGTTTCTCGATCGAGGAGTTAGGAATTCGCCATCTTAATTGCCTACACAAAGGAGGAACATGATAGCCCCGAGGACTTTGAAAGTCAAATTTCCGACCGTTCTTTGTCTTGCTTGGCCGGACCAAAATATCTTATCCACCTAACGGTCATATCATTGAAGGGCATTTATGTCTTATCATGTCGGGCTGCTCCTAGGCTATAAATAGCCGCCCCTACAACCACTAGTTGGTTGGCTGCTCGAGAGAACTTGACACTTGTCATTTGAGAGCAACCCATCCTCCGAGGACTTTGGCGAAAATCATCAAGTGAGGAAAATCCCAAAACCAAACCCACAAAACCCCAAGTGATTGAGCATCACTAAAGAAATTGATCCTGCGTGGATCCGATGCTTGTTACCTTTGAAGACTGTGCTTCTTCCAGACGGTTAGGCATCAAGGTCTAGAGCATCCAAGAGGAATTGTGGATTGCCGAGTGACCAAGTATGTGAAGGTTTGGAAGTCACCTGAAGACTTACCACGAGTGATTGGACGAGGCCTGCGTGGTCTTAGTTCAAGGAGAATACGGTGAGGACTGGGTGTCTGAGTTGTGGCTCGAGAGGCGGGTGTCCGGATCGTGTGTCCTCGAGTTTAAATACTCGGCCGCTCCAACAGACGTATAACCGAGAGACAGCAGTTGGGCTGGTTTACCAAATCATTGTCTTCACCAACCGACCGGTTCTATTTCCTCAACTCATTCATTTCCTCATTACATGTTGCATGTTGTTCATATCTGTGCTTGAAGACTTTGGTGAAGACTTTCACAAATTCCTCGCCAATTTCTTGATCTGTTTGTCTTCATCTTGTTATCCTGTGTTTACGCTTCTTGTACTCTGTTCTAGTCTTCATTTCACCATGCTGACTATGTGTGTAATCTGTTATGTTTACCTCTGAGTACATATTCCGCTGCAAATAGTTCTTCGCTAAGGAATTTCCTCACCGGCAAATTCCTCAGTGAAGAATTTCATAAAAATCGCCTATTCACCCCCCTCTAGTCGATATAACGCACTTTCAATTGGTATCGAGCAAGGTACTCCTTGTTACGTGTGATTTTGGTTTAACCACGGAGTTCTAGTTATGTCGACCGCAGTATGATCAAGGTCTCGGCTGGGTGTCCTACCTTTGATGGAGCGGACTACCCCTCTTTGGAAGAACAAGATGCGAATGCATCTTGAGGCAATTGATAATGATCTACGGTATGTTGTGGAAAATGGTGTCCCCATCCTTTGAAACACCGACCGCTACCGATGTGAAGAGATTCAAACAACTCGACTCTCAAGCGAAGAATATCATCTGTGGCCATCGAGCAAAGGACAGATATGAAGAGTGAGTGCTTTGGAAGCCGCCAAGCTAATCTGGGATAGGCTGTCCAAAGTAAATGAAGGAGTCTCAACTCAGCGTGACTCTCGAGTTGATGTTCTTGGAATCTCTTCAACCGCTTCAAAAGACTCGACAACGAAAATGTCCAACAAACCTTCGATCGCCTCATCGACATTTCAAATGAGCTTCAAGCCCTCGGTGCCACGACATCACCGATCATGAAGTTGTGAAGAAACCGCTAAGATCGCTGATTCCTCATTTGATACTCGGGGATGATGATACAAGAGCGTCGACTACAAGTCACTTGATCCTGCGATATCCTCGAAAGGCTTAACACTCACGAGTTCCACTTGCTGAAAAGAGAGATCTCTATGGTTCAAACTATGGCAAACCACGTGCCTCAAGGCTAAGGTTGTGTCGACTCAATGTGAGGATTACGGTAGTAGCCTTGGTGATCTGAAGAATGAGCCAGATCTAGCTCTCCTTGTGAAGAAATTCCAGAAATTCACAAGACGTGGTCGCTTTGGAAAACCCTCAAGGGGAAGTGATTCTTCATCCAGTGACTACAAGAGAATACTTTTCCACAAATGCAAGAAGCCTGGTCACTATATTCAAGATTGTCCTCAGTGGGAAAAGGAAATGAAGAAGAAGAAATACAAGGACTACAGATTACGATGAAATGAAGAAGAAGAAGAAATCATCAAAATCCTCGTCTTCAAAACCATCAAAGTCTTCATCTCACAAGAAGGGCAGCTCCAAGAAAGCTCGGGCATTCATTGGCAAGGAAATGGACTCGTCGAATCTGAGGAAAATGATGAAGAGGAGGAGTCTCAAGAATCTGAGTCCAGTGTGGCGAGTCGGCCGTTGCTCAGCTTTTGTCGACAAGTCCATCTTCAACATCAAGAAACTGATTCCACCAACAAGCCCGATGAAGATAATGATGGCTACGCCCCACCTATTGCTTCATGGCAAAAGCAGCTAAGGTACTCAAATACAACTCCTCGATTCTAGTGAAAATGAATCGATGAGGATCTTAAGCCTAGCTACTCTAAACTTGCTAAAATTGCTGTGAAACAACAACGGGCTCTTGAAAAGGTTCAAAACATGCTAGATAAAAGTGATGATATGTTGGGTGAAGAAATGGATCGCACTAAAGCCCTCGATTGAAAATCTTGAGAGACTTGATCTAAGGATGATAACCTTCAAGGTCATCATAACTCCCTCTTGTCTGATCATGAGAAACTTTCTTATGAATTTCTTCAAGAAAAGCAAGACAATGAGAAGCTTTCTCTTGAATCTCTTCAAAGAAAGGAAGATCTTGAAAAGCTAAGAGTATGTTATGAAGATCTTCAGAAGGAGCGCGATTCATTACTAGCTCAACAAATCAGCGCTTCTCAGGAAGAATTTGTTCCTCCATGTTTAAAGTGCATTGAACGTGAATCGCTAATTCTTCACCAATGTTCAAATGCTTCAAATGTTACAAATTCTTCATCGCCTCTGCTATCACTAATTCCTCATCTGAGGACATTGCTAGTATCACTGACAATGCAGGGCTGAAGGAATTGTACATGACAGGCATGTACAAAAGCCTCAAAGGGCATCAGACACTTTGTGATGTGCTCAAAAAGCAGATCCTCAACCGAAACCCTAGGAAAGAGGGTATTGCCTTTGAGAGGAAACTGAATGCCGATGGAACATATTGGAAACCTGAGCAGTATCCCAAAACCTCATGGGTTGCTGCAAAGGGACCTCCAGTTGATCCATCTAACTTATCCGGCTTTACATGGAATCTCCTCATTCTTCGATGAGTCATTTGACTCCAACTATAAACTGTTCAAAAATCAGAATGGTGAAGTATTTGCTAGATATGTTGGCACTAACTGCAGGAACGGTTCCCCTATGAAGAAAATCTGGGTTCCCAAAAGCTGTGTTGAAAGTCTTCAAGTGAATGTCCTCATGACACCACCAGTGAAGAACATGAACCCCAGATCAAATTCTTCATATGGACCAAATTCTTCATATGGATCCAAATCCTCACATGTACCAAATTCTTCACGAGGATCAAATTCCTCAACTGGATCAAAGTCCTCACATGATTATCATCGTGCTAACAAATCATCTCATGAGGTAAAGCTAAGGGCTATGAATATGTGCATTATTCTTCAAACCACTATGTTCATAAGTCCTCAAGAATTACTCGCTTATTCATATGCTTACCCTAACCCTCCTATGCTAAACGAAATGGTTTGGCATCTTTGCCACCTTTCTCACATGGTGCTCGCAGGATGATGAACTCTTTGCCACCCCTCGGATGTGGGTGGTGAAGAAAAGAACTAATCTCTTCTGCAGGGTCAGGTCTCGGGCGTGCTCGAGCGTCTCAAGAATTTCTTTGGGACCTCGACAAAATGCTCGAAAGGACGCAGCGAATCATGATGAAATGAACTTTCATTTCACACGCCCTCATCTTCTATATCTCATTTCTTTGCTTGATGAAATTCATCGATGAACTTGATATCATATTCTTCACCGATGAAGCATATGAGATTGTAAGTTACACTAATTCATCTGCAGGATGATCAACCCAAAACTCTTGAATGGGTCCTTGATAGTGGATGTACAAATCACATGACCGGTGACAAGAATCTATTGATGGATGCTCCTTGATCACCGTCACCTCTGAAGCATATCATATTTGCTTGACAAAGGCAAAAGTCGTATTGGGTCTTGGTAAGGTTGCTATCTCTAAGGATAAGCACATGGACAAAGTCATGCTTGTTGAATCCTTAGGATACAATCTCATGTCGATCTCAATGCTTTGTGATCTTGATATGGTTGTTGTCTTTGGCAAATATCGATGTGTTGTGATTATGGAAGTGACAATTCCAAAGTCTTGAAGGCTTTAGGAGAGGAGATCGTATATTGTTGATTTATCTACAGACCACAACCAGCCATGTGTCTACTTGCAAAAGCTTCAGAAGGCTGGCTATGGCATCGACGACTTGGTCATGCAGGCATGAGGAATTTGAACACGCTTGCGAAGAAGAAGCATGTCATTGGCATTGAGAATGTCAAATTCCTCAAGGATCACTTATGCGGAGCATGTGAAGCCGGAAAATGACCAAGGCCAAGCATCCAACAAAGACTATCATGACCACTACCCGTCCATTCGAATTGCTTCACATGGACCTCTTCGGACCTAATCATTATTCAGCAGTCACTAATGATGCATCTCTATATGGTTTTGTCATTGTTGATGATTATTCTCGATATACATGGGTACACATTGTTACTTACAAACATGAAGTGCAGGAAGTCTTCAAACGATTTTCCTCGAGGGCTTCAACCAACTTTGGTGTGAAGATCAAGCATATCAGAAGTGACAATGGAACTGAGTTCAAGAATTCTGGTCTTGATGCCTATCTTGATGAACTTGGTATTACTCATGAATTATCTGCTCCTTATACTCCTCAAAGAAAATGGCGTCGTGGGCGCAAGAATAGAACTCTTGTTGAGATGGCTCGCACTATGCTTGATGAATACAAAACGCCTCGGCGTTTTTGGATTGATGCAATTGATACTGCGCGCCACATCATCAACAGAGTATATCTTCACAAATTCTTCAAGAAGACTGCATATGAACTCCTCAACGACAAGAAACCCAATGTGAGTTATTTCAAAGTCTTGATGCTAAATGTTGGATTAGAGATCCTCACCACAACTCTAAATTTGCACCAAAAGCACATGAAGGTTTTATGCTTGGTTACGGAAAGGAATCGCACACCTCTGAGTCTTCAACATTGTTCTTCACAAGATTGTTGACATTTGTAGATGTGCGGTTCGATGAAACTAATGGCTCGCAAAGAGAGCACCTACCTTCGTGTTAGATGAACCAGCACCAAGATGCTATCAAGCTCAAGGCAACTGAGGATGTCATTCCTACTGAAGAATTCATTCCTGTTCGTGAAGAACATCGAGCTGATGCACCTGAAGAACATGATGAGGAAAATGGTGTTGAAGAAAATGCTGATCAAAATCCTCAGCGACAACCCACTCATCCACGTGTTGCAAAAGAAGTGCAAGTTGAGAAGATCATCGATGACATCAAGCACCAGTCCTCTCACCCACTCAAAAGCTTCACACTTATCTAACTTTTGTGGGCACTATGCTTTTGTCTCTATCTCGAGCCCACTAAGGTAGATGAAGCATTTCGGGCCGAGTGGATTCAGGCTATGCAAGAAGAATTACATCGAGTTCGAGCTGAACAATGTCAGGAATTGGTCAACGCCCGGATCCTCGCAAGCATAATATCATCGGCACAAAGTGGATCTACCGCAACAAGCAAGATGAAAATGGCCTTGTGGTGAGGAATAAGGCACGACTAGTAGCTCAAGGCTACACAGGTTGAAGGAATTGATTTCGATGAAACTTTTGCACTGTTGCTAGACTTGAGGCTATTCGCATTTTACTTGCCTATGCTAACCATCATGATATCATCTTATATCAAATGGATGTGAAAAGTGCATTCCTCAATGGTAAGCTTGAGGAAGAAGTATATGTTGCTCAACCCCTGTGTTTTGAAGATCCCAAGAATCTCGACAAAGTCTTCAGACTAAATAAGGCTCTCTATGGCCTCAAGCAAGCCCCTCGGCGTGGTATGACACTGCTTGAAGGAATTCTTCGTGAAGAATGGCTTCACACCCGGTTCACTTGACCCTACTTTATTTACTAAATCATATGATGGTGAACTGTTTGTGTGCCAAATATATGTTGATGACATTATCTTTGGCTGTACTAACCAACGATATAGTGATGAATTTGCCTATATGATGAGTGAAGAATATCAAATGTCTATGATGGGAGAGTTGAAATTCTTCTTAGGTCTTCAAATTCATCAGCAGTGCAATGGCATATTCATATCTCAGGAGAAATACCTCAAAGATGTACTGAGGAAATTCGGCATGCAAGATTGCAAAGGCGTCAAAATTCCTATGCCAACAAATGGTCATCTATGCATCGATGAAATTGGTATTGACTTGATCACAAGGTATACCGCCCATGATTGGTTCTTTATTGTACTTATGTGCATCTAGGCCAGATATAATGCTTAGTGTTTGCATGTGTGCCCGATTTCAAGCTGCACCAAGGAATCACACCATAAGGTCAGAAGCATATTCTTCGATATCTAGCTCACACACCAACACTAGGATTATGGTACCCCAAGGGCTCTGCTTTTGATCTCATTGGATATTCGACTCGACTATGCTTTGGTGATCGTGTGGACCGCAAGTCAACATCCGCACTTGTCATTTCCTCAAACGATCTTTGGTCCATTGGTCCTCGAAGAAACAGAATCACGTATCACCGCTCTCATCTTTGAAGCTGAATACATTGCTGCTGGCTCATGTCAGTGCTCAACTGCTTTGGATGAAGCAAACCTCAAGGACTATGGCGTCAACGTGAAGAATGTGCCTCTCCTCTGCGACAATGAGAGTGCCATCAAGATTGCTCACAACCTAGTTCAGCACTCGAAGACTAAGCACATCCAGATTCGTCATCATTTTCTTCGTGATCATGTGTTGAAGGGTGACATCTCCATCGAGCATGTGAAGACTGAAGAACAGCTGGCTGATATCTTCACCAAGTCCTCGGATGAGAAGAGATTTAGCAAGTTGCGGTGTGAGCTAAATATCTTAGAATCTTCGAATGTTCTTTGAAAAGGACACACATCCTAACCCTTATGCATAATTGATGACTTAGATGTGCAACACATGAAGAAACGTTGTTCCTCAATCAATGAAGAATAACACTCTAAAGTGTGAAGAAATCAATGAAGAATTTGATTCTCGTAACCCTCGACAATTGTACGCTGTATCCGAAATCATCATTCTTATAATGATGAGCTACGCCACCACAAAATCTTCAAAGATTTCCATCGTCTTTCTTCATTGGCTATATATATATATATATATATATATATATATATATATATATATATATATGAGTTTATGTCCTCTACAGCATTCACTTATTGCTATTTCTTCAAGTTGCGATTTCTGGTAAGTGAATGTGATCGGACCCTTCCCCTCTATGCTATACTCAATCCAATCTATTCACAAATTCTTCATGTGCGTTCTGATTGAAACTCGTTCAAAGTCTTCACTGGTCCTTGACAGCTGAAGAAATTGCGAACGACACTTTTAAACAAATCCTATCCAAATTTTTCGGTTTTACCGCTCAAACCGTTCCGCATCCCACGATGTATTAGTTTAATCACCCACGATCTTACACGATCTCATCTGCACAGTACGTGGGTGACTCACGTCGCGTGAAGGAGAAAGGGCAGGGGCATGTTCGTCCAAAATCTTCGGGCGAACAGTTTTTCACCGTGGCTATAAATACCCCTTTACCCTCCTCACTTCATTTACTCCGCTCGATCGCTGTCTCTCGCTCGAGCTCTCATCAAACCCTAAGGCCGCCGCTACTCCATCGCCGCCGGTGAGGAAAAGCTTCACTGCCTCGACCTCATCACCGTCGTACTCGCGCCGGTCGCGGAAATCTTCACTCCGCCGCCGCCGTAGTCGTCTTCCTCTGCCAAGTTAGGGCGTGGGAGATCTAATGTGACGAACTTCTCTATAGTTCATCTCTGTTCATCGTGTTCTTCAGTTCGGGTAATTAAAAGTCACTTTTATTACTCGCGTTGATTCTCAAATCTTTCTGAAAATCTTCAAAGGTGTTTTTACTCTTCAAAATCTTCACATATGAACACCTCACACACTATATGTTCTTGATTTATCTCCCTAAGCATTCATTTCTTCAAGATTCCTCAATTGTGCGGATTTTCAATCAGACAACTCGAACCTAAGACAAACGCTTAGTGAAATTCCTCAAGGCTCAACTGGTCAAATTCCTCAAAACTTGCTTCTTTTGAAAAATCTTACGAGAACGATATGACCTCTCCAAATTCCTCGCACCTACACTCTGCTCACAGTACTCATGTCCGCTCTTTGAATCACTAGGTTCTCATCAACTTAACTCATTTGTAGCGCTCCTTGAAGAAAAACTGCATACTTCTTCAGAGTGCTCTATTGTTCAAATTCCTCACCTAAAGAAAATGGCAGAAGGCAAGAGACCGCAAAAGGGAGGAAAGAAACCGGAAGTCATGACTGCTTTTGAGATTCCTGAGGAAATATACAAAGACTACCGCACACCTGATGAATCCAAGTTTGGCAAGGATACCAAGAACCAGCGCAAAGTGCGCATACAGAGAATAGAAAGGAGATGGGCACGAGAATGGCGAGAATACCGCTATGTCACTCCTAAGTACATGAGGAAATTCACTTTGAATCCTCCATGCCCAAGAGCTCCTCCGCACCGGCCAAGTCGTGATCCCACCAAAGATCAAGCGTGGTGAATACTTTCTGAAGAATGGTCCAGCGCCAAGCCAAATTGGCAAGACAGGCCAAGGAGGCGGAGGAAATTCAATGAGGATTCTGCTGCTGCTTTGCTGCTGCCGAGCCCTCGGTCAAGCCGAGGAAATCAATGCCAAAGAAGCTCTGCACGCAAGCCAAGTGCTTCACCGTCAGGCGCCCTCACGGCCTAGTTCCTCACCCGCGCCCGGCGACAAATTCCTCAGATCGCTTTGCTCATGCAAAATCCTTAGCAGCTCCTCCAAGTCCTCAACACTGTGCATCCGCCACTTGTCAAAGGACTCGGGGTTTCTCAATTGCTTCGTGTTTGACAAGTTCCTCACTGCACCAATGTCCTCAAGCAGCCCCACTCTGCTGAAGACAAAGCAATCGCTGGACGCGGTCCTCGCCAAGTCCAAAGAAGAAACAGTTGCATTCATCGCTCCTCGATGATGAAGCCTCGATGAAGAACTTGAAGAAATCATCGAGACAGATCGACCAAGGCCGCTAGAGCCAAAAGAACAAGTGTGCCTCGCTTTTGGATCGAAGAAGATCCTTGACTTCATTGACTGTGGCATCGGGATCCACACACTCGCCTTCCGGATCTGCCATCGACTCTTGGTCAAAGTCATATCTCAACCATTTCATCTCTCAAGAGAAATGGAAATTTGAAAAGGCTCGTGAATTGAAGAGAGCAAAAGCCGAAAAGGAGAAGCTTCGAGGAAAAATATCATCAACTTGACTCTGAAGAACTTCTTAAAGCTCAATCAAAATCCAAGCACTCAGCAAGGATTTTGATGCTTATCTTGCCGACCGGCAAGGAGCCAAGGTGAGATTCGTCACTCGATGAAGAAAATGTCAACTGCTGCAGCTCCATCGCAACAAGAAAATCCTCAGTGAAGAATCTACTCAGCTGCTGAAGAACATGCCAAGATCTGCTGATGACTTTCAGCGTCTTGATGAAAACACAAGTTCGTGGCTGATGACTCCATTCCATTGCTTGAAGAAATTCCTGTGGCATCCACTAGTGGTGCGCTGAAGAATCTGAGGAAACAGGCAATCGCACTAGTTGTGCTCAAGAAACTATACCACAATCCTCAGCTCCTCCTGCGCCAACACCAACTCCAATTCTTCCTTCTGCCTATGAAGTGTAGAAGACAAAGGCTGCAGAACGAGCTGCAGTAAAGAAAAGGAAGGCATCAGCTGCGTCAAATTCTTTGGCTGCGAAGAAAATGAAGCCAATGACCAGCTCGATTGAAAATCCTATTGATGCCATTCCCATTTCCTCCATGTCATCCAAGGAAATTGTTCCCTTTGGAGAAGAATACACGATCCCAAGCGGATCAGATGAAGAAAATCAATCTGTTGCTACTTGAACAGCTTGATGAAGAAATTGAAGTGGAAGCTTTCCTTCAACTCTGTTGCTTCCTCACCGTGCCTCGGTTCACAAACCAAGAGGCGGTGTTGAGGAAATTGAAAGAGAAGATGAAGATGTGGATATTGGGTGCACTACACCTGTGATGAACGATGACTTTTGGGAAAGTCAGCATCCCAATACTCCTCTCTTCACTCCGCTTCAACAAGTCCCTCACCCCCTACTACAACTGCTCAAATGGGCTCAAGAAACTCATCCCACATCATCTGTCAACGAAGAGATTCCAGCCACTAGCGCTGAAGAACCCACTGCTGATCCTCAAGTTGCACAAGGAGAGGAACCAGAAATTCCTCAGCCTGAAGAACCTGAGCTCGCGATTCCAGAGGTTGTGCTGCAAATCACTGATATTCCTCTGCCCAAGCCAAAGAATCCGTTCTCAAGCAAGCAAAAATTCAAGGCTGAAGACTTCTTTTCTGAGCACGTGTTCTTCATCGCTTATAATCCTTATGACTCGCTCGAATGAGGAAAAGACGCTTCGACTCCAACACAAGCAAACTTCTATTCCTCGCTATTTGACAAGGACAAGATCTTCGACCATGAGCATATTCCTCATGTGGACATGGAATCACTGCCGTGCTTGAGCCAAGACTCGTGTTCTTCACGATGCGGGCTGCTGAATTTCGCACCGATATATGTGGATGGAATGAAGAACTCATTCTTCGCCTATGCCACCGCACATCACCGGAGATCTCAAGACATCAACTCATGGGTTCTGGATTGATGACGAAAATACTCACTACAAGGCACCAAAGAATCGAATTGCTTCGTGTCCTTCCTCTTGATCCTCCCCATGAATCTGCTCGTTGCCTCTATAATGAACGTGAGCTGTCTGATCACTTTATGCAAGTGCTTATGAAGCCATTGAAGCCAGGCCAAGCCCCTCGAACCAAATTCCTCGTCAAGGATTTGCTGTATGTGCCTCGGACTGTGTATAGAATCTTGACAAAGATAATGAGTCCAATCAAAGGCCACGACTCAAATGACGAAGACGTCGTTGGCATCATGAAGAACATGCTTTTCAATATCATTCATGGCATTCCCGTCAACTTCCATGATTTCTTCATGAGGACTCTGGCCAATATTGCAATGTCACCTTTTGAGCTGAAGCCATATGCGCCTTGGATCATGAGATTCATAAGGGCAAGATCTTCACTGAACTATAAGGCTGACACTCAACCATGGCAGCTTCTCGCCCCCATTGAAGTCCTCAAGCGACCAATTTCATCAATTGATGACAAGGGCAAGGCAGCAGCTGTAATTGATGAAGGCACTCATCCATTGGATGGTCAATTTCGCAAAGCTGCATCTTACTCCACCAATGACGATTACGCTTTCGCATGACACCGCCGCAAATACCTCAACCAAGCAACAGCCTCAAGCCACGGCACCGGTGGTGATGACCGATCGTGAGTTACTCCTCGGTCTTCATCGGAAGGTTGATCGCAATCGAAATGGGTCAAGCGCCAATTTGCTGCAATTCTTCACAATATGACCTCAACGCATAATGCGGTGAAGAAAACCAAGACTACATTCATGAAACCCTCAACCGCACTGGCTGTTCTTAATCATGTCTATTCCGGAAGAATTGAAGACTATGGGTCTTCGAAGCTTATGATTGGTCCGCACCACCTCGAAGAAATTCAAGAGAGTCAAAGTTCTGATTTGGTGGCGGTTCTTATTCTTCATCGCATGGCCCGATGAATATGAAGATTTGGAAGACATCGGCAGCCCTACTTCAACAACCAACCCGATAACGCTGGCGCTCCTCCATCAACTTGAATATCTTCAGGGGCGTTAGTCCTTAGTTTCGATCCTTTTGGTCATTTGATGACAAAGGGGGAGAAATCTGAGTTAGTCTTCAAGCGGGTTTATACTATGGGCGTTTTTATTAAGTTACAACTCTCGTTCTTCCGAAACTTTTATTGGATCGAGTTGTAATATTAAATTCTATGGTGCCCTGATACTTTTGAACGGTGCATTGTGCTAACTTTGCACTGTGCTCTGATACTCTTGATCGTGCTTCTGATGCTCTGATTTTGATACGTGTTATGCTCCGATGCTTTTGAAGCATTAAGCTCTGAATGTGATATTTGAGCTCTGATACTTTTGATGTGCTATTCTGCATGCTTATTCCTCGTTAAATATCATTGCACGCATGCTGAATCTCATCAGGCACCATATTTCATCATGCATTTCAAATTCTTCATAGTATATATATCAGACGCGTGTATGAATTACAAGATATAGGGGGAGTTCTCCATGATTCAATTCTTCAAATGTGCACTGCCTCAAAAGCAAATTCCTCATTATGCACATATTCAGGGGGAGTTCTTCTATATCTTGCAATCAAATTCCTCAATATCACTATTTACATCTCATATGTTTATCCCCGTTGAAAACTTAACCTATGTTGTCATCAATCACCAAAAAGGGGGAGATTGTAAGTGCATCTAGTGCCCCTTAGTGATTTTGGTGTATTGAAGACTTATAGGTTAAGTAACCGATCGCTTTGTGAGTGTACACAGGTCTATAAGTCTATGAGGAGTTTGATATTTACAGAGAAAGTCGACCCTAAAAATGAAGTTCTTCAATCAAGACTTTGATATTCTCAAGACTTTACAAGACTTTGAAAGTGAAGAAATTGGTGTGACCATGAAGACTTGATATTCATTCGAGGAATATGAAGCGTGAAGACTTTTGTTTTCGTAGTTTCATTTTGTCCTTCTTGAGTCATAGGAAACACCGTCTTCGTTAAAGGGGTCGAGGAAATACTAAGGAAAAATTTCCATGTGATGCTCAACTCAAAATCCTACACCTACCAATCCCTTGAGTGAAGCCATTGAAATCTCATACAGCTTCACTAAATTCTTGATGGATGAGACGCAGTTCTTACAGTCATCGATGACTTTGCTCGATCGAGGAGTTAGGAATTCGCCAGTCTTGAATTGCCTACACAGTGAGGAACATGATAGCCCTAAGGACTTTGAAAGTAAAATTTCTGACCGTTGCTGTGCTGCGCGCCGGTGGACCAAAATATCTTATCCACCTAACGGTCATATCATTGAAGGGCATTTATGTCTTATCATGTCGGGCTGCTCCCGAGGCTATAAATAGCCGCCCCCTACAACCACTAGTTGGTTGGCTGCTCCGAGAGAACTTGACACTTGTCATTTGAGAGCAACCCATCCTCTGAGGACTTTGAGCGAAAATCATCAAGTGAGGAAAATCCCAAAACCAAACCCACAAAACCCCAAGTGATTGAGCATCATCAAGAAATTGATCTGCGTGGATCCGATGCTTGTTACCTTTGAAGATCATGCTTCTTCCAGACGGTTAGGCGTCAAGGTCTAAAGCATCCAAGAGGAATTGTGGATTGCCGAGTGACCAAGTCTATGAAGGTTTGAAGTCACCAAGACTTACCACGAGTGATTGGACGAGGCTGCGTGGTCTTAGTTCAAGGAGAATACGGTGAGGACTGGGTGTCCTGAGTTGCGGCTCGAGAGGCGGGTGTCCGGACTGTGTGTCCTCGAGTTTAAATACTCGGCCGCTCAACCAGACGTATAACCGAGACAGCAATAGTTGGAACTGGTTTACCAAATCATTGTCTTCACCAACCGACCGGTTCTATTTCCTCAACTCATTCATTTCCTCATTACATGTTGCATGTTGTTCATATCGTGCTTGAAGACTTTGATCAAGACTTTCACAAATTCCTCGCTCAATTTCTTCATCTGTTTGTCTTCATCTTGTTATCCTGTGTTTACGCTTCACAGACTCTGTTCTAGTCTTCATTTCACCATCTTGACTATGTGTGTAATCTGTTATGTTTACCCCGAGTACATATTCCTCGGCAAATAGTTCTTCGCTAAGGAATTTCCTCACCGACAAATTCCTCAGTGAAGAATTTCATAAAAATCGCCTATTCACCCCCCCTCTAGTCGATATAACGCACTTTCATCAAGATATCTCGAAGATTCATGTTTCCACTCTGCACTCCTTCAAGCTCTTTCGAGATTGGTATCTCATTCAAGTCATTTAATTCAACTGGTGCAACATATCTTTTAAATCTTTTCAACGGTGTTCTTTTGAGTGGGCCCTAACCCACAGGTCTTTTCCCAGGATCTTACCTGACTCTTCTATTTTCCCAGAGCTATCCTAAATTCTTCTCCAAGTTTGACGTAAGAATGAGTTATCATCAGTCAAATGCTTTTCTCCAAGTTTTTTCAAATTCTTTTCATAGTTGGCACAACCTCTTCGCTTTTGATTCTCCCGGAGTATCTCAACAATTCATGGTGGTTCTCATCATCATTCTCAACATTTGAAGACCGTAGTCAGATTTCTCTTAAATCTTGGTCCATTCTCTTGAATATTCATGGTTCTAGCTTCATGCTATCCTCATAATTGTTTTGGATTGTGACAATTTTTTCTTACCATCCGGAGCATTTCATGAGTTGTTTCCATTTCTTTCCTCCGAAGGCCATTATGTCATAATTCTTCATTCTCAGCGTGTAGCTATCGTTCTCCAAATCTTACCGGTGCATCGTTCAAATACCCTCTAATCAGTTCATGATCTCTTCGTTCTCATGTATCTAAATCCCCTCAAGTATCTTCATTCATTTTGCAATTCTTCCCGGTGATTTGTGCATTTGCTACGTTCAATTTCAATTCTTACGGTGGTTCGTTCAAGAGTTCTCTTTCTTTGTTTTCATATCAATTCATTCGTTCTTTCCAAATCCTACCGGTGGTTCGTTGAAGACCTTCTCAAGTTTACGCCATATCTCTCTTAATCCTTTCTACGAGAATAAGTAGTATGCCAAATCCGTTGATTGTCATCAATTTAAATTGGTGAAGGATACGCATAACATAATTCTTATTCTTGTTTCATCCAAGTGATTAATCCTTTCCTTCGGAGTGTGTTCAGGAGTAATAAATTCTTGGCTTCTTGTTGTTCATCTTTCTTCCGGAGTTCTAAGTTTTCCGCATTATCTCGTCGCGAAGCTCCATCTAAATCATTGCAAGGCTTCACCTTGTGTTTTCAACTTCTCCTTCTTTCCACCATCCTTTTAATACCGGAGTTTCTTCATGGTGGTTCGCTAAGGATTCTTTTCATTCTTCAGTTGTTCTTCAAGATTTCTCTTGAAGTTATGACCCGCCAAGCTTTACTCTAAAATAAACATGGTGCTCAACTCATGTTTTGTTTTGAGGAGTTCAAGTATTCTTCATCTTGCATTCCAAAGTGCAATTCTTTCTACCTTATCTTCTGAGGTGGTGTTAGGTCATTCTTGATAATTTCCCTTCGCGTTTCATGATTCACAAGTTTTCAAGAGTGACATATTTAAATCCATCATTTTCTCTTTGTTCAAGAGATCTTTTCAACCGTCAATCTCTTCATTGGAATTATCTTGGTATAGATTTCACCTAAAGCCTTCCCTAAGGAATGTTGCTATTTTGGTGCTTATTCATGACCCAAGTTATCTCTTTTCCATCTTGATGGAACAAGCTTTCATCTCTTCGTTAATCTCAAGCAAGCAATTGTTTCCGTTAGTGGCCGGTTGTCACCTCATAATGTTGAGATGTTTCCATAAGCCCACTACAAACTTATTCTTTTCGTTGTTGGTCTTCCAACAACTCTATTCTAACCTTCTTGCAAGGATGCCTTCCAAATTCAATTGTGGTAGAAGTTGTCATTTCCCCCTCCATTCTGTTATTCGAGTGATCTATCTTCTATTCTTTCTTCTGGAGGCATTGTGATGTTGCTCTTTTCACTCATCATCTCGAATTGTGAGGATCATGTTCTTTTCTTGCTTATCCATTCAACCGGGGTGTTGTGTTCTCATTCAAGTTCTTTCATCTTATCAAGTTTTGCCTCTCGTTTCAACCAGAGTGGTTTCAATTCCTTCTTGTCCATTGTACTCGTCATTCATAGCTTTGCAACCTTCAAGTCCTCGTAATGTTCCTTGTTCCTCTTTTCTAACGGATTGTTTGCAATCTCGTTCATCTCTGTTGTACTCTTTCTTTTAAAATTGCTCAACCTCTCATGGTTCGTGGTTTCACTCTTTTGTCGAAGAAGCAACTTAGTTTTACCTCTTCTCTTCCTCTTCCGTTTCTCTCCGGTGCCATCCTAGATCTCGGGACGAGATCCTCTCGTAGTGGTGGAGTGTTGTAACGCCCCGGATCCGATGCGCCAGGTGTCCGTCAGTTATTCGCCTTCGTTGCCATGTCATGTGCTTGCGTGTTGCACTTTGCCATGTCATCATATGCATTTTATCATGTCATCATGTGCATTTCATTTTGCATACGTGTTTGTCTCATGCATCCGAGCCTTTTCCCCGTTGTCCGTTTTGCGATCCGGAACTCCTATGCCCTCCGGCGTCCCCTTCTTCTCTCTTGTTGTGAGCGGGTGTTAAACTCTCTCGGAATGGCCCGAGGTTTGCCGAGCGGCCTTGGTATAGCACCGGTAGACCGCCTGTCAAGTTTCGTGCCATTTGGAGGTCGTTTGATACTCTAACGGTTAACCGGGTAACCGTAAAGCCCTCTTTGAGTTGCAGCCCAACACCCCTTCCAAAGTGGCCCAAAACACACCAAACTCCTCTTCATGCTCTCGGTCGTTCGATCGCGATCGCGTGGCCGAAAACCGCACCTCATTTGGACTCTCCTAGCTCCCTCTACCTATAAAAACGTCTCCCCCTTTCCATTTCCGGATCATTTCCCCCCTAACCCTAAAAATCGCCACGCCACCGGACACGTCCGTCTGCGCCGGAACGCTGCCGCCGCCAGCAGCCAATGGGAGGCTGCCACGTGGCGCCCAGCGCCCACCTCGCCGCCGCCCATGAGCCCATCCGGGGCCCTTGGCTCAGATCCGCGCCGCCCGCCCGCTCGTCCCGCCGCCTTGCGCCTCGCCGCCACGCACCCGCCATGCCGCCACAGCGCCCGCCAGCCGCGCCAGCGCCCGATCTGCCGGTGTCGCTTCGCCGCCCGCCGCCCCAGCAAGCGCCGCCCAGCGTCGCGCCTTCCGCGCCCCTCCGTGCGCGCTGCCTAAACCCCTCCGCGCGCCCGCCAGCTCCTCCCGCCGGTGGCGAGCGGCAGCCCGCCCTCTCGGCTCTGCGCGCCCGGCCGCCGCCGCTGCTTGCCCGCCTCGCCGCCAAACCGCCGCTCTCGGCGAATCCGCCGGGCCGCCTTCCCCGCGCCTCCCGAGCTACATCGACCTCGCCGGCGACGTCCCGGCGACAACTCCGGCGAGATCCGGCCCTGCCTCGATCCGCGTGCCCGAAACCCTAGATCCAGTTTCGGAGGTGATATTTTCGTCTAAGTCCCCAGTTTTTGTAATTTTCATGCTATGTTCAACGCATCACATCTCTGCATCCGTAGCTCCGCTTTGCGCGTGTAATATGTCAAATTGTTCGTCTCAACGAGTGCATCATTTCATTCCATTGCATCATTTTCATTTGAGCTCATCTTGATGCCCGAAATGCTGTTGGAAGTGTGCATGTTGATGTTAACCTACTGAAACTGTTAAAACTTGTTGTTTTATCATTTTTGCCATGATTGATGTGTGCATCCTATGAGTATGAGCTCTACATGAATGTTGAACTATGCCATGCCATCTTTCCAGGGGTGTTAACCATGTATTTTTGTGAGTTGTGTGCTGAGTGTATCAAGCTTTTTAAGTAGGATAGTTGCTGTTGCTGTTTTCCTTACAGATTCTGTTATATTTTGATGCCATGTTAACATGCTACTACTAATCATTCTATGCATAATCTGGAGATGCTCTATAAACATGTTTTGATATACATGTCATGCTCTATCCATTCATGCCCTTGGTTGCAATTATAGCCTGCTGGAACATGTTGTAATCTTGCTCTAAAGTTGCTTGAAAATGTTGCTGTCAGCCTGTTTTACAATAAGTTCACTTGTTCCCATGTGTTTTCCTAGTGAACCATGCACCCTATGACCTTGCTCTTGCCATGATTAGCTTCATAAACATGCCTTCTTACTGTTGGTTACCTTGCCATGCCATGTATTGCTCTGTAGTGAGTGGTTCGAGCTCACGAACATGCCTACTTATTGTTGTTCCTGCCATGTATAAATCTGTAATATAACTTGCCATGTTTACATGGGTGCCATCATATTTTCTATGCCTTTTTGGCTCATGGTCAGTAAGGGTCTTTTGATATATGAAATTAGTAGATTCATGCCATGCCTTTGTTTGCCATGATAGCTTCCTGTAACATATTGTTTGATAGCTCTAAACATTGCAACCTGATGTTATTTCTGCTAAAGTCTGAAACTGTTATTATGTGCAATATCTCCATGTGTTTTTGAGCATGTTCTAGTTGTTTCTGGAGATAGCTCAGTGTTCATGTTTTGTTATGCTTTACGTGTACTTCATGCCCATGCCTTTTGTTATTATGTTGGGATGCTGTAGCATATTGTTTTGATGCTTGAAAGATGCCTAGTTGCTGTTTTGGACAGATTGTTGCTATGACTTGTATAGTGTGTGGGTGTTGAACCGTTGATCCGTTTTGAGTGTGTTCTATATGAAACTTGCTTGTTTTTGCATGTAGCTTCATATTATCATGTTGCATCCTTGTTTTGGTGTGTTTGCTTGATGTTTGAGTGCATTTTGCATCAATGCCATGCTTAACTTGTTTTGCTCATATCTTCTAGACCGTAGCTCCGAATCTAATGAACTTTATATGTAACTTGACTAGAATTTCGTGTAGATTCTCTTGGTGCATCTTAACTTGCTGTTTAACAACTTGAACATAATGTTTATTCAGATCTGGACCAATTTCGAAATATGCATATGAGGACTTACCGGAATTGTTATATGTTGTTTCCGGCCTCATTTAAACTTGCCTTGATGTGTTGTTCTTGTTTGCATCATCTCTTGCCATGAGTAGCTTCATGTAGCTTGGTCATGCATCATGCTTGTTGTGCACCATACCTTGTTGATGTGTGGTGTGTTTACCTATGTTGTGTGCTTCTTCTTGATAGTACCCGTTTCCGTTGCGATCGTGAGGATTCGTTCGTCTACGTGTGGTTCGTCTTCGTGGCTTCATCTTCTTCATGGATTAGTTCTTCTTCCTTGCGGGATTTCAGGCAAGATGACCGCTACCCTAGATCTCACTACTATCTTTGCTATGCTAGTTGCCTCGTTCTTTCGCTATGCTGCGCTACCTACTACCTGTTTATCCAGCCATCCCATATTGCCATGAACCTCTAACCTTTGACACCATTCCTAGCAAACCGTTGTTGGGCTATGTTACCGCTTTTGCGCAGCCCTTCTTATTGCGTTGCTAGTTGCAGGTGAAGTTGAAGATTTCTCCATGGTGGGCAGGGATTATGTTGGGATATCACAATATCTCTTATATTATTAATGCATCTATATACTTGGTAAAGGGTGGAAGGCTCGGCCTTATGCCTGGTATTTTGTTCCACTCTTACCGCCCTAGTTTCCGTCATACGGTGTTATGTTCCCGGATTTTATGTTCCTAACGCTGTCGGGTGATTTATGGGACCCCCGACAGTTCGCTTTGAATAAAACTTGTCCAAAGAAGGCCCAACATTGACTTTTACCATTTGCCTCACCACCACCTACTTTTCCCTTGTGAGTAATTAACCCAAGGGTCATCTTTATTATAGCCCCCGGGCGTTGCTTGTCTAAGTGTTGGTCCGAACCGAAAGCAACTCATGGGGCCACCTCGTGGCAACTCGAGGGCTGGTTTTACTCGTAGCTTGACTTATCCGGTGTTGCCCTGAGAATGAGATATGTGCAGCTCCTATCGGGATTGTCGGCGCATCGGGCGGCTTTGCTGGTCTTGTTTTACCATTGTCGAAATGTCTAGATGTACCGGATTCCGAGACTGATCGGGTCTTCTGGGTGAAGGTCTATTCCTTCGATGATCGCGAGAGCTTGTCATGGGCTAAGTTGGGACACCCCGCAGGTATAAACTTTCGAGAGCCGTGCCATGGTTATGTGGCAGATGGGAATTTGTTAATGTCCGGTTGTAGACAACTTGACACTTGATCCAAATTAAAACGCATCAACCGAGTGTGTAGCCGTGATGGTCTCTTCTCGGCGGAGTCCGGGAAGTGAACACGGTTTCTGTGTTATGTTTGATGTAAGTAGGTGTTCAGGATCACCTCTTGATCATTGCTAGCTTCACGTCCGTTCCGCTTGTTATCTTCTCGCTCTAATTTGCGTTGGTTAGCCACCATACTTGCTTAGTCGCTGCTGCAACCTCACCACTTATCCACTTCTTTTCCCATTAAGCTTTGCTAGTCTTGATACCCATGGTAATGGGATTGCTGAGTCCTCGTGGCTCACCAGATACTTCCAAAACCAGTTTGCGGTGCCTATGTTACCGAAAGCGGTGACGCAACCAGTGCTCAAGGAGGAGCTCGATGAAGATCTTGCCCTTTGTGTTGTTTCGTTCTAGTTGATCAAGAGCGGAGCCCGGTTGGGGTCGATCGGGGACCTTTATGCATTTGGGGTTCTTCTTTTATTTTGGTTCCGTAGTCGGACCTTGATTGTATTTGGATGATGTAATGCTTTATTCATGTAATTGTGTGAAGTGGCGATTGTAAGCCAACTATGTATCTTTTTCCCTTATGTATTACATGGGTTGTGTGAAGATTACCTCACTTGCGACATTGCTTTCAATGCGGTTATGCCTCTAAGTCGTGCTTCGACACGTGGGAGATATAGCCGCATCGAGGGCATTACACGCAGGTTCTCAAAGGTTTCCTTGAGGTCTTCCAACAGTGTTCCACGCTTTTCCGTCTTCACTACCACATCGTCCACGTAGACGTGGGCGTTTATGCCGAGTTGCTTGAGGAGGCACTTCTGCATGCAACGCTGAAAGGTGGCGCCGGCATTCCTCAAGCCGAACGTCATGGTTGGGTAGCTGAAGGCTCCAAACAGCGTGATGAAGGCAGTCTTCAGTCTGTCTGCCGGGTTCAGCTTGATCTTGTGATATCCTGAATATGCATCTAAGAAGCTCAACAGCTCGCATCCGGCTGTGGAGTCTATCACCTGGTCAATTCTCGGCAGAGCAAATGGGTCCTTCGGGCAAGCTTTGTTGAGGCTTGTGTAGTCAATACACATCCACCACTGCTTGTTCTTCTTCAGCATCAGGACCGGGTTTGCTAACCATCCTGGAAAAAACACTTCCATAATGAAGCCGGGTGCTACGAGTCGGGCTATCTCTTCTCCAACAATTCTTCTCTTCTCTTCTAACAGGCGGCGCAAGGGCTGCCTGACGGGCTTCACATCAGATCGGACATGTAACTTGTGCTCGGCAAATTCTGTCGGTACACCCGGCATGTCTTTAGGGGACCATGCGAAAATGTCCCGATTCTCATGGAGGAAATCGACGAGCTCGCCTTCCTATTTGCTGTCAAGGTTTGCACCTATGACAGCGTACCTCTCTGGGTGCTTCGGGTCCAAGGGTATCTTCTTCGTTTCTTTGGCCGGCTTGAACGAACCCTCAGCTTCCGACTCCTTGGGGTTGGGAGACATCTCTGGCTGCTTGCCGGCCATCGCCACAACCCGATCAAGAAGTCGCTTCTCAGCTGCGATCACCAGGGACTCGGCCAGCCGACTGCTCTCAGCCGTGCAAGCGGACGACTTTCTGTAGTCGCCGGCTATGGTCAGAATCCCCTTAGAACTCGGCATCGTCATCTTGAGGTAGGCGTAGTGGGGGACCGCCATGAACTTGGCCAAAGCAGGTCGGCCAAGCAACGCATGGTATGGGCTTTCGAGGTCCACCACTTCAAACCAAACTGGCTCTCGACAGAAATGCTCTTTGTCTCCAAAGAGGACGTCTATTAGGATCTTGCCGATTGGTGAGCAGGAAAGCCCGGGAACAATGCCGTGGAACACAGTCCGGCTGTTCTGAAGCTGTCTTTGCTTGATTCCTAACTTCTCCATGGTATCCTTGTACAGGATGTTGATGCTGCTGCCTTCGTCTATCAGCACTCGCGAGAAGCGAGCGGCCCGCCTGTCTGTGGGAAAGGTGGCACTCAAGACCAGGGCGTAGGAGCCCGGACTCGGCATCACCTCTGGGTGATCAGCTCTGCTCGAACTGATAGGTTTCTTGGACCAGTGCATGAACTCTGGAGTATCTGATGCTACTGCATTCACCTCTTGCTGCTGCAGCCACATGCTGCATCGGTCGTCGGCCATGCTGGTGAACACCACATAGGCTCTGTGCTCTTCCGGGTACTCATCTCGTACTGCGCCGACTGGCCTGGCAGCCGGCTGCTGGGGCGACGGTGGAGGCGGCGGCCCAGCAGGCGGGGGAGGAAGGAGGCCGTCTCCCTTGGCGATCCTGGTGAGCCAGTGGCACTTCCGGGTAGTATGGTTTGACGGCTTCGCGCCGCTGTGGAACTTGCAGGGACCATCTAGAGTCTGCTCGTAAGAGAAGGCCGGCAACCAGTTGGACTTGCCGCCTTTCTGTCGATTGGTCGGAGGCTGCCCCTCGCCATCGGTCTTCGATCAGCCGCAACTTTGCCGGCTCTTGGAAGCCGGCTATGGGGCCTTGCGCTTGTGATCGTTCCATTGTTGTCACCGACTGGCGTCTCCAGCCGGAGTTCTGGGAGCCTGAGGGGCCGCTTTCCCAGTCACACTAACTTGAATCTCTGTCTTCATGGAGGAGTCGGCCCTGGCATACTTGTCTGCTATGATCAGCAGCTTGTCGAGGGTTTCCGGCTTGTCGCAGAGGAGCCTGTGCTTGAGGAGGATGCCTTCTCTGCACCCGACAGTGAAGTACTCGATAGCCTGCACCTCGTGCACGCCCTCGCAGGAGTTCCGAAGCTCGGCCCAGCGTGTGAGGTAGTCGCGAGTTGACTCGTCGGGGCCTTGCACGCACAAGGAAAGCTGGCGAGGCTTGGGGGTCGCTTGTACGTGCTTGTGAAGTTGTGGACGAAGGCCTTAGTGAAGTCGACCCAGCTGTTGATGCTGCGGGGCTTCAGGCTATTCAACCATGTCCGGGCCGTGCCCTGGAGCAGAGTGGAACATACTTTACTGCAACACGCTTGTTGCCGTTCGCTATGTTGACGGCCGTGGAGTAGTCAACCAGCCAGTCTTCCGGCTTCACGGAGCCGGTGTATTTGGGCGTATCTCGGGGGAGCGTGAACCCTTTGGGAAAGGGCTCGTCTCGGATACGAGGTCCGAAATAGGGCGGACCCAACTCGTCTTCTTCTTCCAGCGCTAGGAATCGGTGGAGTCGGTCGATCCGGTGGCGGGCGTTATTCTCGCCGACTCCTTCCCGGCGACCAAGTCGGCCGCTAAGAGTCGGATGCTTGACAGGCGGCGGGGTGGGATATCTCTCCCCGCGAGGTGGAGGAGGGGGCAGGTCGCCTTGTCTCTCCACGCCTCGGGGACGGCCTTCCGCGTCGCGCTCAATGGTGATTCGTGTCCGGCTACGGCTAGCAGCCGGCTCCTTCTCTTGTCTCGCACGGGCGCCTCCCGCAGTCGGCGTGCGCGACATCGCGCCGTGTTCTCGGCGAGGGGGGCTTCCAGCTCGGATGCCGGCTTTGTGCCGCGCTGCGGCCGCGCCGATTAGCTACTGGATGCATCTGGTCATGTAGGGGAGCTCGTCGGGCCCCAGTCCGTTGAGCTCGTCAACGATCGACTGGGCGGCACGTAGGTTCTCGAGGGGCGTGGCGTAGATCGGGCGGTCCGCGCCCAACATGCTGGCAATGGCCGCGTCGCGTTGCTTGACGGCGCCGACTCGGCTTGGCCCTTCTGGAGGCGGCATGCCGAAGGCGGCTCGGTCGACCTCGCGCTGGTGGGCTTCTGTGAGGCGTCTCATGGTGTTTATCTTCTGGCCCTCTGCGACAAGGGCAAGGCGGCGATCCTCCAGCGCCTCGGCATCCGCGTCGGCTGGGATGGGGACAGACAGGTCCTGCAACACCGCTTTCAGGGTGTCGCGGGTGTTCTCGCCGGAAGCGGCTCCATGGTTGAGGACCAGCACCTCGGTGACGGTGCTGCCGCCACTGTCAGGGAGAGGGTCGTTGAAGGCGATCACGTCGGTGGGGAAGGCATCGAGCGATGCCGTGTCGGAGTCGACAAGCATCGGGTCAGTGGAGCCGACCAACTCCAAGTCCGCGATAGGCTCGCCGGAGACATGGAGTTGGTCGAGGAGGCTGACGAGGCGGCTCTCGAGGCAGCCAGTGTCTGCGTCGGATGCGGGCTCGTCGGAGATGCAAACCTCGCCAGGAAGATCGGCGAGGCAACTCGCCGTGCAAGCGTCGTCGATGCTTTGCAGCGCGTCGTGGCAAGCGCCATCGGGCGTGCCGGGCTGGCTACGCTCGCCGGGGAGGAAAAGGGTTCCCGTCTAGAGTAGGTCTCCGGACGACGGTGCACCATGCCCCACGGTGGGCGCCAAATGTCGGGGGTTGGGTGCGACATATGCCAAGGGATGGCTTATCATGGTGGGGGCGAGTAGAACGTCACCGGTGCCTGGAAACGGGATGAGGCGAAGACATGCACGCCGGCGGATCTTACCCAGCTTCGAGGCTCTCCGAGGAGATAACACCCCTACTGCTGCTCTGCGGGGTCTCCGCATGATCACTAAGGCAAAGTGAGTACAAGGTTGTAGGATCGGAAGTATGTCTAGAGGGGGGGGGGTGATTAGACTACTTGACAACTTAAAAATTTTGCCTTTTGATTGGAGTAGTTTCTTAGCAAGTTTACAATGACAACCAAGTCAAGTATCACCCTACACATGCAATTCTAGAGTTGTGGCAGCGGAAAGTAAATTGCACGTATAGTAAATGAGAGGTGGAGAAGAGCAAACGCAAGTTGGTGACACGGAGATTTTTCTCGTGGTTCCGATAGGTGGTGCTATCGTCAATCCACGTTGATGGAGACTTCAACCCACGGAGGGTAACGGCCATGAGTCCACGGAGGGCTCCACCCACGAAGGGTCCACGAAGAAGCAACCTTGTCTATGCCATCATGGCCTCGTCCACGGAGGACTAGCCTTACTCGGGGTAGATCTTCACGAAGTAGGCGATCTCCTTGCCCTTACAAACTCCTTGGTTCAACTCCACATCATGACGGAGGCTCCCAAGCGACACCTAACCAATCTAGGAGGCACCACCCTCCAAAAGGTAATAGATGGGGTTGGTGATGATGAACTCCTTGCTCTTGTGCTTCAAATGATAATCTCCCCAACACTCAACTCTCCTCACTGATTTGGCTGTGGTGGAGGAAGGGATTGAGTGGAAAGCAACTTGGGAAGGCTAGAAATCAAGTTTCATATGGTGGGAGTGGAGCAACTTGATCTCAACACAAGGGTAGGTAGTTTTCTTCTCGAAATGTAAGGTAGGAGTGGTAGTTCTTTCGATGGCTCTCTCCACGAATGAAGAGGAGGTGGAGGGTATTTATAGCCTCCACACAAAATCCAACCGTTACACACATTTGACCAATCTCGGTCGGACCGAAGTTGACAACTCGGTGAGACCGAAAGTTCAAATCTTGTGAGCGTTGGGATTTTCGTGGGACCGAAAATACAATCTCGGTTTGTCCGATTCTTCCAAAGTCTAGGGTTTGCCAATTTCGGTGGGACCGACTTTCTCATCTCGGTGACACCGATTTGAGTCTGAAGTATTCTGAAGCTTGACAACACCAATTTCGAATGACCGAGTTTGGAATCGGAAAATCCGAGATTCTTAGGGTTTGGGTATATGGTGAGGTGGTTCATCTCGGTGTGGTGAGTTTGGAATCGGTGGGACCGAGATTACTTATGAGTTTATGTTGGAATGAAAGATTGCTGATAGTTTGAGAGATAAATCACTAAGCACTTAGAGCAACCAGATCATCATCATAACCTCACCCCTTTTAATAGTATTGGCTTTCCTATGGACTCAATGTGATCTTGGATCACTAAACCAAAAATGGAGTCTTGAGCTTTTGCCAATGTTTTCCTTAGCATTTTGAGGGTCCACATCATCGGTCATTGCCATACCCATATCAATTGAACTTTCGAAATATTCTCAAGAAATGATTAGTTCAATGATATATATGTTGTTATTAATTACCAAAACCACACGGGATTAGTTGCACTTTCAATCTCCCCTTTTGGTAATTGATGACAACATATAGATCAAAGCTTCGACAAATGATATAATCAATGAATGACATCGTCGCTTTGAGAAGTATGTGATAAGCAAGAGCTCCCCCTAAATTTGTGCATTATTTAAGATTTGCGTTTGAATGCAAATGCACAATCGATTAGGATCATGGGTTACTCTTCCATGTCACATAGATCTTGGTGGAGCGCACAAAAATGATAAGAATGAATAACATGCACCCAATCACCAAGACATGAGTAAATGATCATACAAGATATGAATGGAATATGATAGGCATCAAGCACACATTAAGCACAGTATGATCAAGCACTCATCATGATAGAGCAAACGTAGTATCAAACACACGAAGTATCTCAAAGAAAACCGCAAACGAAAGAGCAAAAACGAGCACTCTCTCTCTCGAAGCCTTATGATCTATACAATTTCTCCCCCTTTGGCAACAAGTTACCAAAAAGTTCGAAAGGTATAGAGCTAATCGTCACTCGGGACTCTGCTGGCGGCTCCTGTCTGCGTCGATGGAGTGGAGATAGCTGCATCTGCAACTTCTGCTGAAGTCTGTGGAGCTGGAGGAGTGAATCTTGGGCTGGTCTTTGGGCCGACGGAGCTGTAGGAGGTCTTGATGTAGTAGCCTGGGTCCGACCTTTGGAATAGCAAATGATCTGGGCTTTGTGGGCCTTTGGGCAGGCTGCTCATAGTCATCTGGACCATATCACCTTCCATCTCTCTCATGAGTTCTGCCTTCTCCTCTTAGCTTCCTCGATGTCCGCCTCAAGCTTGTTGGCGGTGACTTCACACTTGATCGACAGCGTCGAGCATGGAACTTATCTTCAACTATCCTCTCAAGGCTCTCCACGAGGCGCACTATCTTTGGCAGGCGTAGCTCAATTCTCTGAGTGGCTTCAAGAAGTTGTTACGCAGCGCTCTTGGGCTTTTCTGCTGCTTCCTTCTCGGCTTTAGCTTGTTTGGCAGCTTCGGACTTAGCATGTCCTTCTACGGATGTGGGAGCATCCTCGGTCATCACAACCTCGTTGTCCTCATGTTCAGGCTGCGGTGGCAAGTGGGGTCTATCCAACAGGTAGGTGTCCGTGCCAAACTTGGCATTAATGAGCATCTGAATATGCGGAGCAAACCCACACGACCTCTTACAGTCTGCTCATTGTCCTCTTGATAGTCTCAACTATCGGGTCCATCACCTTAAAAGGTGTCTTTTGATCTAGAATGTGCAGCATGTTGATAGAGTACCCTCTTATCATGCGGTGGTCCTCGACTTAGGCATCAAAGTATGCCTCGAGAATGGTGTTGGTGGTTGGGAGACCTGCTCAAGATAATAGACTGAACCAAGCTTCCATATCTCTACATCCTTCTCCTTTACCTCATTGTACATGTTCTTCATTGACTCGTGATTTTTCTTGAATGCCATACACATCAACATCATCTTCCCTTGAAACAGTGCATTCAGCAATGCTCTCCATTCTTCAACAGTAGAATGGAATCTACGCCTTCTCATCATCCATACAATTCGCCATCTGGATAGAAGTGTGCGGTGGCATAGAACTGCATGATCATCTCGTCGTTCCAAGCAGTCAATTTCTGACCAACGAACTCTGCAATCCCACAAGCAGTGAAGCTTTCATGCACATGTGGGAAGTAGTCTCTGTGCTCTTCACTGTCAATGTATTTCCAGTCTACATATCTGGTGTCAGCAACAATTGGCTTCTTATCCATGAGCACTGTCTCATAAAAGTCTTGTTGCTCTCTTGTGTGGAATCTTGGGTCAACTGCTGTTCTCCTCCTGGTGGCATATGGATCAACTTGCCTCCATAGCCTGAGACCTTTGTCCTTCCTTTCCTTCATATTTTCAGCTCGAGGATGAGCTTCATTATGAACAGGCAGTTTACATGCGAGCTTGAGCAAAACATGAGCCTCATCATCGATTCTGCGGTGGCACATTGTCCTTCTTCTTCTCTGAAGCGGTATGTTCCTCACAGTCTTCTTTGGCTTGGCAGCTGGTTTGGCTTGAGCTGCCTTTCTTGGAGCTGATTGCTTAGCTTTTGTGGGTGCTCCTGCTTACGATGGCATCACCCATCAACTTCGCTTCGAGGAGGCTGAGGTGCTTCCTCATCGTAATCATCATCATCGGAGCTTCTTCATGAACTTTCCTCTTCCTCTTGGAAGTCTTCTTGATCTTCTTTGGAGGTTTCTTCCATCTTGAGCTTCTTTGGCAACAGAGGATTTTGTCACTTTGCTTGTGCCTTTCTTTGTTGTTGCCCTTGATAGCTCTTGGCAACCACTTGCCTTTTTGGCTTAGAAGTTATCTCCTCATCTGCAACAAAGTCTGAATCCTCCTCATCAGAATTTCTCTTCCTCCTGGCCCTGGTAGCAGCTGCAGGCAGTCCACTTGGAGTGCTTCTCTCTCCATCATCTGAAAAACTGCTTGCTTCTGGACTTGTAGCTGCCTCTGGAATCTCAACTGGCATCTCAGACCTGTTCTGACTGTCACTTCCATCAGACATGACTGACAACCTGTGAATAGAATAGGTATAGGCAGAATAGAAGAGTTATCACAAACTGCAGAGGATTTTGCAAAAGAATGAGTTCAAACTTTAGTTTTAGGTTTTCACAGAATACATGTCGGTCTGACCGAGTCTTTCAATTCGGTGAAACCAAGTGTCTAAACAGACCACATACACCACTTTCGGTTGGACGAAATGGGTTTCGATCTAGCCGAGACTACTAGGGTTTCACTAAATCTCCACTTCGGTCTTACCGATTTGCACAACTTCGGTTTCACCGAAAAGTGCGGTCAATGGCAGAGGCCAAATCGGTCGATCCGAAAATGTCGAATCGGTCACACCGAGATGTGTTCGTGAAACCTAACCCTAAAATTTTCACTCGAAATTTGTTCTATGACCTAAGCGGCTGGATAGGAGATCTCAATCTTGGCAAGAAACTTGGCAACGCCTAACGTGCATTGAATCAGCGGTTGGAGCACGAGAGGATGAAACTCACCCAATGCGGTGGAGCTTCACTCTGGCGCAACGGCGCGATGAGAAGGACCGTTGACGGCGATGGAGACCAGCGGCGGCGGGCGCTGAGCGACGGCGGAGACGATCCGGAGACCAAGGCGACGGCAGCAAAGGGTTTGAGGCGAAGCGTTTGAAGAAGTAATCAGCGCTCTCGTCCTCGAGTATATATACCCTTCGGTGTCGGTGGGACCGAGTTTGAAGACTTCGGTGGGACCGAGATGGTTAGCTGCGTGCGATTACACACTTCGATCACGCCGAAATTGAAACTTCGGTTTCACCGAGGTGAAAACCTAGATCAATCCAAGTGATTTGATCCGTCCGATTTGAGTATATCGGTTTGACCGAAAGTACTTAGAAGGTTTTGGAAGTTAGGCTTTTGACGGATCGGTGGCTCCGAGTGCTCCTCACTCGGTCTGTCCGAAAAAGTCTTGTTCAAAGTTTGTGATATAAGCATGAATGGAGTTTGAGACAAGAAAGCATAGATAGCTAGGGGAGGAACTTAGGCATTCTTGTCCATCCATTTGGTCAAAAAGAAAGAAAACCAAAAGACCAAAGCAACAAATGGATGTCCTCGAATGGATAAAAGCATGCATCCAACATGCTCACACAATAAGATAGCAAATGAAATATGTGTCAAACATGCACAACCAAAACACTAACAGCTAGCACACAATTTGGCGATGACTAGGTCATCTATATATGACTATATTGACTTAGGAGTCAAATGAGAACATTTGATCATAGGTCATACTCATCGTTTAAGCACAAGTGGGGTTACCACTTTTCCATAAAGCATTGATGTGTTCACATCGTTAGAAGATGCTTTAGCTCATTTCTTTAGAGCAAAGCTCCCCCTTGATGTGAGAACCCCTTTTAAAGGGTCAAACTAACCTTGGGTTGTCGTTGAAGACTTCATGTAGATGTTGAAGATGTGGATGCTCAATGTTGATGAAGATCATCAAGAGTTGGGAGCAATCCTTTGGATTCGGGCACTTTCAATACCTACATGGGTTAGTCCCACAAGGAACAAACAAGAATATCCATGGACATAGATTGAAGTTCACAATAGATGATGTCCATGAAAGCAATGATTACCTTGTCCCTTGACTTACCAACATGAGGGTTTGTGACTCCATGAACTAGTGCAAGATGTGGAAGTTGATTGCACAAGTCCTTGCCAAAATGAATGTGAGTGAAGTATATTGGCGAGTCACCCTCAAGAACTCTCTAGTTCTTCTTCTTGGGATCCACATCATCTTGATGGGAATCCTTGGGGTAGTAGTTGAGCTTGTTGAAGTAGAACTTGAAGTTGCCTTGGGAACCCACTTGACCATGGCCTTGGGTGCTTCAATGAATGCATCAATCTCCTCTTGAAGCTTGTCCTTGCATTTTAGCTTGTGGTCTTGTGGTGGAAGGTCATCTTGAGCTTGTTCCTCATTGGAAGAAGTAGGATCATACTTCTCCTCTTGAGAGACGAACTTTGGAGTGGGATATTGACCTTCTTCCCATTCAACACCCTCGGCGTTGAACTTTCGCTCAAAACCAATTCCTTGATTCTTCGGTGTCTTCCTTGTTTGCGAACAATTTCCTCAAAGCTTTTGCTTCGGCAAGACTCTTGTAGACACCTTTCTCTATAATCCCTTTCAATAGACTATTTTCTTGCTCAAGTGAAACTTGGCTTGAAACATTGTTAGTGGAATCAAGAGAATTACTAGAAGTAACAACATTTGATTTAGCATGATTATTGTTACTACTAGATGAAGAATTTTTCTTATGCTTGTCATGCTTAGTTTTGATAGGTGGCAAGAAATTAGACAAGAGAAGTCGTTTGGCAAGATATGAAGAACTCTTCTTTGAAGATCGTCATTGATAGCTTTTAGAAACTCATGTTCTTGCTCTAGATTGAGCTTCTCGAGCGTAGCTTCTCATGAGATCTTAGGAGCTCTCTATGATCTTCTTGAGTTGTTTCATGAGCTAACTTAAGAGTGTTTAGTTCTTTAGTTAGGCGCTCAATCTCCTTCATAGCATTGTCATTCGACTCTTCTCGACTATAAAGACTACTAGCATGTTCATCATTACTAAGCTCACTAGATTTATCATGTAAAAGCTCATCTTCACCAAGCAAGTCATCCTCATCACTATCAAAGTCAATAAACTCAGGATGTGATACCTTGGGGCCTTTTGCCATGAAGCATCTTCCAATTCCCTCATTTGGTGAATCAAATATGTCATAGGAGTTGGAGTTGGAGGACACGAGAGCAAGACCGGCAACACCTTCATCTTGACTGTATTCGAGTTGGAGTGATAGCTTCTTTGGAGTGATTGTCGAGTCGGGCGGAAACCCATTCACCAACATGAGCTTGATGTTTTCTTCTTGTGTAGCTCCTTGATGACTTGTCTTTCCTTTCCGAATCCTTGCTTCTCCGAGAGGATCTTCGTTCATAACGATCATCTCTACTCCTTCTCTCTTTTCGAGGCGACTCTTCTCTTGAGCTTCTTCTTCTTGGAGATTCTTCTCTTCTCTTGTGGGGAGTCGAACACTCATTTGAGTAGTGTCCGGTCTTCCACAATTATAGCAGTTTCGATCACGACTAGAAGATCTCTTTTCATCATATGATCTAGACTTTGAGCTTCTTTCCTTGCTTCTACTCTTGTAGAATTTGTTGAAGTTCTTCACCATTAGGCTTATCTCTTCATTGGAAACTAGCTTGTCACTTGAGGATGTGGGAGCTTCAACTGCAGCTTTGTAAGCACCACTTGACTTGTTGTGAAGCTCTTCCTTATCTTTAAGTGTCATCTCATGAGCAACAATCCTTCCAATGACTTGGTAGGCTTGAGATCTTTGTAGTTTGGCATCATTTGGATCAAAGTGCACACGGTGTCATACTTTCCATCCAAAGCTCGAGAATCTTCTTGATGATGAATCGGTCGGTCATTTCTTCGCTTCCTAAGCCTGCCATCTCATTGGTGATGAGAGCAAGCCTAGAATACATTTCAGCGACTTCTTCACCTTCCTTCATCTTGAACTTGTCAAGTGACCTTGAAGAACATCTAGCTTTGATTCCTTCACGGACTCGGTACCTTCGTGCATTTCGACCAAAGTATCCCAAATCTCTTTTGCATTCTCAAGGCGGCTGATCTTGTTGAACTCCTCGGGACACAAAGCATTGAAGAGAATGTCACAAGCTTGAGCATTGTTACGTAACATCCGCAACTCATCTGCGGTAGCTTCACGATCCGAACTTTTCCTTCTTGAAGAACTCACCTTGCAAGCCAACACAAATAATGCCCCATGCGGCGGGGTTATGTCCAAGAATATGCATTTTCATTTTATGCTTCCAACTAGCAAAGTTTGAACCATCAAAGTAAGGACCTCTCGAAATTACCCTCACTAGGCGCCATACTCTCCTAGGTTGTGAAACCAAGCTTATGGAGTCAATGCAATGGAAACCAATCCAATGGAGACCAAAGCTCGATACCACTTGTAGGATCGGAAGTATGTCTAGAGGGGGTGATTAGACTACTTGACAACTTAAAAATTTTGCCTTTTGATTGGAGTAGTTTCTTAGCAAGTTCACAATGATAACCAAGTCAAGTATCACCCTACACATGCAATTCTAGAGTTGTGGCAGCGGAAAGTAAATTGCACGATAGTAAATGAGAGGTGGAGAAGAGCAAGCGCAAGTTGGAGACACGGAGATTTTTCTCGTGGTTCCGATAGGTGGTGCTATCGTCAATCCACGTTGATGGAGACTTCAACCCACGGAGGGTAGCGGCTGCGCGAGTCCACGGAGGCTCCACCCACGAAGGGTCCACGAAGAAGCAACCTTGTCTATGCCATCATGGCCTCGTCCACGGAGGACTAGCCTTACTCGGGTAGATCTTCACAGTAGGCGATCTCCTTGCCCTTACAAACTCCTTGGTTCAACTCCACATCATGGCGGAGGCTCCCAAGCGACACCTAACCAATCTAGGAGGCACCACCCTCCAAAAGGTAATAGATGGGGTTGGTGATGATGAACTCCTTGCTCTTGTGCTTCAAATGATAATCTCCCCAACACTCAACTCTCCTCACTGATTTGGCTGTGGTGGAGGAAGGGATTGAGTGGAAAGCAACTTGGGAAGGCTAGAAATCAAGTTTCATATGGTGGGAGTGGAGCAACTTGATCTCAACACAAGGGTAGGTAGTTTTCTTCTCGAAATGTAAGGTAGGAGTGGTAGTTCTTTCGATGGCTCTCTCCACGAATGAAGAGGAGGTGGAGGGTATTTATAGCCTCCACACAAAATCCAACCGTTACACACATTTGACCAATCTCGGTCGGACCGAAGTTGACAACTCGGTGAGACCGAAAGTTCAAATCTTGTGAGCGTTGGGATTTTCGTGGGACCGAAAATACAATCTCGGTTAGTCCGATTCTTCCAAAGTCTAGGGTTTGCCAATCTCGGTGGGACCGACTTTCTCATCTCGGTGACACCGATTTGAGTCTGAAGGTTCTGAAGCTTGACAACACCAATTTGGAATGACCGAGTTTGGAATCGGAAAATCCGAGATTCTTAGGGTTTGGGTATATGGTGAGGTGGTTCATCTCGGTGTGGTGAGTTTGGAATCGGTGGGACCGAGATTACTTATGAGTTTATGTTGGAATGAAAGATTGCTGATAGTTTGAGAGATAAATCACTAAGCACTTAGAGCAACCAGATCATCATCATAACCTCACCCCTTTTAATAGTATTGGCTTTCCTATGGACTCAATGTGATCTTGGATCACTAAACCAAAAATGGAGTCTTGAGCTTTTGCCAATGTTTTCCTTAGCATTTTGAGGGTCCACATCATCGGTCATTGCCATACCCATATCACTGAACTTTACGAAATATTCTCAAGAAATGATTAGTTCAATGATATATATGTTGTTATTAATTACCAAAACCACCGGGATTAGTTGCACTTTCAATCTCCCCTTTTGGTAATTGATGACAACATATAGATCAAAGCTTCGACAAATGATATAATCAATGAATAACATCGTCGCTTTGAGAAGTATGTGATAAGCAAGAGCTCCCCCTAAATTTGTGCATTATTTAAGATTTGCGTTTGAATGCAAATGCACAATCGATTAGGATCATGGGTTACTCTTCCATGTCACATACATCTTGGTGGAGCGCACAAAATGATAAGAATGAATAACATGCACCCAATCACCAAGACATGAGTAAATGATCATACAAGATATGAATGGAATATGATAGGCATCAAGCACACATTAAGCACAGTATGATCAAGCACTCATCAAGATAGAAACAAGCGTAGTATCAAACACACGAAGTATCTCAAAGAAAACCGCAAGCGAAAGAGCAAAAACGAGCACTCTCTCTCTCGAAGCCTTATGATCTATACAATTTCTCCCCTTTGGCAACAAGTTACCAAAAGTTCGAAAGGTATAGAGCTAATCGTCACTCGGGACTCTGTTGGCGGCTCTGTCTGCGTCGATGGAGTGGAGATAGCTGCATCTGCAAAGCTGCTGAAGTCTGTGGAGCTGGAGGAGTGAATCTTGAAGCTGGTCTTTGGGCCGACGGAGCTGTAGGAGGTCTTGATGTAGTAGCCTCAGGGTCGACCTTTGGAATAGCAAATGATCTGGGCTTTGTGGCCTTTGGAGCAGGCTGCTCATAGTCATCTGGACCATATCACCTTCCATCTCTCTCATGAGTTCTGCCTTCTCCCTCTTAGCTTCCTCGATGTCGCCTCAAGCTTGTTGGCGGTGACTGCACTTGATCGACAGCGTCGAGCATGGAACTTATCTTCAACTATCCTCTCAAGGCTCTCCACGAGGCGCACTATCTTTGGCAGGCGTAGCTCAATTCTCTGAGTGGCTTCAAGAAGTTGTTCTGCAGCGCTCTTGGGCTTCTGCTTCTGCTTCCTTCTCGGCTTTAGCTTGTTTGGCAGCTTCAGACTTAGCATGTCCTTCTCTGGATGTGGGAGCATCCTCAGTCATCACAACCTCGTTATCCTCATGTTCAGGCTGCAGTGGCAAGTGGGGTCTATCCAACAGGTAGGTGTCCGTGCCAAACTTGGCATTAATGAGCATCTGAATATGCGGAGCAAACCCACACGACCTCTTCTGGTCTGCTGCTGTCCTCTTGATAGTCTCAACTATCAGGTCCATCACCTTAAAAGGTGTCTTCTGATCTAGAATGTGCAGCATGTTGATAGAGTACCCTCTTATCATGCGGTGGTCCCCTGACTTAGGCATCAAAGTATGCCTCAGAATGGTGTTGGTGGTTGGGAGACCTGCCTGAAGATAATAGACTGAACCAAGCTTCCATATCTCTACATCCTTCTCCTTTACCTCATTGTACATGTTCTTCATTGACTCGTGATTTTTCTTCGGAATGCCATACACATCAACATCATCTTCCCTTGAAACAGGTGCATTCAGCAATGCTCTCCATTCTTCAACAGTAGAATGGAATCTACGCTTATACATCATCCATACAATTCTGCCATCTGGATAGAAGTGTGCGGTGGCATAGAACTGCATGATCATCTCGTCGTTCCAAGCAGTCAATTTCTGACCAACGAACTCTGCAATCCCACAAGCAGTGAAGCTTTCATGCACATGTGGGAAGTAGTCTCTGTGCTCTTCACTTTGTCAATGTATTTCCGATCTACATATCTAGTGTCGGCAACAATTGGCTTCTTATCCATGAGCACTGTCTCATAAAAGTCTTGTTGCTCTCTTGTGTGGAATCTTGGGTCAACTGCTGTTCTCCTCCTGGTGGCATATGGATCAACTTGCCTCCAAAGCCTGAGACCTTTGTCCTTCCTTTCCTTCATATTTTCAGCTCGAGGATGAGCTTCATTATGAACAGGCAGTTTCTGTCTGAGCTTGAGCAAAACATGAGCCTCATCATCTGATTCTGCAGGTGGCACATTGTCCTTCTTCTTCTCTGAAGCAGGTATGTTCCTCACAGTCTTCTTTGGCTTGGCAGCTGGTTTGGCTTGGGCTGCCTTTGCTGGAGCTGATTGCTTAGCTTTTGTGGGTGCTCCTTACGATGGCATCACCCATCAACTTCACTTACGAGGAGGCTGAGGTGCTTCCTCATCGTAATCATCATCATCGAGCTTCTTCATGAACTTTCCTCTTCCTCTTGGAAGTCTTCTTGATCTTCTTTGGAGGTTTCTTCCATCTGAGCTTCAGGCAACAGAGGATTTTGTCACTTTGCTTGTGCCTTTCTTTGTCTGTTGCCCTTGATAGCTCTTGGCAACCACTTGCCTTTTTGGCTTAGAAGTTATCTCCTCATCTGCAACAAAGTCTGAATCCTCCTCATCAGAATTTCTCTTCCTCCTGGCCCTGGTAGCAGCTGCAGGCAGTCCACTTGGAGTGCTTCTCTCTCCATCATCTGAAAAACTGCTTGCTTCTGGACTTGTAGCTGCCTCTGGAATCTCAACTGGCATCTCAGACCTGTTACATTGTCACTTCCATCGGACATGACCGACAACTTGTGAATAGAATAGGTATAGGCGAGAATAGAAGAGTTATCACAAACTGCAGAGGATTTTGCAAAAGAATGAGTTCAAACTTTAGTTTTAGGTTTTCACAGAATACATGTCGGTCGACCGAGTCTTTCAATTCGTGAAACCGAAGTGTCTAAACAGACCACATACACCACTTTCGGTTGGACGAAATGGGTTTCAGTCTAGCCGAGACTACTAGGGTTTCACTAAATCTTCACTTGGTCTTACCGATTTGCACAACTTCGGTTTCACCGAAAAGTGCGGTCTGAATGGCGAGAGGCCAAATCGGTCGATCCGAAAATGTCGAATCGGTCACACCGAGATGTGTTCGTGAAACCTAACCTAAAATTTTCACTCGAAATTTGTTCTATGACCTAAGCGGCTGGATAGGGAGATCTCAATCTTGGCAAGAAACTTGGCAACGCCTAACATGCATTGAATCAGCGGTTGGAGCACGAGAGGATGAAACTCACCCAATGCGGTGGAGCTTCACTCTGGCGGCAACGGCGCGATGAGAAGGACCGTTGGCGGCGATGGAGACCAGCGGCGGCGCCTGAGCGACGGCGGAGGCGATCCGGAGACCAAGCGCGGCGGCAAAGGGTTTGAGGCGAAGCGTTTGAAGAAGTAATCAGCGCTCTCGTCCTCGGTATATATACCCTTCGTGTCGGTGGGACCGAGTTTGAAGACTTCGGTGGGACCGAGATGGTTAGCTGCGTGCGATTACACACTTCGTCACGCCGAAATTTGAAACTTCGGTTTCACCGAGGTGAAAACCTAGATCAATCCAAGTGATTTGATGCATCCGATTTGAGTATATCGGTTTGACCGAAAGTACTAGAAGGTTTTGGAAGTTAGGCTTTTGACGGATCGGTGGCTCCGAGTGCTCCTCACTCGGTCTGTCAGAAAAAGTCTTGTTCAAAGTTTGTGATATAAGCATGAATAGAGTTTGAGACAAGAAAGCATAGATAGCTAGGGGAGGAACTTAGGCATTCTTGTCCATCCATTTGGTCAAAAAGAAAGAAAACCAAAAGACCAAAGCAACAAATGGATGTCCTCGAATGGATAAAATCATGCATCCAACATGCTCACACAATAAGATAGCAAATGAAATATGTGTCAAACATGCACAAACAAAACACTAACAGCTAGCACACAATTTGGCGATGACTAGGTCATCTATATATGAGTATATTGACTTAGGAGTCAAATGAGAACATTTGATCATAGGTCATACTCATCGTTTAAGCACAAGTGGGGTTACCACTTTTCCATAAAGCATTGATGTGTTCACATCATTAGAAGATGCTTTAGCTCATTTCTTTAGAGCAAAGCTCCCCCTTGATGTGAGAACCCCTTTTAAAGGGTCAAACTAACCTTGGGTTGTCGTTGAAGACTTCATGTAGATGTTGAAGATGTGGATGCTCAATGTTGATGAAGATCATCAAGAGTTGGGAGCAATCCTTTGGATTCGGGCACTTTCAATACCTACATGGGTTAGTCCCACAAGGAACAAACAAGAATATCCATGGACATAGATTGAAGTTCACAATAGATGATGTCCATGAAAGCAATGATTACCTTGTCCCTTGACTTACCAACATGAGGGTTTGTGACTCCATGAACTAGTGCAAGATGTGGAAGTTGATTGCACAAGTCCTTGCCAAAATGAATGTGAGTGAAGTATATTGGCGGAGTCACCCTCAAGAACTCTCTAGTTCTTCTTCTTGGGATCCACATCATCTTGATGGGAATCCTTGGGGTAGTAGTTGAGCTTGTTGAAGTAGAACTTGAAGTTGCCTTGGGAACCCACTTGACCATGGCCTTGGGTGCTTCAATGAATGCATCAATCTCCTCTTGAAGCTTGTCCTTGCATTTTAGCTTGTGGTCTTGTGGTGGAAGGTCATCTTGAGCTTGTTCCTCATTGGAAGAAGTAGGATCATACTTCTCCTCTTGAGAGACGAACTTTGGAGTGGGATATTGACCTTCTTCCCATTCAACACCCTCGGCGTTGAACTTTCGCTCAAAACCAATTCCTTGATTCTTCCTGTCTTCCTTGTTTGCGAACAATTTCCTCAAAGCTTTTGCTTCCGCAAGACTCTTGTAGACACCTTTCTCTATAATCCCTTTCAATAGACTATTTTCTTGCTCAAGTGAAACTTGGCTTGAAACATTGTTAGTGGAATCAAGAGAATTACTAGAAGTAACAACATTTGATTTAGCATGATTATTGTTACTACTAGATGAAGAATTTTTCTTATGCTTGTCATGCTTAGTTTTGATAGGTGGCAAGAAATTAGACAAGAGAAGTCGTTTGGCAAGATATGAAGAACTCTTCTTTGAAGATCGTCATTGATAGCTTTTAGAAACTCATGTTCTTGCTCTAGATTGAGCTTCTCGAGCGTAGCTTCTCATGAGATCTTAGGAGCTCTCTATGATCTTCTTGAGTTGTTTCATGAGCTAACTTAAGAGTGTTTAGTTCTTTAGTTAGGCGCTCAATCTCCTTCATAGCATTGTCATTCGACTCTTCTCGACTATAAAGACTACTAGCATGTTCATCATTACTAAGCTCACTAGATTTATCATGTAAAAGCTCATCTTCACCAAGCAAGTCATCCTCATCACTATCAAAGTCAATAAACTCAGGATGTGATACCTTGGGGCCTTTTGCCATGAAGCATCTTCCAATTCCCTCATTTGGTGAATCAAATATGTCATAGGAGTTGGAGTTGGAGGACACGAGAGCAAGACCGCAACACCTTCATCTTGGTTGTATTGGAGTTGGAGTGATAGCTTCTTTGGAGTGATTGTCGGAGTCGGGCGGAAACCCATTCACCAACATGAGCTTGATGTTTTCTTCTTGTGTAGCTCCTTGATGACTTGTCTTTCCTTTCCGAATCCTTGCTTCTCCGAGAGGATCTTCGTTCATAACGATCATCTCTACTCCTTCTCTCTTTTCGAGGCGACTCTTCTCTTGAGCTTCTTCTTCTTGGAGATTCTTCTCTTCTCTTGTGGGAGTCGAACACTCATTTGAGTAGTGTCCGGTCTTCCACAATTATAGCAGTTTCGATCACGACTAGAAGATCTCTTTTCATCATATGATCTAGACTTTGAGCTTCTTTCCTTGCTTCTACTCTTGTAGAATTTGTTGAAGTTCTTCACCATTAGGCTTATCTCTTCATTGGAAACTAGCTTGTCACTTGAGGATGTGGGAGCTTCAACTGCAGCTTTGTAAGCACCACTTGACTTGTTGTGAAGCTCTTCCTTATCTTTAAGTGTCATCTCATGAGCAACAATCCTTCCAATGACTTGGTAGGCTTGAGATCTTTGTAGTTTGGCATCATTTGGATCAAAGTGCACACGGTGTCATACTTTCCATCCAAAGCTCTGAGAATCTTCTTGATGATGAATCGGTCGGTCATTTCTTCGCTTCCTAAGCCTGCCATCTCATTGGTGATGAGAGCAAGCCTAGAATACATTTCAGCGACTCCTTCACCTTCCTTCATCTTGAACTTGTCAAGCTGACCTTGAAGAACATCTAGCTTTGATTCCTTCACGGACTCGGTACCTTCGTGCATTTCGACCAAAGTATCCCAAATCTCTTTTGCATTCTCAAGACGGCTGATCTTGTTGAACTCCTCGGGACACAAAGCATTGAAGAGAATGTCACAAGCTTGAGCATTGTTCTGTAACATCCGCAACTCATCTGCAGTAGCTTCACGATCCGGAACTTTTCCTTCTTCGAAGAACTCACCTTGCAAGCCAACACAAATAATGCCCCATGCGGCAGGGTTATGTCCAAGAATATGCATTTTCATTTTATGCTTCCAACTAGCAAAGTTTGAACCATCAAAGTAAGGACCTCTCGAAATTACCCTCACTAGGCGCCATACTCTCCTAGGTTGTGAAACCAAGCTTATGGAGTCAATGCAATGAAACCAATCCAATGGAGACCAAAGCTCTGATACCACTTGTAGGATCGGAAGTATGTCTAGAGGGGGGGTGATTAGACTACTTGACAACTTAAAAATTTTGCCTTTTGATTGGAGTAGTTTCTTAGCAAGTTTACAATGACAACCAAGTCAAGTATCACCCTACACATGCAATTCTAGAGTTGTGGCAGCGGAAAGTAAATTGCACGATAGTAAATGAGAGGTGGAGAAGAGCAAACACAAGTTGGTGACACGGAGATTTTTCTCGTGGTTCCGATAGGTGGTGCTATCGTCAATCCACGTTGATGGAGACTTCAACCCACGGAGGGTAGCAGCTGCCATGAGTCCACGGAGGCTCCACCCACGAAGGGTCCACGAAGAAGCAACCTTGTCTATGCCATCATGGCCTCGTCCACGGAGGACTAGCCTTACTCGGGGTAGATCTTCACGAAGTAGGCGATCTCCTTGCCCTTACAAACTCCTTGGTTCAACTCCACATCATGGCGGAGGCTCCCAAGCGACACCTAACCAATCTAGGAGGCACCACCCTCCAAAAGGTAATAGATGGGGTTGGTGATGATGAACTCCTTGCTCTTGTGCTTCAAATGATAATCTCCCCAACACTCAACTCTCCTCACTGATTTGGCTGTGGTGGAGGAAGGGATTGAGTGGAAAGCAACTTGGGAAGGCTAGAAATCAAGTTTCATATGGTGGGAGTGGAGCAACTTGATCTCAACACAAGGGTAGGTAGTTTTCTTCTCGAAATGTAAGGTAGGAGTGGTAGTTCTTTCGATGGCTCTCTCCACGAATGAAGAGGAGGTGGAGGGTATTTATAGCCTCCACACAAAATCCAACCGTTACACATTTGACCAATCTCGGTCGGACCGAAGTTGACAACTCGGTGAGACCGAAAGTTCAAATCTTGTGAGCGTTGGGATTTTCAGTGGGACCGAAAATACAATCTCGGTTAGTCCGATTCTTCCAAAGTCTAGGGTTTGCCAATTTCGGTGGGACCGACTTTCTCATCTCGGTGACACCGATTTGAGTCTGAAGATTCTGAAGCTTGACAACACCAATTTCGAATGACCGAGTTTGGAATCGGAAAATCCGAGATTCTTAGGGTTTGGGTATATGGTGAGGTGGTTCATCTCGGTGTGGTGAGTTTGGAATCGGTGGGACCGAGATTACTTATGAGTTTATGTTGGAATGAAAGATTGCTGATAGTTTGAGAGATAAATCACTAAGCACTTAGAGCAACGGATCATCATCATAACCTCACCCCTTTTAATAGTATTGGCTTTCCTATGGACTCAATGTGATCTTGGATCACTAAACCAAAAATGGAGTCTTGAGCTTTTGCCAATGTTTTCCTTAGCATTTTGAGGGGTCCACATCATCAGTCATTGCCATACCCATATCACTGAACTTTCTGAAATATTCTCAAGAAATGATTAGTTCAATGATATATATGTTGTTATTAATTACCAAAACCACCTGGGGATTAGTTGCACTTTCAAAGGTTGCTCCTTGAGCTGTATTCTGGAGGTAGGAGAAGGCAAGGCTAGCTCTCTCCTTCCTATATGATCTGGTCTAGTGCTAATGGATTCGAACCCTTTGCATGGGTGCCCTGGGGAGTTTATATAGGCCTACCCCCCAGGGGTACAATGGTAAAACCGGCTGGGCGCGGGTCCCAGCCGTCTGTCTCTCAGGCTGCCGTCTTCTCCGCCGACTGGTGGGCCCCGCCGACCGGCCTGGTACGGGGCTGTCAGCCCTTGTCCGCCGCGGGCGGGTCTTGCCGGCTACGGATCACTGTAGTCGTGCTTCTAATGACGTTGGCTTGGTCATGGGGTCATGGCAACAGTGCCGCCGCCCAGCGGGCGATCACTGTTGCCATTCCCCGTCGCATCTGGTTAATGGCGTGTGGGGCCCGTGGGAGAGGCCAGCCGACTCCCTGGGGCCGACTCTCGTCGGGTCATCTTGTGGCACCCTCACCGTCTTCCGCTCCCCCGCTGACGGGTGGGACCCGCCGTCTCCCGGTCGTACAGACAGGCCATCGTGGGCACAGGGCTCCGCCCATGGGGGGCTGATGTCAGGGTTGGCATGGCAACAGTGCCGCACCGGATGGAGATCTTCATCGGTACGGCGCACTGTGGCCATGCCTGCCCTCGATAAACGGGGCAGGGATGGGCCGCGCGGTGGCCGTTCCCCGTCCCATCCATTATCGCGAAGGTACGAGGCGGCTGGAGTCGCGGGCCGACTCCCCATAGCCGGCTTCTCCGGAAGTCGCCGGTTAGAAGTCGGCTTATCTTGAAGTCGTCCCTGGGACTCGGCCGTGAGGGGCAGTCGGCAGTGCTGCCGCCGACTCTCGGAAAGCGGCTCATCATCTTGGGGGTTTGAGGGGCGCAGCCTGCCCCGATGTCTTGAAAGGTTCTGGGGATCGGGTTAGCCTACCCGTGGCCCATTACTCCGACACCAGGTATACTAACACGTCAAGTATGTGCGAACAATGCGCAAACAAGCCTTCAACAGCTTCAGAAAAAAAGGGGGGAGAAGGAGAGAAATAAAATACAGTTAAAGTATAAAATATAGACGGAGGAAGGAGACGAACTCAGAGTCCGGCGCTAGGCGTAGAATCTTTGGAGACGGGCTGCGTTCCATGGGTTTGGCTCGAGTCGCTTATCCGATGCATTTCGCAGACGGTACGCTCCACCGGTCAGGACTTGGTCGATGATGAAGGTACCTTCCCATTTGGGCTTGAGTTTGTCCTTTTTCTTGTCCGACAGGCGTAGAACTAGTTCGCCAACATTGTAAGTTTTCGCCCGTACTTCTCTGCTTTGATATCTTCGAGCCTGCTATTGATAGAATGCAGAACGAGCTTTTGCCACGTCGCGCTCCTCCTCTAAGGCGTCCAAACTATCCTGCCGATCCAACTCGGCTTCTCTTTCTTCGTACATGCGCACGCGAGGTGAGTCATGAATTATGTCGCAGGGCAAAACTGCCTCTGCGCCGTATACCATAAAACATGGTGTGAATCCGGTAGTGCGATTCGGCGTGGTCCGCAACCCCTAGAGTACGGAGTCGAGCTCCTCTACCCAGTGCGTGTTAGATTCCTTAAGGGACCGCACTAGTCTGGGTTTAATGCCGCTCATGATTAGACCATTTGCCCATTCGACTTGACCGTTAGTTTGAGGGTGATAGACTGAAGCGTAGTCGAGCTTGATGCCCATGTTTTCGCACCAGAGTTTAACCTCATCGGCCATGAAGTTCGTGCCGTTTTCAGTGATGATGCTATGGGGGATGCTGTAATGGTGTACTACCCCTAATATGAAGTCTATCACGGGTCCGGATTCGGCCGTCTTAACTGGCTTGGCCTCTATCCATTTGGTGAATTTATCCACCATGACCAATAGGTATTTTTGCTTGTGGCTTCCTCCTTTAAGGGGTCCAACCATGTCAAGCCCCCAGACCGCGAACCACTACTAGGGAAAAGGCTAGCAGCAGCGCGGGTTTTTAGGCTAGCAGCAGCGCGGGTGGCCGCGCTACTAATAAGGCGCTACAGCTAACTCATAGTAGTAGCGCGGCCCCAACCCGCGCTACTACTGTTGACGATATCAGCAGCGCTTTTTGTGAACGCGCTACTATTAACTAGCTATAGCGATTTTGCCATCCCCTGCTACTGCTATATCTTTCATCATTTTCCCACTGCCCCATTCCCTTTCAGTTCTCCTTTCAGATACTAGATACTAGGTACTGCTAGTAGATATCAAATTCATAAACCATTACAAGGTACGGTAGTACTCCCTTCGTTCCAAATTACTCGTCGTGGTTTTAGTTCAAACCACGACGAGTAATTTGGAACGAAGGGAGTACTAGATAACAATTTCATGCATAGCCAACATGCATCGTCAAGCAGTGCAAGGTCATATCAACGGCCATCATCATAAGTAGTTCTAGATGATATCGACGACGATCATCATATGTAGTTCTAGATGATATAGCCACACACACATATGTAGTTCTAGATGATATAGCCACACACACACATATGTAGTTCTAGATGATATAGCCACACACACATATGTAGTTCTAGATGATATAGCCACACACACATATGTAGTTCTAGATGATATCAAGACAATCATCATCCTCAAGCCCAGCGGTTGGTGTTCTGATAGTTATTAGGATGGCCTGTCCAACACGAAGATTCTTGCCATCGAGGAATTTCTTACACCCAACCGAAGTTTAAGTGTAAAGGACCATCCGTGTCCACGCTGTAAGTACAGAGTTGTGACAGAGCCCTTGCAAGAAGGCATAGTCTAGCTGAACCTTCTTCATCAGGCTCGATACCATAACTCATAGATATGCTCTTTGCCAATTTCTGAATAAGAAAAACATATCAATTAATAAGCATGTGATCGAACTGTACACTTAAACATATATATCATCGACTAGATTCCACACAACATACCATATCATTGGACTGTACACTAAGTAATTCACACTATTAATTTGCATTTGTAAGTATAACATACCATATCATGTCAATCAATCATGGTATTTGTCAAGCGGGTCACGAATGGCACCCCGACAAAGTCAGCATGTCGGTGTACTAAAGTAGGGGTACCTTAGTATCCCGAACTTGTGCACGGGCAGTCGCAGCGCCCCGCGGCAAGGCTTGCCGGGCGTCCGCCAAGATCCTTCGCTATTCCTATTACTGCCATTCAAGAACAAAGTGTTTAAATGTGAAGACAAGGCCCCGGCAAGAGGAGCTTGCCGGGAAGGACAAGACCCCGGCAAGAGGAGCTTGCCGGGAAGGCCAACCAAGGCATTTCAAGAGACTTGCCGCGACGCACCGCGCGTCCCGGCAAGACCCGGTGAGCGGCAAGCTTGCGGGTGCGACAAGACAGCGATCATGCAAGGCGCTTGCAGCAAAAGCCGCCACTCTGCTTCACGCCTAGCACATCCGACAACGTGTCGTCGCAGGATCGCTCCTGGTGCACGTGGCGGGTAGCTGTGCAGCCAAGCGGTGCAAGGTGGCAAGTGAAGATGACTAGAAGGCCATCGTGGCGATCGGTGGCGCCCCTAACGGTCGTTTCTTGCACTGTTTGGGCGACCGGACGGGCATTAAATGCCCTTGTCCCCTGCCGTCAGAGTTAGGTAGGGGGCACTGTTGATAGCGGTTGTACCAACCCCTGTTTTTACTTTTTTACCCCTCTCTGCGTTGCCACCTGTCGGTGACCCCTTTAGCCTATAAAAGGAGGCCCATGCGCACGTAGAAGGGGTTCGACTCATTCGAAACTACAACACACCCACGCTTTCGAGCAAGAACAGAATATAGACACAAAGCAGCAGTAGGAGTTTTATCTCTCCGGAGAGCTCCGAAGCTGGGTAAAATCCCTCGCGTGCTTCGCCTCGATCTGCTCTTTGTGCGCTCTTCGCTCCCTTGCCGGACCGAAAGGGGCCCTGCCCCATAGGTGTTCGTTTCCCACGACATCTTTGGTGCGCCAGGGTAGGGGGGCGTCGAGGTCGTGCGTACCTGATCCGGCGTTTGTACGCGCTACATCAACATCTTCATCGACATGCCACCGAAGGAGAAGGCTTCGGAGGTGGCTGCTCCGTCTACGTCTATCCTACCGCCACCGGAGCAAACGGGCGGTGGGGTGGACGCCGACGGAGGAGCGGGCGCCGATGGGAGGACTCACGTCGTCACCAGGTCCAAAGACAAGGCCCCGCAAGCTACAGCGTCTGTACATCCACCGCACCCCTCCCAGGAGGTGCAGGATCGACCACGCCACGGTGCTCCTAACACCGTGCTCGCGTTGGAACAAGGCCAAGCCGGCAGATCGCGGGACGCTCAAGGCCAACATGCACGTCAACACGCTGGCATGAGCGCAATACAGTCACCTGGACGAGATGTTGCTCCTTCTAACACTGTTAGAAGTTTGAGCATATCCCGCACCTCGCGTCGCTCGCCACCGCCACCCAAGACTCCAGAGGAAGCGCTGGCCCGAGCCCAGCTGCTTCTAGATTACCCTCCAGCGCCAGACAAGATCGACGACTGGAGGGCCACCATTCAGAGCCTCATCGGCTTCGCCAACGGCGACAAGCCCCGGCAACCGAGCACATCGAAGCCCCGGCAAGACGCCCAGGCGCAAGCCAACGCCGACAAGACCGCCGGGGGTGCCACCACCGTGCACTCCCTGCCCCGAAGGCCAAGATCGCCGACTCGCCAGGCCAACCTCGACACCGACTCCACCGCGTCGTCGGACCCGCGAGCTCGTCGCGATCAGCGCCAAGTTCTCCAAGAACGACGACACGAAGACGCTCGTACTCGCATCGAGCGCAGAAGAGAAGCGCGGCGTCAATCAGACCAGCGCGTTGGGCCCACTATTGATATGCATGCGCCGGGGGAACCAGGCGACTTGCCGTATGCGGTAGGTTGCCCTACGTTCGCTCGTGAGCTGCGGCAGGTCCAGTGGCCCAGTACCAAGAACTTCAAGCCAGACGTGCCCGAGAAGTATGATGGCAGGATACATCCGTCGGAGTTCCTCGGCGTCTACACCATCGCGGTGCGCGGCTGCGGGGCCGCGACGAGAAGATCTCGCCAACTACTTCCGCTGGTGCTCAAGCCCAACGTCGGTCTTGGCTCATGCACTTGCGGACAACTCCATCTCTTCGTGGGCGGACTGTGCCATCGGTTTGTTGGCGCCTTCACGGTGACCACAAGCCCCATGGCCGAGAGCGATCTTCATCTGCTCGCCCGAAGGAAGGAGAAACCTGCGCAAGTACATACAGAGATTCAGCCAGTGCGGCGCAACATCCCGGATGTCCACCTGCCGCGGTTATCGGTAGCGTTCCATCGAACGTCGCGTAACGCAGGATGAGGGAGGAGATGGCGATGTGCAAAATCAGAGATGTCGGCGAGCTATATGCTCGGCCGACAAGTCTTGCAGGTCAAGAGGGGAGGAAACTCCCCGGAGAGAATGCAGGAGCAGAAGGATCTGACAGTGAGGACGCCCCTCCGGCAAAGAGGAACCGGAGGCGGAATAACAGAAAGAGGAAAGCTAAGGATGTGCTAGTTGTCGAGCAGTCCGGCAACGGAGGTGGCACCGAGAAGGCCAAAGCTGGTGACTCCGGCGAGGCTGTGGTGGCCGCCGACAAGCAGGACGGCTCCGGCAAGCAGTATTGCAAGATCCACCGCACCAAGGGCCATGACCTCCAAGCCTGCAAGAAGGTTGAGCAGCTCGTAGAACTGCAGAAAGCTGAGTACGAGCGCCGCGAAAAGGAGAAGACCCAGGAAGGTGGCGGAGGATCCGGCAAGAAGCGTCCCGCCCGGGGGGCGTCGCGGCAAAGCCAAGCAGCGGCAAGGAGATAGGCCTCCCCGCGGCCGCGACAAGGACGAAGATGAGGACGAAGATGAAGAGATGGATGAGGATGAAGCCGACGAGCAGGAGTTTCAGAAGGCAACGAAGGTTTTGTGCGTTGACGGCGGTGCTTCTCTGCATACCTCGCATCGCCAACCTAAACAGTGGGTGCGGGAAGTGAATGCAGCAGAACCGTCCGTTGAGTCGCGCAAGCCCCTGAAGTGGTCCAGCACGCCCATCATCTTTGATGTCGAGGATCAGCCTGATCGCATAACTGTGGTCGGGTGCTTGCCGATGTTGGTTTCACCAACAATCCGCAACCTCAAAGTCACAAAGATGCTGGTTGACGGCGGGGCCGGCTTGAATCTGATCTCCTCAGCGGTACTCAAGAAGCTCCAGATCCCCGACAGCGAGCTCGAAGAGACTGGTACCTTTCAAGGAATAAATCCAGGAAGGAGCAAGCCAAAGGGGAAGATTACACTGCCAGTGACATTTGGCAGCGAGCTGAACTTCAGGACAGAGAAGGTCACCTTTGACGTAGCTGATTTCCCATTGCCATACAATGGGATACTTGGCCGTCCAGCGCTCGCCAAGTTCATGGCAGCCTCTCACTACGCCTATAACGTGCTCAAGATGCCTGGTCCGATAAGTGTTATTTCTGTCCATGGTGACAAGAAAGATGCACTTATCTATACCAACAAGATCTACCGGGAAGCAGCAGCCGCAGCAGAACGCAAACCACTTGCCGCTGAAGCTCCCGAGGGAAGAAGAAGACCAAGTCCGCAAGAGTAGCTCGATGCTCACTCCGCAAGCGCACCTCTTGGTGCTGCGCTACCGCCGAGGACGCACCATCGAGCTCCACCGCAAGTGCAAGAAGGCAAAGACAGCTTCACCAGAGACCAAGAAAGTGGCCGCCAAGGAGGACAAAGCACTAGTGGTACCTTCACCATCGGTGCCACGCTTGACCCTAAATAGGAAAGCTCGTTGCTTTCTGCGGCGAATGTCGATGTGTTCGCATGGCAACCATCGACATCCCCGTGTTCCTGTGAAAGTAAGTGAGCACCACCTTGCCGTCTGCCTCACGCCGCGCCGTCAAGCGAGAGTCGAAGCAAGCGGTGGAACGTCAAGAGTTCATTGCGAAGAGATCAAGAAGTTGGAAGCAGCGGCCTGGTCCGAGGAGTACTCCATCCAACGTGGTTAGCCAATCCGGTGAGTCGATGCGCAGTTTAACGGGAAGTGGAGGCTTTGTATTGACTTCACTGATGTTAATAAAGCTTGTCCCAAGGAGCCATTTCCCTTGCCGCGCATTGACCAGATTGTCGAGTCCACGGCAGGATGTGATCTGCTTTCATTCCTTGATGCATATTCAGGATATCATCAGATCTTCATGGCAGAAGAGGATGAAGAGAAAACCGCATTCATTACTCCATGTGGCACATACTGCTTTGTACGGATGCCTTTCGAACTAAAGAATGCTGGTTCAACATTTGCAAGAGTAGTCAGTCATGCTTTTGAGCCACAGCTGCACAGAAATGTAGAAGCATATATGAATGATATAGTGGTCAAAAGCAGAGACAGAGCAACTTTGATCCAAGATTTGGACGAGACTTTTGCAAATCTGCGCAAGATCAATCTCAAGTTGAACCCCGAGAAGTGCGTATTTGGAGTTCCTTCCGGCAAGCTTCTCGGGTTCTTTGTGTCCCAGAGGGGGATTGAAGCCAATCTCGACAAGATCAAGGCCATTGAACAGATCGAAGCACCGAAGCGCGTCAAGGATGTGCGAAGACTTGCCGGCTATGTTGCTGCTCTCAGTAGGTTCATCTCTAAGTCTGCTGAGCTACCGCCATTTTTCAAAATTTTGAAAAAGGCAGGTCCAATGAAATGGACTCGAAGCGGAGGCTGCGCTGCAGACTTGAAGAGATACCTATCCTCCACTCCAATAGTTGTCGCACCTAAGCCACAAGAGAAGTTGCTGCTATATCTGGCGGCAACCAATCAAGTGGTTAGTGCTGCGTTAGTAGCGGAGAGGGAGGCAGATGATGAGCCAGCGACCGCGGCAAGCAAGTCCAGCGACAAGCAGGGGGCTTCCCCGACAAGTTCTGGTTCCGGCAAGGATGGATCTGCGCAGCCACAGGAAGAGAAACAAAAGAAGATGGTGCAGCGCCCAGTGTATTTTGTCAGTTCCCTCCTGCAGGGGGCTAGATCAAGGTACTCTTGAGTGCAGAAGTTGCTTTTCGGCCTTCTCATGGCATCGAGGAAGCTGCGCCATTACTTTCAAGCACATGAGATCACAGTTGTCACTCGCTTTCCGTTGAAGAGGATACTGCAAAATCCAGAAGCAACAGGCAGGATTGTCGAGTGGGCACTGGAATTGTCAAGGTTTGGCCTCAAGTTTGAGAGTACCTCGACTATCCAGAGCCGAGCATTGGCAGAATTCATAGCAGAATGGACGCCAACACCTGATGAAGAAACTCCGGAGACGAGCATCCCCGTCAAGGAAGCAAACAAGGAATGGATCATGTACTTTGATGGTGCCTTCTCGCTGCAGGGCGCCGGTGTGGGCGTACTACTCGTCGCACCCACCGGAGAGCACCTCAAGTACGTGGTCCAGATGCACTTTCCCAAGGAGCAAGAAACAAACAATACTGCAGAGTATGAAGGCTTGCTTGCCGGACTCAGGATCGCCGCGGACCTTGGGATCAAGAAGCTCATTGTCAGGGGTGACTCGCAGCTTGTCGTCCATCAAGTAAACAAAGATTATCAGAGTCCGTTGATGGAAGCCTACATTGATGAAGTGAGGAAGCTAGAAGAACATTTTGACGGCCTGCAGATGGAACACGTTCCGAGAGCTCAGAACGACATTGCAGACGGCCTGTCAAAGTGCGCTGCACTCAAGTTACCTGTGGAACCCGGAATTTTTGTGCTCAAGCTGACTCAACCATCTGTAACACCATCAACTGGACAGAGCAAGAAGAGGAAGTTAATTTTTGGTGACTACTTTCCGGCAGAGCTCCCTGAAGCCGCCGTCAAGAAGGTCCCCAAGATCAACACAAAGAGTGCTGAGGAGCGGTCTGCTCCGACAAGCCCCAGGGTTTGTTTCGTTGAACCAGACGCTCCCGACAAGCCGTGTCCCGACACGCTTGCCGGGGAGCATCATGCTCCGGCCGAATCGCAGATTCTTGCCGTAGAAGCAGATGTTCCCGCAGCAGCATTTGCGCCTTTAGTCCTTGTCGTTGAGCCACAAGCTCCGGCATGGGCACAGCAGATCGTCCATTTCCTTCAAACAAGAGAACTTCCCGAGGAGGAAGCAGAAGCGGAGAGAGTAGCCCGGCAATCAAGTATGTACCAGTTTGTCGATGACATACTGCATGTAAGAAGATTCAACGGAGGAAATTGAAGTGCATTTCACGGGAAGATGGACGGAGCTGTTGGCGGAGATACATGGAGGCATATGTGGTCACCACATTGGCGCAAGAGCACTTGCGGCAAAGCCTTCCGGCAAGGTTTCTTCCGCCGACAGCCCTCCGTGATGCAATCGCACAAGTAACCAAGTGTGAAGCGTGCGGTTCCACTACAAGAAGATACATCAACCAGCTCAAGCTCTCCGCACAATCCCTTTATCCTGGCCATTTTCGTGCAGGGCTCGACATCCTCGACCCTTTCCCCGAAGTTGTTGGGGCTTCGAGTACTTGTACGTAGCGATCGACAAGTTCACGAAGTGGCCGGAGGTGGAAGCGATGAGGAAGGTGACAGCACAATCGTGATCAAGTTCTTCAGTCAATTGTTTGCCGCTTGGAGTTACTAACAGGATCATCACCGACAATGGCACACAATTCACGAGCCGCACCTTCATGCAGATGTCCAAGATCTTGGCGCCAAGATCTGCCGCTTCGCTGCTCACCCGAGAAGCAACGGTCAAGCGGAGAGGGCAACGCTGAAGTGCTGCGCGGCTCAAGACCAGAACTTTCGACAGGCTGCGCAAGTCGCGGAAGAAATCGGATCGAGGAGCGCCGGTGGTTCTTTAATCGATCAGGGCGATGCCAAATCGAGCCACTGGCCAGACACCTTTTGCTCTTGTCTACGGAGCGGAGGCAGTTCTCCCCACGGAACTCGTATACGGATCGCCTCGAGTGCTCGCTTATGATGAGCTTGAGCAAGAGCAGCTGCGACAAGATGACGCGCTGCTCCTCGAGGAAGATCGTCTTCAGGCTGCTGTACGAGCTGCTTGCTACCAGCAAGCTTTGCGCCGATACCATAGCCACAAAGTTAATGCCAGAAGCTTCGAGGAAGGCGACCTTGTTCTTCGGCGCGTTCAATCCGCCAAGAATTCCAACAAGTTGACGCCGAAGTGGGAAGGCCCTTATCGGGTGAAACGAGTCACTAGGCCTGGCGTTGTCCGCCTTGAGACCGAAGATGGCTTTCCGGTGAGCAACTCTTGGAACATAGAGCATCTTTGTAAATTTTACCCATAAGGCGCGGTTGCCGGAACCTGTTCCGGCAACCATCTTTTGTACAAGCCTTGCCTCTGTTGCATGTAACCCTTTGTACAAAGCCGGGCGCAGATCCCGTGCATAAATAATGATCGTATGCTCAGCACATGTTGTCAAATTCCATGCCTTTTTCTTTTTCGCATGTATTGTCTGACACTTTGTGCAGCACTTACCCCCGGTAAGCAATAACGAGCCTTAAGGCTCCATATCATTATTTTCTCTTCTTTCTTCTCAAAACGAAGGTTCCTTCGCCCACAAGTTCACGGGGGGGAGGAGAGGATAAAGGTATGGACCGGGCACCGTTCAAAGGAATCTAGACTTGCCGGGACACAGACGACAAAAAAGCTAAGTTGCCAAAGTTTGAGCATGATCAGTTTTTAAAATTTTAAGCTATCTTCCTTGAACGACTGTACTTTGTATGGAAAACCTGTGCGCGGAGGAACCTCCTCGTAGCTAGTTACGCCCTTACTTTGTTTCGAGTCCGCTCAACAATTTAAGTGTGCTGCAACTAGTTGCGGCAAGGTTTCTTGCCGAACTGCACCGCCAAATGGGCTGCTTGATGTTCACAGACTTCAGCGCTTCGAGCAAGCGTGCTCTGTCTTGCAAGTTCCCTAAAAAGCGTAGGGTAAAAACATACAAAGAAAGGAATCAAGTAAAGGAGATAGCATAGCTAGCATTGCCCAGAATAAAGTTATATTACAAAAGTAACTTGTTGCGGCACTGACTAAATTGTTCTCATGACTTAAATAACAGCGACAAGGAAGGGAGAAGAAGGGTGGCCTAATCCACGCGCTCGCCATCAACCCTCCTGACCTCATTCACCTTGTCCACAATAGGTGCGACAATGGCTTTGAGCTCTTCGAGATCAGCGCCCGCTGGCAGCTTCTTGAGGACACGGGTGAGGTCGAGGCCCGGGTTGCGGAAGAGTATCTTCACCAACACCTTCTCCAAGACCTTGGCGCAGATTGCATGCGACTCGTCCGCCAACTTCTTTGGGATCCTTTCCCCGAGTTGCTGGAGGGCCGTCACCACGCCCTTGAAGAAAAGAGTAAGCTTGGCACTGGGCTGGAGATTTTTGTCAGTGGAGTACCCGAAGCCCGCCAAGTCCAGTTCCGCCAGCTCCTCATCGATGGCTGCAGCGATGTTGACGAGGCCCTCCGTCCAGAGCTCCACCGTAGCCCTGAAGGTGTTTTGAGTCTCAACGGCCCTCGTCAGCAGCTCCTCGTTGCCCTTGATCTCTTTCTTCAATTCATCTTCCCGCCTCTTGGCACCATCCAGCGTCTCCGTCAAGGTGGCCAGCTTCAGCTCCAGATCAGCGCTTGAGTCCTTGACGGTGTTCAATTCCTTGACCTTGTCGGCGAGTTGAACTTGCAGATCACCATGAGCAAGTGCATCCTTCTCACATTCGCGCTGGAGTGCGGCAAGCTCTTCATTCTTCCTTTTCATATCTGCCTCCAGCTGCGTCACCTTCACCTCTAACTCCTTCTTGGCAGCCTCGGCAGCTGCGGCAGCGTCCTTCACCTCCTTGAGCACCCCGCCAATTGATTGTTCCCGGGCAGCGAGATCCTCCTCGTGGCTGTCCAAGTTTACCTTTTTCTGCGTCAGCTCACCTTCCCGCCTGGTCAGCTCCTCGGCGGCGAGCCTCTGCTGCTCCTCGGCTTCAGCCTTTTCAAGGATGAATGCCTTCTTCGCCTCCACAAGCTGCGGCCTCTCCTCCGCGATGGACCGGAGGGCCTCCTGGTTGCGGTTCTGGAGCACCTCCGCATGCTTCTCTATGTCAACTCCCGCCCGCGCGACAAGCGCTTCCCGGGACTCAAGCTTCGCTTGCCGGGCGCGGTAGAGTGACACCAACTTTCGGAGCAACTGCTGCTCCTCGGACTCGCCACTGCTGCTGCTTGGCGCGTCAACCACTGCCAACCCAGCAGAGGCGAGTACTTCCCCGTCACACTCTTCTCCTTTGACCGGCGCCCTGGAGCTCGACGCCCAGGGAAGCTTGATGTATACGCCCTCACTGGCCTTTAAGTAAGCACCTGGCTGGGGCTCCTCGGAGCTCGGCGCTGCATCAGCGGCGGAGGGGTCAGCGGTCGGTGTAGCGCCTTGCGCTCCTGCGCCCTCCGGGTCGTCAAGACGATCGCTGACCTCGCCAGCTCTCAAGGCCAAAGAGCCTTGGTGGCTTCTTCGTCAGCGGGTTCATCAGTGCTGCCTCTTCCTCATCGCAGCGGCATCTTCAAGATGCAGCGTGCGCCTTCTCGCCGGTGGCCTCGGTCTCCATCGGGTCTGTGAGAGGGGATCCAAGACAGGAAGAGGAAGAAAAAGTCAAGCAAAGATCCAAAAAGAAGATCAGAAGAAGAACCCAAGGGAAGATTTCCGACAAGAAAGGTTACCTGCGCTGGGCTCCATGACCATGGGCTCCTCCACCAAGGGCTCACTGGTTCCGTCCCTTGCCGAGGAGCGCTCCCTTGTCGGGGAATCGCCCCTTGGCGGCGAGTCGGCAAACAAAGACCTCCGGGCGGTTTCGCTTGTTCTGATGGGCCTGTTCTGCTCCTACACAAACGAATCAGCAATCAAGATGTCAGCAAAAGAAGAAGCACCCATGCGCGCCCCACAACAGGAAGTGAATCAAACACTTACGCTGGGGGCTGTGCTGGGGGCTGCTGCGAGGAGAAGGAACCGGGTCCACCAAGGTAGTCTCGGACGTGTCCTCTTCCATCACAGCAGGATCGTCCTCGATGACAACCACGGGGACCTTGGCCCTCTTCGCCGCTCTCTCGGCCAGAGTCCTGAAATGGAACGAGGATTCAGAGGGAAGCAGGTCAGGTGCAAGACAAGAAACGACAAAGACCGAAGAAATACAAGTACAGCGAAGAGAAAGCCTTACTCCTCCTCCTCTTCTTCCTCCTGTTGGAGCTCAGCGAGAGGTCGAAGTCTGGTACCCTTTCTGCGCGGCGAGGTGGAGGGGTAGGCTCCCTTGGGCGTTTGCCGGGGGCTGCGGCAGGATCAGGCGTGGCCGCCCGAGAAGACCCCGCCTCAGTTGCCGGCGCGGCCTGAGATGCTCCCGCGGCAACGGTACTTGCCGCGGTGGAGCGTGTCCCACGGCGTTGCGGCTGTTGGCCTGCCTGCCGCCCTGCTATATCTCCAGTTCGACGGAGGTGACTTCTTGGTTGAAATTGGGGCTGCGCTGGGGGGCTCCGCCTGCGGCAAGCTGCTCGAAGACGGCTGGCCGCTCGCGCCCTCGGCGGGCTCGCTCGCTTTGGCTTCGGGCTCCCCCTCGCCAACGACCCCTCCGGCAAGGTCCTCCCGGTCGGCAAGGCTTGCCGCCTCGGCCGCCTCTGCCTCCTCCAACGTGAAGCCAAACTCGCCCGCTGTGGCGGCTGCCGCCGCCTCTTCGGCCCTGGTGGCAATGTATCGCCTCTCGTCGTCGATGGTGTCGCGGATGAGGAGCCTTTGGTCGTCAACGCGGACTGCAACCTCCGCCAAGCCATCGAACAATTGTCGCACGACGTCGTCGGTGGGCTCCATCCAAGTTGGGCTTATCCCATGCGAGTCGCACTCTGGCATCATTGCGCAGATGCGATCACGCTGGGAGTTGTTGCACAATGGGATGACGCCCTGCGGCAGCCTGAACCACTCTGGATGATTGGCGTCATGCTTAAACAGCTCCTTGAGCATCCTGTCAAGCTCCAGAACTGTGAAGTTGAAGTTGAGGCCTGGACGCAGCCTCATGATACCCGCCGGGCCGCCAAACAGCCAGGCGGGCCTCCCCCTCTTCTGCAGAGGGGCGATGCGACGACGAAGGAAATCCGCCCAACGGCCTCGCTGAGCCGCAAGCCCGAGCCGCAGATTCGGGTGGTGGCGATCTTCAGCTTAGCGTCGTCCGTGACAGAGCGCCCAGATCGCCGCCAAGACTACCCGGTCTCGCGCGCAGTTGGTGAATGTCTGCGGATTGGCGTCAACGATCCAGCACCACTCCGCCCTCCACTCATCCCACTTGCTGCGGAGCTCGCCCTCCAGATACACCTCCTTCATGCCGATTCGTGAGATCCAGGCGATTCCGCCAGCCAATGGCTCTCCTTTCTCGGCTCGGGGGGTGAAATAGTGGCGAAAAAGAGCAACATTTGGGTGGATGCCAACGAAGTTCTCACAGAGGTGTGCGAAAACCGCCGTTGTCAGAACGGCGTTGGGGGTGAAATCAAGAAGATGAAACCCGTAGGTATTCATGATGTCGCAGCAGAAATCAGAAAAAGGTGGGCAGAGCCCGCAATAGAAGAACACCGGAAAGAAATAGTACCCTTTTGGGCACCGCTTCGAAGTAGAAGCTTCGGCGGAGAGCACCGGCGTGCGTGGATGCGCCCGCGTCTCCGTCGACCAGAAGAGGTAAAACTCCTCCCGCAGCGCCTTTGGGGTGAGCTCGGGGGGGGAAAAGCACTCGCTCCTTGCGCAGCGCCTCAAGCCGCAACGCCTCGGCCGACTTCGTGCTCTTGCTGGTCTTCGGAGCCATGGCGGAAATGGCGGGGGAGCGCGGAAGTGTTGAGGGCGATGGCGGCGACGGGCGGCGGAGCGCTGCTCTCTTTCGGCTTGGGAACCGGAGGGGAGCGGCGGAGCTTTCGGAGGAAGAAACTGCAAGTGGCCAAGGTGGGGGAACGGCCCTGTTTCCTCTGTTTATAAACAGGGGAAGCGAACGTTACGCTTTTCCTGATTTAAGAATTGCCCACGATCTCTCCCACGACGCCGCGATTGACGCGTGCCATTACGGGAGAGCGCGGCGGATACGGAGTCAGATTTGGTTTGGACCCAGGCCGCGCGTGCCCGTGCCCTGTTTTGGGCCTGGCCCAACAGCGCTCGGCACCGTGTATGGCCCAGGCAGGGGCTCTGTCGGTGTACTAAAGTAGGGGTACCTTAGTATCCCGAACTTGTGCACGGGCAGTCGCAGCGCCCCGCGGCAAGGCTTGCCGGGCGTCCGCCAAGATCCTTCGCTATTCCTATTACTGCCATTCAAGAACAAAGTGTTTAAATGTGAAGACAAGGCCCCGGCAAGAGGAGCTTGCCGGGAAGGACAAGACCCCGGCAAGAGGAGCTTGCCGGGAAGGCCAACCAAGGCATTTCAAGAGACTTGCCGCGATGCACCACGCGTCCCGGCAAGACCCGGTGAGCTTGCGGATGCGAAAAGACAGCGGCCGCGGCAAGGCGCTTGCCGCGGCAAAGCCGTCACTCTGCGCCCATGCTCCAGCACATCCGACGACGTGTCGCCGCAGGATCGCTCCTGGTGCACGTGGCGGGTAGCTGTGCAGCCAAGCGGTGCGAGATGGCAAGTGACGATGACTAGAAGGCCATCGTGGCGATCGGTGGTGCCCCTAACGGTCGTTTCTTGCACTGTTTGGGCGACCGGACGGGCATTAAATGCCCTTGTCCCCTGCCATCAGAGTTAGGTAGGGGGCACTGTTGATAGCGGTTGTACCAACCCTGTTTTACTTTTTACCCTCTCTGCGTTGCCACCTGTCGGTGACCCCTTTAGACTATAAAAAGGAGGGCCATGCGCACGTAGAAGGGGTTCGACTCATTCGAAACTACAACACACCCATGCTTTCGAGCAAGAACAGAATATAGACACAAAGCAGCAGTAGGAGTTTTATCTCTCCGGAGAGCTCCGAAGCTGGGTAAAATCCCTCGCGTGCTTCGCCTCTATCTGCTCTTCGTGCGCTCTCCGCTCCCTTGCCGGACCGAAAGGGGCCCTGCCCCATAGGTGTTTGTTTCCCACGACACAGCACGTGGCGGAATTATGTCCCACAGGTTGGACACCTCCTCCTCACTCAGCCTTGTTCTTTGAGCTACGATGGCTTCATGAAGTGGGTCCTCATCATCTTCATTGAGTGGGTCCTCATTATCTTCATCATCTTCATCATCTTCGTCATCTTCATCATCTTCCACCAAAGTTGAGATAAATGATAGCTAGCTTGGGTCTTTACGCTCGGAAGTTGAAGTCGATCAACTCACCACCAGTAAGATGCATGCGAGCGACGAAACGGGCCCATCCATCTCCTCCAATCTGCGACATATTGCATCCTTTCTCGACCTCCATAGTGTATGGCCCCGCAGGAGCCTCAAATGTCACAGTGTCTCCTATCAGCTTGTTGAATTTCAACCTCACATTGCATGGGACGATAGTGTAAAATAAGAAAAATGACACAATGCAGTAATGCCAACACTAAAAATAAAATAGTTATTACATTTCATCTAATTTCTTACCGCCGCATGACGAAAACTCTATTTGAAGTAGATGCGTAAACAGCTTGCCGCTTGCAAGGCTGCTGGCACATCTTGACTTGCACAGTTGACATAGTGGTGGTGGTGGCGGCGCCATTCTTCCTAAAGCAATATGAGAAAAGGATTACTAAATCAACTAAATCAAAATGTTCTAAGTCAACTAAATCAACTAGCCTACTAAATCAACTAAATCAAAATGTTCTAAGTCAACTAAATCAACTAGCCTACTAAGTCAACTAAATCAAAATGTTCTAAGTCAACTAAATCAACTAGCCTACTAAATCAACTAAATCAAAATGTTCTAAGTCAACTAAATTAACTAAATGAATTAGCCTACTAAATCAACTAAATCAAAATGTTCTAAGTCAACTAAATCAACTAGCCTACTAAATCAACTAAATCAAAATGTTCTAAGTCAACTAAATCAACTAGCCTACTAAGTCAACTAAATTATATCAACTAAATCAAAATGTTGCATATGAGCAGGAGGGTGAAGGAGGGCGACTCGAGGAGGGAGAAGAGAGTAGGATGGAGGAGGAAGGCGGAGCGAGGAGGGGCCAGCCGGCGCGGCTAGTTGAGGGAGGATGGAGGAGGAAGGCGGAGCAAGGAGGGGCCGGCCGGCGCGGCCAGTTGAGGGAGGACGGAGGAGGAAGGCGGAGCGAGGAGGGGCCGGCCAGCGGCGAGTGGAGAGGGAGGACGGAGGAGGAGGCCGCACCGAGTCCAAGAAGGAGGAGGAGGAGGTGACGCGCTGGCGCGCGCAGACAGAGGAGGGCGACGGGCGCGCGCAGACGGATCGGAGAGGATTTTGAGTGGCTGTGTGAGTGGATGCGAAGGGAGGAGATGGGGAGATGGATGGCTTAGCAAGAGGCGCTCTTGGAAAAGACGCCATCTTGCTAAGCTATCTAGCAACAACGCCTTTCACAAGAAAGCGCTCTCGCTATGTGTCAACATGCAAAATAGACTTTGTTCAATATATCAAAACACATTGATCATCAACGATCTTTTTGTGTACAATCTGATTTGACAATATGAGTCCTCACCGGTTTAGGAACAGGTGAAGACTCATATTGCAGCCACAAATTCTACACATAGAGTTCAATGAAGATCAAGTGCTTGTCAAAGTGTGAGAAGTAACATATTTAAGGTGGTAGAAACTCTCTTCACGGAGCAAGGTGGGACTAAATTTTTGTAGGAAACTTAGCAGTAGCGCTTATCCGAGAAATGCGCTGCTACTATGCCACGTAGCAGTAGCGCGCATCAAGCTAACGCATTGCTGCTATAACTAGCCTCACGGTGGCCTTGTAGGAATTATAGCAGCAGCGCGTCTTTCGGGTGACGCGCTACTGCTACATTTGTCTTAGCAGCGAGTTTCGTCTGTACGCGCTACTGCTAGTTAGCAGCAGCGAGTTATTTTGAAGCGCGCTGCTGATAAGATTCTGTGTATAGGCTTTTCCCTTGTAGTGAACGACCAGGTGATGGGTATAGTTTTCAGGGCGGTGGGTGGCATGTGGCTTTGATTAGCAAATAGCTGGCAACCGACGCATCGTTGGACTAAGTCCTGAGCGTCTGCCCGGGCCGTCGGCCAATAAAATCCTGTATGGAAGGCCTTGCCTACAAGGGCCCGGGTTGCGGCGTGGTGCCCACCTAGTCCGGCATGAATTTCAGCCAGAAGATTTCACCCTTCCTCTTCGGAGATACACCTTTGAAGGACTCTGGTTGTGATTTTTTTATAAAGCTCTCCCTCATGGACCTTATAGGCTTTAGATCACCGTACTATGCAGCGGGCATCGTTTTGGTCCTCGGGAAGTTCCTGCCTAGTTAAGTAGGCTAGGAATGGCTCGGTCCACGGGGCAATGACTGCCATTATTTAGTGGGCTGAAGGTGTTATTTCATTGGCAGAACCACCGATTGTGTCAGAATGTTCGGTGTTGGGCGGTGCGGTTGGGTCCGGATTGTTGTTTCCGGACTCCCCTTCCCATAGTATGGATGGCTTGAACAGCCGCTCTAGGAAGATATTGGGAGGGACGGCATCGCGCTTTGCGCCAATGCGTGCCAATACGTCCGCGGCCTGGTTATTATCCCGGGCTATATGGTGAAATTCGAGCCCTTCAAACCGAGCTAATATTTTTAGGATGGCGTTACGGTAAGCTGCCATTTTCAGATCCTTGGCATCAAAGTGTCCATTTATTTGGGATATCGTGAGGTTTGAATCCCCGCGGACCTCTAGGCGCTGAATGCCCATGGAGACTGCCATCCGGAGACCATGTAGAAGGGCCTCGTATTCGGCTGCATTGTTGGAGTCCGTGTACATTATCTGGAGTACGTATTGAACTGTGTCTCCAGCTGGGGACGTCAGGACGACGCCAGCCCCCAGGCCGGCCAACATTTTCGAGCCGTCGAAGTGCATGATCCAATTGGAATATGCGTCGTACTCTTTAGGGAGTTCGGCTTTAGTCCATTCGGCGACGAAGTCGGCCAAAACTTGAGACTTGATAGCTCGCCATGGTTTATAGGTTATGTCGAATGGGAGGAGCTCGAGGCCCATTTTGCAATCCGGCCAGTCGCGTCGCAGTTGTTTATAATGTCATTAAGAAGTACTTTGGAGGGTACTGTTATCGAACACTCTTGAAAGTAGTGTCACAGCTTCCGGGATGCCATGAACACCGCGTACGCTATCTTTTTGATAATGTGGATACTGGGACTTGCTTGGAGTTAGGACAGTGGACACGTAGTAAACTGGTTTTTGAAGGGGGAACTTGTGTCCGTCCGTTTCTCGTTCGACGACGAGCACCGCACTTACAACTTGATGTGTTGCCGCGATATATAATAACATTGGTTCGCCCATGTTGGGCGCGGCCAGGACCGGATTTGTTGCCAATATGGCTTTTATTTCTTCGAGTCCGGCCGTGGCGGCATCCGTCCACTTGAAGTGTTTGGTGCTTGGAGGAGGCGATAAAGGGGTAATGCCTTTTCTCCCAAACGGGAGATAAAGCGGCTTAGAGCCGCCACGCATCCTGTCAATTTTTGTATTTGTTTGAGGTCTTTTGGGATATCCAATTGTGAAAGAGCTCGGATCTTGGCTGGATTTGCTTCAATTCCTCTACCGGATACAATGAAGCCCAAGAGCTTTCCGGCTGGTACGCCGAAGACGCATTTTTCCGGATTCAGCTTAATGCCGTATGTTCGGAGATTGTCGAATGTGAGCCCCAAGTCGTCTACTAGAGTTTCGACATGCTTGGTTTTGACGACCACATCATCTACGTATGCCCCCACTATTTTGCCGATCTGGTTTGCCAGACATGTCTGAATCATGCGCTGATATGTTGCGACGACGTTCTTGAGCTCGAAGGGCATTGTGTTGAAGCAGAATGGGCCATATGGAGTGATGAATGCCATTGCGGCTTGGTCTGGCTCTGCCATCTTAATTTGGTGGTAGCCGGAGTATGCGTCGAGGAAGCACAACGAATCGTGTCCTGCGGTAGCGTCGATAATTTGATCGATGCGGGGGAGGGGGAAGGGGTCCTTTGGGCAACCCTTGTTAAGGTCCTTAAAGTCGACACATAGGCGCCAGGATTTATCCTTCTTTGGTACCATCACCAGGTTCGCTAGCCAGTCCAGATGTTTTATATCTCTGATGAATCCGGCTTCCAATAATTTGGCTAGCTCCTCTCCCATTGTCTGCCTCTTGGGTTCAGAAAATCGCCGAAGAGCTTGTTTGACTGGCTTGAATGCTTTTAGGATATTTAGGCTGTGGTCGACCAGCCGGCGTGGGATTCCTGGCATGTCTGAAAGGTGCCAGGCAAAAATGTCCCAATTTTCCCGTAGGAATTCTCGTAGTGCGGCGTCTACATCAGGGTTTAACTGTGCCCCAATGGAGGCCGTCTTTGTAGGGTCTGTTGGATGGACTTTGAATTTGACTATTTCGTCTGCTGGCTTAAAAGAGGTGGACCTAGATCTCTTATCAAGTATCACATCGTCCCTGTTCATCGTGGAGCGCAGCGCAGTGAGTTCCTCGGCCGCTAGGGCTTCGGATAGTGCCTCGAGGGCTAGTGTAGTTGTGTTATTTTCGGCGCGGAGTGCTATGTCCGGATCACTGGCAAGAGTGATGATTCCGTTGGGCCCGGGCATTTTGAGCTTCATGTACCCGTAATGGGGTATAGCTTGAAAAATTGTGAATGCCTCTCGCCCTAATAAAGCGTGATACCGCTGCTGAACGGGCCACTTGGGCGTGACCTCCTCGGACCTATAATTGTCCGTGAACCAACACCACATCCAAGTGATTTTTCCTGTGCAAGCATGCTTCCCGACTAGGGATTATTCCTCTAAAGGTTGTGCTGCTTCGCTCATTGCGGCTCCGATCTATTTCCATTTTTCAAGGGTTTCCTCGTAAATGAGGTTTAATCACTGCCGCCGTCCATGAGTACCTTAGTAAGGCGAAAGTCGCCCACTATTGGACCGAGGACCAATGCGGTGGTGCTCGGGCTGTTCGAATTTAGGTTCGCCACGGCATTAAAGGTAATAGCCGTGTCACCCATGGATTTATTGTTGCTACTTGGTAGACTTCGGCAAGGCCGCGGAGTGTTCGTTTCCGCATATTATTTGATGCGAAAGTCTCGAAGACTGTTAATACTGTACTGGTATTGCTGGGCTGGTTCTCTGGAGCTAGAAGCTCTTCGCCACTTTTGGCCACCAACCGTAGTATCAACATGCTCGAAGGCTGTGAGTTGGAGTGGCGCCCTCTGTACTATGAATTTTGCAGGGTCCATTGAGCCATCCCTCCAGTACGATTCCATGCCCTTTAGGGGGCTTTTGCTCTTTGGTATTTAACCCAGGTGCCTTTTATTTTGGACTAAGGTTGTATTCGGGGCCGGATTATCCCAAAATTTGGTTTCGGTTTTCCAGGCGCTCTCCAATGCACAGTACTTTCGTACTATGGATGCCAAGTCGGCAAAGCGTGTAATTTCACGATGACTTATGGCGTTTAGGATTCCCTTGTCCGTGCAATTATTGCAGAAAAGTGAAATTGCGTCTTCCTCGCGACAGTCCTTTATCCTGTCCATAACCAGGAGGAATCTAGCCCAGTAATGGTGTACTATTTCAGCGGGCTCTTGCCGGATTCAGGATAGATCGCTTATGTTTGGGTGGCGGGTGGAATTAAATTCGGAACCCCGTCCAATCTAAGACTCAAGGGCCGAAAAGTTTCCAAACTTGGAAGCTTAAGTTTTTGGATATTGTCCAATGAATCCAACCCGCTGCCTGACTTTAGGTTCAGGATTTGATCGACGTCCGTCCCTCCGCGGGAATCCAGCATGGAGGGGTCGGGATTCCGGACATAACTAGTCCTTAATATTGAAGAAGTGTCGCCGTACTGTTCCTCCACCACAGCAATGTGGTGGGTGGCCTGGGGAGAGTTGATCTCTCTCAGATCGGTTTTAGGCCCAATCGGATCATAGTCTGTAGCGACTCCCAGGGCGGCGATGCGATCCAAGAGCTCGTTTAAGGAGGAGAGCTCCATTGGATCTAGCTGCTCGGTGAGTTCCGAGTTGACGTGAAGATTGCTTTTTATGACCCGAGAAGTCATCGTCGGCGTGGCGGCCGAACAGGCGGTCATAAGGAAACCGCCTAGCCGGAGAGTTTGGCCGATGGCCAAAGCTCCTTTAGCAACGGTGCCGTCTTTAAAGACGGGACGAGGCATCCTTCCTGATGGCGACGACACAAAGGAACTCTCAATGAAAGCACCAATGTCGGTGTCAAAACCGATGGATCTCGGGTAGGGGGCCCCGAATTGTGCGTCTAGGCGGATGGTAACAGGAGACAAGGGACACGATGTTTTTACCCAGGTTCAGGCCCTCTCGGTGGAGGTAAAACCCTACTCCTGCTTGATTAATATTGATGATATGGGTAGTACAAGAGTAGATCTACCACGAGATCAAAGAGGCTAAACCCTAGAAGCTAGCCTATGGTATGATTGTTGTTCGTCCTATGGACTAAAACCCTCCGGTTTATATAGACACCAGAGAGGGCTAGGGTTACATAGAGTCGGTTACAATGGTAGGAGATCTACATATCCGTATTGCCAAGCTTGCCTTCCACGCTAAGGAAAGTCCCATCCGGACACGGGACGAAGTCTTCAATCTTGTATCTTCATAGTCTTGGAGTCCGGCCGACGGTGATAGTTCGGCTATCCGGACACCCCCTAATTCGGGACTCCCTCAACCACCGACGTACTTCTTCCTCCTATATAAGCCTACGTACCCTGAAAACATCCAGGGAGCCAACGAAGCAGAATTTCCACCGTCGTAACCTTCTTTATCCACGAGACCCCATCTTGGAGCCTTCGTCGGTGCTCTGCCGGAGGGGGAATCGACAACGGAGGGCTTCTACATCAACACCATAGCCCCTCCAATGAGTTTTGAGTAGTTTACCACAGACCTTCGGGTCCATAGTTATTAGCTAGATGGCTTCTTCTCTCTTTTTGGATCTCAATACAATGTTCTCCCCCTCTCTTATGGAGATCTGTTCGATGTAAACTCTTTTTGTGGTGTGTTTGTCGAGATCCGATGAATTGTGGGTTTATGATCAAGTTTATCTATGAATAACATTTGAATCTTCTCTGAATTCTTTTATGTATGATTGAGTTATCTTTGCAAGTCTCTTTGAATTATCAGTTTGGTTTGGCCTACTAGATTGATCTTTCTTGCCATGGGAGAAGTGCTTAGCTTTGGGTTCAATCTTGCGGTGTCCTTACCCGGATGTAAAAGGGTTGCAAGGCACGTATTGTATTGTTGCCATTGAGGATAAAAAGATGGGGTTTATATCATATTGCTTGAGTTTATACCTCTACATCATGTCATCTTGCTTAAAGCGTTACTCTGTTCTTATGAACTTAATACTCTAAATGCAGGCAGGAGTCGGTCGATGTGTGGAGTAATATTAGTAGATGCAGGCAGGGGTCGGTCTACTTGTCACGGACGTGATGCCTATATACATGATCATGCCTAGATAATCTCATAACTATTCGCTTTTCTATCAATTGCTCGACAGTAATTTGTTCACCCAGCATAATACTTATGCTATCTTGAGAGAAGCCACTAGTGAAACCTATGGCCCCCAGGTCTATCTCTTATCATATTTGCTTCCAATCTACTTTTATTTGCATCTTTACTTTTTGCATCTATATTATAAAATACCAAAAATATATTTATCTTATCATACTATCTCTATCATATCTCACTTTCGCAAGTGGCCGTGAAGGGATTGAATACCCCTTTATTTGCGTTGGTTGCGAGTTCTTTGTTTGTTTATGTAGGTGCGTGGGACTTTTGAGGAGCCTCCTACTGGATTGATACCTTGGTTCTCAAAAACTGAGGGAAATACTTACGCTACTATTGCTGCTTCACCCTTTCCTCTTCAAGGAAAACCAACGCAAGCTCAAGACGTAGCAATAAGCCGCCTGGGAGAGAAGGTCATTCCTCTGTACCAGTTGATGAAGAAAACATATCATTTTGTTGGGAGTGATGCTGCTAATAAAGCATTTGAAGCACTCAAGAAGCAACTAGCTGAGCCGACGGTTCACGTAACTCCTATTGAGAAGGAACCTTAGTCTTATACTTGGTAGCAAATAGCAGAGCCATCAGCGTAGCAGTTGTGGTGGAAAGGAAAGAGCTGGGTAAGGAGTATCCAGTTCAAAGGCCAGTTTATTATGCCAGTGAGGTTTTGATTGAGTCAAAACAATGATACCCGCATTGGCAGAAACTAGTATATGGGGTGTTCATGGCTAGTCACAAATTAAAGCAATATTTTCTTGGTCATCCCATTACTGTGGTCAGTTATGCTCCCTTAGGCACTATTATTCAGAACAGGGAGGCCACAGGCAGAGTGGCTAAGTGGTCCACTGAACTTGGTCCCCATGGGTTGAAATATATGCCAAGGACAGCTATCATGTCACAGGCTCTTGTGGATTTCATCAATGATTGGACAGAGTTGCAGACACCAGACGAAAAGCCAGATAACACTTACTAGACGATTCATTTTGGCGGGTTAAGGCAGCTAGAGGGCTCGGGGGCTGGAGTTATCTTGACTTCCCCACGAGGCGATAAGTTTTGTTATGTGTTACAACTAATGTTCCCTTGCACTAATAATGTAGCTGAGTATGAGGCTCTGCTCCATGGCCTTTGGGTGGCTAAAGAGATGAACATAAGCTGGGTGAGGTGCTTTGGCGACTCAGATTTGGTGGCTCAGCAAGTTTCAGGTACTTGGGACTCAAAAGACCCGCTCATGGCGGCTTATCGCCGAGCGGTTGATGTCATCGCTGGTCATTTCAAAGGATATCAAGTGGAACACGTTGATCGTAGAAAGAATGAGGCGGCAGATGCTTTAAGCCGGCTAGGATCTCAACGTAAGCCGTGGCACCCAATATTTTCATTGACATATTGCATAACCCTTCAGTTAAGCTACCAACAGAAGAGGATCTTGCAATCCCTAACCCGAGGCAGTTAGTGGCGGCTCTTCACGCCACCCCTAATTGGACAGTTCCTTATTTGTCTTATATGACTTGGGAGAGTTGCCTGAGGAGGAAGCTCTGGCCAGGCAAGTAACCCGGCGTTCTAAGTCCATGATTATTATCCTTGGTGAGTTACACCAATGCAGTGTCACAGGCGTGTTCCAGCGCTGTGTTTCTCCTAAAGAGAGCTGCGAAATTTTAAGGAAGATCCATGAAGAAGACTGTGGCCATCATGCCGACTCTAAATCGCTTGTGCCCAAAGCTTTTCGTCATGGGTTTTATTGGTTAACAGCTCATGCTGATGCAGAAGATCTGGTTAGCAAATGTGATGGTTGTTAGAAGTTTTCTCGACGGACTCACATGCCGGCTCAAGAACTGAGGATGATTCCAATTACTTTGCCGTTTGTTGTCTGATAGCTCAACATGGTTGGGCCTTTCAAAAGGTCTAAGGATAAGAAGACCCACCTCTTGGTGGAAGTTGATAAATTCACTAAGTGGGTTGAAGCAGAACTAGTCAGCAAGTGTGATGCAGCCACGGCGGTTCAATTCATGAAAAAAGTAATCTTTCGTTTTGGTTATCCTCACAACATCATAACTGATAATGGTACTAATCTGTCTAAAGGTGCTATGAAAGAGTTCTGTCACCGAGAGCATATCTGCATTGACGTCTCCTCTGTAGTTCACCCACAGTCCAATGGTCAAGCTGAACGAGCCAATAAAGAAATCTTGAAAAGAATCAAACCCCAGCTTATGGTCCCTTTGCAAAGGACGCCGGTTGTTGGTTTGAGAAGTTTCCCTTAGTGTTGTGGAGTATAAACACCACCCCTAACAGATCGACGTGTTACACACCTTTCTTCATGGTTTACGGGGCTGAGGCGGTTCTTCCAAGTGATATCCGTCATGACTCGCCCCGCGTGGCGGCTTATGTTGAAGCTCATAATGAAAAAGCACGTCAGGATGCTCTTGATTTGTTGGATGAAGAACGTGACCTGGTGGCGGCTCGTTCGGAAATATATCAGCAAGATCTGCATCGCTATCATAGTCGCCAGGTTAAAACTCGAACCTTTCAAGAAGGTGACTTGGTGCTCCGGCTCATCCAGGATCAAACAAATATGCACAAATTATCCCCGCCTTGGGAAGGGCCTTTTGTGGTCAGCAAGAATCTGAACAATGGGTCATACTACCTCATTGATATTCGAGAGAATAAGGACTCACGCACATCAAAGGAGGAGACCCATCGGCCGTGGAACATTGCTCATCTGGGACCATATTACACTTGAACCACCGACTCTTGTGTTGTACATACCTTCGTCAATGTATATATTTTGATCAGTATAATAAAGCCGACATCCCTGGAAATTCGGGGCCTCTGTCATTTAATTTCAAAGTATTTGAGTCTTTATTGTCTGTTCATTGGTCACATGGGGGCTTCCTGCTCACCAAGCATAGCTATTCACACCCATGTGATCCGGTTTCCAAGCCGACTCATCGGTCACATGGGGCCTTCCTGCTCACCGAGCATAGCTGTTCACACCCATGTTCCGGATACCAAGCTGACTCATTGGTCACATGGAGGTTTCCTGCTCACCAAGCATAGTTGTTCGCACCAATGTTGTCGGTGTTCTGGGAACGGGGGTCCCCAGACTTGCCTGCCTGCGGCCTGCAGCGTGGCTCAAGTGGTGGCCCAGTACGGACCATCTTCATCGATGCAAGACTCAAGACCCTTGCGAGGGGCCAAGCCTCGCGGGGCAGATGACACGAGGCTTCCTCAGGAGCGGCCTCGCCAGGCAGGCTCATGAGGAGGCGGAGAGATCAAGGCAAGGGTACCTTGCGAGGTGCTCGTGACGCAAGCCGTGATGATCGAGACCAGGCGGGCACCGACCCGCGCAGTGTCCTTGTTTCCTCTTTGGTGCAAAGGTGGCAAGCGCAGGCGTGGAGTACCGAGGCATCAGGCAAAGGTTGCCATTCCAGTGCAACAAGACCAAGACCAGCAGAGCAGTAGGATGGAGGTCACCGTGGAGCCCAAGACGGCGTCATCCCCAGTACCTTTGGGAGCCGAAGTCCAACTTTAGTCAGGATAACTTGTACTAGATATTCCCCTTCAAAATGGCCGTTGTTGGCGCCCTTCCCGCTCAATATTTGGGAAGAGGACTAGGGCCTCTATAAATAGGACTGGCCACCACAGAAGAGGGGGCATCTCATCCAGTTCTCATCAGATAGAGAGGCGACCGAACTCACCCAAGTAGTTCATCGCACCAGCTCAAGAACACCTCTCGCGAGGCTGTTCATCCCTTGTATTGTTCATCCTTAGCCCTTGAGGCAATCCACCATACCACACACTGGAGTAGGGTATTACACCACAACGGTGGCCCGAACCAGTATAAATCTTGTGTCCCTCGTGTTGTTCATCATTCTAGCTTAGATTCTCGCGAGGCGATCGGACGTGGATTGGTAGGGGGAAGATCTTCGCGCGCACCCCAGAGTTCGAACCTTAAGGGTCTGCCGGAACCCAACATCCGACACATGTGATCCAGTTTCCAAGCGTACTCATTGGTCACACGGGGGCTTCCAGCTCACCGAGCATAGCTGTTCACACCCATGTGATCTGGTTTCCAAGCTGACTCATTCGTCACATGGGGCCTTCCTACTCACCAAGCATAGCTCTTCACACCCATCTGATATGGTTTCCAAGCCGACTCATTGGTCACTTGGGGGCTTCCTACTCACCAAGCATAGCTATTCACACTCATGTGATCCGGTTTCCTGGCCAAATTTTGGGTTATACCTACCTGTTTGCAAGATGCTACTCCGCCAGGTGACCCGCCGAACTCTTGAAAGTTACTCTTTTCAATAAGACCCTAAACTAGTCAAGGTTAAAACATCGGCCTTTGTCACGAGAGAGTTGGCTTAGAGAGAGCTAGGATAAACTCACCCACTGCCGCAGTCTCTCCTCCATGTGGCCCGTTTGTACTCTTAACAGTTACTCTTTTCAATAAGACCCTGAACTAGTTATGGTTGAAACAATGGATTTATGTCACGTGAGAGCCGGCTTACGAGATAAAAAACTAATTTTTTGCAAAAGAAAAACAGAATAGAGCTTCTCTTTTGGACTTTTCAAGCTTCCGGCTTACAAACTTACATATTTACAGCATCATTACGATATTGGTCTACAGGTATGACTTCATATTTTGAATCAATGTTTGGGTTTCTTAAACCGCCCTGATTATATACTTTAAGTCACCAGAATATATTATATTGGATATCATGTCCCGCCCTGGCGTAAACCGCTAGGGTATATGTTTTTCACTGTGTATGCAGGAACCTTGCAAAATCATATAAGCTCATCCATGGTGCATCGCAAGATTCATCAGCAGTTTATAAAGCTAAAACATGCATGATGGCATGACAGGTCATTGTTTGCACTAGCCTATTACGGCCAGTTCTTTTGGGCGATTCTCCCAGAATCGCCCCCCTCCACAGCTTCTCCCAGAATCTCCCCTCCATATATTTTTTACAATCCTAGCAAATTAGACCTTAACTAGATAAGATTGTAAAAAAATACGGAGTGGTGATTCTGGGAGAAGCTGGGGAGGGGGGCGATTCTGAGAGAATTGCCCAAAAGAACTAGCCCTACACGGCTTTCCAAGCCTAAATGATTAAGAGTTTTTCAGCTATAGACGTTGTCCTACAGTTCGAGAGCCGCCCCACGGATCAGTTATCCTAGCCTTGGCGAGTTGAAGCTTTCAGATCATCCTGCACCGGTTCTTCTTCTTCTTCTTCTGTCGCCTGGAAGTTAGGCGATGCCCAGTTGAGGCCAGTCAAGGCTTAAAATTCAGCTTCATCATCGATAAGTTCGGACGTATCAATTTCAGGAGCAAAAGTGTGCTTACGCATTGGAGCGATGAGATCCATAACATCATAAGCCGATGCCCTCACTTTTGAATTTTCAGCCATATAAGCCGCATGATATCTGGATAGGTTAGTTTCTTTGGGGAGCTGGCTTGCTAGTGGGCGCATCTCCTTCACACACACAACAAAGTCCTCTTGATCAAAGGGAGACCCGTCTTGTCTAAAGCTTGGGCAACTAGTGGCTAGCTCTGCCGGGTCTAGTTTTGCCTGCCACGCTTTCGCCTGGCTCAAGGCAGTAATCGCTTTATCTCTTCAATTCTGGCAGGCAGGACAGAGAGTTTGTTCAACACATCCCTGAGAAGTGAAGGTGCTTGCTTGGTGTGAGAGATGGCTGTTGGGGAACGCGGTAATTTCAAAAAAATTCCTACGATCATGCAACATCTATCTAGGTGATGCATAGCAACGAGAGGGGAGAGTGTGTCCACGTACCCTCGTAGACCGAAAGCGGAAGCGTTTCAATAAAGCGGTTGATGTAGTCGAACTTCTTCGAGATACAACCGATCAAGTACCGAACGCACGACACTGATACGTCTCTAACATATCTATAATTTTTTATTGCTCCATGCTACTTTATCTACTGTTTTAGGCAATATTGGGCTTTATTATCCACTTTTATATTATTTTTGGGACTAACCTATTAACCGGAGGCCCAGCCCAGATTTGTTGTTTTATGCCTATTTCAATGTTTCGAGGAAAAAGGAATATCAGACGGAGTCAAAATGGAACGAAATCAACTGGAGAAGTTATTTTTGGATGGAAAGCAACCTGATAGACTTGGAGTGCAAGTCAGGGGAGTCCCGGGCTGCCCACGAGGGTGGGGGCGTGCCCACCCCCCTAGGCGCGCCCCCTGCCTCGTGAGCACCCCGGAGGTCCACCGACGTACCCCCTGCACCCATATATACTCTCGTACCCTAAAACTTCCAGAAGAGAAAATAGATCGGGAGTTCCGCCGCCGCAAGCCTCTGTAGCCACCAAAAACCTTTCGGGAGCCCTACCCGGCACCCTGTCGGAGGGGGATCCCATCACCGATGGCCATCTTCATCATCCCGGCACTATCCATGACGAGGAGGGAGTAGTTCACCCTCGGGGTTGAGGGTATGTACCAGTAGCTATGTGTTTGATCTCTCTCTCTCTCGTGTTCTCTCTCGTGTTCCCTCTATGGCACGATCTTGATGTATCCCGAGCTTTGCTATTGTAGTTGGATCTTATGATGTTTCCCCCTCTACTCCCTTGTGATGAATTGAGTTTCCCCTTTGAAGTTATCTTATCGGATTGAGTCTTGATGTATGTCTTGCCGTGATTATCTGTGGTGACAATGGGATATCATGTGCCACTTGATGTATGTTTTGGTGATCAACTTGCGGGTTTCGTGACATTGGGAACCTATGCATAAGGGTTGGCACACGTTCTTGACTCTCCGATAGAAACTTTGGGACACTCTTTGAAGTACTTTGTGTTGGTTGGATGAATCTGAGATTGTGTGTTGCATATCGTATAATCATGCCCACGGATACTTGAGGTGACAATGGAGTATCTAGGTGACATTAGGGTTTTGGTTGATTTGTGTCTTAAGGTGTTATTCTAAGTACAAACTCTTTTATAGATTGATCCGAAAGAATAACTTTGAGGTGGTTTCGTACCCTACCATAATCTCTACGTTTGTTCTCCGCTATTAGTGGCTTCGGAGTGACTCTTTGTTGCATGTTGAGGGCTTGTTATATGATCTATCTATGTTATTATTGTTGAGAGAACTTGCACTAGTGAAAGTATGAACCCTAGGCCTTGTTTCCTATCATTGCAAAACCGTTTACGCTCACATTTATCACTCGTTACCTTGCTGTTTTTATTATTTCAGATTACAAATACCTTTATCTACCATCCATATTGCACTTGTATCACCATCTCTTCACCGAACTAGTGCACCTATACAATTTACCATTGTATTGGGTGTGTTGGGGACACAAGAGACTTTTTGTTATTTGGTTGCAGGGTTGTTTGAGAGAGACCATCTTCATCCTACGCCTCCTACGGATTGATAAACCTTAGGTCATCCACTTGAGGGAAATTTGCTACTGTCCTACAAACCTGTGCACTTGCAGGCCCAACAACGTCTACAAGAAGAAGGTTGTGTAGTAGACATCAAGATCTTTTCTGGCGCCATTGCCCGGGAGGGTAGGTAAAGGGCACTCACTCACACCCCGTCAACTAAGCTCTTTTCTGGCGCCATTGCCGGGGAGGTGAGTGCTTGAAGGTATATCTTTAGATCTTGCAATTGAATCTTTTTGTTTCTTGTTTTAGCACTAGTTTAGTTTGTAAAAGAAAATTACAAGAAAAAATGGAGTTAAGTTTGTCTCATACGCTTCACCTTTTTAATATGTTTCGTGAGTATGATGGAAAGGATAATTGTGCTCAAGTGCTAGAAGAAGAAATCTCTAAATTGTTTGGCACTAAATCTTTGAATGATGAGCATGATTGCAATGTTGTTAGTACGAATTCTTTGAATATCCATGATGCTAATGATGATTGCACTAGTTATGATGAGAATATCTCTTATGAGCATGTCAACTTTTGTGGAGTGCATGTTTGCATGAACACACCAAATAGAGAAGATATTTATTGCAAGAGGCATAAGTACTTAGAAACCAAATTTTTGCAAGAAGAGCTAGATGAATGTGCTGAAAGATTCAATATTTTTCGCGCCCCTTGTGAACTTTGCAATGAACATGGTCATTTAAAGCTCCAATGCTATTTGTTTCATGATCAAGTCGTTTCCAAATATTGTGATAATTTGATTACCCTTGAGCATCATAAAGATCTTAGCCTCCTTTTGGGTTATGAAGAAATGAAACATATAACTGAGGGTATTTCAAAATTTAATCTTGATAGATTTCTTGATTTTGATCTAGAGAAGATTTATATGTATTATGCGGTGAATTGCATTGAAAATCCTTATATTGCCAATTACATAAAGGAAAGAAAACAAATAGAAGATGAAGAGAATACTAACGAAAGGGAAGAGACTTCCCAATATCCTCCGATTATTTCTTATGATGAATCAGGTAAAGAGGAGGAATCTTCTATCGAACCAATCTCATCAATAAGGAGCTCAAAGAGGAAGGTTGAACCCACACATAATGTGAAGAATACAAAGAAAAGAAGGACCAACAAAGGTAGAAAGGTATCCCTCCCAAATGATGTTGCTCCTATTACTCATTGTGATGATGATAATTGCTATACTATTGGTGCTATCAATATTTTTAATGATGGGAGTGATTATGCTTATGATATGAAAGGGCCCAAGCTTGGGGAAGCTATGTTTGATGAGGATGCACTACTAGGGAAAAGCCTAGCAGCAGCGCGGGTTTTGGGCCTATTAGTAGCGTGGGGGCCGGCGCTACTAATAAGGTGCTACAGCTAACTTATAGCAGTAGCGTGGGTAAAAACCCGCGCTACTACTAATCTGTAATCTCTGAATTTTTTTTTTGATTTTTTTCGATTTTTTTTTTATTTTTCCCCCTAATTTTCAAATTTCTGAATTATTTTAACCTCAAATCTCTAATCACCCCTCATCGTTGCTTAATTTAATCTCTAATCACCCCTCATCACTCCAAATCATCTAACTTCCCGGACGGTCACCCATCCTCTCACTACTCCAAATGAGCACGCTTAACTTCCGGTTCTATTCTCCCTCGCTTCTGTGTCCGCACTTGTTGTTTTCCCGACAATAGTAAGATGTCAATCCTATTAACCTCAGGAATTTAGCTTGAGCATGTAGTCACACATTTCACTGTTTGAGTTTGAAACTATTGTTCTAAAAAATTAGTAACACTAATATTTCTTGAATAATTAGTTTGACCCACAGTTTGACCATAGTTTGACCAGATTTGACTACAGTTTGACCAGATTTGACCAAAATTCAAAAAAAACTAAAATAATTATTTAGTAACACTAATATTCTTGAATAATTAGTTTGACCATAGTTTGACCAAATTTAACAAAAATAAAAAAACTGAAATTTGATGAATTTTTTTGCCTCCAGATCTTAAAAGCCCCGTAACTTTTTTCTATTAGGTTTTTGAGAATTTTGAAAATGTTTAACGGGGCTCCCCCCGTTAAATTTGGATGTAACTTTTCGAGTAGATGATTTTTCATATAAAAAACTTTTTCATCCGAGTTCGTATGCAAAAGTTATGGCCATTTTACAAATTTCCAGAGAGATTTTACAAATAAAGTCAAAATTCATATTTTCTAAATTTTCCCAACAACTAGACCACATATCACATGGGAAACTTATTTTCTTTTATTTTTTTGACATTTTTATCATTTTCTTTTATTTTTTCTAAAACTGAAAAGGCGGTCCACCGGGGGGGGGGTAGACTTTGACAAATAGGCCATACCCCGCGCTACTACTATGGCAGACGATTAGTAGTAGCGAGGTGTAAAAACCCGCGCTGCTACTATCAACTTAGTAGTAGCGCAGGTTTATAACCATCGCTACTACTATGGCATGGTCCAGGGGCCACTTAGTAGCAGCGAGGGTTAAAAACCCGCGCTACTGCTATCAACTTAGTAGTAGCGAGGGTTAAAAACCCGCTACTACTATGGCATGGTCGAGGGGCCACTTAGTAGTAGCGAGGTTAAAACCCGCCTCTCGCTATCAACTTAGTAGTAGCGAGGTTAAAACCCGCTACTACTATGGCATGTCCCGGGGGCACGGTAGAGACCGCTTAGTAGTAGCGAGGGTTATAAACCCACGCTGCTGCTATCAACTTAGTAGTAGCAAGGTTTAAAAACCTCTTGCTGCTAGTAGTAGCGATGATGAGGTTTTAACCCTCGCTGCTGCTAAGATTCTGTGAATAGGCTTTTCCCTAGTAGTGATGAAATATTTGAGAATATATTTGCTGGAATTAATGTTTATCCCAAGCTTGGGGATGCTATGTTTAATGAAGATGATATTTTTAGCATCCCAAGTTTTGATATGCAAAGTTGTTATGATGATAGCATGCCTCCTATTTATGATGGTTATATTGATGAAAGTGGGTTTGGAAGAGTGTCAACTTTAGGAAGTAATGATCCCACTATTTTGGAGGATGTTGAATCTTATTGTGATGAATATGAAAGTGGATTTGGAAGAGTGTCAACTTTATTTAGTGATGATTCCACTATCTTGGAAGAGGTTTCAATCGATTATGATGAGAACGAAGTTGCTACTTATGATGATTATTGTGATGAAACTTATGCTATAAAAAGTAGTGATGATTATATTTACAAATCTTGTCATGATTATGATTACCCTTTTTCTGAACATCACTCTTTTAATGTAGAAACAATTTTTAGTGTTCAAGTCTCTTATGATACTCCCACTATTCCGAATGAGAAGAATTTTGCTTATGTGGAGAGTCGTAAATTTTCTATGCTTGTAGATAATGAAAAGAATGCTTTAGGTGCTGGTTATATTGTTGAATTCATTCATGATGCTACTGAAAATTATTATGAGGGAGGAACATATGCTTGTAGGAGTTGCAATAATGTCAAGTTTCCTCTCTATGTGCTTAAAATCTTGAAGTTATGCTTGTTTTACCTTCCTATGCAAGTTGATTATTGTTCCCATAAGTTGTTTGCTCACAAAATCCCTATGCATATGAAGTGGGTTAGGCTTAAATGTGCTAGTCATATGCTTCATGATGCTCCTGTTATGTTTCAATTCTTATCTTTTATGTGAGCATCATTGTCATCATCATGCCTAGCTAGAAAGGCATTAAAGAAAAGCGCTTGTTGGGAGACAACCCAATACTTATCCTTACTGTTTTTGTGTGTCCACATGATTATGCTACTGTAGTAATCATGTTATATAGCTTTTGTTTCAATAAAGTTCCACGTAAGACCTTTAGGATGGCTTACGGTGATAGTTGTGTTGATCCTGCTGAAAATCAGAAACTTTTGTACCCAGTAAATTAGTTTTGTTAGTTCACAGAAACGTTCTTATGATCTGATTCTTTTTGCTCTGGATTGTTACACGAATTGCTTAGGACTTCCTAATTTTGTAGGATATTTGGAGTTACAGAAGTATACGTTTGATACAGATTACTATAGACTGTTCTGTTTTTGACAGATTCTGTTTTCTATGTGTTGTTTGCTTATTTTGATGAATCTATGAGTAGTATCGGAAGGTATGAACCATAGATAAGTTGGATTACAGAAGATATTACACTAGTATGAATTTAGAATGAGTTCATTACAGTACCTAAGTGGTGGTTTTATTTTCTTATACTAACGGAGCTTACGAGCTTTCTGTTGAGTTTTGTGTTGTGGAGTTTTCAAGTTTTGGGTAAGGATTCGATGGACTATGGAATAAGGAGTGGAAAGAGCCTAAGCTTGGGGATGCCCATGGCACCCTAAGGTAATATTCAAGGACAACCAAGAGCCTAAGCTTGGGGATGCCCCGGAAGGCATCCCGTCTTTCGTCTTCGTTCATCGGTAACTTTACTTGGAGCTATATTTTTATTCACCACATGATATGTGTTTTGCTTGGAGCATCATTTCCTTTTGTTAGTTTTTGCTTGCTGTTATTTAGAATAATGTTTTACATCTTTAGTTTCAATAAAGAAGTCAAGGATAGCCTTTGCCATGCTTCTTTTGCTAGTATACATGTTGCTGTTTGAAAAACAGAAAGTTTACCACTGTTGCAAAAATTCCCTAGAAAAGTCAGAGAGTGGTATAATGTTGAATCTTTTTGCATATTGAGCTCTGATAAATTTATTACAGTGGGAATTTTAGTTCATAATTTTTGGAGTAAGGTAAGTATGATGACTCATGCATTCTTTACAGACTGTACTGTTTTGGCAGATTGCTGTTATGGTTGCATTGTTTGCATATGATTGCTTGTTTAATGATTCTATTTGAAGATAGGAGTATTAAATATGCAGAGGCATTTAGTATTCAATGTTGAATAATAATTTTAGTGATTTTTTACAGTAGAAAATGATAAGGTTTTGCATTGGTTTATACTAACCTATCTCACGAGTTCTTGTTGAGTTTGTTGTGAATGAAGCTTTTAGAGAAACCATGATATGAGAGGAATTAAGGAGAAACAAAAGTTCAAGCTTGGGGATGCCGAAGGCACCCCAAGATAATATTTCAAGAAGTATCAAGCATCTAAGCTTGGGGATACCTCGGTAGGCATCCCACCTTTCTTCTTCAACAACTATCGGTTAGTATCGGTTGAGCCTAAGTTTTTGCTTCTTCACATGAGTTGTGCTATCCTTGCAATGTAGTTTTCTTTAGCTTTGCTTGCTGTTTGAATAAAGTATCAAGATCTGAAATTATTAAATGAGAGATAGTCTTCGCATAGTTGCATAATTATTTAGCTACTCATTGACCTTCACTTATATCTTTCGGAGTAGTTTCTGTTATTACTCTAGTACTTCACTTATACCTTTTAGAGCATGGTGGTAGTTTTGTTTTAAAGAAACTATTGATCTCTCATGCTTCACTTATATTATTTTGAGAGTCATTAATAGCATGGTAATTTGCTTAATGTTAATATACTTAGTGTTCAAGAATAGTAAAAACTTTCTTATGAGTGTGTTGGATACTAAGATAAGTTTGATGCTTGATAATTGTTTTGAGATATGGAGGTGATAATATCAAAGTCGTGCTAGTTGGGTGAGTATGAATTTGAGAAATACTTGTGTTGAACCCCGTGATATGATACGCTCTATCACACATAAACCTCCTTATATCTTCCTCAAAACAGCCACCATACCTACCTATCATGGCATTTCCATAGCCATTCCGAGATATATTGCCATGCAACTTCCATCATCATCATCATGACATACATTACTTTTGTCATATTGCCATTGCATGATCATGTAGTTGACATCGTATTTGTGGCAAAGCCACCATGCATTATTTTTCATACATGTCACTCTTGATTCATTGCACCATCCCGGTACACCGCCGGAGGCATTCATATAGAGTCATATCTTGTTCTAAGTTTCGAGTTGTAATCCTCATGTTGTAATGAATAGAAGTGTGATGATCATCATTATTAGAGCATTGCCCAAAAAAAGGGAGAAAGGCCAAAAAAAGAAAGGCCCAAAAAAAAGAAAATAAATAAAAAGGGCAATGCTACTATCTCTTTTTCCACACTTGTGCTTCAAAGTAGCACCTTGTTCTTCATGTAGTGAGTCTCATATGTTGTGCTTCAAAGTAGCACCTTGTTCTTCATGTAGTGAGTCTCATGAGTTGTCTTTTTATACTAGTGGGAATTTTTCATTATAGAACTTGGCTTGTATATTCCTACGATGGGCTTCCTCAAATGCCCTAGGTCTTCATGAGCAAGCAAGTTGGATGCACACCCACTAGTTTTCTTCTGTTGAGCATTCATAGCTCTAGTGCATCCGTTGCATGGCAATCCCTACTCCTCATATTGACATCAATTGATGGGCATCTCCATATCCCGTTGATTACCCTCGTCAATGTGAGACCTTCTCCTTTTTTGTCTTCTCCACACAATTCCCATCATCATATTCTATTCCACCCATAGTGCTATATCCATGGCTCACGCTCATGTATTGCGTGAAGGTTGAAAAAGTTTGAGATTATTCAAGTATGAAACAATTGCTTGGCTTGTCATCGGGGGTATCGAAGTTGGGAACATCGTTGTGTGACGAAAATGAAGCATAGCCTGACTATATGATTTTGTAGGGATGAACTTTCTTTTGCCATGTTATTTTGAGAAGACATGATTACTTTGATCAGTATGCTTGAAGTATTATTATTTCTTATGTCAATATGAACTTTTGTCTTGAATCTTTCGGTTCTGAATATTCATATCACAATTAAGAGGATTTACATTGAAATTATGCCAAAGTATCACTCCACATCAAAAATTCTTTTTTATCATTTACCTACTCGAGGACGAGCATGAATTAAGCTTGGGGATGCTTGATACGTCTCCAGCATATCTATAATTTTTGATTGCTCCATGCTACTTTATCTACGTTTTAGGCAATATTGGGCTTTATTATCCACTTTTATATTATTTTTGGGACTAACCTATTAACCGGAGGCCCAGTCCAGATTTGCTGTTTTATGCCTATTTCAGTGTTTCGAGGAAAATAATATCAAACGGAGTCAAAACGGAACGAAATCAACTGGAAAAGTTATTTTTGGATGGAAAGCAACCTGATAGACTTGGAGTGCATGTCAGGGAAGTCCCGGGCTGCCCACAACGGTGGGGGGCGCGCGCACCCCCCTGGGCGCGCCCCCTGCCTCATGAGGACCCCGAAGGTCCACCGACGTACCCCCTGCACCCATATATACTCTCGTACCCTAAAACTTCCAGAAGAGAAAATAGATCGGGAGTTCCGCCGCCGCAAGCCTCTGTAGCCACCAAAAACCTTTCGGGAGCCGTTCCCGGCACCCTGCCGGAGGGGGATCCCATCACCGGTGGCCATCTTCATCATCCTGGCGCTATCCATGACGAGGAGGGAGTAGTTCACCCTTGCGGCTGAGGGTATGTACCAGTAGCTATGTGTTTGATCTCTCTCTCTCTCTCTCTCTCTCTCTCTCTCTCTCGTGTTCTCTCTCGTGTTCCCTCTATGGCATGATCTTGATGTATCCCGAGCTTTGCTATTGTAGTTGGATCTTATGATGTTTCCCCCTTCTACTCTCTTGTGATGAATTGAGTTTCCCCTTTGAAGTTATCTTATCGAATTGAGTCTTTTATGAGAACACTTGATGTATGTCTTGCCGTGATTATCTGTGGTGACAATGGGATATCATGTGCCACTTGATGTATGTTTTGGTGATCAACTTGCGGGTTTCGTGACATTGGGAACCTATGCATAGGGGTTGGCACACGTTCTTGACTCTCCGATAGAAACTTTGGGGCACTCTTTGAAGTATTTTGTGTTGGTTGGATGAATCTGAGATTGTGTGATGCATATCGTATAATCATGCCCACAGATACTTGAGGTGACAATGGAGTATCTAGGTGACATTAGGGTTTTGGTTGATTTGTGTCTTAAGGTGTTATTCTAAGACGAACTCTTTTATAGATTGATCCAAAAGAATAACTTTGAGGTGGTTTCGCACCCTAACATTATCTCTACGTTTGTTCTCCGCTATTAGTGGCTTCGGAGTGACTCTTTGTTGCATGTTGAGGGCTTGTTATATGATCTATCTATGTTATTATTGTTGAGAGAACTTGCACTAGTGAAAGTATGAACCCTAGGCCTTGTTTCCTATCATTGCAATACCGTTTACATTCACTTTTATCACTCGTTACCTTGCTGTTTTTATTATTTCAGATTACAAATACTTTTATCTACCATCCATGTTGCACTTGTATCACCATCTCTTCGCCGAACTAGTGCACCTATACAATTTACCATTGTATTGGGTGTGTTGGGGACACAAGAGACTTTTTGTTATTTGGTTGCAGGGTTGTTTGAGAGAGACCATCTTCATCCTATGCCTCCTACAGATTGATAAACCTTAGGTCATCCACTTGAGGGAAATTTGCTACTGTCCTACAAACCTGTGCACTTGCAGGCCCAACAACGTCTACAAGAAGAAGGTTGTGTATTAGACATCAGACACCTCCGTGTTCAACACATGTTCAGCTCGATGACGTCCCTCGTGCTCTTGATCCAGTTGAGGATGAGGGTGAGTTCCGTCAGTACGATGGCGTGGTGACGGTGATGACGAAGTTACCGGTGCAGAGTTTTGCCTAAGCACTACGACGATATGACCGAGGTGTGTAAGTGTGGAGGGGGGCACCGCACACGGCTAAAAGATCAACTTGTGTGTCCTTTGGGGTGCCCCTACCCATGTATATAAAGGAGGGAGAGGGAGAGGCAAACAGCCCTAGGGGGCGCGCCAAGGTGTGGAGTCCTACTAGGACCCCCTAGTCCTAGTAGGATTGCACCTCCCATGCGGAGTAGGAAAGGGGGAAGGGAGAAGGATAAGGAAAGGGGGGGCTGGCCCCCTTCTCCTAGTCCTAATCGGCCTCCTTCCCAAGGAGGGGTGCACCAGCCCCTTGTGGGCTGGTGTGCTTCCCTCTTATGGCCCATAAGGCCCATAACTTCTCTCGGGGGGTTGCGATAACCTCCCGGTACTCGGGAAAAATGCCCGAACCACTCGGAACCATTCCGATGTCCAAATGCAACCTTCAAATATATGAATCTTTATGTCTCGACCATTTCGAGACTCCTTGTCATGTCCGTTATCTCATCCGGGACTCTGAACAAACTTCGGTCATCAAATCACATAACTCATAATACAACTCGTCATGAAACTTTAAGCGTGCGGACCCTACGGGTTCGAGAACTATGTAGACATGACCGAGACATTTCTCCGGTCAATAACCAATAGCAGAACCTGGATGCTCATATTGGCTCCTACATATTCTACGAAGATCTTTATCGGTTGAATGTGCGTTATATCGACTAGAGGGGGGTGAATAGGCTATTTTTATGAATTCTTCACGGAGGAATTTGCCGGTGAGAAAATTCCTTACTGAAGAACTACTAGCAGCGAAATAAGTACTCAGATGTAAGCATAACAGCATACAAGCATGGTCATCATGATGAAATGAAGACTAGCACAGAGTACTGAAAGCGTAAACATAGGATAACAAGATGAAGACAAATAGACTGAAGAAATTGAACTGAGGAATTTGTGAAAGTCTTCAGTCAAAGTCTTCAAGCACAGATATGAACAAACATTCAACACAGTAATGAGGAAATGAAAGGGTTGAGGAGATAGAACCAGTTAGTTGGTGAAGACAATGATTTGGTAAACCAGTTCCAACTGCTGTCTCAGTTGTACGTCTGGTTGGAGCGGCTGAGTATTTAAACTCGAGGACACGCAGTCCGGACACCCAGCCTCGAGTCGCAACTCAGACACCCGATCCTCACCGTATTCTCCTTGAACTAAGACCACGCAGGTCTCGTCCAATCACCCGTGGTAAGTCTTCAGTGACTTCCAAACCTTCACAGACTTGGTCACTCGGCAATCCAAAATTCCTCTTGATGCTCTAGACCTTGACGCTCGACCGTCTGGAAGAAGCACAGCCTTCAAAGGTAACAAGCGTCGGATCCACGCGGATCAATTTCTTCGATGATGCTCAATCACTTTGGGTTTGTGGGGTTTGGTTTTGGGGTTTTCCTCACTTGATGATTTTCGCTCAAAGTCCTCGGAGGATGGGTTGCTCTCGGATGACAAGTGTCAAGTTCTCTCGAGCAGCCAACCAACTAGTGGTTGTAGGGGCGGCTATTTATAGCCTAGGGAGCAGCCCGACATGATAAGACATAAATGCCCTTCAATGATATGACTGTTAGGTGGATAAGACATTTTGGACAGCCACAAGAAGACATCAACGGTCGGAAATTTGACTCTCAAATTCCTCGGGGCTATCATGTTCCTCATCGTGTAGGCAATTCGACTTGCAATTCCTAACTCCTCGATCGAGAGAAGTCATCGATGACTGGAAGAACTGCGTCTCATCCTCAAGAACTTGACTGAATCTGTATGAGATTTCCAATGGCTTCACTCAAGGGATTGGTAGGTATAGGATTTTGAGTTGAGCATCACATGGAAATTTTTCCTTAGTATTTCCTCGACCCCCTTTAACAGTACGGTGTTTCCTATGACTCAAGAAAGAGAAAATTAAACTACGAAAACAAAAGTCTTCACGCTTCATGTTCCTCAAATGAATACCAAGTCTTCAAGGTCACACCAATTTCTTCACTTTCAAAGTCTTCAGAAAATCTTCAGAATATCAAAGTCTTTAGTCAAAGAACTTCATTTTTAGGGGTCGACTTTCTCTGTAAATATCAAACTCCTCATAGACTTATAGACCTGTGTACACTCACAAACGCATTAGTCCCTTAACCTATAAGTCTTCAATACACCAAAATCACTAAGGGGCACTAGATGCACTTACAATCTCCCCCTTTTTGGTGATTGATGACAACATAGGTTAAGTTTTCAACGGGGATAAATATATGAAGTGTAGATACTGATATTGAGGAATTTGATTGCAAGATATAGAAGAACTCCCCCTGAAGATGTGCATAGTGAGGAATTTGCGTTTGAGGCAATGCACATTTGAAGAGTTGAATCATGGAGATCTCCCCTATATCTTGTAATTCATACACGCATTTGATATATAATATGAAGAATTTGAAATGCATGATGAATTATGGTGCCTGATGTAATTCAGCATGCGTGCAAATAATATTAACGAGGAATAAGCATGCATAATAGCACATCAAAAGTATCAGAGCATAGTGCATCAAAGTATCAGAGCACTATGCACCTTCGAAAAGTATCAGGGCACCATCGGGTTTAAGATTACAACTCGATCCAGTAAAAAGTTTCGGAAGAACAAGAGTTGTAACTTAACAAAACGCCCTTAATATAAACCCGCTTGAAGACTAACTCAGATTTCTCCCCCTTTGTCATCAAATGACCAAAAGGATCGGCCGAGGACTAACGCTCAAGAATTTCAAGTTGATGAAGGAGCGCCAGCGTTGTCGGGGTTGTTTGTTGAAGTAGGGCCTGCCACAGTGTCGTCCAAATCTTGATGCTCATCAGTTTCACGCGATGAAGAATAAGAGCTGGCCACCAGATCAGGAACTTTGACCCTCTTGAATTTCTTCGGAGGTGGTGCAGACCAGTCAAATGCTTCCTGGAGACCCATAGTCTTCAGTTCTTCCACGCTATATACATGAGTGAGAACAGCCCAGGTGCGGTTGAGGGTTTCATGAAGGTGATAATGATTTTCTTCACTGCATTATGTGTTGAGGTCATGTTGTGAAGAACGGCAGCAAACTGACGCTTTACCCATTTATGATGGCGATCAACCTTCGATGAAGACCGAGGAGTAACTCACGATCACCATTACCACGGTGCCGTGGCTTGAGGATTTTGCTTAGCTGAGGTATTTGCGGCGGTGTGTCATGTGTAGCAGTAGTCGTCATTGGTGGAGTAAGATGTAGCTGCATTTAAATTGACCATCCAATGGACGAGTGCCTTCATCGATCACAGCAGCTGCCTTGCCTTTATCATTAGATGATGAAAATGTCCTCTTGAGGACTTCAATGGGAGGCAAGTAGCTACCATGGTTCAGAGTGTCAGCTTTGTAATTCAGTGAAGATCTTGCCCTTATGAATCTCATAATCCAAGGCGCATAGGGCTTCAGCTCGAAAGGTGACATATCAACATTTGCCAGAGTCCTCATGAAGAAATCATGAAAGTTGACGGGAACGCCATGAATGATGTTGAAAAGCATGTTCTTCATGATGCCAACGACATCTTCATCATTTGAGTCGTGGACTTTGATTGACTCATTGTCTTTGTCAGGATGCGATAGACAGTCTGAGGCACATAGAGCAATTCCTTGACGAGGAATTTGGTTTGAGGGGCCTGCCCTGGCTTCAAAGGCTTCATGAGCACTTGCATATAATGATTTTTCAGTTCAGGGTCATTGTAGATGCAACATGCACTGTCATGGGGAGGATCAAGAGGAAGGACACGAAGTAATTCAGTTGCTGGTGCCTTATAATGAATGTTTTCAGTCATCCAATCCAGCACCCATGAATTGACATCTTCAGCATCTTCGGTGATATGCAGTGTGGCGTAGAACTGAAGAATGAGTTCTTCATTCCAATCACAGATGTCATTGCAGAAATTGAGCAATCCTGCATCGTGAATAACACTGAGGACTGGCTCGAAGCACGGCAGAGATTCCATATCCACATGAGGAATATGTTCATGGTCGAAGATTTTGTCCTTGTCAAAGAGCACTGAGGAATAGAAGTTGGCTTGACTAGCAGTCCAGAAACGCCTCTTCCTTATGCGAGCAGAGTCATATGGATTATAATCGATGAAGAACACATGCTCGTAAAAGAAGTCTTCACCTTGAATTTTTGCTTGCTTGAGAACGAATTCTTTGGCTTGGGCAGAGGAGTGTCGATGATTTGCAGCACAACCTCGGAATCGCGAGCTCAGTACTTCAGTGAGGAATTTCTGGTTCCTCTTCTTGTGCAACTTGAGGATCAAGAACAGAGGTTCTTCAAACTAGCGGCTGGAATTTATTCATGAATGTAAGGAGTGGGATGAGTTTCTTGAGCCCATCTGAACTGTGGTTGCCGGGATTGAGGAATCTGTTGGATCGGTGTGAATGGAGGAGTATTGGGATGTTGACTTTCCCAAAAGTCATCATTCATCACCGTGTAGTGCATCCAATATCCACATCTTCATCTTCATTTTCAATTTCCTCAACACCAGCCTCTTCAGCTGTGAACTGAGGCATAGGTGAGGAAACGACGGGCGTTGAAGGGAATGCTTCCACTTCAATTTCTTCATCAAGCTGCTCTGACGTAGCAGCAGAATGATTTTCTTCATCTGATCCGCTTGGGATCTTGTAGTCTTCTCCATAAGGAACAATTTCCTTTGATGACATGGAGGAAATCGGAACGGCATCAATAGGATTTTCAAGAGAGCTGGTCATAGGCTTCATTTACTTTGCGGCCGAAGAATTTGACGCAGCTGATGCCTTCCTTTTCTTCACTGCAGCTCGCTCTGCAGCCTTGGTCTTCTTCACTTCATAGGCAGAAGGAAGAATAGGAGTTGGTTGTAACGCCCCGGATCCGATGCGCCAGATGTCTGCCAGTTATTCACCGTCGTTGCCATGTCATTTGCTTGCGTGTTGCACTTTTCCATGTCATCATTTGCTTTTTATCATGTCATTATGTGCATCTCATTTTGCATACATGTTCGTCTCATGCATCCGAGCCTTTTCCCCGTTGTCCGTTTTGCAATCCGGCAGTCCTATGTCCTCCGGCGCCCCCTTTTACCTCTTCTCATGTACGGGTATTAAACTTTCTCGGAATTGCCCGAGGTTTGCCAAGCGGCCTTGGTATAGCATCGGTAGACCGCCTGTCAAGTTTCGTGCCATTTGGAGGTCGTTTGATACTCCAACGGTTAACCGGGTAACCGTAAAGCCCTCTTTTGTTGCAGCCCAACACCCCTTCCAAAGTGGCCCAAAACCCACCAAACTTCCGTCCATGCTCTCGGTCGTTCGATCACGATCGCGTGGCCGAAAACCGCTCCTCATTTGGACTCTCCTAACTCCCTCTACCTATAAAAACGTCCCCTCCCCCTCCATTTTCGTGCAAAAACCCTAGCTCCCCTCACCTCCCGCCGCCGGACACGTCCGCCCGCGCCGGACACGTCCGCCCCGACCACCGCAGCCACTCTCGCCGACCGACACCCCCCGCCGTCCCTCGCGCCGCCCGGCCATGGAGCCCATCCGGGGCCCAGCGGGCCAGATCCGCGCCGCCTGCCCGCTTCGTCCCGCCACCTCGTGCCTCGCTGCAGCCACCGCCCGCTTGCACTGCTGCCGCCCGCCGCGCCCTCCGCCTCTGCGCCGTCGCCGCCGCCGCTTTCCTTCCGCGGCCACCCACCTCTGCCGCCCCGGGCGAAAACCGCCGCCGCCATGAAGTCAGCCGCCGTGCCCTCGCCGCCCGGGGCCTCTGCGGCGCGGACTTCCCGCCGGAGTCCGCTCCTCCGCTCGGAGCCTCGCCGGCGCTCTCTCGAGCGCCTCGCCGGATCCGGCGCCTGCTGCCTCCCCGCTGCCCGTGCCCTCGCCGGCGTCGCCACCGGTCGCCGCCGCCCTGCCTCCTCGGTCCCGAGCTGGATCGAGGGAGACGACGGCGACCGTCGCCTCTCCTCCCCGCGTGGGCCACGCGGCCCGATCCGGCCCAGCCGCCAGCCTCCCCGGCCCTCCTCGTCCTCCACAGTCATGGGCCGAGCCCATGTGGTGAGAAGCCCGCTATCCCGCGCCCTGAGCGTCTTAGACTTGTTCGCCCGTCTGTTTTTTTTCAAAAATCCACCAAGTCCCATTGTTCTTACTTTTTCATGCCATGTTCATCGCATCGCATCTCTGCATCCTTAGCTCTGTATTGCACATGTAATATGTCAAATTGTTCGTCTCGACAAGTACTTCATTTCATTCCATTGCATCATTTTCATTTGAGCTCATCTTGATGCCCGAAATGTGTTGGAAGAGTGCATGTTGATGTTAATCTCTTTGGCTGTTATAACTTGTTGTTTTATCATTTTTGCCATGATTGATGTGTGCATCCTATGAGTATGAGCTCTACATGAATGTTGAACTATGCCATGCCATCTTTCCAGGGGTGTTGACCATGTATTTTTGTGAGTTGTGTGCTGAGTGTATCAAGCTTGCTAAGTAGGGTAGTTGATGTTGCTGTTTTCCTGACAGATTCTGTTATATTTTGTTGCTATGTTAACATGCTTCCACTAATCATTCTATGCATAATCTGGAGATGCTCTATAAACATGTCATGCTCTATCCATTCATGCCCTTGGTTGCAATTATAGCCTGCTGGAACATGTTCATTTCTTGCTCCAAAGTTGCTTGAAAATGTTGTTTGTCAGCCTGTTAACATTAAGTTCACTTGTTCCCATGTGTTTTCCTAGTGATCCATGCACCCTATGACCGTGCTCTTGCCATGCTTAGCTTCATAAACATGCCTTATTACTGTTGGTTGCCTTGCCATGCCATGTATTGCTCTGTAGTGAGTGGTTCAAGCTCACGAACATGCCTACTTATTGTTGTTTCTGCCATGTATGAATTTGTAATATAACTTGCCATGTTTACATGGGTGCCATCATATTTTTCGTGCCTTTTTGGCTCATGGTCAGTAAGGGTCTTTTGATATATGCTATTAGTAGATTCATGCCATGCCTTTGTTTGCCATGATATGTTCCTGTAACATGTTGTTTGATAGCTCTAAACATTGCAACTTGATGTTATTTCTGCTAAAGTCTGAAACTGTTATTATTTGCAATATCTCCTTGTGTTTTTGAGCATGATCCATTGATTTCTGGAAATAGCTCAGTGTTCATGTTTTGTTATGCTTTACGCGTACTTCATGCCCATGCCTTTTGTTATCTTGTTGAGATGCTGTAGCATGTTGTTTTGATGCTCGTAAGATGCCTAGTTGCTGTTATGGACAGATTGTTGCTATAACTTGTATAGTGTGCATGTGTTGAACCGTTGCTCCGTTTTGAGTGTGTTCTATATGAAACTTGCTTGATTTTGCATGTAGTTTCATATTATCATGTTGCATCCTTGTTTTGGTGTGTTTGCTTGATGTTTGGGTGCATTTTGCATCAATGCCATGCTTAACTTGTTTTGCTCATATCTTCTAGGCCGTAGCTCCGAATCTAATGAACTTTATATGTAACTTGACTAGATTTTCGTGTAGATTCTCTTGGTGCTCTTTAACTTGCTGTTTAACAACTTGAACATAATGGTTATTCAGTTCTGGACCAATTTCGAAATTTGCATATGAGGACTTACCGGAATTGTTATATGTTGTTCCCGGTCTCATTTAAACATGCCTTGATGTGTTGTTCTTGTTTGCATCATCTCTTGCCATGAGTAGCTTCATGTAGCTTGGTCATGCATCATGCTTGTTGTGCATCATGCCTTGTTCATGTGTGGTGTGTTTACCATGTTGTGTGCTTCTTCTTGTTAGTTCCTGTTTCGTTGCGATCGTGAGGATTCGTTCGTCTATGATTGGTTCGGCTTCATCCGTTCGTCTTCTTCATGGACTTGTTCTTCTTCCTTGCGGGATTTCAGGCAAGATGACCGCTACCTTGGATCTCACTACTATCATTGCTATGCTAGTTGCCTCGTTCTTTCGCTATGCTGCGCTTCCTATTACCTGTTTGTCCAACCATCCCATATTGCCATGAACCTCTAATCCTTTGACACCATTCCTATGCAAACCACTGTTTGGCTATGTTACCGCTTTTGCTCAGCCCCTCTTATAGCGTTGCTAGTTGAAGGTGAAGTTGAAGATTTCTCCATGGTGGACAGGGTTTATGTTAGGATATCACAATATCTCTTATATTATTAATGCATCTATATACTTGGTAAAGGATGGAAGGCTCGGCCTTATGCCTGGTGTTTTGTTCCACTCTTGCCACCCTAGTTTCCGTCATACCGGTGTTATGTTCCCTGATTTTGCGTTCCATACGCGATCGGGTGATTTATGGGACCCCCCTGACAGTTCGCTTTGAATAAAACTTGTCCAGCAAGGCCCAACATTGACTTTTACCATTTGCCTCACCACCACCTACCTTTTCCTTGGGAGTCTCTCTCGAGGGTCATCTTTATTTTAGCCCCCGGGCGGTGCTTGTCTAAGTGCTGGTCCAAACCGAGCGATGTCCGGCGCCCCCTGGGCAACCAGGGTCTATGCCAACCCGACGTCTTGCTCATCCGGTGTGCCCTGAGAACGAGATATGTGCAGCTCCTATCGGGATTTGTCGGCACAGCGGGAGGCTTTGCTGGTCTTGTTTTACCATTGTCGAAATGTCTTGATGTACCGGGATTCCGAGACTGATCGGGTCTTCCTGGGTGAAGGTCTATTCCTTCGATGATCGCGAGAGCTTGTCATGGGCTAAGTTGGGACACCCCTGCAGGGTTTAAACTTTCGAGAGCCGTGCCCGCGGTTATGTGGCAGATGGGAATTTGTTAATGTCCGGTTGTAGATAACTTGACACCAGATCCGAATTAAAACGCATCAACCGAGTGTGTAGCCGTGATGGTCTCTTCTCGGCGGAGTCCGGGAAGTGAACACGGTTTCTGTGTTATGTTTGACGTAAGTAGGTGTTCAGGATCACCTCTTGATCATTGCTAGCTTCACGACCGTTCCGCTTGTTTCTCTTCTCGCTCTCATTTGCGTATGTTAGCCACCATATATGCTTAGCCGCTGCTGCAACCTCACCACTTTACCCCTTCCTTTCCCATTAAGCTTTGCTAGTCTTGATACCCATGGTAATGGGATTGCTGAGTCCTCGTGGCTCACCAGATACTTCCAAACCAGTTTGCAGGTGCCTATGTTGCCGAGCAGGTGACGCAACCAAGCTCAAGGAGGAGCTCGATGAAGATCTTGCCCTTTGTGTTGTTTCGTTCTAGTTGATCAGTAGTGGAGCCCAGTTGGGGTCGATCGGGGACCTTTTGTCGCATTTGGGGTTCTTCTTTTATTTTGGTTCCGTAGTCGGACCTTGATTGTATCTGGATGATGTAATGCTTTATTCATGTAACTGTGTGAAGTGGCGATTGTAAGCCAACTATGTATCTCTTTCCCTTATGTATTACTTGGGTTGTGTGAAGATTACCTCACTTGCGACATTGCTTTCAATGCGGTTATGCCTCTAAGTCGTGCTTCAACACGTGGGAGATATAGCCGCATCGAGGGCGTTACAAGTTGGTAATCAAAGCCTTCCCCGACCTTAGGAGCCCCACTGCTTGATCGTTTTTTAGCGGCTGAGTTGCGTCTAGAAAAAAATGTTTTGAGTCATTTAGGATTATATATATCGGAAAGTTAGGAATTCTTTTTACTCCTCAGTCCCTTCGTCGCTCTGGTGAGGTCTCCTGACGTAGAGTTTTGACTCTTCTCTTCTCAAATTTCACTAAAAAAAATTTTAGGATCACGCGGGTATCTTGGAATCGTTCCGATGGTTTTATGATGACAACATTGTCTTGGTGCCTCCCGTCAGCAGGGGTTTTTTTTAATGGAGGTGTCCCGGGGAGTTGAGCTCTGAGGTGTTGTTGTCATAATTTTATCGTTGCAGTTCTGGAATACCTGAGTTTAGTACGCCGACATCGAAAATCTCTTTTATGCAGTTGTTGGTGAGATAACCCCGCTAACCCAAAGATCTTGAGGTGAGTACAGGAGTATTGCCATGACTCGTATAATGGATGCTTTTCAAGGTTGAGGTACACGATTTCGAAGGTTTCTTGGTTATGTGTTGACGGATGGATACAAATGGATGTAGGGATTGTTAGTTTGGGTGAGATATATTGCTTCCCCTGTATCCCCAACACCAGATTGCATAACCAGAAAGTTTCGGGAGTTTTATAGGTGGGAATTCAAGTAGCTCCTAGAATATCTTTCCGACAGATGCATGATATGGGATTGGGTAAATCTCTATCATATGTTTGTTTCCGGCTTATTCTGCAAGCCAGTCCTTTGTTTTTGTTTTATTTGTGGTATTTGAGTTGCTTCCAAGTCAAATGTTGAATCCATACCTTTCCCTAATTGGTGTTCGCATATTTCTATGTGAGTGTTAATCCTTCTTGATCATTGAGGTTGTCATGTTAATTCTTTTCCTACCGGCGTGCTTCTCCTCAAGTGGATCCGATCATTCTCCCCATCCGCAAGATCATTTCTAAGTTTTCTCAACGGTGTTTGTTTCCTTCATCCCAAGTTGCCTTTGTTTTCCCGCCCTCCCACCCCTTTTTCTTCAAGGACTTAGATTTCTTAATCAAGTATCCATTTATTCATGTGAAGTATCTTCATTCTTTTCTTTCAATGTTCTTATCCGGTGATTTCCCATGAAGATGCTCAACAGTTTCAAGTTCATCATCCTTCGTTTTTTTAATTGTCCGATGGATCCATATCAAGCTTTTGATATTCATCATATCCCTTTTCCTTGTTTCAAATGCTTTTTAATACCTGTGCACCTCTTAATCTTTCACTTCTCGTTATTCATTTGTTCTGGAGTACTGAAGATATCTCGGAAGTTCTGTGTTTTCATTCTCTATCCGTTCAAGTTATTATGAGGCTCTTATCTCATTCAAGCCATTTAATTCAACCGGTGCAATATCTCTGTTTAATATCATTCTCAACGGTGTTTTCTTTTGAGTGGGCCCTAACCCACAGGTCTTTTCCCAGGATCTTACCTGACTCTTCTAATTATTCCGGAGCTATCCCAAATTATTTTCCAAGTTTGATGTAAGAATGAATTTTCATCAGTCACATGCTTTTCTGCAAGATCTGTCAAATTCTTTTCATAGTTGGCTCAACCTCTTCGTTTCTTATTCTTCCGGTGTGCCTCAATAATTCTTGGTGATGTTTCTCGTTGTCATTCTCATCATTTGAAGACCGAAGAAGAGTTTCTCTTTAATCTTGCTCTATTCTCTTCAAGATTCATGGTCCTAGCTTGATGCCATCCTCTCATAATTGCTTTCGATTGAGACAACTCTTTTCTTACCATCCGGAGCATTTCTTGGGTTGTTTCCATTTCTTTCCTCCGAAGGCTATCATGTCATAATTCTTCATTCTCAGCGTGTAGTTATCGTTCTCCAAATCTTACCGGTGAATCGTTCAAATACCCTCTAATCAGTTCATGATCTCTTCGTTCTCATGTATCTAAATCCCCTCAAATATCTTCATTCGTTTTCCAATTCTTCCCGGTGAATTGTGCCTTTGCTACTTTCATTTTCAATTCTTACGGTGGTTTGTTCAAGATTTCTCTTCCTTCGTCATCATATCGATTCATTTGTTGTTCCAATCCTACCGGTGGTTCGTTGAAGACCTCCTCAATTTTGCACCATATCTATCTTAATCATTTCTACGAGAATAAGTAGTATGCCAAATTCATTGCTTGCCATCAATTTAATTTGATGAAGGATAAGCATATAATAAATCTTATTCTTATTTCCTCGAGGTGATTCAATTATTTTCTTCCGGAGATTACCCATGATGAATAAATTCTTGTTTACAAGTGATTCATCTTTCTTTCCGGAGTTGGTCATCATATCACATTCTCGGTTCGAGATGCTTCATCTTTTCTTTCCGGAGTTCCAAGCTCTAATTATCACGGAGATCCATCTAAATCATTGCAAGGATTCACCTTGTGTTTTCAATTTCTCTTTCTTTTCATTCCTTTTGTTTACCGGAGTTCTTCATGGAGGCTCTACATGATGGGTCGTCAAGGATTCCTTTCATTCTTCAATTGTTCTTCAAGATTTCTCTTGAAGTTATGACTCGCCAAGCTATACTCAAAAATTAAACATGGTGCTCAACACATGTTTTGTTTTGAGGAGTTCAAGTACGCTTCATCTTGCATTCCAAAGTGCAATTCTTTCTACCTTATTTTTTGAGTTGGTGTTATATCACTCTTGACAATTTCCTTCATGTTTCATGATTCGCAAGTTGTTAAGTACGAGGTATTTTAAATCCATCAATCTCTTCGTTGGAGTCATCTTGTGTCATGTTTCACCTAAAGTCTTCCCAAAGGAATGCTGCTATTGGTGATGCTTATCAATGATCCAAGTTTTCTCCTATCCTATCGGCGAAAGCAGTTTTTCATCTCTTTGGTGCTCTCAATCAAATCAATGGTTTCCGTTAGTGGCCGGTTGTCACCTCATCATTTTGAGATGTTTGCCATAAGCCCACAACAAGCTTGTGCTTCTCGTTGTTGATTTTCCAACAACTCCATTCGATTCTTCTTTGCAAGGATGCTTTCCAAGTTCACTTGTGGCAAAAGTTGTCATTTTCTTCCCCGTTCCTTTATCCCAATGATCTAACTTCTATTCTTTCGTTACGGAGGCATTGTGATGTTGTGCTCTTCACCCATCACCCCGTTTTTTTTTTAGGATCGTGTTCTTTTCTTGCTTATCCATTTAACCAGAGTGTTGTATCATCTCTTCAATATCTTTTCATCTCATCAAGTTTTCTTCTCTTTTCTACCGGAGTGTTGTCCAAAATCTGCCATTCTTGTTCCTTGGCTATCTCATTATACCGATGTGGTCATATTCTTTTCGTTCGTGAAGCTCTTATTTCCATGTCTTTCAACCTTCAAGTTCTCGTAATACTCCTTGTTCCTCTTTTCTACCGGATTGTTTGCATACTCATTCATCTCTGTTGTACTCTTTCTTTTAAATTGCTCAACCTCTTAAGGTTCATGGTTTCACTTGTTCGTCAAAGAAGCAACTTAGTTTTATCTCTTCTCTTCCTCTTCCGTTTTCCCTCCGGTGCCATTCTAGATCTCGGGACGAGATCCTCTCGTAGTGGTGGAGTGTTGTAACACCCCGGATCCGATGCGCCAGATGTCTGCCAGTTATTCGCCGTCGTTGCCATGTCATTTGCTTGCGTGTTGCACTTTGCCATGTCATCATTTGCTTTTTATCATGTCATTATGTGCATCTCATTTTGCATACATGTTCGTCTCATGCATCCGAGCCTTTTCCCCGTTGTCCGTTTTGCAATCCGGCACTCCTATGTCCTCCGGCGCCCCCTTTTACCTCTTCTCATGTGCGGGTATTAAACTTTCTCGGAATGGCCCGAGGTTTGCCAAGCGGCCTTGGTATAGCACCGTGAACCGCTTTGTCAAGTTTCGTGCCATTTGGAGGTCGTTTGATACTCCAACGGTTAACCGGGTAACCGTAAAGCCCTCTTTTGTTGCAGCCCAACACCCCTTCCAAAGTGGCCCAAAACCTACCAAACTTCCCTCCATGCTCTCGGTCGTTCGATCACGATCGCGTGGCCGAAAACCGCTCCTCATTTGGACTCTCCTAACTCCCTCTACCTATAAAACGTCCCCTCCCTCCATTTTCGGGCAAAACCCTAAGCTCCCTCACTCCACTTGCCGGGGACGCTGTCTGCACCACCGGACACGTCCGCCCGACCACCAGCCACTCTCGCGCCGACCGTCACCCCACTGCCGTCCCGCGCCGCCGGCCAGAGCCCATCCGGCCAGCAGCCCAGATCCGGCGCCGCCCGCCGCTTCGTCCCGCCGCCTCGCGCCTCGCCGCCCGGCCGCCCATGGCCCGGCGCCATGCGCCGCCGCCCGCCGCGCCCTCCGCCTCTGCGCCGGTCGCCGTCGCCGCCTGCCTTCCAGCGGCCAGCCACCTCTGCCGCCGCCGGGCGAAACCGCCGCCGCCAGGCGTCAGCGCCGCCGTGCCCTCGCCGCCCGGGGCCTCTGCGAACGCGGACATCCCGCCGGAGTCCGCTCCTCCGCTTCGGAGCCTCGCCCGGCGCTCTCGACCGCGCCCGCCGGATCCGGCGCCCTGCTGCCTCCCGCTGCCCGTGCCCTCGCCCGGCGTCGCCACCGTCGCCGCCGCCCTGCCTCCTCGGTCCCGAGCGGGATCGAGGGAGACGACGGCGACCGTCGCCTCTCCTCCCCGCGTGGGCCACGCGGCCCGATCCGGCCCAGCCGCCAGCCTCCCCGGCCCTCCTCGTCTTCCACAGTCATGGGCCGAGCCCATGTGGTGAGAAGCCCGCTATCCCGCGCCCTGAGCGTCTTATAGACTTGTTCGCCCGTCTGTTTTTTTTTCAAAAATCCACTAAGTCCCAGGTTTCTTACTTTTCCATGCCATGTTCATCGCATCGCATCTCTGCATCCGTAGCTCCGTTTTGCACGTGTAATATGTCAAATTGTTCGCCTCGACGAGTACTTCATTTCATTCCATTGCATCATTTTCATTTGAGCTCATCTTGATGCCCGAAATGCTGTTGGAAGAGTGCATGTTGATGTTAATCTGCTGAAACTGTTATAACTTGCTGTTTTATCATTTTTGCCATGATTGATGTGTGCATCCTATGAGTATGAGCTCTAAATGAATGTTGAACTATGCCATGCCATCTTTCCAGGGGTGTTGACCATGTATTTTTGTGAGTTGTGTGTGCTGAGTGTATCAAGCTTGCTAAGTAGGGTAGTTGTTTGTTCTTTGTTTTCTGACAGATTCTGTTATATTTTGTTGCTATGTTAACATGCTTCCACTAATCATTCTATGCATAATCTGGAGATGCTCTATAAACATGTTTTGATATACATGTCATGCTCTATCCATTCATGCCATTGGTTGCAATTATAGCCTACTGGTACATGTTCATTTCTTGCTCCAGAGTTGCTTGAAAATGTTGTTTGTCAGCCTGTTAACATTAAGTTCACTTGTTCCCATTTGTTTTCCTAGTGATCCATGCACCCTATGACCGTGCTCTTGCCATTCTTAGCTTCATAAACATGCCTTCTTACTGTTGGTTTCCTTGCCATGCCATGTATTGCTCTGTAGTGAGTGGTTCAAGCTCACGAACATGCCTACTTATTGTTGTTTCTTCCATGTATGAATTTGTAATATAACTTGCCATGTTTACATGGGTGCCATCATATTTTCCGTGCCTTTTTGGCTCATGGTCAGTAAGGATCTTTTGATATATGCTATTAGTAGATTTATGCCATGCCTTTGTTTGCCATGATATGTTCCTGTAACATGTTGTTTGATAGCTCTAAACATTGCAACTTGATGTTATTTCTGCTAAAGTTTGAAACTGTTATTATTTGCAATGTCTCCATGTGTTTTTGAGCATGATCCATTGATTTCTGGAAATAGCTCAGTGTTCATGTTTTGTTATGCTTTACGCGTACTTCATGCCCATGCCTTTTGTTATCATGTTGAGATGCTGTAGCATGTTGTTTTGATGCTCGTAAGATGCCTAGTTGCTGTTATGGACAGATTGTTGCTATGACTTGTATAGTGTGCATGTGTTGAACCGTTGCTCCGTTTTGAGTGTGTTCTATATGAAACTTGCTTGATTTTGCATGTAGTTTCATATTATCATGTTGCATCCTTGTTTTGGTGTGTTTGCTTGATGTTTGGGTGCATTTTGCATCAATGCCATGCTTAACTTGTTTTGCTCATCTTCTAGGCCGTAGCTCCGAATCTAATGAACTTTATATGTAACTTGACTAGATTTTCGTGTAGATTCTCTTGGTGCTCTTTAACTTGCTGTCTAACAACTTGAACATAATGGTTATTCAGTTCTGGACCAATTTCGAAATTTGCATATGAGGACTTACCGGAATTGTTATATGTTGTTCCCGGCCTCATTTAAACTTGCCTTGATGTGTTGTTCTTGTTTGCATCATCTCTTGCCATGAGTAGCTTCATGTAGCTTGGTCATGCATCATGCTTGTTATGCATCATGCCTTGTTCATGTGTGGTGTGTTTACCATGTTGTGTGCTTCGTCTTGTTAGTTCCTGTTTCGTTGCGATCGTGAGGATTCGTTCGTCTATGATTGGTTCGGCTTCATCCGTTCGTCTTCTTCATGGACTTGTTCTTCTTCCTTGAGGGATTTCAGGCAAGATGACCGCTACCTTGGATCTCACTACTATCATTGCTATGCTAGTTGCCTCGTTCTTTCGCTATGCTGCGCTTCCTATTACCTGTTTGTCCAACCATCCCATATTGCCATGAACCTCTAATCCTTTGACACCATTCCTATGCAAACCACTGTTTGGCTATGTTACCGCTTTTGCTCAGCCCCTCTTATAGCGTTGCTAGTTGCAGGTGAAGTTGAAGATTTCTCCATGGTGGACAGGGTTTATGTTGGGATATCACAATATCTCTTATATTATTAATGCATCTATATACTTGGTAAAGGGTGGAAGGATCGGCCTTATGCCTGGTGTTTTGTTCCACTCTTGCCGCCCTAGTTTCCGTCATACCAGTGTTATGTTCCCGGATTTTGCGTTCCTTACGCGATCGGGTGATTTATGGGACCCCCCTGACAGTTCGCTTTGAATAAAACTTGTCCAGCAAGGCCCAACATTGACTACCATTTGCCTCACCACCACCTACCTTTTCCCTTGGGAGTCGCTCTCTCGAGGGTCATCTTTATTTTTGCCCCCCGGGCCAGTGCTTGTCTAAGTGCTGGTCCAAACCGAGCGATATCCGGCGCCCACAGGCAACCAGGGGTCTATGCCAACCCGACGTCTTGCTCATCCGGTGTGCCCCGAGAACGAGATATGTGCAGCTCCTATCGGGATTTGTCGGCACAAATGAGGCTTTGCTGGTCTTGTTTTACCATTGTCGAAATGTCTTGATGTACCGGGATTCCGAGACTGATCGGATCTTCCCGGGTGAAGGTCTATTCTTCGATGATCGCGAGAGCTTGTCATGGGCTAAGTTGGGACACCCTGCAGGTTTAAACTTTCGAGAGCCGTGCCCGCGGTTATGTGGCAGATGGGAATTTGTTAATGTCTGGTTGTAGATAACTTGACACCAGATCCGAATTAAAACGCATCAACCGAGTGTGTAGCCGTGATGGTCTCTTCTCGGCGGAGTCCGGGAAGTGAACACGGTTTCTGTGTTATGTTTGACGTAAGTAGGTGTTCAGGATCACCTCTTGATCATTGCTAGCTTCACGACCGTTCCGCTTGTTTCTCTTCTCGCTCTCATTTGCGTATGTTAGCCACAATATATGCTTAGCCACTGCTGCAACCTCACCACTTTACCCCTTCCTTTCCCATTAAGCTTTGCTAGTCTTGATACCCATGGTAATGGGATTCCTGAGTCCTCGTGGCTCACGGATACTTCAAAACCAGTTTGCGGTGCCTATGTTATCGAAAGGTGTGACGCAACCAAGCTCAAGGAGGAGCTCGATGAAGATCTTGCCCTTTGTGTTGTTTCGTTCTAGTTGATCAGTAGTGGAGCCCAGTTGGGGTCGATCGGGGACCTTTTTGTCGCATTTGGGGTTCTTCTTTTATTTTGGTTCCGTAGTCGGACCTTGATTGTATCTGGATGATGTAATGCTTTATTCATGTAATTGTGTGAAGTGGCGATTGTAAGCCAACTATGTATCTCTTTCCCTTATGTATTACTTGGGTTGTGTGAAGATTACCTCACTTGCGACATTGCTTTCAATGCGGTTATGCCTCTAAGTCGTGCTTCGACACGTGGGAGATATAGCCGCGTCGAGGGCGTTACATTGGTGTAGGCGCGGGAGGAGCTGAGGACTGTGGTTGATTTTCTTCAGGCGCAACTAATGCAGTTGCCCTGATCTCTTCAGTTTCTTCAGGCGCACCACTAGTGGATGGCCTGGCAATTTCTTCAGCGGCTGGAATGGAGTCATCACCCCTGGAACTTACATTTTCATCAGCTGGCTGAAAGTCATCAGCGGTGCTGGCATGTTCTTTAGCAGGCGGAGCAGAGTCTGCAGCCTGAGGATTTTCTTGTTGTTTTGGGGCTGCAACAGTTGACATTTTCTTCGTCAAGTTGACGAATCTCACTTTGGCTCCTTGCCAATCAACATTGTATACATCAAAGTCCTTGCTGAGGGCTTGAATTTCAGATTGAGCCTTGAGAAGTTCTTCAGGTGTCAGTCTGACCACATTCTTCTTCAGAAGCTTCTCCTTTCTAGATTGAGCTCTCTTTATCTCTCTTGCCTTCTCATATTTCCATTTCTCTTGAGTGATGAAATGGGTCAGCATGTGACTTTGACCGGGAGTCAGAGGCAGATCAGGCATTGGAGTGTTTGGATCCTTGTGCCAGAGATCAATGTAATCGAGGATCTTCTTCGGATCCAAAAGCAGTGGCACAGATGTGCCTTTGGCTCTAGCGGCCATTGCTTGTCTGTCTCTGATGATTTCTACAAGTTCTTCATCAGAAGCTTCATCATCAGAGGGCACTTGGAATGCAACCTGTTTCTTCCTTGGACTTGGCCGAGGACCGCGTCCAGCTGTTGCTTTAGTCTTCAACAGAGTAGGGCCTGATGAGGACATTGGTGCAGCTGAGGAACTTGACCGTGAGGGCACTGTTGGTGAAGCACTTGGCTTACGAGCAGGCTTCTTAGGCATTGATTTCCTCGGTTTGACCGAGGTCTCAGCAGCAGCAGCAGCGGCAGAATCCTCATTGAATTTCCTCACTGCTTCTTGGCTTGTCTTGCCAATTTTGCTTGACGCCTAGCCCATTCTTCAGGAAAGTCCTCACCACGCTTGATGCTGGTGGGATCAGCTACCTAGCCAGGTGCCAATGGAGCTCTTGGGCATGGAGGATTTAAGGCGAATTTCTTCATGTACTTTGGAGTAACATATCGATATTCCCTCCATTCTCGTGCCCATCTTCGTTCAATCCTCTGAATGCGCACCTTGCGCTGATTTTTGTTCTCTTTGCCAAGCTTGGCTTCATCAGGTGTGCAATAATCCTTGTATATTTCATCAGGGATCTCGAAAGCAGTCATGAGCTCCGGTTTCTTTCCTCCTTTCTGCGGTCTCTTTCCTTCAGACATATTCTTCAGATGAGGAATTTGAACAATTGAACACTCTGAAGAAGTATGCAATTTTTCTTCGAGGAACGCTGCAAATGAGTTAAGTTGATGAGAACCTAGTGATTCAGCAGCGGACAAGAGTACCTGTGAATAGAGTGTAGGTGCGAGGAATTTGGAGAGGTCATATGCGTTCTCAGAAGGTTTTTCAAAAAGACAAGTTTTGAGGATTTTGACCAGTTGAGCCTTGAGGAATTTCACTAAGCGTTCTTGTCTTAGGTTCCAGAGTTGTACAGATCGAAGATCCACACAATTGAGGAATCTTGAAGAAAATGAGTGCTTAGAGAAATGGATCAAGAGCATACAGTGTGTGAGGTGTTCATATGTGTGAAGATTTGAAGAATAAAACACCTTTGAAGATTTTCAGGAAAGCTTGAGAATCAAAGTGAGTAATATAAGTAACTTTTAATTACCCGAACTGATGAACACGACGAACTGAGATGAACAGCAGTGAAGTTCGTCAAGTTAGATCTCCCACGACCTAACTTGGCAGAGGGAGACAGCTACGGCGGCGACGGAGTGAAGATTTCTGCAGCCGGCGCGAGTACGACGGCAACGAGGTCGAGGCAGTGAAGCTCTTCCTCACCGGCAGCGATGGAGTAGCGGCGGCGCTAGGGTTTGAGGAGCTCGAGCGAGAGACAGCGACCGAGCGGAGTAAATGAAGTGAGGAAGGGGAGAGGGGTATTTATAGCCACAGTAAAAACTGTTCGCCCGAAGATTTTGGGACGAACATGCCCCTGCCCTTTCTCCTTCACGCGACATGTGTCACCCACGTATTGTGTAGATGAGATCGTGTAAGATCGTGGGTGATTATAATAATGGATCGTGGGATGCGGAACGGTTTGAGCGGTAAAACCAAAAATCTGGATAAGATTTGTTTTAAAGTTTCGTTCGCAATTTCTTCAGCTGTCAAGGACACAGTGAAGACTTTGAACGAGTTTCAAATATAATGCATGTGAAGAATTTGTGAATAGATTGGGTTGAGTATAGCATAGAGGGGGAAGGGTCCAATCACATTCACTTAGCAGAAAACACAACTTGAAGAAATAGCAATAAGTGAATGTTGTAGAGGACATAAACTCATATATATGTATATAGCCAATGAAGAAAAACGACGGAAACAGTGAACATTTTGCAAAGTTGAAGAATTTGAAAAACTGAAGAATTTTAAAAACTGAGGAAAAACTCAATTGAAGATTTTTCAACTTTTTGTGGTGGCGTAACCCACAGTATAAGAATGATGATTTCAGACACCACGTGCAATTGTCGTAGGGTTCTGAGAATCAAATTCTTCATTAATTTCTTCACACTTAGAGTGTTATTCTTCATTGATTGAAGAAAAATGTTTCTTCATGTGTTGCACATCTAAGTCATCAATTTTGCATAAGTGTTAGGATGTGTGTCCTTTTCAAAGAACATTCGAAGACTCTAAGATATTTAGCTCACACCGCAACTTGCTAAATCTCTTCTCATCCAAGGGCTTGGTGAAGATATCAACTAGCTGTTCTTTAGTATTCACATGCTCGATGGAGATGTCGCCCTTCAACACATGATCACGAAGAAAATGATGACGAATCTGAATGTGCTTTGTCTTCGAGTGCTGAACTGGGTTGTGAGCAATTTTGATGGCACTCTCATTGTCGCAGAGGAGAGGCACATTCTTCACGTTGACGCCATAGTCCTTGAGGGTTTGCTTCATCCAAAGCAGTTGAGCACAACATGAGCCAGCAGCAATGTATTCAGCTTCAGCAGTAGACAAGTGATACGCAGATTCTGCTTTCTTCGAGGACCAATGCACCAAAGATCGTCCGAGGAAATGACAAGTACCAGATGTTGACTTGCGGTCCACACGATCACCAGCATAGTCAGAGTCAGAATATCCAATGAGATCAAAAGTAGAGCCCTTGGGGTACCATAACCCTAGTGTTGGTGTGTGAGCTAGATATCGAAGAATATGCTTCACAGCCTTATGGTGAGATTCCTTCGGTGCAGCTTGAAATCGGGCACACATGCAAACACTAAGCATTATATCTGGCCTAGATGCACATAAGTACAATAAAGAACCAATCATGGAGCGGTATACCTTATGATCGAAGTCAATACCATTTTCATCAGTGCATAGATGTCCATTTGTGGGCATAGGAATTTTGACGCCTTTGCAATCTTGCATGCCGAATTTCCTCAGTACATCTTTGAGGTATTTCTCCTGTGATATGAATATGACATTGCGCTGCAGATGGATTTGAAGACCTAAGAAGAATTTCAACTCTCCCATCATAGACATTTGATATTCTTCACTCATCATATAGGCAAATTCATCACTATATTGTTGGTCAGTACAGCCAAAGATAATATCATCAACATATATTTGGCACACAAACAGTTCACCATCATAAGATTTAGTAAAGAGAGTAGGGTCGAGTGAACCGGGTGTGAAGCCATTCTTCACGAAGAATTCCTTCAATGTATCATACCACGCCTGAGGGGCTTGCTTGAGACCATAGAGGGCCTTATTAAGTCTGAAGACTTTGTCAGGATTCTTTGGATCTTCAAAACCTGGGGGTTGAGCAACATATACTTCTTCCTCAAGCTTACCAGTGAGGAATGCACTTTTCACATCCATTTGATATAAGATGACATCATGATGATTAGCATAAGAAGTAATATGAGAATAGCCTCAAGTCTAGCTACAGGTGAAAAAGTTTCATCGAAATCAATTCCTTCAACCTGTGTGCAGCCTTGAGCTACTAGTCGTGCCTTATTCCTCACCACAAGGCCATTTTCATCTTGCTTGTTGCAGTAGATCCACTTTGTGCCAATGATATTATGCTTGCGAGGATCTCGGGCGATTGACCAATTCCTGACATTGTTAAGCTCGAACGATGTAATTCTTCTTGCATAGCCTGAATCCACTCGGCTCGAAATGCTTCATCTACCTTAGTGGGCTCTGTGATAGAGACAAAAGCATAGTGCCCACAAAAGTTAGATAAATGTGAAGCTTTTGAGCGTGTGAGAGGTCCCGTGCGCTAATGTCATTGATGATCTTCTCCACTTGCACTTCTTTTGCAACGCGGGATGAGCTGGTTGTCACGAGGAATTTGATCAGCATTTTCTTCAAACCATTTTCCTCATCATGTTCTTCGTGCATCACCGACGCTCTTCATGAACAGGAATGAATTCTTCAAAGCAGATTCTTCAAGAGGAATGACATCCTCGGTTGCCTTCACTTGATAGCATCCTCATGTGTTGGTTCATCTAATACTGTAAGGTAGGTGCTCTCTTTGCGAGCCATTAGTTTCATCGAACCGCACATCTACAAGGTCAACAATCTTGTGAAGAACAATGTTGAAGACTCAGAGGTGTGCGAGTCCTTCCGTAACCAAGCATAAAACCTTCATGTGCTTTCAATGCAAATTTAGAGTTGTGGTGAGGATCTCTAATCCAACATTTAGCAATCAAGACTTTGAAATAACTCACATTGGGTTTCTTGTCGTTGAGGAGTTCATAGGCGTCTTCTTGAAGAATTTGTGAAGATATACTCTGTTGATGATGTGGCACGCAGTATCAATTGCATCAATCCAAAAACGCTGAGGCGTTTTGTATTCATCAAGCATAGTGCGAGCCATCTCAACAAGAGTTCTGTTCTTGCGCTCCACGATGCCATTTTGCTGAGGAGTATAAGGAGCAGATAACTCATGAGTAATACCAAGTTCATCAAGATAGGCATCAAGACCGGAATTCTTGAATTCAGTTCCATTGTCACTTCTGATATGCTTGATCTTCACACCAAAGTTGGTTGAAGCCCTCGAGGAAAATCGTTTGAAGACTTCCTGCACTTCATGTTTGTAAGTAACAATGTGTACCCATGTATATCAAGAGTAATCATCAACAATGACAAAACCATATACAGATGCATCATTAGTGACTGCTGAGTAATGATTAGGTCCAAAGAGGTCCATGTCGGTGTCAAAACCAGCAGATCTCGGGTAGGGGGTCCCGAACTGTGCGCCTAGGCGGATGGTAACAAGAGACGAGGGACACGATGTTTTACCTAGGTTCGGGCCCTCTTGATGGAGGTAAAACCCTACGTCCTGCTTGATTAATATTGATGATATGGGTAGTACAAGAGTGGATCTACCACGAGATCAAGGAGGCTAAACCCTAGAAGCTAGCCTGTGGTATGAATGTTGTAATGGAGGTTATGTCCTACGGACTAAAGCCCCCCGGTTTATATAGACACCGGAGAGGGCTAGGGTTACACAGAGTCGGTTACAATGGTAGGAGATCTACATATCCGTATCGCCAAGCTTGCCTTCCACGCCAAGGAAAGTCCCATCCGGACACGGGACGAAGTCTTCAATCTTGTATATTCGTAGTCTTGGAGTCCGGCGGACGATGATAGTTCGGCTGTCCGGACACCCCCTAGTCCAGGACTCCCTCAGTAGCTCCCGAACCAGGCTTCAATGACGATAAGTCCGGCGCATATGTAGTCTTCGGCGTTGCAAGGCGGGTTCTCCTTCAAATTCCATGTACCTGCCGAACAGTGTCCGACTTCCTCATTAATGTTGCGCTTCTTGGCTTCTATGCCCAATAATGACCTTCTTCCATGCGTCGAACGAATGCGAAAAGCCAGGGTATCTTTAACGTTTCACCCCTAGCTTCACAAATAATCCGCCTATAAGAGAGGCAAGAATCCAGATCCAAATCACACCACCTTCCTTCCGCGAGTCCTCATCGGAGCGCCTCTGACCAAAAACCCATTCTACCATGGACCGTCGACGCGGCTCCTCTTCTCGCGCTCCCAGCCCTCTGCCAGGAGATTGGAGGAGATGTTCCGTTCCGCACAACGAGCTGGTGGTGCTTCAAGCAAAGGGATATCTCCCTCCGGCTTTCATGGTCCCGGTTAGAGCCGGGTTGGCCAGCTACCAAGGCGGGAAACAAGCGGAGGCTACCCCAAGTCCCAACAAAGGGGAGCGGGTGTGCTTCGTCCCCTATGTGATAAGGGGACTCGGATTTCCAATACATCCGTTCCTCCGCGGGCTCCTGGAGTTCTACGGACTCCAGCTCCATCACCTTACGCCCGCCTCTATCCTGCATATTGCGGGTTACGTAGCTCTTTGTGAGCTATTTCTGGGCATCGAGCCCCATTTTGCACTGTGGAAGAGGCTATTCTGCCTCGTACACCGTTCTCACGAGGGGTCCATATACCAAGTGGGCGGTGCTGAAGTATGGCGCATCGCCGGGACCGGATATCTATCCGGAACCCCCAAGAAGGCGTCCGAAGACTGGCCTTTGGAATGGTTTTACATAGAAGACGCTCATTGCGGACCTGTTCGGATCGGCCTCCCGAGTTCAATACTACTCCTCAAGAACGCTTTAGCTGGCGCCATGAGCCCCAAACGGAGGAAGACAAGAGCGTCCATTATCGATGGGCCAAATAAGGTTATTGGCCCACTCGGGTTGACCATGATTGGAGTCATGGCAACATGTATTACGCGGGGGGTGCAGCCACTGCAATACAGGGGCCACCCCATGTGGGATTTCAATGGGGAAGACGACGCCACCCGCCATGGTCGCAAAGGACCGGATTCCGCCGGGGATCTGGTGATGATCCTGTCCGGCCTATACAAGGGGGAGAAGGAGGACTTTCTCCAGACGAACCCTTTGAATGGGTTCTCCATGAACAACCCCCGGCGCTGGGTAAGCGAACACTTTAAGGGTCCGACCCGTGCCTTCGAAGTTTAAGCTTCTCATATTGTGTCGTCGACGCAGGAGCTGCGCCAGATGGTGGAGGACATGATAAGTCCTGCCCCGCAACCCGAGGATCCGGAGAGATCCCGGGATCCGGCCTCTGAAGAGGATTCGAACATAAAGATGGAGCTAATCGACGGGGTGTTCCACCAGCTCAGCATGGGCAATGCTTTAGTCGCCATTACGGCTGACTACCCCGGATTGCGTCCGGCTCCCCAGGTGACTGTGACCGAAGTCTCGACACCATTGTTTCTTCCTTGCTCGTCTCTGACCTTCGCATACGATGGCATTTTGCAGGAGGTGCCTTCAAGGCGGGAAGCCGGGCCCACGGCAGCTGACCAACAAAGGCCAGTCCGGACCAGTAGGCGGAAGAGGAGCGCGGCACGGACTGAATCGTCTCCGCTGAGGTATAGCTCGCATTTAATCATTTGGAGCAACGTTCCTAGGAAGCGTTTAAGTGCTCATGATCTTTGTAGGAGGAAAAGCGCCCGCCGGACTGCGGGCGTGGAGGTTGCCAATCCAACCTCTACCAGCCAGGCTCCAGCGCCCGGTCTGGAGGGGGAGGCAAGCGCAAGGCGCGGGCCGGATATTCCTCCAACGGAGGATGCCGACAGACTGTCCGCCACGAAGTCTGAGGTGGAGAGCGCCATGAACCACAAAGCCGCGGACAAGGTGTTCGTGACGCGTGCTTCTCCCCTGAGGCGTTGAACGCCTTTAACGCGGGGGACGCGCACCTCCGTGCTGCTCAAGATGGTTTTACCAGAGCCACGGAGAAATATGTAAAAGACATACGGGTAAGAGAATTTAATAGTTATATATGCCAGTAGCCCCCGAGACTTAAAGTAGTTATGTTAACTGATTTAAGGATCATTTGAAATGCAGGGTCTTACTAAGAAGAATACCCAATTGTCTCAGGAGTTGTAAGAATGCAAGACCCAACTTGAGGCCGCACTTGCTGCCGCAGGAGGAAACACAGAGACTCCTCCTGGTAACACATTTTTATTCATAAATATAAGCGCTGTGCGGCATGCGCACAAGTCTAATAATGACATTGCAGGTGTCACCGGATAGGCAAGAATTACTGCGCCAGCTGAAGGCCGGCGAGAGGGTGCTGAATAGGGTGCAGCAAGAGAGGAACAAGCTCCAGGATGCCCAAGCCAAGCTCGGGGAAGAGCTGAAAGGTGTTCGGGCCGAGCTGTCTGGCTCCGTTAAGGAGAATGAGCGGCTTCGTCGCGGCATCTATAGTAAGTGCTTAAGCGAACTCTTTTGAAAGGAAGAGTTCGGCGAGGAAGTCAATTGACAAAATGTGACTGTAGGTATTCTCACAGGTCGCCCTACAGAGGAGATGCCCGTATCGACGGGCGATCAACTTCCCGAGCTGTTGCAGCTGCTCGAACGAGTTTGGCAGGCTAAGAGCGGCGCCGTTCAGGCTTTATGGCCGGCCCTTTCCCTGCCCGAAGGCCTTGGGGAGCTTACGGAGAAGCTTCAGGGAATGCGGCAGTGCTTCCATTTGTGGAAGATTTTGGCCTGCCGCCAAGGTGCCAGGGAGGGTTGGGCCATGGTGAAGACGCGGTACAAGAAGGCGGATCCCAACCATATGGCCGAGGTCGGACCTGTGGGGCTCGATGGGAAGGAGATCCCTGTGCGTTTAGTATACGGCCAAGTAGAGTTGGCCGCTAAATTTTCCCAACAGGACTGTAAATTAGACAGCCTATTAGATGGGATTGAGGAGGAATACAGTCAGTAGATTTGACAATGTATTTTTTTAAATGACATATGAAATGCCTTCTAGCCGGATTGTAGATCGTTTGTCTTTGCCGACCTTTTCGCTTCAACCTCGGGACCCTAGAGTCCGGAGTGTGTCCGAATACCTTCTCGGTTAAGAAACAACCGTGGTATGCATGGAGACCAGGCGTAGGGGTCATTAGTGCTTTATCAGACAAGTGCCCAACTAGTTATACTATATTACATGGTTAGTAAGAAACATCTTCCAGGAGAATAGTTCCGTTAAGGGTTCCTTTCTCGGAGGCATGCCCTAAGGTGCATGTCCTGACTGCAAAAAGCGTAAAAAACATCTGGGGCAGATAAATAGATAGGGAAAAATCATCTTTCACATCACCGATCGAATATTCCCTTAAGAACGCTAGCTTTCGGCTTCACCCGTCGAGGTACACATCCGGTGACCGGCAAGAATAATCGCAGAGGTGCTCCTTTACCTCCTAGCCAATAATCGGGAACGTAGGGGTAAGCACAGGAGCCAGGCAACCCAGCTTGGCCAAAACTTAAGTCATATCGATGCATATAATGGTGAGTAAAAGGTACATGTGGAAGCGTGACACATGTGTTGGGCATGAAGCCCTTATAATTGAGCTTCTGGAAAAGAAGCCCCCAGGTATAATGAGTGCGGATGGCACATCAAGTGTATGCGAATAGTGCGCAAGTAGGCCCTTAAGGGCCTTTTAGTAGAAGGGTTAAGAGAAGAAAGGGAAACAAAGGACAGCTGAAGTATAAAAATTTGAATGGGGGAAGGGGACGAACCCTTAGTCCGGCACTAGGCGTAGAATCTTCGGAGGCGGGCTGCGTTCCATGGGTTCGGCTCGAGTCGGTTGCCTGATGCATTTCATTGACAGTACGCCCCGCTGGTCAGGACTTGGTTGATGATGAAGGAGCCCTCCCACTTGGGCTTGAGTTTGTCCTTTTTCTTGTCCGGCAGGCGTAGAACTAGTTCGCCAACATTATAAGTCTTGGCCCGTACTTCTCTGCTTTGATATCTTCGAGCCTGCTGCTGATAGAATGTGGAACGAGCCTTGGCGACGTCGCGTTCTTCCTCCAATTCGTCCAAGCTGTCCTGCCGATCCAGCTCGGCCTCTCTTTCTTCGTACATGCGCACTCAAGGTGAGTCATGAATAATGTCGCAGGGCAGAACTGCCTCTGTGCCGTATACCATAAAAAATGGTGTGAATCCGGTAGTACGGTTGGGTGTTGTCCGCAGTCCCCAAAGCACGGAGTCGAGCTCCTCTACCCAGTGCGTGTCAGATTTAGTAAGTGACCGCACTAGTCTGGGTTTAATGCCGCTCATTATTAGACCATTTGCTCGTTCCACTTGACCGTTGGTTTGAGGATGATAGACTGAAGCGTAGTCGAGCTTAATGCCCATGTTTTTGCACCATGATCTAACCTCGTCGGCCGTAAAATTCATGCCGTTATCGGTGATGATGCTGTGGGGGACACCAAAACGGTGTACCACCCCGGAGATAAAGTCTATCACTGGTCCAGACTCTGCCGTTTTGACTGGTTTGGCCTCTATCCATTTGGTGAATTTGTCCACCATGACCAATAGGTACCTTTGCTTGTGGGTTCCCCCTTTAAGGGGTCCAACCATGTCAAGCCCCTGCATCATGACGGCCAAGTGATGGGTATAGTTTTGAGGGCAGTGGGTGGCATATGGCTCTGATTAGCAAAGAGCTGACAACCGACGCATCTTTGGACTAAGTCCTGAGCATCTGCCCAGGCCGTCGGCTAATAAAACCCTGTACGGAATGCCTTTCCTACAAGGGCCCGAGCTGTTGCGTGGTGTCCGCCTAGTCCGGCATGAATTTCAGCCAGGAGGTTTCGCCCTTCTTCTTCGGAGATACACCTTTGAAGGACTCCGGTTGTGCTTTTCTTATAAAGTTCTCCCTCGTGGACCTTGTAAGCTTTAGATCGCCGGATTATGCAGCGGGCCTCATTTTGGTCTTCGGGAAGTTCCTGCCTCAAAGAAGTAGGCTAGGAATGGTTCTGTCCACGGGGCGATTACTGCCATTATGTCGTGGGCTGAAGGTGTTATGTCATCGGCTGAATCGCCGGTTAGCGCAGTTTTTTCCGGTTTGTCATTTCCGGACTCCTCTTCCCATAGTACGGATGGCTTGAAGAGCCGTTCCAGGAAGATGATTGGAGGGACAACGTCATGTTTCGCACCGATCGTGCGTAACGCCGGCTGCTTGGTTATTATCTCGCCACGTGATGGAATTCAAGTCCTTCAAACCGAAATGACATTTTAGGACAGCGTTGCGATATGCTACCATTTTCGGATCCTTGGCGTCAAAGTCTCCATTTATTTGGGATATTGCAAGGTTTGAATCCCCGCGCACCTCTAGGCGTTGAATGCCCATGGAGATTGCCATCCGGAAACCATGTAATAGGGCCTCGATTCGCTGCGTTGTTGGAGTCCGTGTACATTATTTGAAGTACATATCGATCAGTCCCCGGTCGGGGGCGTCAATCGACGCCACCCTCGATCCGCCAACATTTTAGAGCCATCGAAGTGCATAATCCAATTGGAGTATGCGCCGTACTCTTTAGGGAGTTCGGCTTCGGTCCATTCAGCGACAAAGTCTGCCAAAATTTGTGACTTTATAGCTCGCCGAGGTTTGTAAGTTATATCGAATGGTAAGAGCTCAATGGCCCATTTTGCAATCCTGCCCGTTGAGTCACGGTTATTTATAATGTCGTTGAGTGGTACTTCCAAGGCCACTATTATCGAACACTCTTGAAAGTAGTGTCGAAGCTTCCGGGATGCCATGAACACCGCATACGCTATCTTCTGATAGTGCGGGTAACAGGACTTGCAGGGGGTTAACACAGTGGATACGTAATACACTGGTTTTTGAAGAGGGAATTTATGCCCTTCTGTCTCTCGTTCGACGACGAGTACCGTGCTTACAACTTGATGTGTTGCTGCGATGTATAACAACATTGGTTCGCCCAGGTTGGGTGCTGCCAGGACCGGATTTGTTGCCAATATGGCTTTTATTTCTTCGAGTCCGGCAGTGGCAGCATCCGTCCACTCGAAGTGTTCGGTGCGCCTAAGGAGGTGATAGAGGGGCAATGCCTTTTCTCCTAGACGGGAGATAAAGCGGCTTAGAGCCGCCACGCATCCGGTCAATTTTTGTATTTGCTTGAGGTCTTTTGGGATATCTAGTTGTGACAAAGCTCGGATTTTGGCTGGGTTTGCTTCAATTCCTCTACCGGATACAATAAAGCCAGTAGCTTTCCGGTTGGTACGCCGAAAACGCATTTTTCCGGATTCAGCTTGATGTCATATGCTCTGAGGATGTCAAATGTGAGCCTCAAGTCGTCTACTAAAGTTTCGACGTGTTTGGTTTTGACGACTACGTCGTCTACGTATGCCTCTACTGTTTTGCCGATCTGGGTGGCCAGACATGTTTGAATCATGCGTTGATATGTTGCGCCGGCGTTTTTAAGTCCGAAGGGAATCGTGTTGAAGCAGAATGGTCCATATGGAGTAATGAATGCCATTGCGGCTTGGTCAGCTTCCGCCATCTTGATTTGATGGTATCCGGAGTATGCGTCAAGGAAACACAATGAATCGTGTCCTGCAGTAGCATCGATTATTTGATCGATGCAGGGGAGGGGGAAGGGATCCTTTGGGCAAGCCTTATTGAGGTCTTTAAAATCGACACATAGGCGCCAGGATTTATCCTTCTTTGGTACCATTACCAGGTTTGCTAGCCAGTCCGGATGTTTGATATCTCTGATGAATCCGGCCTCCAATAGTTTGGCTAGCTCTTCCCCCATTGTCTGTCTTTTGGGTTCGGAAAATCGTCGAAGAGCCTGTTTGACTGGCTTGAATCCTTTTAGGATGTTTAGGCCGTGTTCTGCTAATCTGCGTGGGATTCCTGGCATATCCGAGGGGTGCCAGGCGAAAATGTCCCAATTTTCCCGAAGGAATTCTCGCAGTGCGGCGTCTACATGAGGGTTCAATTGTGCCCCGATGGAGGCCGTCTTTGTTGGGTCCGTTGGATGGACGTGGAATTTTACTATTTCATCTGCTGGTTTAAAGGAGGTGGACTTGGATCTCTTATCGAGTATCACATCGTCCCTATTCAGTGTAGAGCACAGCGCAGTGAGTTCTTCTGCCGCTAGGGCTTCGGATAGCGCCTCCAGTGCTAATGCGGCTGTCTTGTTCTCGGCGCGTAATGCTATGTCCGGATCACTAACGAGAGTGAATATTCCACCGGGCCCAGGCATTTTGAGCTTCATGTACCCGTAATGGGGTACGGCTTGAAAATTTGTGAATGCCTCCGTCCTAGTATAGCGTGATATCCGCCGTTGAGCGGGCCACTTGGAACATGACTTCTTCGGATCTGTAATTGTCCGGCGAGCCGAACACCACATCAAGTGTGATTTTTCCGGTGCAGCGTGCTTCCCGGCTGGGTATTATTCCTCTGAAGGTTGTGCTGCTTCGCTCAATACGGCTCCAGTCTATTTCCATTTTCTGAAGAGTTTCCTTGTAGATGAGGTTTAATCCGCTGCCGCCATCCATGAGGACCTTTGTAAGTCGAAAGTCGTCCACTATAGGACTAAGCACCAGTGCGGGTTGTGCTCGGGCTGTTCGGAATTTAGGTTCGTCGCTGGCGTTGAAGGTAATGGCTGTGTCGCTCCATGGATTTGTTGTTGCTACTTGGTAGACTTCGGCGAGGCCGCGGATTGTTCGTTTCCGCATATTATTTGATGCGAAGGTCTTGAAGACTGTTGATACCGTATCGGTATTGTTGGAGTGGTTTTCTGGGGCTAGAAGCTCCTCGCCACTTTTGGCCACCTGCCATAATATCCAACATGCTCGGAGGCTATGTGTTGGGACGGCGCCCTCAGTCTTGTGAAGTTTACAGGTCCGCCGAGCCATCCATCGATCTGACGGTTCCGTGCCCTCTTTGGGGTTTTTGCTTTTGGTTTTTGTATCGGTGCACGAGTGTAGTGCACCCTTTTGTTGCGGACTGGGGTTGGGGCGGATTGTCCCAAAAATTATTTTCGGTTTTCCGAAATTCTCCATCGCCACATACTTTTGTACTATGGGCGCCAGTCGGCAAAGCGTGTAATTTTACGATGGTGACGGCGTTCAAGATTCCCGATCCGTGCAATTATTGCAAAAATTGAGATTATGTTATCCTCCGGCAGTCCTTTATCCTGTCCATGACCAGAGGAATCGCCCAATAGTGATGTCTTGTTTCAGCGGGCTCTTGCCGGATTAGATATAGATCGCATATGTCTGGGCGGGTGGGTGGAATTAAGTCCGGAACCCTGCCCGTCTCAAGGCTTAAAGGCCGGGAAGTTTCCAAATTCGGAAGTTTGGATTGCTGGACGTGGTCCAGCAAGTCCGGAACGATGCATGATTTTAAGATCAGTGCTCGATAGAAGTCCGTCCCTCCGCGGAAATACGGCATGGAGGGTTCGGGAACCCGGACGTGACTAGTTTTCAATATAGGAAAAGAGTCGCCGCATTGTTCCTCTACCACTATGACGTGGTGGGTGACCTGGGGAGAGTTAATCTCTCTCTGATCAGTTTTAAGCCCGATCGATCGTGTGCATGCGACTCCTGGCGGCGATGCGATCCAAGAGCACGCTGATGACGAGAGCTCTATTGGATCCAGCTGCTCGGCGGATTCGAGCCGACGCGAAGATTGCTTTTGCGACTTGAGAAGTCATTGTCGAGCGATGGACCGGACAGCGGTCATAAGAAAACCACCTAGCCGGATAGTTTGGCCGGAGGCCAAGGCCCCTTTGGCAAAAATACCGTCCTTGAAGACGGGTGGAGGCATCCTTCCTATCGGCGACGACACAAAGGAACTCTCAATGAAAGCACCAATGTCGGTGTCAAAACCGGCAGATCTCGGGTAGGGGCTCCCGAACTGTGCGTCTAGGCGGATGGTAACAGGAGACGAGGGACACGATGTTTTACCCAGGTTCGGGCCCTCTTGATGGAGGTAAAACCCTACGTCCTGCTTGATTAATATTGATGATATGGGTAGTACAAGAGTGGATCTACCACGAGATCAAAGAGGCTAAACCCTAGAAGCTAGCCTATGGTATGAATGTTGTAATGGAGGTTATGTCCTACGGACTAAAGCCCCCCGGTTTATATAGAGACCAGAGAGGGCTAGGGTTACACAGAGTCGGTTACAATGGTAGGAGATCTACATATCCGTATCGCCAAGCTTGCCTTCCACGCCAAGGAAAGTCCCATCCGGACACGGGACGGAGTCCTCAATCTTGTATCTTCGTAGTCTTGGAGTCCGGCGGACGATGATAGTCCGGCTGTCCGGACACGCCCTAGTCCAGGACTCCCTCAGTCCATGTGAAGCAATTCGAATGGACGGGTAGTGGTCATGATAGCCTTCGCTGGATGCTTGGCCTTGGTCATTTTTCCAGCTTCACAGGCTCCGCATAAGTGATCCTTGAGGAATTTGACATTCTCAATGCCAATGACATGCTTCTTCTTCGCAAGCGTGTTCAATTTCCTCATGCCTGCGTGACCAAGTCGTCGATGCCATAGCCAGCCTTCTGAAGCTTTTGCAAGTAAACACACGGCCGGTTGTGGTCCTGTAGAGAAATCAACAATATATAGATCTCCTCTCCTAAAGCCTTCGAAGACTTTGGAATTGTCAGCTTCCATAATCACAACACAAATGATACTTGCCAAAGACGACAACCATATCAAGATCACAAAGCATTGAGACTGACATGAGATTGTATCCTAAGGACTCAACAAGCATGACTTTGTCCATGTGTTTATCCTTAGAGATTGCAACCTTACCAAGACCCAATACCTGACTTTTGCCTTTGTCAGCAAAGATGATATGCCTCAGAGGTGATGGTGATAAAGGAGCATCCATCAATAGATTCTTGTCACCAGTCATGTGATTCGTACATCCACTATCGAGGACCCATTTAGTAGTTTTGGGTTGATCATCCTGCAGATGAATTAGTGTAGCTTACAATCTCATATGCTTCATCAGTGAAGAATATGATATCAAGTTCATCGATGAATTTCATCAAGCGATGAAATGATATAGCGAGATGAGGGCGTGTGAAATGAAAGTTCATTTCATCATGATTCGCCTCGTCCTTTCGGGCATTTCGTCAGTCCCCAAAGAAATTCTTCAGACATTAAAGCACGTCTGGAGACCTGACCCTGCAGAAGAGATTAGTTCTTTTTCTTCACCACCCACATCTGTAGGGGTGGCAAAGAGTTCATCATTCTGCGAGCACCATATGAGAAAGGTGGCAAAGATGCCAAACCGTTTCGTTTCACATAAGAGGGGTTAGGGTAAGCATATGAATAAGCAAAGTAATTCTTCGAGGACTTATGAACATAATGGTTTGATGAATAATGCATATATTCATAGCCCTTAGCTCTACCCTGCGAGACAGAGTTGTTAGCACGATGATAATCATATGAGGACTTTGATGCTTTTGAGGAATTTGATCCGTGTGAGGAATTTGGTCCATATGAGGACTTGGATCCATATGAAGAGTTTGGTCCATATGAAGAGTTTGATCTGGGGTTCCTGTTCTTCAAAGGTGGTGTCATGAGGACATTCACCTGAAGACTTTCAACATAACTTTTGGGAACCCAGATTTTCTTCATAGGGGAACCGTTCCTGCAGTTAGTGCCAACATATCTAGCAAATACTTCACCATTCTGATTTTTGAACAGTTTATAGTTGGAGTCAAATGACTCATCAGAAGAATGAGGAGATTCACATGTAAAGCCAGATAAGTTAGATGGATCAACTGGAGATCCCTTTGCAGCAACCCATGAGGTTTTAGGGTACTGCTGAGGCTTCCAATATGTTCCATCAGCATTAAGTTTCCTCTCAAAGGCAATACCCTCTTTCCTAGGGTTTCTGTTGAGGATCTGCTTTTTAAGCACATCACAAAGTGTCTGATGCCCTTTGAGGCTTTTGTACATGCCTGTCATGTACAGTTCCTTCAGCCCTGCATTGTCAGTGATACTAGCAATGTCCTCAGATGAGGAATTAGTGATAGCAGAGGCAGATGAAGAATTTGTAACAGTTGAAGCATTTGAACATTCAGGTGAAGAATTAGCAGATTCATGTTCAATGCACTTTAAGCAAGGAGGAACAAATTCTTCCTGAGAAGCACTGATTTGTTGAGCTAGTAATGAATCGTGCTCCTTCTGAAGATCTTCATAGCACACTCTTAACTTTTCAAGATCTTCCTTTCTTTGAAGAGATTCAAGAGAAAGCTTCTCATGATCTTGCTTTTCTTGAAGAAATTCATAAGAAAGTTTCTCATGATCAGATAAGAGAGTGTTATGATGACTTTGAAGGTTGTCAAACCTAGACTGAAGTCTCTGAAGATTTTTAGTCAGGGCTTTAGTGCGGTCCATTTCTTCACCCAACATATCATCACTTTTTTCTAGCATGTTTTGAACCTTCTCAAAAGCCCTTTGTTGTTTCACAGCAATATTAGCAAGTTTAGAGTAGCTGGGCTTGAGATCCTCATCAGATTCATTTTCACTAGATTCAGAGGAGTTGTATTTGAGTACCTTTGCACCTTTTGCCATGAAGCAATAGGTGGGATCGTAGTCATCATTATCTTCATCAGGCTTGTCGGTTGAGTCAGTTTTTTCAGTGTTGAAGATGGACTTGCTGACGAAAGCAGTAGCGAAAGCCAGACTCGCCACACCAAATTCAGATTCTTTAGACGCCTCATCTTCATCATTTTCCTCAGATTCAGCTTCAGAGTCCATTTCCTTGCCAATGAATGCCCGAGCCTTCTTGGAGCTTCTCTTCTTGTGAGATGAAGGCTTCGAGGATTTTGATGACGAAGATTTTGACGATTTCTTCTTCTTCTTCGCATCATCAGAACTGTAATCCTTGTATTTCTTCTTCTTCATTTCCTTTTCCCACTGCGGACAATCTTGAATATAGTGACCAGGTTTCTTGCATTTGTGGCACTGCCTTCTCTTATAGTCACTGGAAGAGGAATCACTGCTTCTTGAGGATTGTCCAAAGCGACCACATCTTCAAAACTTTTGGAATTTCTTCACAAGCAGTGCTAGCTCCTGGCTCAATTCTTCAGGATCACCAAGGCTGCTACCAGAATCCTCATATTTCAGAGTCAGACACGGCCTTGGCCTTCAGGGCACGTGGTTTGCCATACTTTTAACCATAGAGATCTCTCTTTTCAGCAAGCTGGAACTCGTGAGTATTTAGCCTTTCGAGGATATCAGCAGGATCAAGAGACTTGTAGTCAGCACGTTCTTGTATCATCAGTCCCAGAGTGTCAAATGAGGAATCAAGCGATCTCAACAGTTTCTTCACCACTTCATGATCAGTGATGTCAGTGGCACCGAGGGCTTGAAGCTCATTTGAAATGTCAGTGAGGCGATCGAAGGTTTGTTGGACATTTTCATTGTCGAGTCTTTTGAAGCGGTTAAAGAGATTCTGATGAACATCAACTCGAGAGTCACGCTGAGTTGAGACTCCTTCATTTACCTTGGACAGCCTATCCCAGATAAGCTTAGAAGTTTCCAAAGCACTCACCCTTCCATACTGTCCTTTGCTCAGATGGCCACATATGATATTCTTTGCTTGAGAATCGAGTTGTTTGAATCTCTTCACATCGGTAGTGTTCAGTGTGGGTGAGACGGAAGGAACACCATTTTCCAAAACATACCAAAGATCGTTATCAATTGCCTCAAGATGCATTCGCATCTTGTTCTTCCAGTAGGGGTAGTCCGTTCCATCAAAGGTAGGACACCCAGCCGAGACCTTGATCATACCTGCGGTTGACATAACTAAAACTCCAGGCGGTTAAACCAAAATCACACAGAACAAGGGAGTACCTTGCTCTGATACCAATTGAAAGTGCGTTATATCGACTAGAGGGGGGGTGAATATGCGATTTTTATGAATTCTTCACTGAGAAATTTTCCGGTGAGGAAATTCCTTACCGAAGAACTACTAGCAGCAGAATAAGTACTCAGATGTAAGCATAACAGGATACAAGCATGGTCATCATGATGAAATGAAGACTAGCACAGAGTACCGAAAGCATAAACGCAGGATAACAAGATGAAGACAAACAGACTGAAGAAATTGAACTGAGGAATTTGTGAAAGTCTTCAGTCAAAATCTTCAAGCACAGATATGAACAAACATTCAACACAGTAATGAGGAAATGAAAGGGTTGAGGAGATAGAACCAGTTAGTTGGTGAAGACAATGATTTGGTAAACCAGTTCCAAGCTGCTTTGTCTCGGTTATGCGTCTGTTGGAGCGGCTCAAGATTTAAACTCGAGGACACGCATCCGGACACCCAGACTCTAAGTCGCAACTCAGGACACCCAGTCCTCACCGTATTCTCCTTGAACTAAGACCACGCAGGTCTCGTCCAATCACTCGTGGTAAGTCTTCAGGTGACTTCCAAACCTTCACAGACTTGGTCACTCGGCAATCCACAATTCCTCTTGGATGCTCTAGACCTTGACGCCTAACCGTCTGGAAGAAGCACAGTCTTCAAAGGTAACAAGCATCGGATCCACGCGGGGTCAATTTCTTCAGTGATGCTCAATCACTTTGGGTTTGTGGGGGTTTGGTTTTGGGGTTTTCCTCACTTGATGATTTTCGCTCAAAGTCCTCGGAGGATGGGTTGCTCTCAGATGACAAGTGTCAAGTTCTCTCGGAGCAGCCAACCAACTAGTGGTTGTAGGGGGCGGCTATTTATAGCCTAGGGAGCAGCCCAACATGATAAGACATAAATGCCCTTCAATGATATGACCGTTAGGTGGATAAGATATTTTGGACAGCCGGCGCGCAGCACAACAACGGTCAGAAATTTGACTCTCAAATTCCTCGGGGCTATCATGTTCCTCACTGTGTAGGCAATTCGCACTAGCGAATTCCTAACTCCTCGATCGAACAAAGTCATCAAGGACGGAAGAACTGTGTCTCTCCATCAAGAACTTGACTGAATCGTATGAGATTTCAATGGCTTCACTCGAAGGGATTGGTAGGTATAGGATTTTGAGTTGAGCATCACATGGAAATTTTTCCTTAGTATTTCCTCGACCCCCTTTAACAGTATGGTGTTTCCTATGACTCAAGAAAGAGAAAATGAAACTACGAAAACAAAAGTCTTCACGCTTCATGTTCCTCAAATGAATACCAAGTCTTAAAGGTCACACCAATTTCTTCACTTTCAAAGTCTTCAGAAAGTCTTCAGAATATCAAAGTCTTCAGTCGAAGAACTTCATTTTTAGGGGTCGACTTTCTATGTAAATATCAAACTCCTCATAGACTTATAGACCTGTGTACACTCACAAACGCATCAGTCCCTTAACCTTAAGTCTTCAATACACCAAAATCACTAAGGGGCACTAGATGCACTTACATCGGTCAAACCGCATAACAAAATACGTTGTTCCCTTTGTCAACGGCATGTTACTTGCCCGAGATTCGATCGTCGGTATCATCGTACCTAGTTCAATCTCGTTACCGGCAAGTCTCTTTAATCGTTCCATAATGCTTCATCCCGCAACTAACTCATTAGTCACATTGCCTGCAAGGCTTATAGTGATGAGCATTACCGAGAGGGCCCAGAGATACCTCTCTGATACAGGGAGTGTGTAAGTGCATCTAGTGCCACCCCTAGTTGGTTTTGGAGTATTGACGACAAAGTTGGTTGAGGGACTAATGCGTTTTGTGAGAATTGCAGGATAACGCAGGTAGTGTCCCTCATTGATTCGGTTTACCTATTGGAGATGACCCCTAAAAATGTATGTAGACATTGAAGACAATGGTGGTATGAGAAGATATTCATATTGAAGACTATGACATGAGAAGACATTGCGTGAACACTTTGGAGCGCGAAGACTGTGTGTTTTCGTTGTTTCTTTTTCTTCTTTGATGAGTCATAGGAACCACCGTACTATTAAGTGGGGTCCAAGTGAACTAAGTCAGAGTGACTGAAGTGATGCTCAACCCAAATCCTATGTCTTCGAGCGAAGACAATGAGAGCAAATCTTATCCAGAGCTGGATGAGTCAGCTTTGCTTGTAGCCCAAGTAAAGTTGCCGCGTGTGTTTGAAATCGATCGTTGGAACACGTGTCGGTTCCTTAGTGACCTGGGTCATTTTGGACAAATCAGGTCGGGTTGCTGGTGGCTATAAATAGTCCACCCCTACACCATAAATTGGTGGCTGCTCGAGTTTGTGCACGGCTTTTGTCATTGAGAGCAACCCACCTCGAAGCATTTGAGAGAGAGATCCTTGCGAGACAAAGCCCAAACACCCGAGCCAAAGAGTGTTAGGTATCATCAAGTCTTTACATGCATGTGACACAAGACTTATTACACTTGAGGATCGTGAATCCTCCGGCCGGTTAGGCGTCGCGTTCTGAGCATCCAAGAGTCATTGTGGATTGCCGGTGAGCGAAGTCTGTGAAGGTTTGGAAGTCTCCTTGAAGACTTACCAGAGTGATTGGGTGAGGACCGGTGTCCTTAGCTCAAGGGAATAAGGTGAAGACATGGTCTTCGAGTTAAATCTCAGCCTCCCTAACTGACGTCATAGTTGTCACAAAGAATCGAACTGGTCAAACAAATCCTGTGTCTTCAACAAGCAACTGGTTCTATCTCTTCCAACCTTACTTAAGTTTGTCTTCATGAAGTCATTGCTTATCTGTTTATCTGTTTGACTTCATAGCTTGACTACTATTGTTGATTGACTTCACACTATCTTCCATCTTGATCCTTACTACCTTCTCGCTATTAGTCCCTGACTTTCACATCATTACTTACTTGACTATGGCTTGTTTAGGGTAGTTTATCTTCTGCTGCATATCAATTAGGTTGTTTCTGTTGTTTGTCTTCGAAACTTCCAAGTTTTGAAGACTCTCATAAAAATCGCCTATTCACCCCCCCATCTAGTCGATACTAGCACTTTCAATTGGTATCAGAGCAAGGTACTCCCTTGTTCTGTGTGATTCGGTTTAACCACCTGGAGTTTCAGCTATGTCGACTGCAGGGATAATCAAGGCCTCCGCTGCTTGACCCGTGTTCGATGGAACTGAATATCCCTACTGGAAGAATAAGATGCGCATGCATCTTGAAGCCATTGATGTCGACCTCTGGTATGTCATCAAGAATGGCATTCCCAAAACTGGTGAAGGTGTCACCCCCACTGATGTCAAGTTCATTCAACTGGACTCTACTGCGAAGAATATCATCTGTGGTCATCTGACCAAAGGACAATATGGTCGTGTGAGTGCTCTAGAAACGTCGAAGCTAGTCTGGGACTGGCTATCCAAAGTCAATGAAGGCGTTTCAACCCAGAGAGATCAAAGAATCAGTGTTCTCCGCAACCTCTTCAACCGCTTCAAGAGATACGACAATGAGAATGTCCAGCTCACGTTTGATCGCCTCACTGATATCACAAATGAACTTCAAGCTCTTGGCGCAACTGAGATTACCAAGCATGAAATCGTCAAGACACTACTGAGATCACTTGACAGCTCCTTTGATACCCTTGCCCTCATGATACAAGAACGTCCTGACTTCAAGACACTCGATCCGTCTGATATACTTGAGAGGCTCAACACACACGAGTTTCAGCTATCTGAGAAAAGAGATATCTATGGTCCAGGCTATGGCCTAACTCGTGCTTTGAAGGCAAAAGTTGTTTCCTCATCTAAAGAAGAATCTGACTGCAGTTCTGAAGATCCTGAAGACATTGGAAGGGAACTTTCTATGCTTGTGAAGAAGTTCCAGAAATTCACAAAGAAGAAAGGCTTCAGAAAGTCTTCACGATCTAGCTCAAGGAATGATGAAGCTTCCACACATGATCACAAGAAGAGAACCTGCCACAAGTGCAAGAAACCTGGTCACTACATATCTGAGTGTCCACAGTGGGACAATGAGAAGAAGAAGAAGAAAAGCAAGGAATATGATTCCGATGACAAGAAGAAGACGAAATCCTCAAAGTCTTCTAAGTCTTGTTCCAAGTCTTCATCATACAAGAAGAGCACATCTGGCAAGGCTCGAGCTTTTGTTGGCAAGGAAATAGATTCAGAGGAGGAGTCTACTTCCGAGGAGGCGGAGGTGGATTCTGGAGAGGAGTCTGACCCTGGTGTTGCAAGTCTGGCTCTAGCCACTGCCTATGTTGCCAAGTCCATCTTCAACACTGAAGACAATGACTTCCACACCAACGCTGAAGCTAATGACGAAGACGATCCTACTCCCACCTACTGCTTCATGGCACGCGGTGCCAAGGTAAAATCACGCGATGCTTACTTTCAAACTTCAAGTGAAGATGACTCTAATTGTGAATCCAAATCCAGCTACAAAACACTTGCTAAAATTGCAACTGAACAACAAAAGGCTATGGAACATACTCAAAAACTGTTAGAAAAAAGCGATGACCTATTGGACGCTAAAATGACACGTTCACAGTCCTTAGTTGATGACACAAAAAATCTTCATGCTAAGTACCAAGACCTTGAAGGTTGTCATGAATCGCTCTCAACAACTTATGAAAGGCTCTCCTATGATTATCTTCAAAGGAAACAAGATCTTGAGAAATTGAGAGCGACTCATGAAGATCTTCAAAAGGTGAATGAGTCACTTCGCACCCAACAGATCAGTTCCGCTCAGGAAGGACTTGAACCACCATGTCTAAAATGCATTGAGCGTGAGAACACTACATCTGTTCTTTGAATGTTCCATCGCTGCTATCGTTTCATTGTCTTCACCTCTTGATGTGGTCACTAACCCCTCTGCATAGGATACCACTTCTGTTGTTGATGAAAATGCTATGTTGAAGACATTGCTTGAAACAGGATGTACAAAAGTTTGAAGGACATCGACTCTCTCGCGATGTCCTCAAAAGCGGATTCTGAACGAAACCCTAGGAAAGAGGGTGTTGGGTTGAAAGGAAAATGAATGTTGATGGCTCGTCTTTGGAAGCTTTGAGCGGTACCCCAAAACCACATGGGTTGTTGCAAAGGAACCTTCATAGATCCATCCACTTTATCTGGCTTTACCTGTGCTAATCCTATTATCATTGATGAATCCTTTGATGCAAACTATAAGCTATTCAAAAATCAGAATGGTGAAGTGTTTGCCAGGTACATTGGTACTAACTCAGGGAATGGACCACCTATGAAGAAGATCTGGTTACCTAAGTGGTACATTGAGAATCTTCCTGTGAATGTCATCATGACACCACCTAGGAAGAAGACAAACCCCTTACCTATAGCTTCATATGGCCCAAAGGCTTCATACAGATACAAGACTCACATGAGTCACCCTAACGCCAATGTTTTGCAGGGAAATCATACTCAGACTTATGAATATGAGCGTGTATCTTCGAACCGCTATGTTCATAGGACTAAGAACTTTTCTGCTTATTCATATGAGTATCATTCATCTCCTGCAAGGTTATTTGCTAGGGCTCCAAAGCCAAAATTCTCAGATGCTGCACTTAGACTCATTGCTTCTAAGCCCCCACTAAAAATGTGGGTGGCAAAGAAGAACTAACTCTCTTTTGCAGAAAATGGTCTCCAGCCAGCAATCAATGGCATCCGATGCTATTGCTGGGGACCTAAAACTCACTAAGGACGCACATTAAAATATAATTCTATATGCTTCACATCTGAATTTCTTATCAGTCAAACTCTGTCCTAACCTTGAGATAAGCTGTGAATGTCCCTATATGTATCAAATGCATATGCTTCACAACACTTGTGTGAAGCCTATCCTCCTAACTGCACTGTAGGGTACATCACCAAAAGCTTCTGAATGGATTATGGACAGTGGATGCACAAATCATATGACTGGTGATCGAAGTCTTCTCATGGACTCAACCTTCGTCCATCCGACAAGAGTCACATCACATTTGCTGACACTGGTAAAAGCAAAGTATTGGGTCTAGGTAGAGTTGCAATCTCAAAGGATCAACACATGGATAAAGTGATGCTTGTTGAATCCATTGGTTTCAACTTAATGTCTATCTCAAAGCTTTGTGACTTAAACATGATTGTGATATTTGGCAAATATCGTTGCCTTGTACTAATGGAATCTGACAAATCTCTAGTCTTTGAAGGGTATCGAAAAGATGATCTATACATGGTAGATTTCTCAGCAGGTCCACAGCTTGCCGTATGTATTCTTACAAAAGCTTCAGAATACTGGCTCTGGCATCGAAGGCTGGGACATGCTGGCATGAGGAACTTACACTCACTCGTCAAGAAGAAGCATGTCATAGGCATCGAAGATGTTAAGTTCAAGAAGGATCATCTGTGTGGTGCCTGTGAAGCTGGAAAGATGACAAGGGCAAAGCACCCATCCAAGACAATCATGACAACATCTCAACCCTTCGAGCTGTTACACATGGACTTGTTCGGACCCACGCACTACTCCACCCTCACAACAACTGCCTTTCTCTACGACTTCGTCATTGTTGACGACTACTCAAGATACACATGGGTACATCTAATTCTTTACAAGACTGAAGTGCAAGATGTCTTCAGACGCTTTGCAAATCGAGCAATGAACAATTATGGAGTGAAGATCAAGCACATCAGAAGTGACAATGGCACTAAATTCAAGAACACTGGACTTGATCTCAGATCTGGATACAATGGGAATCACTCATGAGTTCTCTCGCTCCATACACACCTCGGGAAAATGGCATCGTTGAGCGCAAGAAGAACCCTCATTGAAATGGCTCGAACAATGCTAGATGAGTACAAGACACCAAGAAAGTTCTCGGCGAAGCTATTGATACAAAGATGTCACATCATCAACCGAGTGTACGCTCATAAGCTTCAACAAAACATCATATGAGCTACTTATCGGCAAGAAGCCAAATGTCGCCACTTGAGTATTTGGAGCAAGATGTTGGATCAAGGATCCCCATCACAAGTCAAAATTTGCACCTAAGGCTCACGAAGGCTTCATGCTTGGCTATGGAAAGGATTCACACTCCTACAGAGTCTTCAACCTTTATCTCTAAAAAATCGTTGAAACCATGGATGTGAAATTTGATGAAACCAATGGTTCACAGAGAGAGATTCTACCAAGCACACTGGATGAAGCTCCTTCAAACGAGGCAATCAAGCTGATGGGAACTGGTGAAATCATGCCCTCTGAAGCACAGCCTGAAGAGGAACTTATCATCTCCGCACCAAATCAACCTGAAGACAATGCTCAGTCCGAAGACAATCCTCCCAATGATGACAATGATCAGCCAGAGCAAAATCTTCGTCCTGTTCATCCTCGTGTTGCAAATGAAGTTCAAATAGAAAAGATAATTGACAGCAGCAATGCACCTGGTCCGCTCACTCGATCAAGAGCTACACAGCTAGCAAACTTCTGTGGGCACTTTTTATTTGTGTCAATATCAGAACCCAAGAAAGTTGCTGAAGCTTTTATGGAACCTGAATGGATTCAAGCCATGCAAGAAGAACTTCAACAGTTCAAACTGAATAATGTCTGGGAACTTGTCAAACGACCTGATCCTCGCAAGCATAACATTATTGGAACAAAATGGATATATCGAAACAATCAATATGAGCATGGTCAAGTCGTCAGAAATAAAGCACGTCTTGTGGCTCAAGGATACACTCAAGTTGAAGGAATTGACTTCGATGAAACATTTGCTCCTGTTGCTAGGCTTGAAGCTATTCGCATACTGCTAGCCTATGCTAATCATCACAATATCTTGCTATATCAAATGGATGTGAAGAGTGCATTTCTCAATGGCAAGATTGAAGAAGAAGTGTATGTCGCACAACCACCTGGCTTTGAAGATCCAAAACATCCTGATATGGTGTACAAGCTAAACAAGGCAATCAGATGGCCTCAAACAAGCCCCTCGTGCTCGGTATGATACAATCAAAGACTTCTGAAGAGCAAAGGCTTCAAACACGGATCCCTAGATCCCACTCTTCACGAAGACATATGATGGTGAACTGTTTGTGTGCCAAATATATGTGGATGACATAATCTTCGGATGCACCAACCAGAAGTACAGTGATGAGTTTGGGTACATGATGCAAGAGCAATATCAAATGTCCATGATGGGTGAGCTGAAGTTCTTCCTTGGTCTTCAAATTCATCAGCAGAGGAATGGCATCTTCATATCTCTAGAGAAATACCTCAAAGTTTGTCTAAAGAAGTTTGGAATGGAAGACTGCAAAGGCTACACGACGCCAATGCCAGCCAAGCACCATCTTGGTCCCAACGACAATGGTAAAGAGTTCGATCAAAAGGTATACCACTCCATGATTGGTTCTTTGCTTTATTTATGTGCATCTAGGCCAGATATTATGCTTAGTGTTTGCATGTGTGCTCGGTACCAAGCGGCACCAAAGGAATCGCATCACTTAGCTGTGAAGCGAATTCTTCGATATTTGGCTTACACCCCAACACTCGGATTATGGTATCCCAAGGGCTCAAGATTCGATTTGGTTGGATTCTTGGATGCTGATTATGTTGGTGACAAGGTGGATCGCAAGTCTACATCTGGCACATGCCATTTTCTTGGTCGATCACTTGTCTGTTGGTATTCGAAGAAGCAGAACTGTGTATCACTCTCAACTGATGAATCTGAATACATTGCTGCTCGATCCTGTTGTGCTCAGCTTCTATGGATGAAGCAAACTCTCAAGGATTATGGCATCAACCTGAATCAAGTACCTCTCTTTTGCGACAACGAGAGTGCCATCAAAATAGCCAAGAATCCAGTCCAACCCTCGAAGACAAAGCACATTGAAATTCGTCATCACTTTCTCAGAGATCATGTTATGAAGAAAGATATCGATATCATTCACGTCAACACTGAAGAGCAACTGGCAAATATCTTCACTAAGCCCTTGGATGAGAAAAGGTTTTGCAAGTTACGGTGTGAGCTAAATATCTTAGAATCCTCTAATGTCCTGTGATCAGGCACACATCCTAACACTTATGCATGTTGATGACTTAGATGTGCAACACACAAAGTAAGGTATATCTTCAATCAATGAAGATTTACACTCTGAGTGTGAATACATTAACATGGAATTTGACTTCGGAGCGCCACAATAATTGCGCGCCGTGTCTGGGTCTAATACTTCCTATACGGTGGGTAACGCCACCACCAACTTTTCTTGTTTGAAGTGTTTCATTCAAGGCGTTATATTGCAATGACTTCGCATTTGGTTTGTCTTCAGTTTCAATTTGTCTTCATGACATTCTGCACTATGATGATTTGATTGCTTTTGATATATATATACTAGTGTTCATCCTCTCTACAAAGATTCACTTATAGCTATGTCTTCAAGATTGGATCCTTTGAACTAAGTGAATGTGATCGGACCCTAACCTCTCTATGCTTACTATCTCAACATCTATCTTTCCAAATCAGATGCATTCTGTTGAAACTGTCGAATGTCTTCTCTGCGTCCTAGTCAGTAGAAGGCAAAGAGACAAACATTAAATCTGTTTTTAATGGCTTATCTTTACTGCTGAAATCCGGAGAAGCCGGAACAACTCTCTGACATGCCTGGCGGGCGTGGGAACGTGGGACAACCCTGAGGGTGTTGCATGCTTGCCACGTGCCCCTCAGATGTGAACCGCCAGGGGCACCAGCGTAATTGCGCTGTGTCTCTCACCTACTTATAAATACTTGTCCCCCTGCGGTAAAGAAATACTTCTTCCACCTCTCCACCTCCGTCAAAACCCTAGCGCCACCGCTAGCTCGAGACGACGCCGGCGACGAGGCGCTTAGCTGCCGCGACTTCTCCGACGCCGTCCTCACGCCGGCAGCGGACATCGTCCTCTCCGCCGTCGCCGTAGGTGTCCTCCGTCGCCAAGTTAGGGCACGGTGGGCTGAACTGCTCGGTCTCCTATTCTTCTCCATCTAGCAGTTCTTCGTGCGGGAATTATAACTATATTTTTACCACCTTTTTGATCTTCAAGATTCATCCTGTTTACCGAAAGTAGTTTCTATCTATTCAAAGCTAGATCTATTCCGTCTGCATCTCATACTACTTAGTCGATTCACTTAGATTTCTTGTCTAGTTTGATTCCTCACTTGTACTTATTCACGGATTGGTACAAATCTGGAACCAACTCACCTATATAAGTGAATGTCTTCGCAACATGAGGTCAATGTCTTCAAACTGATTTATCTTCAAAATCTTCTGAGAATGCATATGACCTCTTCCCCTTCCCTCGCATCTCTAATGCTGTCACAGGTACATGTCCGTGGGAGAATCCCTTGGTTCTCATAGTCTGCATTTGTTTGTAGAATATTTACAGCATCATATAAATTCTCCTGAAGCCAGTTCCTGCTTGACCAGCAAGCGCAAATCTCTGAAGCCTTTGAACGTACTGAAGCCTTTCAGCTTGAAGTTCATGGCAACAGAGAAATCAACAAGGAAGGGTAGCAGACAGCGCAGAGGAGGCACATCTAAAGATCTGCCTGATGACCTAGCAGAACTGTACAAGACAGATCCTGAAGAGAATTATCATCAGAGGAAGACGCGAATCCAATGTATTCGACGCTATTGGGCCGAGGAGTGGTTCAAGTTCAGATTTGTGACAAAGGAATATGCAGAGAAGCATGCCATCAACAGACCATGGGGTGATATCCTCTATCGAGGGCTTCAACCCAAGAGCCGAGCTGAAGCCATTGAACAAGGCTTCTATCCATGCATGGTCCGTGGGCCACAGCTAGCGAACGCAGATCCCACTTCACTACTATGGTGTCGTGAAGATTCGCTCTTCAAGCACAACTATCAGTTTGCTGTGGCTTCGGCCAAGGAGAACAAGAAGTCCTTGGGTTTTAACTTCAATCCAGGTCCCTCTGCTCCCCGTGCTGACGGCTCCCGTGAAGCAAATCCCAATGTCATTGGCCCCTATGCCAACCTTGACGGCCTCATCACTTACATCATGGTCCAAGGCGCCAGAGTAGATCATTCTGACAATGGTGCTGACTCTGATGAAGCCCCTGCTCCTCCTCCTCCAAAGGTGCAGAAGCAAAAGAAGTCAAAGACTTCAACCTCAGCTGCAAAGCCACCTCCGAAGACTTTGCATGCGAAGCCATTGGCCACTGCACCTCCTGAAGCCAGTGTGCAATCTGAAGATCTGTCCCGTGTCTCCAAGAGAACGGACAAGAAAAAGCAGCTTGTTAGACCATCTGATCAACGAGCTTTGACTCCTGCTGCCATTCTGCGTGAAGAACCCATTGATCTATCAAGTGATGAAGATCTTGCTGATGACGCCCTTGAGCAGCTAATCAAGAGCAAAGAAGAAGCAGAAATCTTCAGCAACCTGCCTCTCTTTGATGTGGCCATCATTCACAATTTCATTGATGAATGGTTTGACACCCCCAATGTCAGCTTTGAAGATTTACAGCTCCCAATTGGCCTCAGTGTCGCCTTCAATGGCGCCATTGCTTCTGAGCTAGCTCTTGCTCAGCGCATCGTTGAGCTCAAAAACAAGATTGATTTTGAGAAGGCTCAATTCAAGAAGAATGTGTCCAATCTGAGTGTTCAAGACGTCCGCAACTTCAATGTCATGCTCCATGAGCTTAAAGAAGCTTTTCTGATGAAACGCCAAGAAGCTCAGGGCTCTCGAGAACGCATGAAGCTTTTGGCTGATAAGTGTGTGCTTGCCTACAATGAGGCTGATGAGCGCAAGTCCCTCGGCCGTCCAGGCATTGACCCCAGGATGGCTGCAAAGAGGAAGAAGAAGCACCCTGCTGAACAGCCTGAGCCTTCAAGCCAAGAAGCCCCTCGCATTATCTTCCCGAGCAGCATGACTGGCTCAAAGCCAAAGGTCACCACAACCTCTTCAGAACAGAAGAAGACAAAGGCTGCCGAGGCTGATGCGAGAAAGAGAAAGAATACTGAAGCTTCTGATGTCGCTCCCTCCAAGAAGAAGCACAAGACCAAGAAGACTAGGGCTGCTTCCACAGAGCCCTTAGCCCTTGAACCTATTTCCGTGGTTCGCCCTTAGCCGTTCATCAAGGAAGAAGGATGGTTGTCCATGAGCCTGCTACCACAGAGGCTCATGAGACTGAAGATATTCCAGCAGCTGAACCTAACGCTGCTGAAGACATTGGTCAAGATGACAATGTAAATGATGATGAAGTTCTTCCTCGGATCGAACATCAAGTGGTATCATTGCTTGTTCGTACGAACAGCGAACTCATCAGCATTGGTCGTCCATTGACGCCAATTGCTCAGGATGCTTCGTGGGCTGATCACCCACAACAACAACAAGACTCCCCCAGTACTTCCCAACAACAACAACAAGCTACACCCCCAGTGCAAGAAGAGGATGAAGACTTTCAGGCTCACCCCCCAACTTGAAGCCAGCTCTTCGCAGGCTTCAAAGAGGACAAAGGCCTGAAGTCCCTCTATCAAGCGTTCCTGAAGGAGAAGTGCAATGTTCACCTGTCGCACGGCAAGTATTCTCGGAACCAGCTCCAACAGTGAACGTCTCTGTGCCTGAAGCACATGCTGCTGAAGACATTACGGCTGCATCAGCCGAAGAAAATGAAGAAGAAGTACGTGTACCAACTCCCCCTGCTATTGAAGAAGAAGAAGTTCGTGTACCAACACCCCCAGCGATTGAAGAAGAAGCTGTTCATGATTTGAACGTGCATGTGCCCGACCCTCCTGTTCGTCAAGAGGAGGTTGAAAATGTTGAGGCTGCCACCACCAATGCCAATGAAGCCAGTGACGTAGTCATGGCTGATGCTAATGTGGAGCCTGCACCAACCAGCGTGCCCGAAACGAATGTGGCCACTGAGGATGTTGCCCCTGAAGTCAATGAAAATGTTGCACCTGAAGCCCATGAAGATGCTGCACCCGAAGCCAATCTGACAACTGCTCCTGAAGCACCTGTTGTGCAGCCTGAATCCTCTGACGTTGCCCCTGCTCCTGTTCCACCACCAAGGCCTCACACGATTGAGCAAGCATACGATCATGGTTAGCTTCTCACTGTCCTATGGCCCATTCTGGTGCCTCCGCCTTCTGCCTCAGGATCCCAATTTGACTATCATGTTGAGCATCGGCCTCAGGTCCAGAAGCCAAAGCCGAGATTGCCAAGGTTTCTAGGTACTGCCAACTCCCCCGGGTCATTCAATGCCAGTGGCTTCAAGAGCCACAATACATTCTTTGACAGTGCCAAGAACCCCTACTCCAAGCCAAGGATTTCATCAGATCGGTTCTGGAGCTATCAGCAGAGAAGCTATTACTCATGCGTGCTATATGAACAAGGGCGCATTTTCACTCATATGCGCCTTGACACTAAAGCTATTGCTGGACTGCCGTGCTTGGAAGAAGCACTTGACTGCTATCGCGATGCTGGTCTGCTCCATTTTTTGACAGACAAGGAACATTGGAATGAAGAGCTATTGCTTCAATTCTATGCCACTCTGCACATTCGCGGCTACTACAGAGACATCAAGACTTGGGTTCTCGAGTGGATGACTGGCAATGTTCATCACGAAGCCAAAGCTATGGACATCATCGAGCTTACAGGGCTAGCCACTCCTGGAGAGCTGTATGAGCCTAACTGTCAGCTACACCGCAATGCTGTGGAGAGCATCTTTCATAAGCCAGAACCCAATATGAGCCAGATGCTGAGCATGATGAAGCCTTTGCCATCTGACGCTGAGTATCCCACACATTTCTTTGTTGAAGACCTTGAGTATCTGCCTCGCACCATATACCATATCATCAGGCAAACTCTATGGCCAGTCAAGGGACACTCATCATCGGCCAAGCTTGAAGGAGCCATGAAGACTTTGGTCTTCTATATTCTCAATGGCATCAGCTTCAACACTCGTGAATTCTTCATCGTGCAACTTGTCGCTCCGGATCGACCTGTTTGGTCGAAGTTTTATGCTCCACGGTCATGCGCCTCATCAAGCGACACACATCATCCAATTATCAGCCCTCTGCCGCAATCACATCATATTTCGCCCGAGGTTGATATGTCGCTTGATGTCAGATACTCGACCCTGCCAAGACGCCACTTTGTCTTCGTAACATTGAGCACCAAAGCTTCACTCAGCCTATTGAAGGTGTTCAAGCAGCAACAAGATTCTACCCACTAGCTGGTAACACCCGCCGCGCCTCCACAGGCGCCAATCTGCCACCGAAAGCACCATTGCGCAAAGGCCTCGGAAGCGTTCTCGTGTTCTTAATGACCGAGAGCTTCTTGTGGCTCTTCATCAGAAGCAGGATAAGCATCATTTCTGGCTCAAGCGCCAAATGCAAAGCCTCTTGGTGGATGTCAATCGCATTCGCAACCTTGCCACCAAGAATGCCTTTGTTGCTCATGAAACTTGCCGACGATCATGGAAGAGTTTGATTCTGCTTAGTGCTGAAGCTGATCTTCAAGATGATGGCTTCAATGAAAGATTCCGGTTCGACTCCACTCCTCCAACGACTGCTACCCTACGTCGAACTCCATCTCTTGAAGACTCTGAATATTCCTCTTCCGCGGCAACAGTTAATTCCAGAGTGATCGATGATGAAGATGACGCTACTTCACCACCTCCAACTACTACTGCGCGCATCAACACTGCACCAAGCTCCTCTGCACCGCCAACCAACAACGACAACCCTGCTGCTTCACCTACTCCTGACGAGTAGATGCTCTATGTCTTCAAACCTTTTTGGTCATTACTGACAAAAGGGGGAGAAGCACATGAGTTGATAGTCTTCAAGCGGGTTCATAACGGCGGTTGCATTATATTTTGCTGCGTGCTTACAACTCTTGCCTTTTGAAACATTTGGTTCTTTGAGTTGTAACACCTAAACTTGATGGTCGTCTGCTACTTCTGCTACTTATTTGCTTTGCGATGATAAATTCCACATGTGCGATGATAACTTCCGCACTTAGATCATTCTGCAGACGTCCATTTTTCATTATGCATGTCATTTTACTTGCCATATCATTTCATGCTTGATGAATTAGCTTCATAAGTTGAAGTGGATCTCCACAAGTACAACCTGCCATGTGCATTTGCATTCCAAAAGCAAATTACTTATATGCACATCTTCAGGGGGAGCCCTTGCAACTTATGAGCAAATCTTATCCAGAGCTGGATGAGTCAGCTTTGCTTGTAGCCCAAGTAAAGTTGCCGCGTGTGTTTGAAATCTGATCGTTGGAACACGTGTCAGTTCCTTAGTGACCCAGGGTCATTTTGGACAAATCAGGTCGGGTTGCCTGGTGGCTATAAATAGTCCACCCCCTACACCATAAATTGGTGGCTGCTCAGAGTTTGTGCACGGCTTTTGTCATTGAGAGCAACCCACCTCGAAGCATTTGAGAGAGAGATCCTTGCGAGGACAAAGCCCAAACACCCAGAGCCAAAGAGTGTTAGGTATCATCAAGTCTTTCTCATGCATGTGACTGAAGACTTATTACACTTGAGGACTGTGAATCCTCCAAATGGTTAGGCGTCGCGTTCGAGCATCCAAGAGTCATTGTGGATTGCCGTGAACGAAGTCTGTGAAGGTTTGGAAGTCTCCCTTGAAGACTTACCAGAGTGATTGGGTGAGGACTGGGTGTCCTTAGCTCAAGGGGAATAAGGTGAAGACATGGTCTTCGAAAGTTAAATCTCAGCCTCCCTAACGAGACGTCATAGCTTGTCACAAAGAATCGAACTGGTCAAACAAATCCTGTGTCTTCAACAAGCAACTGGTTCTATCTCTTCCAACCTTACTTAAGTTTGTCTTCATGAAGTCATTGCTTATCTGTTTATCTGTTTGACTTCATAGCTTGACTACTATTGTTGATTGACTTCACACTATCTTCCATCTTGATCCTTACTACCTTACTGCTATTAGTCATGTACTTTCACATCATTACTTACTTGACTATGGCTTGTTTAGGGTAGTTTATCTTCCGCTGCATATCAATTAGGTTGTTTCTGTTGTTTGTCTTTGAAACTTCCATGTTTTGAAGACTCTCATAAAAATCGCCTATTCACGCCCCCCCCCTCTAGTCGATACTAGCACTTTCAGAGTGACAAATCCTAATCTCGATCTATGCCAACCCAAGAAACACCTTCGGAGACACCTATAGAGCATCTTTATAATCACCCAGTTACGTTGTGATGTTTGATAGCACACAAGGTGTTCCTCCCGTATTCGGGAGTTGCATAATGCATAATCTCATAGGCTGAGGAACGTGTATAAGTCATGAAGAAAGCAGTAGCAATGAAACTGTAACGACCATAATGCTAAGCTAACGGATGGGTCTTGTCCATCACATCATTCTCTTAATGATGTGATCATGTTTATCAAATGACAACACATGTCTATGGTCAGGAAACATAACCATCTTTGATTAACGAGGTAGTCAAGTAGAGGCATACTAGGGACACTCTGTTTTGTCTATGTATTCACACATGTACTAAGTTTCCGGTTAATACAATTCTAGCATGAATAATAAACATTATCATGATATTAAGAAATAAATAATAACTTTATTATTGCCTCTAGGTCATATTTCCTTCAGTCTCCCACTTGCACCATATTCAATAATCTAGTTCACATTTTCATGTGATTTAACACCAATAGTTCACATCTGTATGTGATTAACACCCATAGTTCACAATGCCATGTGACCAACACCCAAAGGGTTTACTGGAATCAATAATCTAGTTCACATCGCTATGTGATTAACACCCAAAGAGTACTAAGGTGTGACTATGTTTTTCTCGTGAGAGAAGTTTAGTTAACGGGTCTATCACATTCAGCCGTATGTATTTTGCAAATATTCTTTGTCTACAATGCTCTGCACGGAGCTACTCTAGCTAATTGCTCCCACTTTCAATATGTATCCATATTGAGACTTAGAGTCATCTGGATCGGTGTAAAAGCTTGCATCAATGTAACTCTTTATGATGAACTCTTTATCACCTCCATAACTGAGAAATATTTCTTTAGTCCTCACTAAGGATAATTTTGACCGTTGTCCAGTGATCTACTCTTAGATCACTATTGTACCCCCTTGCCAAACTAATGGCAAGGTGCACAATAGGTCTGGTACACAGCACATCATACTTTATAGAACCTATGACTGTGGCATAGGGAATGACTTTCATTCTCTTTCTATCTTCTGCTGTGGTCGGGCTTTGAGTCTTACTCAACTTTACACCTTGTAATACAGGCAAGGACTTCTTTTTTGACTGATCCATTTTGAACTCTTTCAAAAAAACTTGTCAAGGTATGTATTCATTGAAAAATCCTATCAAGCGTCTTGATCTATCTCTATAGATCTTGATGCCCAATATATAAGCAACTTCACCGAGGTATTTCTTTGAAAAAATCCTTCCAAACTCTCCTTTATGCTTTCCAGAAAATTCTACATCATTTTTGATCAACAATATGTCATTCACATATACTTATCAGAAAGGCTGTAGTGCTCCCACTCACTTTCTTGTAAATACAGGCTTCACCGCAAGTCGATATGAAACTATATGGCTTGCCGATCATCAAGCAAGTCCACCAAAGTCCACACTTTGTTCTCATACATGGATCCCATCTCAGATTTCTTGGCCTCAAGCCATTTCGCGGAATCTGGGCTCATCATCGATTCCTCATAGTTCGTAGGTTCATCATGGCCTAGTAACATGACTTCCAGAATAGGATTACCATACCACTCTGGTGCGGACCGTATTCTGGAAGTCCTACGAGGTTCTATAGTAACTTGATCTGAAGTTTCATGATCATCATCATTAGCTTCCTCACTAATTGGTGTAGGAATAACTGGAACTGATTTCTGTGATAACCTACTTTCCAATTCGGGAGAAGGTACAATTACCTCATCAAGCTCCACTTTTTCTCCCACTCACTTCTTTCGAGAGAAACTCCTTCTCTAGAAAGGATCCATTCTTAGCAACGAATATGTTGCCTTCGGATCTGTGATAGAAGGTGTACCCAATAGTTTCCTTTGGGTATCCTATGAAGATGCACTTCTCCGATTTGGGTTCGAGCTTATCAGGTTGAAGCTTTTGCACATAAGCATCGAAACCCCAAACTTTAAGAAACATCAACTTTGGTTTCTTGCCAAACCACAATTCATAAGGCATCGTCTCAACGGATTTTGATGGTGCCTTGTTTAACACGAATGTAGTTGTCTCTAATGCATAACCGCAAAACAATAGTGGTAAATCGGTAAGAGACATCATAGCTCGCACCATATCCAATAAAGTGTGGTTACGATGTTCGGACACACCATTACGCCGTGGTGTTCCAGGTGGCGTGAGATGTGAAACTATTCCACATTGTTTTAAATGAAGGCCAAACTCATAACTCAAATATTCTCCTCCACAATCAGATCATAGAAACTTTATTTTCTTGTTATGATGATTCTCCACTTCACTCTGAAATTCTTTGAACTTTTCAAATGTTTCAGACTTGTGTTTCATTAAGTAGGTATACCCATATCTGCTCAAATCATCTCTGACGGTCAGAAAATAATGATACCCTCCACGAGCATCAACACTCATTGGAGCGCATACATTGATATGTATTATTTCTAATAAGTTACTAGCTTGTTCCATTGTTCCAGAGAACGGAGTTTTAGTCATCTTGCCCATAAGGCACGGTTCACAAGCATCAAATGATTCATAATCAAGTGATTCCAAAAGTCCATCAGCATGGAGTTTCTTCATGCGCTTTACACCGATATGACCCCAACGGCAGTGCCACAAATAATTTGCACTATCATTATCAACTTTGCATCTTTTGGCATCAATACTATGAATATGTGTATTACCACAATTGAGATTCAATAAACTATCAACATTGGGTGTATGACCATAGAAGGTTTTATTCATGTAAACAAAATAACAATTATTCTCCATCATAAATGAATAACCGTATTGCAATTAACATGATCTAATCATATTCATGCTCAACGCAAACACTAAATGACATTTATTTAGGTTCAACACTAATCCCAAAAGTATAGGGAGTGCTCGATGATGATCATATCAATCTTGGAACCACTTCCAACACACATCGTCACTTCATCCTCAACTAGTCTCTATTTATTCAGCAATTCATGTTTCGAGTTACTAATCTTAGCAACCGAACAAGTATCAAATACCCAGGGATTACTACAAGCACTAGTAAGGTACACATCAATAATATGTATATCAAATATACCTTTGTTCACTTTGCCATCCTTCTTATCCACAAAATATTTGGGACAGTTCCACTTCCAGTGACCATTTCCTTTGCAGTAGAAGCACTCAGTTTCTGGCTTAGGTCTAGCTTTGGGCTTCTTCACGGGAGTGACAACTTGCTTGCCATTCTTCTTGAAGTTCCCTTTCTTCCCTTTGCCCTTTTCTTGAAACTAGTGGTCTTGTTTAATCATCAACACTTGATGCTCTTTCTTGATTTCTACCTTCGTCGATTTCAGCATCACAAAGAGCTCGGGAATCATTTTTCGTCATCCCTTGCATACTATAGTTCATCACAAAGTTCCATGACTTGGTGATGGTGACTAGAGAACTCTGTCAATCACTATATTATCTGGAAGATTAACTCCCACTTGATTCAAGTGATTGTACTACCCAGACATTCTGAGCACATGCTCACTAGTTGAGCAATTCTCCTCCATCTTTTAGGCAAAGTACTTGTCAGAGGTCTCATACCTATTGACACGGCATGAGTCTAAAATACCAATTTTATCTCTTGGAACATCTCATATGCTCCATGATGTTTCAAAAACATTTCTGAAGTCCCAGTTCTGAGCCGTAAAGCATGGTGCACTAAACTATCAAGTATTCATCATATTGAGCTAGCCAAACGTTCATAACGTCTGCATCTGCTCCTGCAATAGGTCTGTCACCTAGCGGTGCATCAAGGACATAATTCTTCTGTGCAGCAATGAGGATACACCTCAGATCACGGACCCAATCCGCATCATTGCTTCTATCATCTTTCAACTTAGTTTTCTCCAGGAACATATAAAAAACATAGGGGAGCTATAATGCGAGCTATTGATCTACAACATAATTTGCAGAATACTATCAGGACTAAGTTCATGATAAATTAAAGTTCAATTAATCATATTACTTAATAACTCCCCTTAGACATCCCTCTAGTCATCTAAATGATCACGTGATCCAAATCAACTAAACCATGTCCGATCATCATGTGAGATAAAGTAGTTTTCAATGGTGAACATCACTATGTTGATCATATCTACTATATGATTCACGCTCGACCTTTCGGTCTCCAGTGTTCCGAGGCCATATCTGCATATGCTAGGCTCTTCAAGTTCTGCGTGTGCAAAACTAGCTTGCACCCGTTGTATGTGAACGTAGAGCTTATCACACCCGATCATCACATGGTGTCTCGGCACGAAGAACTGTTGCAATGGTGCATACTCAGGGAGAACACTTATACCTTGAAATTTAGTAAGGGATCATCTTATAATGCTACCGCCGTACTAAGCAAAATAAGATGCATAAAAGATAAACATCACATGCAATCAAAATATGTGACATGATATGGCCATCATCATCTTGTGCACATGATCTCCATCACCAAAGCATCATCATGATCGCCATTGTCACCAGCGCGACACCTTGATCTCCATCGTAGCATCGTTGTCGTCTCGCCAACTATTGTTACTAAGACTATCGCTACCGCTTAGTGATAAAGTAAAACAATTACATGGCGATTGCATTGCATACAATAAAGCGACAACTATATGGCTCATGCCTGTTGCTGATAACTTTGTTACAAAACATGATCATCTCATACAACAATTTATATCACATCATGCCTTCACCATATCACATCACAGCAAGCCCTGCAAAAACAAGTTAGACATCCTCTACTTTGTTGTTGCAAGTTTTACGTGGCTGCTATGGGCTTCTAGCAAGAACCGTTCTTACCTACGCATCAAAACCACAACAATTTTTCATCAAGTGTGTTTTTTTAACCTTCAACAAGGACCCGATGTAGTCAAACTTGATTCAAGTAAAGTTGGAGAAACAGACACCCACTAGCCACCTGTGTGCGAAGCACGTCGATAGAACTAGTCTCATGAACGCGGTCATGTAATGTCGGTCTGGGCCGCTTCATCCAACAATACCGCCGAATCAAAGTATGACATGCTGGTAAGCAGTATGACTATTATCACCCACAACTCTTTGTGTTCTACTCATGCATATAACATCTATGCATAGACCTGGCTCGGATGCCACTGTTGGGGAACGTGGTAATTTCAAAAAAAATTCCTACGATCACAAAAGATCTATTTAGGTGATGCATAGCAACGAGAGGGGAGAGTGTGTCCACGTACCCTCGTAGACCGAAAACGGAAGCGTTTCAATAACGCGGTTGATGTAGTCGAACTTCTTCTTGATCCAACTGATCAAGTACCGAATGCACGACACCTCCGTGTTCAGCACATGTTCAACTCGATGATGTCCCTCGTGCTCTTGATCCAGTTGAGGACGAGGGTGAGTTCCGTCAGTACGATGGCATGGTGACGGTGATGATGAAGTTACCAGCGCAGGGCTTCGCCTAAGCACTACGACGATATGACCGAGGTGTGTAACTATGGAGGGGGCACCGCACACGGCTAAAATATCAACTTGTGTGTCCTTTGGGGTGCCCCCTACCCACGTATATAAAGGAGGGAGGGGGAGAGACAGCTGGCCCTAGGGGAGCGCGCCAAGGTGTGGAGTCCTACTAGGACTCCCTAGTCGTAATAGGATTCCACCCCCTATACGGAGTAGGAAAGGGGGAAGGGAGAAGGAGAAGGAAAGGGGGGCCTTCTCCTAGTCCTAATCAGCCTTCTGCCAAGGAGGGGCGCACCTGCCCCTTGTGGGTTGGTGTGCTTCCCTCTTATGGCCCATAAGGCCCATAACTTCTCCCGGGGGGTTCAGCTAACCTTCCGGTACTCCAAAAAAATGCCCGAACCACTCGGAACCATTCCGATGTCCAAATGCAACCTTCAATATATGAATCTTTATGTATCAAACATTTTGAGACTCTTCGTCATGTCCGTGATCTCATCCGGCACTCCCAACAAACTTCGGTCTTCAAATCACATAACTCATAATACAAATCATCATCGAACGTTAAGCGTGCGGACCCTATGGGTTCGAGAACTATGTAGACATGACCTAGAACTATTCTTGGTCAATAACCAATAGCGAAACCTGGATGCTCATATTGGCTCCTACATATTCTACGAAGATCTTTATCGGTCAAACCGCATAACAACATACATTGTTCCCTTTGTCATCGGTATGTTACTTGCCCGAGATTCGATCATCGGTATCATGATACCTAGTTCTTGTTACCGGCAAGTCTCTTATGTAATGCTTCATCCCACAACTAACTCATTAGTCACATGTTGAGCATTACGAGAGGGCCCAGCGATACCTCTCTGATACACGGAGTGACAAATCCTAATCTCAATCTATGCCAACCCAACAAACACCTTCGGAGACACCTGTAGATCATCTTTATAATCACCCAGTTACGTTGACGTTTGATAACACACAAGGTGTTCCTACGGTATTCAGGAGTTGCATAATCTCATAGTCTGAGGAACGTGTATAAGTCATGAAGAAAGCAGTAGCAATGAAACTGTAACGATCATAATGCTAAGCTAATGTATGGGTCTTGTGCATCACATCATTCTCCTAATGATGTGATCCCGTTTATCAAATTACAACACATGTCTATGGTCAGGAAACATAACCATCTTTGATTAACGAGCTAGTCAAGTAGAGGCATACTAGGGACATTCTGTTTTGTCTATGTATTCACACATGTACTAAGTTTCCGGTTAATACAATTCTAAGATGAATAATAAACATTTATCATGATATAAGGAAATAAATAATAATTTTATTATTGCCTCTAGGGCATATTTCCTTCAATTGCAACTATTGTGCGCTGAGCACCGGTGTATAATTGCTCTACCAGAGTCTAAACCGCCTTTAGCTTTACCAGCATATCTTGGCCAAGGTTGGTACTCCTGGGGGCTGTTAAATAAACACACAGTTAAGTCGCTAGGCGGGTTAAGAGACGAGCATTGCAAATGATTAAAATATCCAGTATTGCTTACCAAAGATAGCGGTGGTCATGTACGTAATGTGGCGTTTTAAGCCGGTTAGCTCTACTGTGACCTCTTGGAAAGAAGCCTCATCGGTTTTTGCTCTCTGCACTAAGGCAGTCTTTTCTTCACCCCAGGCGGTTCTCTCTGCAGCAAACCCGATTTTGAGTTTTTCAATTTCATCCAAGCTAAATTTGAACTTGGAGTCAGCTTTCCGGATCTCAGACTCTTAACGCTCGTGTCTGGTTCTCAAATCAGCCAATTGGGATTCAACTCGAGTTGAGGCCTCCTGTAAACAAGAGGTTAAACAATCATAATTAAGCAAATATGTCAAGGTACAATACAGACAGTCCCATGCCCTTTGCAAGCAACATCACTTGGCACTTGGGGGCTAATGTGTGAAGAAGTTCCTTTAAGTTGCAGAAAAATGTGTCTCATCTTTTTCAAAGATAACCCGGCTTGTGAGGGCTACAAGTTGAAGTTTTTCAGAAGCTAATCTAAATGATCCGGTCATCTTTTTTAAGGCAAGCCGGTTCATGGGGGCTATGGCTCGAGGTTTTTACTATGGTATACTAATTAAAATCTTTGCCATACTCAGTCAATTTTTCCTATGACTAAGATTTGGGGGCTGGATGAGTATATTAACATAGGAAGCATAAGTATATACCTCATATTTCTGGTGCATCTATTTGACTATGCCCATTTCATGATCATGACCAGCATGCACTTGATTGAAATTGCCAGAGAATAATTCACCGACATCCAGATGAGAATAGTTGGCAATATGAAACTTGACCTTGCACTTCTCAATCAGTTCTTCCTTGGCAGAATGCTTGACCAGGATGGTAGGATTCCCCAGCTCTGTGTAGCTAGTGCCGGTAATCAAAATGTCTTCAACATTCTCCTCGGTAGGCTTGATTGGACTTGGCGGCTTAGCACCCAAAGGGTCAACATCCATAGGATTTGTGGAGGCACCAGGGTTTTGTGGTGGCGGGTCAGCATCAATATCCTCAGGGTTTTGCACGGAGGCTTCGGATATTGGTGCTTTTTTTCTGGCTCATGGACTTTTGGGTCTTCCGCCGACTTATTTGTCTTTGCTTTCTTGCTCGGCTTTCCTATCCCACTACAAGAGAAGGATGAAGAGGTTAGTATATCTGTTTATAGATGGTAAAACAACAAAGTCAAAAGTTGTTATCCAGGGGCAATCTTGAAAGCCGGTAGTTGGGTCTGAGATGAGTCGTCGGAAGAGGAATGATAAGTTCCTTGATAATTTGAGTCAGAAGGATTAAGTGGTTGGTAGAACTAGACCCGCCTTTGGATAAAAAGAGATTGAATTCTGAGGCACCTCTTTCCGGTGCTTGCGAGGGGCCGGTGTGTTGGGTAACCTGGAGGATAGCTGTCCACCACCACTATTCCGAGTTCTGTGTCAGTTCTCATGCTGTTGTTACTTCAAAATAAAGTTTGGATCCAATTAAGCTAAAGGGTGAGAAAACCTTACTTCCCGGGTTACTTGTCGAATTTTCTATCTTGGCAAAGGCTCCGAGTCGGAGGAAATAATAGTTACCTCTTCATCACCCACCTGGTTGGCTTCCGGACGTCCTGAGAGTAGTCAGTGTTAATAAGATGTATAAAAAGGGAACCAATAGAGTCAAGCTCTACCTCCGACTCATCCTCTAGAGTGAGTAGTTCTAAGGTGGTTGTTTTCTTCTTATTTCTCTTAGTGGCCTTGGTCTTGGCCCTGGGCTTCTTGGCCGCTTTCTCCTTCTCTTTGTACTTCTTATTCCAAAAGGCAGATTCAGCCTGCATAAGTCACAAAAAGATAAGGGATATGTAGGTTATATAAGCAGTGAACAAAGTAAATGAGTTGGAGAGCTTACATCTGGTGGCGGGTTAAGTTTGCAGAAGGGATTCAACCCCACTTTGCTACAGCTCTCTAAGCTTTCCCCAAGAAGGGTCTTTGTCATGTCATTGATCGCTTTATCAGTCAGACGTATTTGGCAGTGGTGCTGCGGATCTTTGACATCACCGGTATATGCACACATTAAGTCGGGCCGGCGGCTCAAAGGCATAACCCTCCAAGCAACCCAGCAATGGACCTGGTCGATGCCGGTCAATCCATTGGCCAGCAAAGCTCTAACCTTTGAAAAGGTAGGCATATATTTAGCTCGTTCAACAGTGGTGAGCCGGTCTGGAAGAGGGTGCTTTGGGTTGATCCGGTGATCACGATAACCCGTCAGAGGATTCTCTTTAGGCGGGGATGTGTCTTGGCAGTAGAACCAAGTTTGATTCCAGTCCTTAGGTTGACTTGGAAGGGTAGCAGAAGGAAATATAGCGTCTCTTCACCGTTGAATTGAGACTCCACCAAGCTCTAGGCTGGGCCCATCGAATTCAGTTTGGAGGTTCAGGTAATAATACTCTCTAAAGAGTTCAACGTTGGGTTCTTCTTGAAGATACACTTTGCAGAAGACTTGGAAATTGCAGATATTTGAAACGAAGTTTGGTCTGATGTCTTGAGGATGAGTTGAAAGAAGTGCAGAACATCACAGAAGAATTTTGACCTGGGCGGTGAGAAGCCCTGGTTTATGTGATCAGCAAAGACGATAACCTCGTTCTCCCTCGGCTGAGGTCTAGCTTCATCTGGGTTTGGAGCATGCCAATGAATAGTGTTCTTTGCTGACAAGACGCCCGTTTTGACATAGTCATCGAGTATTTGTTCCATGATGATTGAAGGAACCCAATCACATGAAGTGACGGTCTTAGTCATGTTTGCTACACAAGGCCTAAGAAGAAAATTTAAAAGCATGGTTAAACTGGCAAGATGTAGCCGAGTTATGTCAACATTAAATTGGCGGTTCAAAAGGATTCAGAGTTAAGCCGACAGGAATATGGCGGGTTACATGTTGTCATTTAATCCGCCATGAAGAGCTATTGTCTACAGATCTGGAGACTGGAGTAGAGCAAAAAATTTACTAAGTGCTAGAAAAACAGGCTTTACAAAGGTCCACTTATGATTTTGGATCTACAACGGCCCCAAAAATAAATGTAATTCCTAAACTGAAGGTTATGGCAGTGGAAGAACTCGTGAGCTCAAATCGAATCTTGAGAAGAGGGGAGTGTCATGGTAATTCCTCGACATAAGCCATAGGATGGCTTATCATGTGTGGGGACATGAGTACGTTGTCGGGCTCTAGAAGCGGGAGTAGGCAAGACCTCAAACAATGACGGATCTTACCCAAGTTTGGGTCTCTCCATGGAAATAACACCCCTAGTCCTGCTCTACGGGGTCTCCGCATGGTGACTATGATCAACACGGTAGCTACAAGGTTGCTCCTCAAGCTGTTCGGCTAGAGGAAGAAGAAGGACAAGGCTAGTTCTATCTCTCCCCTAGCTATGGGTGGAATGAATTAAAGGTAAATATACTCCTACCCCCCAGGGGTACAATGGTAATCCGTTCGAGTGATAGGTCCCGGCCATTAGTGACTAAGGAGGTCGGGTTCTTTGCCGGCTGCTGGGGCCCGCCTCTGGTGAGCCCTGCCGGTTGCCGAGGAACCGGCCGATACGTGGGTCCTGTCGCCTGCGGGCCTCATGGACGGCTCTCCACTATCGCACCATCCATGCTGACGGTGGCCATGTCGGGCGCGCCATGGCTACAGTGCCACACCGAGCGGGTCGGCGGCCGCCTGGCGGCGGTTACTGTAGCCATGTGTCCGGGATTTGGGGGAGGCATGGCGCACTGTGGCCATGCCCCAGCTTGTCTGTTGGTCGGGCGCTGACTCCAAGGGAAAGGACGGGCCGCCTGCTAGGAGTCGGCCCATGCCCTTGCCGCCTCCTGGAGCGCGCCGCCATCTTGGGATCTGCCGCCTGCTAGGAGGCGGTCCGGTAGTTCCATCCGCCTTCTTAGGGTCCGTCGCCTTCTGGACGGTGGTCCACTGGCTCCAGCCGGCCCCGAGGGCCGGCCTTGCGACCAGCCAGACTAAGGGGTTTGGCCAGCCTTGATGTCCTAAAAAGTGTTGAAGTGTTGATGAGGCTACCCAGGGTCTATCCCCCCAGCAGTAGTCCCCGAAGCTGGTGAGGTTCTACGGCTTCGAGCAGCCAGAGGGCCTCAACAGTTTCCCTCTCAGGTGATTCTCCGCCTTCTACTCCGTCCGGCTGAGAGGAGTCTGTCGCCAGGAGCCGGCCGAGGTCGAGGCCGCCTGGTGGAATTTAAACCGGCAGGTGGGAGTCGGCGCGGTGCCGCCCGCAGGCCAAGCCGGCCTGCCAGCCCACGCTCATGACGGGACGTCACCGCAGGCTGGGGCCCACCGCTATAGGGCCTTGGCCCACGCGCAGATCCGCTGCGGCCGAGGCGGGCGGTTGCCCTTCCTTGGCGCCGTAACTGCGCCTTAACGCGCGAAAAGCGCAGGGTCGTGTAGGGCATGGGGTGCAATTAATCCCGCACCCGCATGTCGCCTCGGCTTCGCCCCCGCCGCTTATAAAGAGGAGGGAGGGGGAGGAGGAGGAGCAGAAGGCTTGCGCGCCCACTCCCCATTCTCTCCTCTTGCCTCTCCATTGTCATTGTCGTGCCGCTCCGCTCCGTCGTCGCTAACGCGGCGCTGCGACTGCTTCCCTTCGTTGTTGTCGCCTTGCCGCTTCGCCCCTCCGTTGAAGCAACTGCTCCACCGCGGCCACCACGGCAGCTTTGCTGTTGCGCGTCGTCATCTTCATCTCCGTCGCTGCGGCACCCTTGACCTCTCTTCTCCGACGACCTTTCCCTCACCGCCCTACGTCATGGCGAAGAGTGGATGGATGGGGTCCACCATCCACCAAGACCACATCGACTTCCTCCATGCAACGCGGAGCATACCTTGCTCCGACAACGTGGAGGTACGCATCCCCGGGATAGAGGGCTCGCCGCAGCCAAAGCCGGATAAGTACGTGGTTTTCCGCGCCCACTTCCTCCATGGCTTCGCACTCCTAGCTTCCAACTTCTTCCGGCAGTTCCTCCATTACTTCCAATTGTAGCTGCATCACCTCACCCCCAACAAGGTGGTGTGCCTCTCCACCTTCGTCTCCTTCCGCGAGGGGTACCTCGGCATGCAGCCGACTATCGAGCTATGGGGTAGATTTTTCTACCTCAAGCTTGGTACGGCGGCGAAGGACGAGCCGTCCCGTGCGAAGTGTGCATGGCCATGAGGCGCTCAGGAAGCGGTACGCGCTTCCCTACGATTCCTCTGCATGAGTTGGCCAGACTCTGGCAGAGGTCATATTTCTACGTCCGGAACCTCCGGAACATAGACTACATCAACTTGCCGCCTTACGTGCCAGGGCCGCCTGCTGGATCACGCGGCAACTGGCAACAGCAGTCGCCCAAGAAATCACTGCCTCCCAACATCGTCATCGTCCTCATTTGGTTGGAGGAGATGACTAGTCGGGAGGGCCTCCAGCCGGCCGACCAACTAGTTGGCTACATCATGCGCCGGGCGTCGCAGCTTCAGCTCCGACCGCACCTCATCTGCGAGATGAGCGGCCGTCGGTATATGGGTCTGGTAGACATGACATCTAGTGGGTCCCACATAGTTCTCGAGAACTCTTTGGGCGCTTGCACCCGTTTATCCACCGGGCAAGCCAGCAACCCCACGCCGTTCGCACGCCCTACTCGTCCCCGTCTTCTACCTTACAACAGTTCACTCCCAGCCGTCCCGTCCTTTCACATTACACCAGTTCAACTTTTTTTTGTGGGGTACACCAGTTCAACTTCTCCTAACCCTCCTCCAAAATCCATGGCCTCCCAAAACTCCATGGTCGCCGCTGAGTACCAGGTTAGAGCCATCACCGGTGATGAGTTCATCATCACCTACACACATGATCCGCGACGGTGAAAGCATGCCTTGCTCGCCTCCTATGCATGTTCAATAGTTCAACAGATGAGTGGGTCGCTGGGCTAGATGTTGAGTGCACCACAGTCCTAGAAAGAGAGAAGATTCTAAAGGAGGCAGAGAAGAAGAAGCCCACCGTGATCCAGGTTTGCGTACATAACGTGTGCTTGGTCAACCACATATGCCATGCCGACATTGAGTGCCACGATTTTAAGAACTTCCTCAAGGACGAAAGAGTGAAATTCGTTATTGTAGACTTTAGGAACAACAGGGATTTCCTGGGTCGGATAGGCCTCGTTGTAGGCCAGCCCTTCGATCTCCAGAAGGCAAGCCTGGTGTCCTTCTCTCAGCCTTCAATGCTGACCCTGGCAGCAGCCATGATTGATCCTTCGTATGCTAAACTGAAGAAACCTCACCACAAGTTTCATCATGCGTGGGAGTCGAAGACATTAGATGAAGATCACATCCTGTACGCAGCAATGGATGCCTACCTTTGTTTATATACCTACAAGGGTTGGATGAAGAAGCAGAGCCCAGTGTCCGGTTCAAGCAGAGAAGCGTCAGCGAAGAGGGACGAGGACGAAGTCGAGGACGTGGACTCGAACTCCGAGTAGGTAGCAGTGTCATCGCTCATGCTGGTTCTACTGCAGTGTCAAGCAGACTAGTTGCTTAGTTTATTTTCAAGGGTGTGTAGTGCTGAGGCCCCAGCAGAACTATGTTTATGTTCTTTCTCGTTATTTGAACTCTTTAGTACGTACAGTAGTACTAGTACTATGTCTTACTACTTTTCTTCTTGCAGTTGGTACTACTGCTCGTATCTTCGTGTTCCTACTATACTTAATATGTTCGTACTAGTAGTATAATTTGGGTCAGTCAATTTGTGAAAGAAGTTTGACGAAGCGAAGGAAGAAGATGGCAGAGAAGCTACCCCAGTATCTATATTAGGGTGGCAGGGTGCTCATGGTCTATCTTATGAGTGTTGGGTGTGGAATGCAGTTCACCGAAAAAATGGATCGTCCTCGGGGTTAAACGGATGGCGGGGGTGGGGGAGCATGGCGGTGGCAGGCGGTTCAGGGGAGGGCGGAGTGGCGGCGGCAGGCGGTTAGGCGTGTGGAGGGTTGAGAAGATGAACCATGCATCAATTATGGAGGTTGAAGAAGCCCTTCTAGCCATCCATGTTGCATCAAACGGCTCACAAGAGTCGACTGACCCAAATTGCTCCTTCAGATTGCAGGATCCACGTGGCATTCAAGGTCTCGAAGGTAGATTCCGCGTCTGCACCCGGTCTGCAGGCTTGATGCATGCGCGACTGGCTTCCGCCGCGACAGCCATCATGCGCGCCTCCTCCGCGCGGGCGGAGACGACAATGGCATGCTAGTTCCTCCTCGCCGGCATGCTGGAGCACGCACTCGTCATCCTCTTTGTATGCTGCATGCATAGACGCGGCTCCACCAGCTGCTCGCGTGCTTGGCAGCATGGTGGCATCGCGAGGAGGGACTGCAGACGACCTGAGCGGGCGAGCCTTCATCTTCATGGCACAGGGATGGCGGCGGCACAGCGGTGATGGGCAAGAAATTGTTGGCCAGAGCAGGCGAGCGCCGGCATGCGCAATTCTACGTCTTGAGATTGCATTGCTTTTCCTTGAAGAGGAAAGGGTGATGCAGCGAAGTAGCGTAAGTATTTCCGTCAGTTTTTGAGAACCAAGGTATCAATCCAGTAGGAGGCTCCTCAAAAGTCCCACGCACCTACACAAACAAACAAGAACCTCGCAACCAACGCAATAAAGGGGTTGTCAATACCTTCATGGCCACTTGCAAAAGTGAGATCTGATAGAGATAATATGATAAGATAAATATTTTTGGTATTTTTATGATATAGATTGGAAAAGTAAAGATGAAAATAAAAGTAGATGGTAAACTTATATGATAAAAGATAGATCCGGGGGCCGTAGGTTTCGCTAATGGCTTCTCTCAAGATAGCATAAGTATTACGATGGGTGAACAAATTACTGTCAAGCAATTGATAGAAAAGCGAATAATTATGAGATTATCTAGGCATGATCATGTATATAGGCATCACGTCCGTGACAAGTAGACCGACTCCTGCCTGCATCTACTACTATTGCTCCACACATCGACCGACTCCTATCTGCATCTAGAGTATTAAGTTCATAAAGAACAGAGTAACGCATGAAGAAAGATGACATGATGTAGAGGGATAAACTCATGCAATATGATATAAAACCCCATCTTTTTTATCCTTGATGGCAACAATACAATACGTGCCTTGCTGCCCTCTCATCACTTTGAGGAAAGGACACGGCAAGATTGAACCCAAAGCTAAGCACTTCTCCCATTGCAAGAAAGATCAATCTAGTAGGCCAAACCAAACTGATAATTCGAAGGGACTTGCAAAGATAACTTAATCACATATAAAAGAATTCAGAGGAGATTCAAATATTTCTCATAGATAAACTTGATCATAAACCCAAAATTCATCGGATCTCGACAAACACACCGCAAAAAGAGTTACATCGAATAGATCTCCAAGAAGATCGAGGAGAACTTTGTATTGAGATTCAAAGAGAGAGAAGAAGCCATCTAGCTAATAACTATGTACCCGTAGGTCTATGGTAAAATACTCACAACTCATTGGAGAGGCCTTGGAGATGATGTAGGGCCCTCCATGGTCGATTCCCCCTCCGGCGGAGCGCCGGCAAAGGCTCCAAGATGGGATCTCGCGGATACAGCAGGTTGTGGCGGTGGAATTAGGTTTTCGTGGTGCTCCTTGATGGTTTCAGGGTACATGGGTATATATTGGAGGAAGAAGTAGGTCGGTGGACGCTTGAGGGGCCCATGAGGGTGGGGGCGCGCCCACCCCTAGGGGGCGCGCCGGGCACCCTCATGGCCGCCTCCTCTGTTTCTTGACGTCCACTCCAAGTCCCCTGGATCACGTTTGTTCCAAAAAGATCACTCCCGAAGGTTTCATTCCATTTCGACTCCGTTTGATATTCCTTTTCTTCGAAACACTGAAATAGACAAAAAAACAGCAATTCGGGCTGGGCCACCGGTTAGTAGGTTAGTCCCAAAAATGATATAAAAGTGTAAAGTAAAGCCCATAAACATCCAAAACAGGTAATATAATAGAATGGAACAATCAAAAATTATAGATACGTTGGATACGTATCACGCAACGGCGAAGGCAGCATATTGATGAGTGCGTGTATGGGAGCTTAGTTTAGTTTTATATAGGGTTGTTCAAACTTAAGAGAAAACCGTACTAGTACACGTAAACATTAGAGTTAGGCAGCACTTTTATTAGTTACCACAGCCACGATACGGAATCATGTGCAAGCGCGTGAACCGCGGCCGCGCAGTCGATCGAACGATGTGTCACCGTGTCGCACTCGAAGGACATCCACCGAACCTTTTTGTGTGTGTGAAAACAATCCCCGAATATTACTCAACTTTTTTTCCTGGAAAGGTTCTTGATGCTACAATATTTCCATATATTTTAATTTAGCTCCAGTTCGTGTTTATTTGGATTTGGACATTTTAGGTGCGCCCTAGTTTTTTTTAATACTGATTTTGTGTGTGTGACTGAGAGAAAATGTGTTTATGTGTCCATATGTGTGTTGTGGCGGAAGGGCAATGTGGAGACGGTGTGCGTGTGATAGAGACATAGAGAGGTGTGAATGTGCAAATGATCATGCATGAGTGAGACATAGACAGATGCCGATACGTTGTGTATACATGAGAGAATGGTCTTCTATTTTACTTGTGTGTGTGTGAGAGAGAGAGAGAGGAGCATCCGTAACACAACAACCATCTCTCTCGATTCGTCCGTCCCTCACACGATCGCATGTAACACATGCATCAACGCGCACATTTTGACACCCTCACCCGGCCCCTGCCCACCTCAAGGCCCGCACAATCTCTTCGTGAATACCCTGTTTAGCATGTAGCTTTCCATCACATACACACACATTTCTCTCCTTAGGTTTGTTTTCTCTCAATATCTGACACACACACACACATACATACACCACACAACACACGCACACCCCTCCCCGAGCACACAATTCATCCCCATCCAAGGTTATATGACCACCACTCTCGCTTGTGCTTCTCTTCACCCCAGCATGCACAACACCTCAATGTCCAAAGAGGGCATCGACGAGATCGAAGACGGCGACCACACTGCGCTAGAGAATGCAGGGCCATTTGGAAGTAGGATGATGTGACGACAGCTGGCTGACTCCTCCCCCACCCTCTCTCTCTCTCGCACAAAATTACCAATCCCTCTCTCCCCCGCACAAAATTATCAATCCCTCAACCCACGAGATCCTTCCCCTCTCGTCCAAGTTTTTCCAGCTCTCTCATCAAACCTGTTGTCTCTTCTCCTTCCACGTGTACAGAATCCGGATGCACACGCATCTCACGTATATTACATGTCTCCATCTTTCTCACAGACCTGACTTCTTCCTCTCTCTCTCTTTCTCTCTCTATCTCTCTCTCTCTCTCTCTCTGTCTCGTTAGGTTTGTCTCCTACTCTCTCGTCCACATACATACAATCTTTCCTGCCCTATCTGCTCCATCTCCGCAAGCTCTCTCTGCACGTTTCATTCACCAAAATGTTGCTTTTATAATGGCTGATGTAGAGTTATGGTTGGATTTGTTGCGTCCTACAAAGTAATAACTATGAAATGCATTTCGATTCTCATTTGACTGGGATTATGTGAGTTTGAGCATGTTGTGAAGTACTATAGACCTCGTATACATATTGGAATTCGACAATGATTGTAACTACTGAATTGTATAGACCATTACATTCGAACTCAGTAGCCTAATATATTAATTTCACAATTTCAACAAATGATTAATTCACTACAAACTAAGAAAACTAATGTGTACTCCCTCCGTTTTTATTTAAGTCTGTGTATTAGCATTGGTCAAAGTCGAGTTTTGTAAACTCTCAGAAAGTTTATAACAAAAAATATTAACGTATACAATAACAAATAAATACCATTATATTCATTACTGAATGTACTTTCACATCATACATATTTGTTATGGTAAATGTTTATATTTTTCTATAAACTTGGTTAAACTTTAAAAAGTTCGACTTCGGTCAAACCTAATATGCAGAGTTTACTAGTACTACTCGCTAGTTGCTTAGCCGAATCACCCAACACGCCACACGGGGAGTTCAGTGTCACAAAATTTTGAGGTCGGCGGGAAAATCTCCCGCGACCCTGATTCGAGCCGTGGGAAGTTACGATCATAGCCTTCGGAACAGGCCTACGGATGACGCTTGGTAGGGGGCTGTTTTCGTAACTTCAGGTTCACCCTACCCAGCCAACCCCACCCCGGCACCTAGAGTAGTACATCTGAATACTCCCCATTTTCTATCCCCACCGCAAAATAGACTTCTCCACGGCACCGCAGCCTTCATGCTCCTCCCCTTCTACATGAGTGCACTCACCCACCGCAGTGCATCTGCCTCATCAACGACCTCGTACGCCGCACTAGATCCGGTCCACCGTCGTCGTCGTACACGGAGCCTCTTCCCCGGCACCATCTTCCACAGTCTTGGATCTGCTTCCCTGAAGCCGACGCCAAGCGCAGAAGCACCACCGTCGTGGACAATGAACTGACTCCCGTTGCCGACCATGACTCACAGAGGCCGCCGCGACCATTGTTCTCCTCCTCGATTGGTAATGTGTGTATTGAATCACTTAGCAGTACATGTGCAGGTCCAATTTTGTTCATACCTATCCTTCAAATTTCCTGGGTGCTATTGTCCCGTAAAAGTAATTGGTTATAGACTCCATTGTCCAACAGAATATCAGCTTGTAATTGTGCGTCGCTCCTGTATTGTGCTGTGCTTGGGTAGGTTTTTCATCTGCAACCAGTAGTGTGGCAAATGATGGAAAGTTTCTTAGAACTAGCAAGATGCCCATGCGTTGCACGCATCAAGATGCATTTGTATGAGTAGTTTATCTTGTGGGAGAAAAAGATGAATGAGGGAAGGCCTTATTTGCAAATCTGGAGAGGGGTTTGGGTATCTTTTTGCAAAATTCCCATTGTTTCCTTCTGTCAGATATAAATCGGACGGCCTATATTGCAGGATGGCAGGCACACCATCATCACCAACTCTGTTTTTTTATAAGAGTATAGATATAGAGAAAAAAAGTAGACAATAGAGAAGTAGGGATAAATATTAAATATAAAATAAATATAATAGTAGAGAAGAGAGTAGAGATAGCAGAGACGTCGGGAAAGGATCGCGCGCGCGCGGGAAAAATCGGCCGGGCGTGCGCTAGTTTTGGCGCGCGGCATCCGACGCGCTTTATAAAATCCAACGCCCTCCCACCGCTCTGTGCCTTGCCACCGCTCTCTCCCTGCTCTGTGCCTCGCCACTGCTCTCTCCCTGCTCTTTCTCGCCTCGCCGCCGCCACGCCACCATGCTGCCGCGTCGCTGGGAAACTTGGGGATACCGCGGCGTCCGCGCGCGCCCCTCCGGCGACTTCTCCACCGAGATCCGGTTCCGCGGGATGCACTTTGGCCTCAGCAATTCGACACCACCAACGAGGCTGCCCGCGCGTACGACGCAGCGGCGTGGCACCTCTAGTGGCCTCATAGAACATTGAACTTCCCCAACGTGCCGATGCGGGAGCGGGCGCAGGATCTCGCACCTCTGCCGCGGCTTATCACCGACGAGGATCATCGCGGCAACTGGAGGCGGTAGCACCGTCTCGGCATCGCTGAGATGGACGAGGAAGCCATTGTGTCGTGGGGCCAACGCTTCCTGCAGGACATCATCAACGAGCGTGATTTCTACGCGCAAAGGAGGGTGGAGAGGGATAAGAGGAGGGCGGAGCGATCCGCCTATCGCGGGGACAAGCGTAGGCGAAAAGCGGACTCTCAATTCAACATGAGGCTAGGAGCAGTGTCGCTGTGGGAATCCGACGATGATCGGTATCTTCACGCCTACATTCAGACGTCGGAGGAGGACATCACCGAGGAGGAGTCGGACGATGAGGAGTTGTTGTATTATATATATTTTTATCTATCTATGCTGAGAACTATCCTCTACTCTCTAGTCTCTACTCTCTATCTCTACTTCTCGATCTCGGCACTATAAAACCTTTTATAAAGCACCGTGCGTTGCGATTCTGTTGGTGATGCTCTAACATGGCAGACGAGTGCTTTAAAGTTGCCCACAAGATGCGCGAGTATTACTAGTAGTATATTTTTCTTGCCATGTTGAGATTTTAAAACCACGAGTGCGAACATGCAGAGGAGCAATGAAGACCAAACATGGGATATTGGGGACATCTTCAAGGAGCGTGGCAAGTTAAAGAGGAGCTGCACCGAACCTGTAAAACGAGCTTTGGTAAGTAACACCCTTTCAATTACTGTCGTTTAGCCTCATGTTCTTCGATGTGTATGTGTTGTAGTTTCTGTTTCTCTTAAGCCTCGTGTTCTTCGATGTGTAATAAGAAGAGTCTTAATCGTCCTAATGCTTTTGTTTTTAGCTTGATGTAGGAAGTGGGTGTTCTCACCTTGTAGTCTATTTTTATATTTTTTTTCCTTTTGAATTCACTTCTCCGAGTTCTGTTTATCTCGCTTCTACTAAATGGATCTGGGTTGCTCTGAGTATTGATCTAAAAAAGAAGTAACTTCATGTCAGGATGCAGTTCCTACGAGGAGGGAAGTATGGTCAACCTCGAGATCATGTTTCCAAAATGAGGCTGGATTACACACAAGGTGACAGTTCCCTAATGATGCTGGATTAGACACAAGGTGCAAATTCCTAGATGATGCTGGATTAGACACAAGGTGCAAATTCCTAGATGATGCTGGATTACACACAAGCCAGGTGGAGTCGTCAGCTGTTCGTGTCCTCGTGGCTCTAGTAAAGGCTGAAAGAAAGCATGCAACAACCCTTGAGAATGTAGCTGAGTTCCTGAAGAAGCGAAAAGAGCAATCAGATGCTCTCTTCACCCAAGCCAAAGAAGAGATGGAAGAATCCAGAAATAAGCTAGCAGAGGCAGAGCAGGCTAGGCGTCTCCTACTATCTAAAACATTTGTCAATACAAAATTTCCTTCATAGCTAGGTTCCAATGTTTATCCAGTCAGCATGCTTGTTGTGATGTCCGTGCATCTACTGATGTGGCACAAAATATATTTTTTTTGGGTCATGTAATAACAGTAATTACTTTCCAAACAATAATAGACGAAGCATTGGACATGGTATAATTCACGCGCAAGCCCGACATTCCAAGTTCAACTTCCACATCAAACTCATGTTCACAGATATCTGCACATTCATACATAATGTCCACAACCATGATTCACTTCAAAGCCAAGAAAATGTGAGGAGAGTTATAAATAAAGAAAAACCTCTAGTTCCTGCTACCAGTGCGAGCACAACAAGTCAAGACATATTTTGGTCATTTTTGTGTTCTAAAATGCCGGCCGGCTCGCGGAAGGACGTGTTGCCGGCACACGTGCGGATTCAATGAAGGCAGGTGGGGCAGTCTGAAGCTGGTTGCATGGGGCAAGGAGGCGTGTTCGGCCGGTCCTGCAGCGAGTGGGGCCCTCTTGGCCGGCGTGTAGGTTCAATGCATGCGCTTTCCATTCACATTTTACAAGTAAAATTTGTGGACAAACTTTGACTCAAAATACGATGGGGACTAGTAAACTAGAACGCAGGTAGTAGTTTTTTTTAATCAAAGAAGGGTTTCCCCCTTCTGATTTTCATTACTGAAAACCATCATCTAAATCTAAACCATAGTATTTGCCCTAGAACTACCAGGTTCAACATCTCGCAACATAAACCCATACAACCATACGCCAAGGAGGTACGTAGCACTATGAATTCCATTTTCGCTCCATACTAATCGTTCTAAAAACTACTTGGCACTTATAACGCGCCATTGAAAATTGGAACTCTTAACCCCACTAAAAATGATATTTTAAATGTGGCTACTCGATCTGTGGCAACTGGCGAGCCACCGCCTCCAAGTCGTTCACCTGTGGTCCTGACCATCAACTCCTACGGATCAAATTATCATGCGAGCTGACTATTCCTACAAAGGTGCGCTCCACCACGTACTTGGTACCCGTGAATGCAGCAATCGTGCACCTAGGGTTTTAGGGTTTATTTGTTAACGTTGCCTTTACGTAACACTCATGTGTGCGAGACAACCAGAGACCGACTGCGTGTGTGCGCCTCTTCTCTTCATATATGTACTCCACCATTTGTCTAGTGGCCAAAAAACTATAATAACTATTAGCAGTGTGCTAATGCGTTGCCACACGATCAAAGTAGATTAATACATATTCACCGATTTGTTAGGAAAAAAATTCTAGTTTTGAAATACGTATATCACTAAAAATATTTTATGTTTCACTCAAAATATATTCCTTTGGCAGTTTTGATGAGATAAGGGAGGAATGTTGTTGGTTACAAGATTCGAGAAGTGGTATATGTCTAATTTCTACTCTTACTAGCAAGATGCCCGTGTGTTGCACGGAACATCAAGATCTTGTGCGAGAAAAGGATGAACAAGGGAAGGCCTTATCTACAAATGTGGAGAGGAGTGCGGGTAAATTGCCATAGTTTCCTTCCTATCCGTCAGATATAAATCGGACGGCCTATATTGCAGGATGGCAGGCCTACCATCATCACCAACTCTGTTTTTTATCCCTACTCTTATAAAAAGCATAGTCGGTGATGATCATGTGCCTGCCATCCTGCAATATAGGTCGTCCGATCTATATCTGACGGATAGGAAGGAAACTATGGCAATTTTGCAAAAATATACCCACAACCCTCTCCACATTTTCAAATAAGGCCTTCCCTCGTTCATTCTTTTCTCCCACAAGATAAACTACTCATACAAATGCATCTTGATGTTCCGTGCAACGCATGGGCATCTTGCTAGTTGTTGCAGAAAGCCCATGTGTGTGTGAGAGAGAGAGGGAGAGAGGAGGAGGACGGAGTGCATGTGTGACAAATACACAAAGAGTGTGTGTGTGAGAGGTATCGGCTTAAAATGAGGCGATAGTGTGTGTGCACGATCGAGAGGGCGTGTCTCGAGAAGGGAAGAAAAATCTACATAGATACAAGGAGTGGGTGAGAGACATGTATGCGATAGTGGAAGCACGAGTGTGCGGGTGTATAAACCTATCTAGAGGCTAGTCGATAAATGTTTGTGAGAGAAATACGAGTCGGGGGTGCGAAAGCGAGAGTTTTGTGTGTGTGAGAGAGAGGGGGGGAGTTTGTCTGATCGTTAAACAAATGAATAATGTCAGTCTGGGATGGAGACAAAAAGGAGACCGCAACAAATGTTGTGTAGAGAGTAATTTTAGTGGTATGAGTCATATCTAGAGACATATAGGGCGTGTGAGAGAATCCCATAGAGACAAAGACAAAGTGAAAGACAAGTGGAGACTATGTGTGTGGCGGTGAAAAAGAAAGCTTAGGTACCTAGTGATACTAGAGAACAGTAGAGACGTGAGAGATAATGAAAACCGTGTAATGTATAATGATAGGGAGAGTGTGACACTTCTCAAGGGAGACGTCGGGAGACCATGTTTGCGAGGATAGGAGAAACATGAAGTGAGCGTGCGGGTGAGCTGGAGAAAAGAGAGTGATAGCTACATGAAGGAGCATGCATGCGAGAGAGATGGGCGTGAAAGGAGTGAACATAAAAGGGATTCAAATATTTGAATTCGAGATGATGATACATGTAATCCGTACTCGAACCAAAATTGATCTATCAAACATGCATACTCATATGAATTCACGCGCATCTATGTTATTTAATATGTAGATATTACTGATCCATACATTTTAGTAGAACATAATTTGGTTTAATTTTTTTGAATTCAACCTTATGATTTTGAGATCATTTTATTTGTAAATCATATTATACATATAAAGGAGCAGAATTCTTTGTTGTGCTTCTGAAAGTATATATAAAAAAATGATGTATATAGAATTTTATTCCAAGCGAAAATGGATCCCACCCGAAAAAATAGAATACAAACGGGATTCGAATTGAGTTGGCACGGTAAATGTGCACTCTGCAAAATTTGATCGAAGCGGGGAAAGTCGCAGTAACTGCCTGAAACCAAAATCTGTGAGATGAAAATTACTACTGCCTATCCCTGCCACGCAAAGCCTATCTGCTCGATTTCTATAGGTTTTGATAGGGGTAGGTTTGTAATTTCACTCAAACGTGACATAACCACCTCTCGCACGCATTCTTACATGGTGGGCCCAAAACACAGTGCGTCCTCTCGGCCGAAATCGACTCCCTCCCCGATTCATACACGGTGGGCGCCAAAAACAAACTCTCGTCGGCAAATATTCGGTGTATGCGAGATTACCGTCCTATCCCCAACCGATTAATATTGCTGTGATGTAGGAAATTTGAAACGGGGGCTAAGTTTATAAATTTCCTCGCATTTGAGACAACTGCGCCCTGAAGACATGGTTCCCCCCTTCCTCTCTACCTCCCTTTCCCCATTCATACTCCATGGGCGCCAAAACACCCTCTCCACCCCAGCCTCCTCTGTCCGCCACCCCATCCATCGCCGTCCTCCTCCACCATGTCGAAGCTGATACCCTGATGCCGCCGTCCATTACAAGAGATCGACCTCTCTCATCCACGACTTCGGACCGGGATCCTTGCATCACGTCCTCTCGCTTCATCCCCGCCGTCGTCCACCTTGTCGGCGTTGCTCCTACGACCGTCTCGTCCACCGTGCCCTGCTCCCACCGTCTACCCTCCTAGATTTTCTTCCACGCCGCCGACAGCCATCGCTACCGCAACACCGTCAAATTCTCAGCAGATGCATACACGGCGCCGCACCAGAGGCGTTACTCTTTTGTATCTGCTCAACTTATTTATCGCAGCAAGAAAATAGATCGCCACTGCTTTACTCTGATTTCTTGTCCATCACTTACTTGCTAGTTGAAAGCAAACATTAGTTGCGAAGTTGCCTTTGTCTGGTTTGCACCTTCAGATCCGCCATGGCACGCTCAACACTATACTCCCAATGCTTATGGTTTTCCCCTTTTATATTCCACACTAGTTAAATCATAGTAGACCAAATTTCAAAATTGGGTCAATCGATTTTTCAGAGCTCGCCGGAGTTCGTCGGTGCGAATGAAGGGGCTCGGGCGGGGACGGTGGTTGTGGGGTGGCGGTGGTGGGGCCTCGCTGAACAAAGAGAACTCGACGCGGGTGGGGGCAGGGTGGGGTTGGGGGTGGCGGAGGAACACAAATGATGGGGTCCGGTGGTCCGGCCGGTGGCCCGTGCGGTGTTCTGTATGGGAAGAATCAGAGACGAGGAAGAAGAAGGGTTAGGAGATGTAGGATATTCATCCAACCGCCTGAAATGGTTGAGAGACAGCAGGGAATTGCATTCTTAATGCGCTCTAGTTCATCATGTGTGGGCACTATGCAACGAACATTTTATTATCCAAAATCTGCTTGCTCTTCATTAGCATGTTCCTCTTCCGTTCTTCTTTAATAAGTACTCTCTCCGTTCCTAAATATAAGTCTTTGTATAGATTCCACCATGGACTACATATGGAGCAAAATGAGTGAATCTACACTCTAAAATGTATCTGGATACATCTGTATGTGATCCATAGTGGAAATCTCTACAAAGACTTATATTTTGGAATGGAGGGAGTATGATAGTAGTACAATATATTCCTTGTAGTGAAGATGAGCAAGGACATTTGCAGTGTAGAGGTCTATACGGTCGGTTGTGATGGAAACTTTGAACTCTCGGGCCTCTTTGATTCGTAGGATTTTGTAAACATAGGAATAGGATTTGTAGTGGCCTGCCCACTTGAATCCTATAAGAATAGCAAGGAAATGCGAGGAGTTGTGTTGCCTTTGAGAGTTACACTGATATTAACAGTACCGCACCTTCAGTTGAAGAGAGCTGGTATCCGAAGCCTTTCTAGCCGCACTGGCAATACTAGCACATATATTCCAGCAAGTTCCACTTTGCTGATTCTACTCTGATGCTTACGGTTTTCCCATTATATCTACACTATGATCTGTGTAGCTGCTTTGTGTCGCACTAGCAGCAGTCCACTCTTGAAGCTAAACACTGCAATGACTTACAAAATTGGCACCAAGGCATTGAGTGCCATTCTGGATGCAATGAAACTCATACGCTCCTCACCTGTTGATTCTTGTTCAGAATATGATCCTAATGACTATTCTAACCTCGAGGAGTCAAAGGAAGATGGTCTGTCCTATTCACCCATCAAGGTGCATGTTCTAATTTGGCAAGGTTTTATTGATTGCGCGTATCTTGCATATGTTATCTTGCATTTCTTCTACTTTGTTGCACTGCCATCTGCTTAGTTTACTCATCATATATGTTGAGATGCCATGCCCATCCATTATCAATACATATTCCATCTGTCATCATACCATGTTTTTTCACTCAAATGATGTTCTTGTGCATCAGACATCAAAAAGGAAGAGGGTGATTGCCGAACCTGAAGGAGCACCAGCAGAGTCCTTGAAAACGTGGTGGTGCCGAAAATCGACAACACCCCACTTATATTGGTTGTACAACCAAGTGACACAAAACGTGGGCCAACTCCAGCAGACTGTACCCATACTTCACGGCCACACCACTAGCCCCACCACACAGACCTGCACTCCAAAGAAAAGGTATACCAATTTCAGTTGCCATAGCACCACCGCACCACGAAAAAATCCCACCCAAAGAAAAAGTATAGCAAGTCCACCGGCCGAAGACCTATCCCAACTGCAGAGACGACCAATTCCTGCAGATTGGAACCCCATTCCAGTTATTCCCAGTTTAAAAGACAATGCTTTCTATGTTGTTAGGGACTACGTGCATATATTCCTATCATGGGAAGATTATAGTGAAGACAAACACCATTTTCACATCTTCCTGTCCAACTTACGTGTAAGTGCTATTATTAGTGGTTATTATTTTCCTGTTTTCTGCTGATTGAACACATCAATGATTTACAATACATTGTTGTAAGTAGCCGAGGGTCAATCTGGATAGTCATGACGAGCAAAGCTTGCTTGTGCTTTTCAAGGAAGCATTGCAGCAGTATCGGTGTTACCCGAGGAAATCACACTTTGATGGCAAGTCTATAAACGAATTTCCGATGAAGTCTCCTGTGCTAAATTTAGAAGACATTGAATGGAAAAACCTTGTTATGCACTGGTCTCGTTCCCAGGATGAGGTACTGTCTATGAAATCACATGACAATTTGAACTTCTACTTTTCCGCATGTGCCTTACGGATCTTTTTTGTAGGAAATCTGCTCAAAGAAGAATTCCGCTTTGAAAAGAACGACAGGATATCACAAATATGCTGCCCGCTGCTTTGCTCTTGTTAGTACATGTTGTCCTGTATCATTGTACTTGCATAAATACCTGGTTCATTATGTGACAGCAGTATGCATGATAGCTTGCTTATCAATTGTTCACTCCAAATTATCTGATCTGTATGAATGGTTACATTAGTGTAGAATATATCCAATGCCAATGAAATTTTTTAGCTCTGCATTGTTCTTGTAACTACTTGATGTCCTTTATCAGTGTACTTATATTGACAGGTAGTTGTGCATGTACCATCACTCTGCAGCTTATTTTCCTTTGCCCTCCATTTTCTACACATCAGATCTAAATTTACTCTTACCATAAGGTTGGATAACACCGATGGTACTGAAGAGGTTTAGCTGTGCATTGCTCTTGGTTGTACCTTTTGCCTGTATCGCTGTACTTACATTTATAGCTACTTGGTTATGTAGCATCACTCTTCATCTTATCTTAAATATTCTCCATTTTTTCTTATATTATCACATCTATATTTACTCTTAACAAAATGTAGAATAAAGGCAATGCTTATGAAGAAGATTCTGCGGTAAACTTCTTGAATTGCCCCCCCCCATCAGCATGGACAAGGGCTTTATAGAGCCTGTCTTAACCAATAATATAAGTTTGTCCTTCTCAAGCCTTCAAACTTTGTTGTGTATATTTGGTTAGGCATGACTGCAACAGTTGTTTATTTTTGGTGTTTGCATCAAATTGCATGTTTAAAGTTTATTATGTAGTTCATAAACAAAAGTTTGTCCTTCTCAATTTAAGTTTTCAGTTGTACAACCAAGTTCCTTCTTCATACCATGTAAATTAAACTATACGAAGCAAGTGATCTTCTTTTGCACTTCATGTATGCTTCTGTTCTTGATCCGTAATCCAGTGGTGTGGTCAACCTACCCACTATAGCACAATGTCATATTCTGCAATGTCTTAGCTATGAACAATGTCATATCATTCTACTATTATTTAAACCATCTCTTTATTTGCCAATCTGAAATGGGATAAATTGACAGCACACTAACCATTGATACTTATGAGTTCTTCATCTGTAATCCAGTGGTGTCGTGAAGCTCCCAACTCCTTCACAATGTCATTTCCTGCCATGTCTTGACCTGAACAATACCATATTGTGTTAATGCAATTTTAAACTGTGTCACTTTATTCGTCGGTAAGAAATGTGATGAATTGTCAGCACTGATACTTTTATGTGCAAAACCTATCATCTGTCTGCTTGTTTATCTTTTAGAGTGAGGAGGATATAAGTGTTAAACAAGCACAGTCTCATCAGCTTGCTCAGCTGCTTGTGCTGCAGCTCCCCATCAGGGCTAACCTTTTTTGAACTCTATTGAAGTGTTGTCGGTTTTGTATATTATTTTGTCGGCGTGTTTAATTGCACTGGTGGCGATCTTTGATGCCCAGTGTATGTAATCTGCTGTCTGCTTGTGCTTTATTATCATAGTGGCGAACTTTGATGCCCAGTGGATGTAATATGCCGTGATTTCTTTATTGTATAGTCTAGGTTTTTTCTTATTCACGATGCTGCAGTTATTTTACTGTATATATATATATATATATCTTGTCTTCGCAGTAAACCGGCCAAACCGTAAAATTATGGTACATAATTGGGTCATCATGCAATCATGATGTATGATCCGCATCATGGGCCCCATCATCTTGGTCCGTTAAAAGGCCTAAATGTAAACTGGCCCACTAGTAGATTCGGGCCTTTAATAGGCCGAGTAAACCGCCGGCCCTCTTTTCGCAAGAAAACTCAATGGGCTTTTAGGAGGCTGAGAAGTAGGTTGGCCTGAAACGTGCCGAACAGCTCACGGGCCGGCAGCAGCCCGAAATGGACCCCGGCCCATGATTGTGCCAATCAAATCATGGGCTTTTAACATGCCAAAATTTTCTCGGTCCTTGTTTGGCCCAATCAGATTATCGGCTGCGAGTAGGCCGGGCTGTAGTTAGGCCCAACTATATGACATGCTTTTAACAGGCCAAAATTAATATAGGGCCGAAATGTTAAACGGGCCCTTAACAGGCCGGAACTAATATCAGGCTAAATTACTAAATGGGCCTTTAGCAAGTGGGCCCAAAAGCATAGCATCCAGTTGACGGGCCGAATCTGATATGGGCCATAATTTAGCCCAAAGCTTCTTAAAGGGCTGGACGTGATCTGGGCCATAATTTGGCCCAGATCATGGTAGGCTTTGAACGAGCCGGATCTCATATGGGCCATTATTAGGCCCGGAACGTGGCAGGCCATTAATGGACCAGATCAAATATGGCCCGGCATTTGGCCCAAAACATGGTAGCTAGTTAATGGGCCGGCCTACTAGGGTCCTCAAAATCTTGTGGGCCTACAGCTGGGCCGGCCCATTATGATCGGCGAAATCTCGTGGGCCTTTAGCTGCGTCGGCCCATTATGGCTGCAAAAATCTTGTGGGCCTTTAGCTGGACCGGCCCATTATGGTCCACAAAAATCTTGTGGGCCTTTACCTGGGCCGGCCCATTATGGCCCGAAAAATCTTGTGGGCCTTTAGCTGGGCCAGCCCATTATGGTCCGCAAAATCTCGTGGGCCTTTAGTTGGGCCGGCCCATTATGGTCCGCAAAATCTTGTGGGCCTTTAGTTGGGCCGGCCCATTTAAACTTTATGGGCCACTTTTGGGCCGGTCCACGTGTCACCATATCATCGACGCATCTCGCCCATTGGATGAGTGACACCTATGCCAACGCGGAGCTGACACGTGTTTCCTCCAGCCAATGATGATTTTACACATGGAAAATCCCCATTGGTCCGGGCTGTTAATGAGTTATCGGATCCAAAACCGGACCCGATAGCTTAACAGCGTTCCGTTACGGTGGATGCCACGTGTCGGTCACCATTGATGAAAGCACTTATGTGACGCGCGATTTATTGTCATGGAAGTGGACACTTCCGTGATGATAATTTTGGTAATGTCATGGAACACTTCTACCACAACACAAGTATGACTATCTTGATTCTGTCATAAAATCGTCATGGATGTACATGCATGACAGAAAACGCGACCTACTGTGACAAACACGTATCATCACGGAAGTGTATTTTTTTCTAGTGCAAGGATTGCCGTGTCCAATCTGCTTCAGCTGATGCTCCCATTGACACAAGTGCCCCACTACAGCAGATTCCACCATCCCCTCGTCCTGAGGAAGTAACCGAGCAACAAGTTGAAGCTGTGGTAGTTCCTACTTTAGTCGAACAAGAAGCTGATGTTGTGAACATATATCTTGTCAATCCTGATGAAGTGAAAGCTGCACCCGAGCAAAATGCTCCTGAAGAAAAGATTGATGAAGAAATTGAAATGGAAATGCAAGTCTCATCGTCAGTGAAGGATATTCAAGTTGAACCCTCTAGATTCACTAGAGAGGGAGAAAAGGTTGAGGGGGAGCAGATTGCTGCCCAAGGTACTGCCCCTAGGGTCTTCTCATATGGAGCTCCTGCCCCGATGGAAGTTGACCCTGCTCCTGGTTCTTTGGCTTCACAGCCAGAACAAGAAGAAAAGAAGTTTGAAGAGCCCATGGCTCACGAGGAGAAAGATGAAGTAGTTGCACCAACAGTTCTGTCCCACCAGGTTTTACCACCAGTGCTACCTCAACAACCTGAAGAAGAACAAACTGAGACAATTGAGTGTCAAATAGCTTTTGTACCACCACCACAAATTGCAGAGTCATCGAAAGAAAAGGCCCTTGTGCCTGAATTTCAGAATACCGCTGAAGGAGTTCCAGCGAAGCAAAATGGTTGTCAGTCAAATGATCTCATGCCGTCTGCTTTTGAGAAAGTCATTGTTCCTCATGCCCTAGTGGAGCCCTCTGATAAGAACGCATCCGCATCTGATGATGTTCAACCGATGGAAATCAGCAAAGAAGTTTATCAAAAAAATCCTCAAGAATCCTTTCCTTTATTTTCATCTGAATATGGCCCCAATGGACCAGCTTTCAATGAGAAGCTTCACTCATCAAAGCTTGCATTCTTTGGGGTGAGCCCCTACGAAGGAGAAAGAACATCTTTCTCTCCGAGGTTTTGGACAGAGGAGCAGGCAATATATTATGCTCGGATCTTGTTTGGCAAGCACAGGATCTTCAAACACAAGATATTAGACTTTGCCAAGCTCGAAGAAATGCGCTGCTTTCACAACACCCTTCATCATAGTGAACATGCTCTTCTGAAGGGTTTATACGATTCAATCATGGCTGGAAAAAGAGATTATCCTTCAGTTCTATGCCATGCTGTACATCACAGGGCAGATGGAAAACATTTCAACCTAGACACTCGAATGGATGACAGGCAAAGAAAGAATCAAATGCTCAGCAGACCATTTTCTGGCCCAGATCAATTTGCCGCAATGCGAATTTGAAAATGACAGAGATCACAGACTGCATTTCGAGCAAGTGTTTGTTGAACAACTCCGTATCTTGATGGATCCCACTTTGGTGGGTGATGAATGTATCGATGTTGACCCGAAGAAGTTGGCCTATGATAACAAAGTAGTATTCCACGTTCTGTGCAATACCATTACGCCAACCAACCGGCCCAACAACATCAAAGGCATCGTGGGAAATACTCTGGTGTCAATCTCTCAGGGTATCAAATTCGACATTCCTGACCTTTTAATTCAGAATCATGCATGTGCTGCAGATAGCCCTCAGTCGCTGAAGCCCTATGCTCCTTGGATCGTGTTTGCCATTGAGCAGCTTACAAATGAAAAATTCTTCTGGGCCTATGCACCGAAGGTATTCATGCCACCTGTCCGTGACACTCTACGCATCGTGAAAGAAGACAGAAATGGAAAGGAACCCGTTGATGCCACTGCAATTGCTTCTGCATCTGATAAAGTACCTAAGGTAAAAGAAGCCAAAGTTGAAGTTCCTCGAGAGGAAAATCCATCACTGTATGAAATTTGCATTCACACACAATAGAATTTGGAAAGGCATATCTAATCACACTCGGCAAATTCTTCTGCATGAGAAGGATGCAAGGAAGAGATCATGGACCTTGCTGAGAAAACATTACTCTCGCAAGGATCAAGCCAAGAAGGTCCTCTACAAAGGTTATGATTATTTGGACTTGCTTGTTGTACCTCGTGTCTGAAGACAAACTCCAGTGCTTCCACAACATTCTGCTTCAACGGATCTGTTGTTTGTCAACCATGATGATGAGATCAAGGACACTATCGACACCTAAATCTACAAGCCAGATGCACATCCTTCGAAGCGGTCAAAGCCAAGGCTGCTACTCCTGCTTCTCCCTCGACCATTCTGCACTCTTCCGATTTTGGTTCTTCAAGTGGTTTCAATTCAGACTCAGAAGATTCTCCCATTGGTAATCCCTCGTGTCTTCTCTCGTTCCTTTTTGACACTTGTTGACAAAAAGGGGGAGAATAACATCCAGTGATAGTTTTATCAGGGTTTGTAGGGTGTTTTGCTTCGAACTTTCATTTGGTTTATCTTCACAAAATTTGCTTCAGAACTTATCGCATCGCATGTGGTGTTTAAACTTTGGTCGTCATGTAATGATAATAACTGTGGCACCCCGATCCGCATGGAGCAGGGAGCCTTCGCACGCCAGCCCAGGATAACACCTGACGGACGAGAGGTCCATGATACATCATTCCAAGTACAAGAATATTCATCCAATACATGTATAGAGGATTACATCATTGATGAATACAATCATCTGGCATAGCTCTAGGGCTATCTAAATGGTGGCGGAAGTCTTGTTTTGGCAGCATATCGACTCTGGCTAGGCTCCATAACTCACAGGACTGACAAGGTTATGGCCTAGCGTGACCAAACAAGCAAGCAATCCAGGCACGACCTACAAACTGGCATGACACGCCAGGTCAGTACATTGAATGTACTTGCAAGACAACCAAATACATAGCATCCAAACAAGCAGATGACAAAGCAAGAACCAAGCGCATGCAAGAACCTAACTTATAACAGAAACTAAGCATGGCATGATATTAACTAGAGATATAGATCAAACTGAGCATCAACATTAGGCATCTACTAGCATGGCAATAACATGGCATATCAAAACATACTTTGAACATGGCAATAACATGGCATATCAAAACATACTTTGAACATGGCATTTCAATCATAACATGATATAGCATAGATGCATCTACTAGACATGGATTCATGGATGAACCATGCTGAAAATAAACTATGAGTTACCCCCCATGAAGACATGTTGTATTAACTCAACGAGATCTCATCTTGTGATCATATCCAAAACAGCTCAATTCATGACTCACTGAGACCTCGTCTCGTGATCATATCCAAAACAACTCAACTCATGACTCACCGAGACCTCGTCTCATGATCATATCAAAACATCACCGTGATTTCTCATGACTATCTCATAGTCCAAGTCACCGCATTCTTTATTGCACATTATTTATCAACTTAGTTATATTAGGTTTATCCTCCATTTCGACCAAGACCCGATAGTGTGACCTACTACGAACTATGCCCATGACCGAGGACGCATCTATCGATAGATTTAACACACACTCTGCAGAGGTTATCACACTGTACCCACACCAAGGAACCCATGGCCTCACACTCCCATTCATGTGGACCAATGGCGTTTTGAAAAAACTGGCCTATTGCCCATGACACTCTGCCGGCCACTCCGACCAACTCCCCTCTGGGCTAGGTCCTAGGTGACCCCGATGTCTACCAAAGACATCCAATGGCCACTGTCATGGCAAAACATAAACGATTCCAAACGGGGACATGAGCTCAAAACCAAACAAACATGGGCACTCAAGGCCTATGTCCGCCTACCTAATCAGGGTAGCGCGCGCCCATGACCTTCCTTCTCTGGAGGCACCGGCAAGAGACATGTCAATAGATCACATTAAGGCCCTCCCATAAAGGCAAGTGTGGTTGCACTGGATAAGCTCGATTTGGTGGCACTATGACTCGATCCCATCAATGACGGAGGAGGTTTTTTATTATTAAGTCATATGATTATCTTCTCCATCATCATCAACATTATGGGCGGGTTTAACATGAATGTAACAATGAGCATGCAACATACAAATGCATTAACAATACTACCAAGCTTCTCAAGTGAACAACTACAACACATGGAACATGGCAATACGAGGTACTAGCATATCAATGGTGTACCAAAATCATCATAGCATTTATAGCAATGGCATGAAACTAAAATAGAGCAGCGGCATGTCATTATCAATAACAACATTATAACTAGCATGGCAAATGATATCATGAAGGGCATGACAAGCAATACAACATATACCACAACTGAAATAACTGCAGATGAAACAGATAAGAAATTACTACAACTACGCACACACACAAGGTGCAAGCAAAGTCAACATGCAAGTTCGGGGCTCATGATAAGAGGTTGGCTTGCCTGGGGGTCGAGGAATACTCCGGGAAGAAGTGCGATCACCTCGCAGAAAGATTTACCGGAGAACGGTTCTCTCTCAAAGGGGCTAGATATAGGCAAGGGCAAAATGGGCATTCTCAAAATGTGAAAACATCAAGAAAATAGTCCCATTGGGAAGAGCTCGATGAACAAAGAATATGGGCCCTGGAATCACCTTGATCGGAGTTATGATTCAAAAGTTGTGGTTGTTCACTTTTTAGGCTGAAAAGGCACTAAACAGTGAACGTTCACAAAATAAGCACTTCGGCGAGCAGGGCTTAAAACAGAAAGCGCATATGAGAAAATACATTTTCGGTGAGGAGGAACTGTATTTCAGACAATACGCATTTAGAGCACAGAAAGTGCATTCCAGGAAAGGCACATCCACTTACCTGACTTGGCACCTCTTCGGTCGCCGACAGGTGGGGTCGCGCGAGGTGGGGCCTGCCCGGCTAGTCTTCTTCTTCCTCCAGTGTGGTGCGCGCCTGGCCGAGGGAGCGGCCCGTCCTGACGGCGCTCGCCGGTGCGTCCGGACACGGAAGAGGCCGGGCGACCTACCCAGAAGATCAGGAAGGAGAGGTGCATCCGATGGAGGTGGTTTCTGTCGCCGACGAGCACTAGAGAGGGAGCAGCAAGACCAGCGGCAGAGAGGGGCTCCGGTCGTTGGTGAACAAGAGGCTACGATGCTGGAGAGGAGGGGGAACGAGCGCTGGGAGGCTCACCAGACCCTGGGGGATGCGCTGGAGGTGGAGGAGCCGGGGGAAAGCACGAGGTCGCCGGATTCGAGATGGACAGAGGCGGCGGCCACGGCGGCGGTGGTGGTCGGGGAGCAGTTTTGGAAGGGAATGGAGAGCTTGGGGAGGCGTAGGGAAGAGAGGGGAGGTTGCTGGTGAGCTTGGACGAGCGAGGAAAGGGCTATATATAGTCGGGGCGAAGATGCCGAGCCAAGCTCCGCCGTTCGAGTCCGTCCGAGGCTCTGTCGGCCGCAGAGGTCACGGGGAGGCATGATACATCTCCAACGTATCTATAATTTTTATTGTTCCATGCTATTATATTACCCCTTTTGGATGTTTATGGGCTTTATTTTACACATTTATATCATTTTTGGGACTAACCTACTAACCGGAGGCCCAGCCCGTATTGCTGTTTTTTTGCCTATTTCAGTATTTCGAAGAAAAGGAATATTAAACGGAGTCCAAACGGAATGAAACCTTCGGGAGCGTGATTTTTTGAATGAACGTGATCCAGAGGACTTGGAGTGCAAGTCTAGAAGCAGCCGAGGCCTCCACGAGATAGGAGGGCGCCCCCCTATAGGGCGTGCCGCCCTGTCTCATGGGCCCCTCGGGCAGCCATCGACGTACTTCTTCCTCCTATATAAGCCTACGTTCCCCAAAAACATCCAGGGAGCCAACGAAACACAATTTCCACCGCCGTAACCTTCTGTATCCGCGAGATCCCATCTTGGAGCCTTCGCCGGCGCTCTGCCAGAGGGGGAATCGACCATGGAGGGCTTCTACATCAACACCATAGCCCCTCCAATGAGTTTTGAGTAGTTTACCACAGACCTACGGGTCCATTGTTATTAGCTAGATGGCTTCTTCTCTCTTTTTGGATCTCAATACAATGTTCTCCCCCTCTCTTGTGGAGATCTATTCGATGTAAACTCTTTTTGCGGTGTGTTTGTTGAGATCCGATGAATTGTGGGTTTATGATCAAGTTTATCTATGAATAATATTTGAATCTTCTCTGAATTCTTTTATGTATGATTGAGTTATCTTTGCAAGTCTCTTGAATTATCGCTTTGGTTTGGCCTACTAGATTGATCTTTATTGCCATGGGAGAAGTGCTTAGCTTTGGGTTCAATCTTGCGGTGTCCTTACCCAAAGGATGTAAAGGGTTGCAAGGCACGTATTGTATTGTTGCCATCGAAGATAAAAAGATGGGGTTTATATCATATTGCTTGAGTTTATCCTCTACATCATGTCATCTTGCTTAAAGTGTTACTCTCTTCTTATGAACTTAATACTCGTAGATGCAGGTGAGTCGGTCGATGTGTGGAGTAATAGTAGTAGATGCAGCAGAGTCGGTCTACTTGTTGCGGACGTGATGCCTATATACATGATCATGCCTAGATAATCTCATAATTATTCGCTTTTCTATCAATTGCTCGACAGTAATTTGTTCACCCACCGTAATACTTATGATATCTTGAGAGAAGCCACTAGTGAAACCTATGGCCCCTGGGTCTATCTCTTATCATATTTGCTTCCAATCTACTTTTATTTGCATCTTTATGTTTTGCATCTATATTATAAAATACCAAAAATATATTTATCTTATCATACTATCTCTATCAGATCTCACTTTCGCAAGTGGCCGTGAAGGGATTGACAACCCCTTTATTGCGTTGGTTGCGAGTTCTTTGTTTGTTTGTGTAGGTGCGTGGGACTTTTGAGGAGCCTCCTACTGGATTGATACCTTGGTTCTCAAAAACTGAGGGAAATACTTACGCTACTATTGCTGCATCATCCTTTCCTCTTCAAGGAAAACCAACACAAGCTCAAGACGCAGCAAGAAGGATTTCTGGCTCCGTTGCCGGGGAGGTCTTCACTCAAGTCAAGGCATACCAAGTACCCATCACAAACCCATCTCCCTCGCATTTACATTATTTGCCATTTGCCTCTCGTTTTCCTCTCCCCCACTTCACCCTTACCGTTTTATTCGCCCTCTCTTTCCCAATTTTTTCCTCTCTTTTCCGTTTGCCTTCCCGTTGCCATGGCCGAATCAAAAAGAACTAAGGGCCCTTTCCTAGGTTCTAGTACCTTGGATAACCCCTCTATCCTCTCTAAGCTCATGAATAATGATGCTATAGAAAGACCCACCGGGGTCACTAATGAGAGCCTAAATAATTTTGATGAGGATTACTCTGGAATTTTTTGTTATTTACTTGATGAGTCTTTAAAAGATGCTTGGGATAGGTTATTAAGGATTCGGGCTAGCTGTGTGCCACAATATCAAATTGAAGTTTACTTAAAAAGTTTCTATGTTGGCTTGCCTGCTTCTTTCAAACAAGTTTTAGATTCTATTTTTGAAGAAGGTTTTCTTGAAGAGGATGCTATAGATACTTATTAAAAAATTAAAACCATATTTGGGCACCCTATGAATGATAAGATTGAATCTACTACTCTCTTGTGCTTTTATCAAAATGAAATTATCAAAGAGATGAAGTATAGCTTAGAGGCAAACTTCCGTAACGTGCTTAATCTTACTTCTTCCATTAATGACCATGTGTTTACCTTAAATAGAAGAATGAATGCCATAGAAAGGAGATCCTCCTCTCCGAGTGCCAAAGAAGGCACTACTTAGATCTATCCCCGCTTTTATGCCTGGCTAGGGGTGTTAAACGATAGCGCTAGTTGGGAGGCAACCCAATTTTCTTTGTGTTTTTTGTTTTTGTTCCTGTTTAGTAATAAATCTTGCATCTACCTTCTGTTTAGATGTGTTTTTATCTTTTAATTAGTGTTTGTGCCAAGTAGAACCTATAGGATAACCTATGATGATAGTTGATTTGATTCTGCTGAAAAACAGAAACTTTGCATGCACGAATATAGTTTTGTTAAATCACATAAACGTGCTTTTGCGTTGATTCTTTTTGCTTCTGATCAATAAACAAATTGTTCAGGACTTCCTATTTTGGTAGGATTTTTACAGTCCCAAAAGTTTGTGTTAGTTACAGATTGCTACAGACTGTTCTGTTTTTGACAGATTCTGTTTTTCGTGTGTTGTTTGCTTATCTCGATGCATCTATGGCTAGTAAATTAGTTTATAAACCATAGAGAAGTTGGATTACAGTAGGTTTAACACCAAAATAAATAAAGAATGAGTTCATTACAGTACCTTATGTGGTGGTTTTGTTTTCTTTCACTAACAGAGCTTATAAGATTTCCTGTTGAGTTTTGTGTTGTGAAGTTTTCAAGTTTTGGGTAAAGCTTTTATGGACTATGGAATAAGGAGTGGCAAGAGCCTAAGCTTGGGGATGCCCATGGCACCCCAAGATATTCAAGGATGGCCAAAAGCCTAATCTCAGGGATGCCCCGGGAAGGCATCCCCTCTTTCGTCTTCGTTCATTGATAACTTTACTTGGAGCTATATTTTTATTCGCCACATGATATGTGTTTTGCTTGGAGCGTCGTGTATTATATTATTCTTTGCTTTTTAGTTTACCACAATCATCCTTGCTGTACACACCTTTTGGGAGAAGCCTATTTGATTAGAATTTGCTAGAATACTCTATGTGCTTCACTTATATCTCTTGAGCTTGATAGTTTTTGCTCTAGTGCTTCACTTATATCTTTTAGAGCACGGCGGTGGCTTATTTTTGTAGAAATTGCGAGTCTCTCATGCTTCACTTATATCTTTTTGAGAGTCTTTCAGAACAGCATGGTATTTGCTATGTTATAAAATTGGTCCTAGAATGGTAGGCAGCCAAGTTGGGTATAATAAAAACTATCATAGGAAGTGAATTGGATGCTATGATCAATTTGATGCTTGATAATTGTTTTGAGATATGGAGGTAGTGATATTAAAGTCATGCTAGTTGGGAGATTACGAATTTAAAGAATGCTTGTGTTGAAGTTAGCAAATCCCATAGCATGCACGTATGGTTAAAGTTGTGTAACAAATTTGAAACATGAAGTGTACCTGGCTTGTGCATCCTTATGAGTGGCGGTCGATGACGAGCGATGGTCTTTTCCTACCAATCTATACCCCTAGGAGCATGCGCGTAGTACTTGATCTTTGATGACTTCTAATTTTTTGCAATAAGTATATGAGTTCTTTTGACTAATGTTGAGTCCATGGATTATGGATTATACGCACTTTTACCTTTCCACCATTGCTAGCCTCTTCGGTACCGTGCATTGCCCTTTCTCACCTTGAGAGTTGGTGCAAACTTTGCCGGTGCATCCAAATCCCGTGATGCGATACGCTCTATCACACATAAACCTCCTTATATCTTCCTCAAAACGGCCACCATACCTACCTATTATGGCATTTCCATAGCCATTCCAAGATATATTGCCATGCAACTTTCCACCGTTCCGTTCATCATCATGACATACTTTACTTTTGTCATATTGCCATTGCATGATCATGTAGTTGACATCGTATTTGTGGCAAAGCCACCATGCATTATTTTTCATACATGTCACTCTTGATTCATTGCACCATCCTGGTACACCGCTGGAGGCATTCATATAGAGTCATATCTTGTTCTAGTTTCGAGTTGTAATTCATATGTTGTAATCAATGAAAGTGTGATGATCATCATTATTAGAGCATTGCCCAAAGAAGAAAAAGAAAAAGAAAGAAGAAAGGCCAAAAAGAAAAAAAAAGAAAAAAAGGAAAAGAAAAAAGAAGAAAATAAATAAAAAGGGCAATGTTACTATCTCTTTTTCCACACTTGTGCTTCAAAGTAGCACCTTGTTCTTCATGTACTGAGTCTCATATATTGTGCTTCAAAGTAGCACCATGTTTTTCATATAGTGAGTCTCATAAGTTGTCTTTTTCATACTAGTGGGAATTTTTCATTATAGAACTTGGCTTGTACATTCCTAAGATGGGCTTCCTCAAATTCCCTAGGTCTTCGTGAGCAAGCAAGTTGGATGCACACCCACTAGTTTTCTTTTGTTGAGCATTCATTCATAGCTCTAGTGCATCCGTTGCATGGCAATCCCTACTCCTCATGTTGACATCAATTGATGGGCATCTCCATAGCCCGTTTATTATCCTCGTCAATGTGAGACTTTCTCCTTTTTTGTCTTCTCCACACAATCCCCATCATCATATTCTATTCCACCCATAGTGCTATATCCATGGCTCACGCTCATGTACTGCGTGAAGGTTGAAAAAGTTTGAGACTATTTAAGTATGAAACAATTGCTTGGCTTGTCATCGGGGGTATAGAAGTTGGGAACATCTTTGTGTGACGAAAATGAAGCATAGCCTAACTATATGATTTTGTAGGGATGAACTTTCTTTTGCCATGTTATTTTGAGAAGACATGATTACTTTGATTAGTATGCTTGAAGTGTTACTATTTCTTTTATCAATATTAACTTTTATTTTGAATCATTTGGATCTGAACATTCATGCCACAGTAAATAAAATTACATTGAGAATTATGCTAGGTAGCATTCCACATCAAAAATTCTCTTTTTATCATTTACCTACTCGAGGACGAGCAGTAATTAAGCTTGGGGATGCTTGATACGTCTCCAATGTATCTATAATTTTTTATTGTTCCATGCTATTATACTACCCCTTTTGGATGTTTATGGGCTTTATTTTGCACATTTATATCATTTTTGGGACTAACCTACTAACCGGAGACCCGTATTGCTGTTTTTTTTCCAATTTCAGTATTTCGAAGAAAAGGAATATCAAACGGAGTCCAAACGGAATGAAACCTTCGGGAGCGTGATTTTTGGAACGAACGAGATCCAGAGGACTTGAAGTGCAAGTCAAGAAGCAGCCGAGGCCTCCATGAGATAGGAGGGCGCGCCCCCCCTATAGGGCGCGCCCTTGTCTCGTGGGCCCCTCGGGCAGCCACCGGCGTACTTCTTCCTCCTATATAAGCCTACGTACCCCGAAAACATCCAGGGAGCCAACGAAACACAATTTCCACCGCTGTAACCTTCTGTATCTGCGAGATCCCATCTTGGAGCCTTCGCCGGCGCTCTGTCGGAGGGGGAATCGACCACAGAGGGCTTCTACATCAACACCATAGCGCCTCCAATGAGTTGTGAGTACTTTACCACAGACCTACGGGTCCATAGTTATTAGCTAGATGGCTTCTTCTCTCTTTTCGGATCTCAATACAATGTTCTCCCCCTCTCTTGTGGAGATCTATTCGATGTAAACTCTTTTTGCGGTGTGTTTGTCGAGATCCGATGAATTGTGGGTTTATGATCAAGTTTATCTATGAATAATATTTGAATCTTCTCTGAATTCTTTTATGTATGATTGAGTTATCTTTGCAAGTCTCTTCGAATTATCAGTTTGGTTTGGCCTACAAGATTGATCTATCATGCCATGGGAGAAGTGCTTAGCTTTGGGTTCAATCTTGTGGTGTCCTTACCCAGTGACAGAAAGGGTTGCAAGGCACGTATTGTATTGTTGCCATCAAAGATAAAAAGATGGGGTTTATATCATATTGCTTGAGTTTATCCCTCTACATCATGTCATCTTGCTTAAAGTGTTACTCTGTTCTTATGAACTTAATACTCTAGATGCAGGCAGGAGTCGGTCGATGTGTGGAGTAATAGTAGTAGATGCAGGCAGGAGTCAGTCTACTTGTTGCGGACGTGATGCCTATATACATGATCATGCCTAGATAATCTCATAATTATTCGCTTTTCTATCAATTTCTCGACAGTAATTTGTTCACCCACTGTAATACTTATGCTATCTTGAGAGAAGCCACTAGTGATACCTATGGCCCCCGGGTCTATCTCTTATCATATTTGCTTCCAATCTACTTTTATTTGCATCTTTACTTTTTGCATCTATATTATAAAATACCAAAAATATATTTATCTTATCATACTATCTCTATCAGATCTCACTTTCGCAAGTGGCCGTGAAGGGATTGACAACCCCTTTATTGCGTTGGTTGCGAGTTCTTTGTTTGTTTGTGTAGGTGCGTGGGACTTTTGAGGAGTCTCCTACTGGATTGATACCTTGGTTCTCAAAAACTGAGGGAAATACTTACGCTACTATTGCTGCATCACCCTTATCTCTTGAAGGAAAACCAACGCAAGATCAAGATGTAGCAAGGCACGGGAAGGAGACGAGGGGAAGCAGACGAGGTCCAGAGGGTCACGGAGACGAGCAACGCTCTGGGGCACGAGGAGGAAGAGGACACCATGGGGAAAACGATGGTGCACACGGGCCGAAACTGTGCGACGATGATGACGTCACGCCGAGGAAGAAAACGAAGGGGAAGAGGAGTCCAAGGGGAAGAGGACACCGAGGGGAAGTGGTTGGACACGCTCGGACGAACCAGCTCCGTCCGGAGCAGTCCTGCCGATGCCAACAGTGGCTAGACCACCGATTTGGCTGGCATCACTCGTGATCACCACCGACAAGGCGCGCTCTGGACTTCTTCAAGATGCCATCTCGTGTCTAGCGTGAAGTCCTTCCAAGATGGGTCAGAACCGCGGTAATGAGATGTGCAGATGCACAGGGAGAAGAGAAAAACAAGCTTCACAAGTTTGTTGTAGCAAACTTGACCGCACTTTTGTGATTAATTTAGTGAGGTTAAGAGAGAAGCTTGATGTTAGGGAGAGGTTTAGGGTAGTAAGGACTACAGTCCTGCAAATTTTGAGCTGGTTTGGACAAGTGTTTAACATAGTTGCTGTGCAATAGCCAACTCTGGTCCAGAAACCAAATGATGAAGAAGCACTCACTAGGAGTGTTGGATTGGGCTAAAACTTGGGAAAGCTTAATGATTTGGACATATAATGATGCTGTAGAAATTTCATACCAAATGGACTTGCCAAAATGGTACTTCCTTCACAATTATCTTCTCTGCCCAGAAACTTGAGAAAAATTCTGAGGGAAAATGGCTAGATGAAATGAGACATAAACTTGTGGATATATGTTATATGGATATGAGAAGGCTTAGGAAAATTTTCAGTCGTAAGGGAGCGAGATAAAATATACTTGCTTCACAAACTAAAAATTTGGACAGAAACAAAGAATTGACCCTGGGCTCACATAGATCAATGGAATGAGTTGAAACTTGGAGTAGGGTGATGATATGATCATTAGAGACTGGTGGAAAAGTTTCAGCTCATTTTGATAACCTATGAAGGTACTTCCTTCACAGACAAGCAATCTGAATAGAAACTTGGGAAAATTGCACAGGGAGATTGGGTGAAGGGATTGAGGTGATTTTTGGTATCCATGGGTGATTTATCAATGTTAATCACCCTGCAAAATTTCAGATCAAATGGATTTAGGAATCAAGCACTTCCTTTGCAAAATTTCACACAAGATAGAAACATGCATTGCATCATGTGCTCAATTTTTGAACTATGGAACATTAGATTTGGATGGAACTAGTGAATATATAGCAGGGACAAGCTCCACAAATTATTTGGGAATTTTCCTTGCTATAAAAATGGTAGTTCCTTTAGAAAGTGGCAGAAATGGAATATTGGCTTAAAATAGGAAAAAGGCAATTTTCCTTATTTAATTATGGCCAATATTTTTGCCAAGGCTTGGATTAGGCATAAATATCATCTCCACAAATTTTCATGAATTTTGGAGATGGCTAGCTATGCCCTTGGATTTTATTCCTTGGATAGGCAAAAGAAGGAATAAATCACAAATGAAAAACATTGCATAGGACTTAGCAATATTTTTGCATATCCTAGGTTTAGAGAGGTAGGAGGGTCTCTGGGAACAATTGGGAGGATCGATAGATCAAGGAAAATGATGGCCCCTTAATTTGTAATCACAAAGGACATATCCAACTTCTAAATTTTGGAATTAGGGTTCTGAGAGGGTTTGAGATGGATGCAAAATGAGGTCTTGCCCATCATCAGGGGCAGAGGCAAGGTTTTGAAAGGTTGAAAATGACAAGAATTATCAGAGTCATCCAGCAAACTCAGGAGAAGGATTTGAAAAATGATTGCCAGGAAGGAATAACAGCACAAAAATTGATAACCCATTTTTGGGGCTGTTACAATAACCCCCCCCCCTGCAATGATATTTTCTTTGCATTATTTGTTTGCAGGTACATTAAATATGTTGTTACTGTGAATAATTGTCACAGATGATTATCTATCTTACAGGGGCACACAGATCTTTTTTCAAGAATAACAAAGAATAATCAAATGATGATATCATTTTGAAGCATTATTTCTTTCACAACTAATGGAAATGCACCTTCGAAGCTTATCCACCCTGAATTATAAATTATTATTCGATCCTTCTTTGATCTTATCGAAGTGTCTAACATGCAGGAAGATTGTATCTCGTGTGGATCCAAATTGTGTTATGAGAAAACCTTCATGATTTATACTTGTCACAAAAACTCACCATGTTTCACTTCTAGCCCTTGTCGAAGTTTTTCATGACAGGAACTACCTTAGACACCTTGAGTGCATTGATCAAAATCTAGTATGAATTCTTCTGCCAATGACACTCATACAAAGAGAAATATATCTCCCGAACCGAAGCATATCTTAAGGGGGAGAATTTATTATCTTCGTAATCTTCTCTCAGTTTTCATTATTCTTCGCATTACTCCACTCATTATCTATCATTCGATGTGAACAGTTTTGTCAATCGTCCAAAAAGGGGGAGATTGTTGGTGCAACATATGCCTACCTTATGTTTTGGATATTGTTGACAGAAACATGTATGGACTAATTTGTTTGCTAGTGCACACAGAGAGAAAAGTCCATACACAACCGAAGAGTATGTTGTGTCCGGTCCTGAGTTTGAGGAACTTCACCGAAGCATATCTGCGTTGCAGAGAAGAACGAGCTATATCTGTCGAAGTGATAGAGTCGAGAATATTAATGTGAAGAAATCGACCCCTCAACAGTTTTCTGCTATAGCGAAGCTTTCTGTTTCGATACTGTCGTTCGAAGAAAATGACTGTAGCGATTGAAGTCGAAGACAAAATGAAGACGTGGTATTCATTGAGTTTTTCTTCTTTGAGTCTTTTGAGTCATAGGACCTCCGTACTACTAAGAGGGGTATAGGTCCCGATGCTTAGATCTACTGTGATGCTTTGCTACAACCTATGAAAGATGCGAGAGAAATCTCTTTGTGTTCCAAGTAAATACTTGCTAGCAAGAGACCGTGATCTTCGTCATTGCGAGAGATTTGCCTCGGACCGAGGAGTTAGCATTTCTTGTTGCTCAAGGAATGTTACCATTGTGCTCAAATCCGACAATTGGAATCATGTCGTAAGGCCATTGGCTGAGACCGATGTCCAATTTGGTTATTTCCCTCTAGGGAAGGTTGCGTCTATAAATAGCCACCCCGCTCCAACGTTATCCGTTGGCTGCTCTGCTTGAGATTTCTTAGAAGATTGATTTGAGCATCCCCTCTTCGAGTGATTTGAGTTTAAGATCCACCAAGAGAAAACCAAGAGCCCAAACTTAGGCAGTGGTTTTGCGTCACAATAGTTATGAGTAAGAGTTCTTGTACCTATTACTCTTGAGAGCTGCGCACTCTCTAGACGGATAGGTTTGGCTTCGAGTGTTGAAGAGTTGTTGTCTTCACTGAGCCTGATCTTCAACAACCAAGAGTGATTGTGGTTCACGAAGGTTGACCAAAGGTTTGGAGATCGCCGACAAGGATCTACTACGAGTGAAATCAACCTGAGTCTGGTCAGCTCAGTGTTGAAGGAGAATAGGGTGAAGAGAGTTTATCTTCTGTGTTAAGTCACAACCCCTCCAACCAGACATAGCCCTTTGGCGGAAGGGTGAACTGGTCTACCAAATCTCTTGTCGCCATCGAGCACCACTGGTTATATCTTCTCTATTGCAATTCATTCAGTAGTTTTCTTTCGTGCTCAGTGCCATTAGATTCATGATCTTTGTTCTGTTCCGTGTCATTCATCCTGTTTTGTTATTTCAATTCCCTTCTTTATCCTCGTAGTCACACCTACTTCTTTAGTTTGTTTCCCTGTTATATTGTGTAACCCTGTTCTTGCATTTCCTTCAGTGTTTGTTATGTTCTGTTTCATTCTGTTACACCTCTTTGCTTGTTGCATAACTCTCATCATAGTTAAACCCATTGTCCATCAAGCTCTCTCTGTTGTAAATGCCTTTCTCCATGAATTTGCATCTGAAGAAGAACTCTGATTCAGTGCATTTCTCTCAATACTCTATTCGGTTGCGGTGTTTGGAATAAGTTTCAAAGCTTTTGAAATAATATTTGAATCTCCGATTCACCCGCCCCTCTGTCGATATACTCTCGGTCCCAACAAAGGTAACAGATGTCGGATCACATAGATCAATCTCTTCAGTGATGCTCAGTCACTTTGACTCTGGTTGTGATTTTCCTCACTTGGATTATGTTAAAGTCGTCAGAGGATGGGTTGCTCTCAAATGAAAAGTGTCAAGTTCTCTCTAGAGCAGCCAACCAACAAGTGGTTGTGGGGGACGACTATTTATAGCCAAGGCAACACGACATGAATTTTCATAAATGTCCTTCTCAGACATGGCCATTGTCAGGATAAGGATCCGCTCGACAGATGGCATGCGGCGCAGCAACGGTCAGAAATCAAACTCTCTATTTTGTCGGGCACTCAATTTCCTCGCAATAGGCAAATCGCACAGGAGAAATCCTAACTCCTTAGCGTGACCAAATTCATTAGCAACAAGATGAACTTCGTCACTGTCGCTAGCAAATTCGTCAACTGTTCCGGAGATTTCCAAAGGCTTCACTCGAAGCGGCTTGTGTATGTATAGTGTAAACTTTTGGAATGTTTTGTTTCATTGCTTTCCATAGTGTAGGAAAGGGAGTACATATAGAGTTGTCGCAAGACCGTGGGAGGAGTCGTGGAGAGGTCGTGGTGACGCAGCGCTGACCAAGTCCACAGTCTAACATCCCCAGTGTCAATGTCCAGCTCAACGACGTTGAGGTTGGCACAAATGTCGAGGAAGGGGCCGCCCGCAGTTCTTTGGTGAAGATGTCGGCAAATTGAGCACTAGTAGGAACATGCAGAACACGGACTTCACCTAACGCTACCTTCTCTCGTACAAAGTGGATATCTATCTCTATGTGCTTGGTTCTACGATGATGTACAGAGTTACATGATAAGTACACTGCAGAAATATTGTCACAGTAGGCAATCGTGGCACGATCAAGAGGATGGTGGAGCTCGGCGAGGAGCTGGAAAAGCCACACTATTTTTGCAACAGTATGAGCGACCGAACAGTATTCGGCCTCCGCAGATGACCTGGAAACAGTTAACTGCTGTTTCGACGACCATTAAATCAAGTCATCACCCAAATACACGCAGTATCCCGAAGTGGATCGACGAGTGTCCGGACATCCCGCCCAGTCTGCATCAGAGTATGTTGTGAGAGAGGTTGGGAAGGAAGGAGTGATAGAGAGACCATGATCAAGAGTCCCCTTGAGATAGCGCAAAATACGCCGGACATGGCTCATGTGCGGAAGGCGAGGATCGTGCATGTACAAGCAGGCTTGCTGGACGGTGTAGGTAATATCAGGATGAGTAACGGTGAGGTATTGAAGGTCTCAAATAATACTACGATAGAGAGTGGGATCGGAGAGGGGGGCGCCGGCAGAGGAGAGCTTGGGCCCTGCGTCAGCAGGTGTGTGAGAAGGATGACAATCGATCATGCTAGCTTTGGAGAGAAGGTCCAGGATGTACTGTCACTGAGAGAGAAATAGACCAGAGGAGGAACGAGAGACGGCAACGCCGAGAAAATGGTGAATAGGACCAAGATCGGTCATGCAGAATTCTGCACGCAGAGAGGAGATGATGTGGGTGAGGAACGAGTCAGAGGAGGCGGTTAAGACGATGTCATCAACATAAAGCAGGAGATAGGCTATGTGCTCGGAGGAGTGGAAAATGAAGAGGGAGGAGTCGGAGCGAGAGAGGAGAGAACTCGATGCTCTGGATGAAGGGCACAAAGCGCTGAAACCAAGTGCGGGGCGCTTGTTTGAGACCATACAAAGATTTCTGGAGATGACAAACGTGATCGGTAAAAGTAGGATGAGAGAAACCTAGGGGTTGTCGACAAAGCACATTCTCATTGAGAGAACCATGGAGGAAGGCATTTTCAACATCTAACTGGTGAATGGGCCACGAAGACGAGACTGCTAGGCTCAACACGACACAAATAGTGCTTGGTTTGACAACAGGGGAAAAGGTCTCGTCGAAGTCGATCCCAGGTTGTTGAGAATCACCACGACAAACCCAGCGAGCTTTGTAGCAGGAGAGTGTGCCATCAGAGTGAAACTTATGGCGAAAAACCCACTTGCCAGAGACGATGTTAGCACCGGGAGGGCGTGGAACTAGCGACCAGGTGTTGTTGAGAAGAAGGGCGTCATATTCATCCTTCATGGCGCGGAACCAGTTGGGATCAAGAAGAGCAGCCTTATAAGAGTTTGGGATGGGAGAGATGGGCTGTAATGAGGCAGTGAGGTTGAGACGATCGACGGGAAGACCGAAATCGGATTTGCTGCGAGTACGCATGTTGTGAGCGTTCTGTGGAACGGGAACAAGAATGGCAGTGCGAGGCAAGGGGCGCAAGGGAGGTGGTGGCGTAGGAAGAGAGGAGGAAGAAGACACGACAGACTGTGGCGAATGTAGAACGGAAAGAGGTGAGCTGATAGGCGGAGCAGAGGGCCCCGACGAGGCGACAGGTGATCGTGTGTGTGTGGTGGGGGTAGGAGAATCTGCGTGCGGGTTGGGCGGCGAGCGATCCAAGAGATCCGCCCTGGCACCGTTGTCGGGTGCAGAAGGGTTGGTGGGTTTTGGTGGTGGTGGACTAGGCTAGGGAGGCACGGGATTGGGTGGAGAGGCAGGTAGTGGGGGCGGGGTCTAGGTGAACAGGCCCATGCAGCCCATGCATGTCGATCGCAGAGGGGCGCGTTGGAGCGACTCTAGCGGCAGAAATAGGGGCAGATAGATCCAGCTGTGTATGACTGGCAAACGGAAAAATTGTTTCGTCGAAAGTGACGTGGCGGGAGAGAATCACACGGCCAGTGGGGAGGTGAAGGCAGCGATAGCCTTTGTGGGAATCAAAGTACCCGAGAAAGATGCACGACAGGGATCGCGGGGACATTTTTTATCAGAAGTGGCAGCTAAGTTGGGAAAGCAAAGGCAACCAAAGATTTTGAGATCATGGTAGCTAGGTGGGGCTAGAAAAAGAGACTCATAAGGAGAGAAACATGGACACATTTTCATGGAGCGAATGTTGACGAGAAAAGTGGTGTGGCGCAGGGCTTCCACCCAATATGAGGAGGGCATAAAGGATTGGATGAGTAGAGTGCGAAGCACATCATTAATGGTGCAGAGGGAGTGATCAGCATTTCTGTTTTGGGGGGAGGTATAGGGGCAAGAAAAACGAAGAAGAATGTCGTGGTCAAGAAAGAAGGCGCGGTTACGGGAGTTTTCAAACTCACGGTCACTGTCGCACTATAAGAAGCGAATGGGGAGAGAGAAGTGCGTGGATACGTAGCGCTGAAAATTGACAAACAAGGCAGGAACATCAGATTTTGCACGAAGAGGGGAAGTCCATATAAAGTGTGAGTAGTCATCTAAGATTACAAGATAGTACTTGAAACCGGAAACACTAGGGGTAGGTGACGTCCACAAGTCACAATGCAACAACTTGAAAGGGAAAGAACTACATGAGTAGACGTTCCAAAAGGTAGGCAAACATGTTTGCCCATCTGACACACATGACACAAGGACGAATCATGACTACCTCGATCGTACGGAAGCTGAAACTCCTAAAGAAGAGTAGTAGTCATGCCGCTGTGAGGATGACCAAGCCGGCGGTGCCACAGAGCGACAGGAGCAAGCAAGGCGTGCGATGGAGAAGAAGATGCACCGTGCACCGTGGATCGTGTACAAGTCACCAGAGCTATTGAACCGAGTGATCTCCATCCTGGTGTGAAGATCCTTCACAGACCACCCAAAAGGGTCAAATTCAACAGAAACTTGGTTATCGATAGTAAAATGTCTAACAAAAATGAGATTTTTGATAAGGGCAGGAGCAACAAGAACTTCATGCAGAAGAAGAGGAGCGCAAGAAGAAGAGAGAGAGCTGGTGCCTACACAGGTAACCAGTATAGAGGAGTCGTTAGTGATGGATGAGAAAAGGATGGACGGGTGAATGGAGGAGGGCGTACTAGCAGATGCAGACATATGCGAGGAAGCTCCAGAATCAAAAATCCATTTGTTACCTGTGTCTTGAGTGGTAAGTGAATTCATGGCGGCGATGAAAGCAGCCTGATCCCAGGCCGGAGTCATGGTAGTCGAGGTGGAGGCAGCGGTTGGTGGCAGCGGGGTAGAAGACGATGCCAATGATGACGCTGCAGGATCCCAGCATGGTGGAGGGGGCCCGTAGGGGTACATGGAGTAGGTCGTAGGAGCAGCCGCAGCCTGGTACAGAGGCGCATAGGCGGTGTAGGCGGCTGACGGAGGGCGTGAGACGAGGAGGCCGGGAGCGCCGATGGCGGGGCAACCGGGCGCCCATGCACCGTTGTAGGCCGGTGGAGCACCGTAGGGCAATGACGCTGACCAAGGCGTCGGCCAGGCCTGCAGCTGGCCCGTCCACAGATCATGAGAGGGGCGCCAGGTGGAAGGATCCGGAGGCGCCGCAGGTGCGGGAGCCGGCGCGGCAGCCTGATGCGCGAAGGAGATCGGCACCGGAGTAGTGGATGAAGACGTGCCGCCGTGCTTGGGCGGCCGGTAAACCGGGTTCTTGCCCTTGTAGTTTGGGCTAGGACACACCCAGGTGGCGGCTGAGGCGAGGATGACGTTGGCGGTGGAGGCGCCGGAGCGGGAACGGGGCGAGCCATCGTGTGGAAGAGGCGCGGGGTGCTGGGCTTGCGCTGCTGGTTCTGCTCCTCCATCTGCAGCATGGAGTGGGCCTCCGCCAGCGTTGGCAGAGGGCGGAGGAGCGGGATGAGAGTGGCCTGCTGAGCAAAGCGCTCGTCGAGGCCGCCCATCAGCGCGTGAAGAAGAGAGCTATCGGCGACCACCTCGCCAAGCTCGCGCAACTCGTCGCTGATGACCTTGATGCGCTGACAGAACACGACGACCGGGCGATCGCCCTGCATGATGGTGCGGAGCTCCGTGTTGAGAGCAGAGATGCAGGCGTCGCCGTTATCCTGGAAAAGCCGATGAAGCTCGAGCCAGATGTCACGAGCGGAGGCGCCGTCGGTGACCACGAGGTTGAAGAGATCCGTGGAGATGCGAGTGTACAACCACTGAATGATGGCGAGGTCGTCCTTGAGCCACCGTGGATCATGCGGGGCTGGGGGAGCGACGTCGGAGATGTGGTGAAGGAGGGAGCAGGGGCCGAGATGAATCTCAAAGAGATAGCGCCACTGGTAGTAGTTGTGGCTGTGTAGATCCAGGACAACAAGGATGAACGGGGTGATGTCTGTAATTGTGTCGTTGAACAAGAGGCTAGCGGCGGGCATGGTAGCGGCGAGGGGTGGAGCCGGCTGGGGGCTGGTGATGGGGAGGGTTGGCTGACCGGTGGAGAGAGGAGGAGGAGTTGGCTGGCCACCGGGAAGAGAAGCAGTTGGCTGGCCGCCAGGGAGAGGAGTGGTTGGTTGGCCTCCGGTGTTTGTCATGGCGATCGTGGAGGGAGGGATGCGGAACCGGTGTCTGATACCATGTAAACTTTTGGAATGGTTTGTTTCATTGCTTTCCAGAGTACAGGAGAGGGAGTACATATAGAGCTGTCGCAAGATTGTGGGAGGAGTCGTGGAAAGGTCGTGGCGACGCAGCGCTGACAAGTCCACATTCTAACATATAGGTCTGAGCATCACTTTGGAAATGTGAAATATGTTCACCCAGGACCCCTTTAACCATACAAATTTTCCTATGATTCAAGTAAGAAGAAAGAAACTACGAAAAAAAGCCTTCAAGCTTTAAAGTCTTCACATCAATTTCAGCAAAGGCAGTATTACTTTCATCATCAAATTCTTCACTTGAAGAAATATATTTTTTAGGGGTCGTCTTCCATGGGTTAAACCAAATCTTCAGGGACTATAACTCCTATGTACACTCATAAACACATTAGTCCCTCACCCTATTTGTCTTCAATACTCCAAAACTAAGAGGGCACTTGATGCACTTACCCTTTACAACAATGATCAATATGTTTTTCTTAGATTTAACTCAATATAAACATAGCTCATACTATGAACATGGAAGAAACTCCATATGGATGTATCTGGTAGTGTTCCAGGTAATTACAGTATCTAGCGCGACGTCTAGGAGCCATTCTAGGCCACACGTTTTACAAGCAATTCTTTTTTTTGAACTTCAGCAACTTTTATTAAACTATAATCAAGTCTGTTACAATAGAAGGAATAAGAAAATCGGGAGGTTTATCACACCAAATCTTAGTACACCGCCTTCTGTAACTAGATCTAGCTATTTACAAGGAATTCTTTGTTGAAGGAATAGAATAGGAGCTCACACACATGCATCCGATGGGTTTCTCTGTGTTTTTTTGGGAGCTCCTATTTGTCGCACACGCGACCCCCTCCCATCTGGGCCTGCCCATGTAGCGAAGCTAGTGTATAGCAAGCGCTCAGATGTATTTTCTTCAGTTTTTATTACGGTTCTTTAGGGCAATAAAAATTACTTATATTTTAAAATAAAGTTTTTTAGACACAATTGTTTTTTAAAATTTAAAATATTTTTTGATTTTTTAGAGAACTAAACAATTTTTGAAATTTGGGACTTTTTAGAAGTGTTTTTAATTGAATATTTCTTAAAAATTATGAACACTTTTTGAACAAAAAAAGGTAAAAAAAACTGTATAAAATCGACCAGAATCTTTTAGAAGGTGTTACACTGGCTAAGGTAAATGGGCTGGCCTAGTGGCTCGCTACTGCTGGGTGTATGGGATTGTCTGGCAATCTGCCGCACAGAGCGGCAAATAGGAAAAGCCCTGTTTTTCCTAGTGTACAATACCCACCGCCTCTCCCGTCGCAAAACCGTCCCGATCCCCGAGTTAAAGCAGGACGCGCCTCGATTCCCGGCACACGAGCCGGCGAGCCGCGCAGCCTTCGACTCCGAGGGGAACCGCTCACCGGAGCACCACCGATCCGCGGACATGGCCGAGGAGGGGAAGCACCTGGAGACGGGCCGGGCCGACCGCTCCGTCTGGCTCATGAAGTGCCCGACCATCGTCTCGCGCGCCTGGCAGGAGGCCGCCGCCGCCGCCGCCGATGCCGGAGGCCCCAACCCTAACCCTAACCCCGTCGTCGCCAAGGTCATCCTCTCCTTCGACCCGCTCAGCACTGACGAGGACCCGAACCAGGCAAGAGTCTCCCCTTCGCTCCTGTTCGCGTGGCTTTGCCTCCATCGAAACGTAGCCGCTAAGTTATTCCAATGTGTGTTGTTTGGGGTTGTGGTGGGCGGAAGGTGAGCTCCGAGATAAATCAGCTAACCCCTACTAGGATCGCATTGCCTAAACGATGATGAACTATTGGATTTTCTTTCTGTCTTGAGCACGAACTTTTCTGTCCAGGCGCATTACTAGAATGGTGTACTATGTTTGCCTTCAGTTGCGTTACTGTATGCTTTAATTGATGTTAGTTTTTCAGATATGTAAGGCCTGTCTCTAGTCCGTATGTTTCACCTCGAAGTGCCATGGGTAACTTATTTTTCCAGACTTAACTCGATCAATTTGAGCAATTATAGCACTGCACTTTGGATCTTGATATATAATGTATGTGTGTTATTCAGAAATTTTCAGCTATCACCCTCTGATGAATTGCGAGCATAAAATTTGTCGTAGTTTCTGGGAGAAAAGCCTCTGCAGTCTGGAGGCATTAAGCAACATTCTGGACTGAAACAAATCGTGAAAGGGCTTAGCGTAACTGTGTAAGCATGTATGCTCTACAACGAGGCTTAAAAACTAACGCTATCTCTGGTGGTTAAACAGTAGTGCCTTGTACATGGCTTTTTCATTTTTCCTTTCCAGAACTTGGTTGTCAGTTTTTATGCCTACAGTCATATAAATGCTGTTCATATCTCTCACTTTGTGCCCCAGTTTCCCCAGAGGCCATAAGACAGCACTCTTCACTAAATTTGTATAATAACATCCATTTGAGATGTTTTTGTGATGGTACCTATCTTTCTTACACGGTGTTAGTGAAATAACAGTTCAAGATGGAGATGGCTCAAACTGGCAATGGCAACACACCGAAGAATTACTCTTTAAATATGTTCAAGGATTTTGTGCCAATGTGTGTTTTCTCTGAGTCTAACCAAGGTAATATGCTGTCTTTAACCTTTTTATGATATCCACATGCATTTAATTTATTTTTCTCAGCAAACGTTGAGACCAGTTGTTTCCGTAAGTGAGAAATAAAGAATGCTTGTTTTACCAATATATGCTTCTTAATGTAATAATAATATGTATTGCATTGTCTAATTTGGTTCAGAAGCTAGTTACACCTCATGCCAATGAACCCCGCCGTAGTCCTGAAATTAAGGTGTTTAATTAATTCTAGAGTCCCGAGTCCTCAGGCCCCAATTATCTATAGTTATTGCCTTATTGGCATAATTGAGCTTTGTTTTGGGCAACGACCAGGAGCTCTAGCTATTCATTAAGTAGAAAAAGAATTGACACAGTTTATATTATAGTCCAGGTCTGATTGTACATATTGTGATATTGGGTTAGTGCTAATTTGTCGATATCATTATACTGTCAGGCTGCTCACAAATTGGGTCCTCTTGTCGAACTATTTCCTTCTATAAGTCTGTTTAGTTTGAACTTGCTCTTCAAGCACCTTGTTAATGTTTCAGTTCTAATTAATCCACTCAATATATGGTTTGTTGTGGGCTCTCTACATTTTAGATTTTGCAAGCAACTTCATACGTAGTCATTTCAGTATACCTACCGACTCATGTCATGTGTATCCCATCAAATACGTGTTTCCATAAACCTATCACACGAAGCTTCAGTCAGTACATGATCATGCTATAGCTCAGAAATCCTACTTGCTAGTTGATGGCTAGTTAACTATATATTTGGCCTTTGGTTTATCATGCCGGTTGGATGTTTCCCTTTAACAAGGTTAAGGGCAATAACTAACGTTTAACTGTACTGCTTTTAGTATCCGTTTTTTCTGTACAGTTTCTTGGTTGTGTCTTGTCACGTCGTACTGGCTTCAGATACGTTTTATGCTGTTGCCTTTGGAAGTTTTTGTGGTAGATTCTCCTCTACCACATATTATATGCACCCTGCTGAACCAATACAATTTACACAAGCTGTTTATTCGGAACAACACAGCATTAATTTTTTTCTGCGTCACATAGTTACTGTGTTCTGTTTATTTCAGGGAAGCTTGCATGCGAAGGAAAAGTCGAGCACAAATTTGACATGGAACCGCACAAAGAAAACCTTTCAGACTATGCAAAATTATGCCGCGAGAGGACTAAAAATTCTATGATTAAAACAAGAAAAGTGCATGTGAGAATTTTAATTTGATCTTGCCCTTTTCTGTCTCTTACATCTTCCAAGTGTTGTCACGTAAATTCACCTTTCCCCTTCATTTCTTTGTAGGTACTTGACAAGGAGCATGTGAACGTGCGCACAATGATTAGCATGATTGGTGGTGGGCCTCATTCTGGTCCAAAGGTAGTCGTCCTTGCTCAAGATAGCTAAGACAACTCTCAAGATTGCTAGGGGTCTTGAGAGTAGTAATAAATGGTTGTGAAGTTAGGATTTCCATCTTATACCTTACATGTTATGTTTTCAACAATTACCTTCTCTGGCAACAAAAGCATTCCCAGTAAACAGATCGTTTGAATTGGTCTTCTTTTAAGAGTCTCATCACTCGTAATTTTCATGCTTATCAGGACAAGAAGAAGCCGGCGCAAACCAGAACTCCTGAAGTGAAAAGAACACGAAGGGATCGTGGGGATATTGAAAACATCCTATTCAAGTTATTTGAGAGGCAGTCGAATTGGTCACTGAGGCATCTAATGCAGGAAACTGATCAACCAGAGGTATTTTGCCTGATCCCTAGAAGCATTTATTTACTGATAAGACGTTGATCCGTTGCTTGCTACAGTTACTGCATTCATTTGCGACCTGATGGCACCTTATTTATGCAGCAATTCCTGAAGGAGATAATGAACGATCTTTGTGTCTACAACAAGAGAGGGCCGAATCAAGGGACGCATGAGCTCAAGCCTGAATACAAGAAGTCTGTTGAGGACACTAGCGCGACCTGAAGTCTATATCATCTCTTATGATATGACCTGAGGGCTAGAAGCTCATATTCTCTGATAAGTTGAATGTGGGTCACCGATAGATTCTGACTCCAGCCTGTTAATTGCTGATGAATCGCCTGTGCTTCATCTGGTTGTTCTTCGCAAAAGTAGCTTTTACGCCGCATAAGCCTCAAGATATCTTCTTATACCACGGTTTGCTGTATCAAAGATCCTGAGTTTTCAGCATCTTGTGTCCCGAAGGTAAAGTTGTTGATGTTTCTGTGTATATGAAGTCTTGGTCTCCTCTGCCTTATGGGGTGTTTGGATTGTGATCAAAGCCTACTCTACCAACTTTTTGGTCATGACCAAAAATCCTTTTGGATTATACCAATCGTAGTTGTTTGTGCAGCTGCGCATTCCATGAGCTTGCTGCAGGCCTGGAGTTATACAACTTACCTGCTTCCCGGGCACTAGTACCAGATATTTTAGAGAAAAGGTGAAGGCCAAGCCTGACAGAAGGCTTGAACCTTGCCCGACTTTTGAATAAATAAAGCCATCAACCATACAGGATTACAAGAGCAACGTGAAAATAAAAGCGAGACAGATTCCATGTACAGATTAGAACAGACTAAACCACCAGCCTGGCTGCCATCACCAGCAAACCAAGGAATTCCGCAAACCAACAGGACCACAAGATGAGAGCACACCGTGCTTGCATTGTGTGTTGCTGACCGCATCCAAGAGACCACCAAACATGGTTAGGCTCTGCCGCCGCAAAGGTCCACTACCCTTCACCCAGGCTCAATGGGTACCGCATCAGCGGTCGGTAGAGTGGCTCCCTAAAAACCAGAGCCATGGTGCCCAAGCCGTCAAAGGAGGACAGCAGAAACAGACCTGCAAGCAATGATAACCAACCACACGGGCACCATCGTCGGCATCGGAAAGGCACCATGCTGGGCGAGAGCTGATGATCGAAGGTGCAATCCATGGGGCGGGCCAAAAGGGTCATCACCAAGCAGTGACGTAGCTAGGATTTTCTGCCAGGGTGGCCCAATGGACATCATCTTTTTATACCATGAAATACAAAATATCCACATACTAGTATATGATTTGCAAAAGCACATATTAATAGGGTGTTTCAAAGCACATGAAAAATCATGGTTCAAGTCCTCGATTTGTGTACAAGAAAATAACACACCTTATTTGTCGGGAAAGTCTCGATTACAACATTCTCATTTACTCTGAAGAAAACATGTCACTTAATGTATTTGATGAAATTTCTTCGGTTCTCTTCGTTTTGCTACAATCCTACAATAAAAAGATGTTCAGTTTACCAATTTTCAGCTCAAATGAACTCATAATAATCATTGAGCTCAACTTGTCAATTCCGAGTTGCCAAAAATGAAGTTTGCACTCACTGCTAAAATTGTTCAGTCCTTCAAAGTGCAATTATTTTACCTGGGGATTTGCAAATCATACTTCGAATGAGAAGAGATGTGAAGTCGGTGGAGAAAAGTGGAGCTCCTTCCTTGACCAGCACGGCGCTATGTGCACGTTGCCAGCCAGCTGCGCTCCAGGCTCCGGTGCATAGTCTACCTCTGCTCTGCATCTTGGTAGTGCGTCGGCCAGCTGCACGATCGCCGCCTTGATAGACGCTAGGGATTCTGGGTCATTGAGATCGGGCAATCTTGTGCCGCCGTGCGTCGGTTCAAGTCTTCCAGCAGTTCATCGTATGAGGAGAAAAAAATTCAGAGGATTGTATGAGGCAAAGACTAGAGGAAGCGAATTTCTCTGATCATGCAGATGTGATCCTGTTCATGACTTTTTAGACTTCGGCCTTGGGCCTAGCTCTTTTTTCACGTATGTAGTGGGGTAATGGGCCGAATCCCAGGGTGATCCATGGACCACCCTGGCCACCGTGTGGCTACGCCACTGGCACCAAGCACAACCCAAAGTCCGACATGTTGCCAGAGATGAGAACAGGCCAACAACGCCCCCACTAAGCCACCACTACTCCCCCCTCCCCCCCCCCACCCAGCAGATCCCGGGCGACGCCATCGGGAAGGAAGTTGACACAATGGTGCTGACGTCGTCCAAAGCAGGGGGCCAAGGGCTTTCACCCACGCTCACGGATGAGGGTAGGCAGGGGAAGATCTTCACTGAAGCCTTCGGGAAGGGGATTAACACCAAAAGGTGTCGACATTGATGCGGTCATTGTCGGTGTCAAAACCGGCGGATCTCGGGTAGGGGGTCCCGAACTATGCGTCTAGGCGGATGGTAACAGGAGACAAGGGACACGATGTTTTTACCCAGGTTCGGGCCCTCTCAGTGGAGGTAAAACCCTACTCCCGTTTGATTAATATTGATGATATGGGTAGTACAAGAGTTGATCTACCGCGAGATCAAGGAGGCTAAACCCTAGAAGCTAGCCTATGGTATGATTGTTGTTCGTCCTACGGACTAAAACCCTCTGGTTTATATAGACACCGGAGAGGGCTAGGGTTACACAGAGTCGGTTACAATGGTAGGAGATCTACATATCCGTATCGCCAAGCTTGCCTTCCACGCCAAGGAAAGTCCCATCCGGACATGGGACGAAGTCTTCAATCTTGTATCTTCATAGTCTTGGAGTCCGGCCGACGGTGATAGTTCGGCTACCCGGACAACCCCTAGTCCAGGACTCCCTCAGTCATCGTGTCGGCCAGAAGATTCCTCCGAATCAACGCTTTCCCACCAGACCCGTGGAGCCCGCACACGGGGACGACGTCCACGACGGCCGGGAGCCGGAGCCGGCTCGGAATGTAGCAGAACGGGCCACAGGCAGAGCAGCACCAGGACTCAGTGGGAGGCCTGCGAGGGGCCACCGCACACGCTGCCAATGATTCCCGCCCCATGCTGCCCGCATGGCCGAGGGACATCCCATTTGCACCCACCGGCATAGCCCGCCACTCAAGCCATGCCGCGCACCACCAATCGAGCCCCCCCCTCCCGGAGCCTAGGCCCTTCACACGAGGTGGAGCCGACAGGACCCCGCCGCCACCTTCATTGGCGACGTGCGACCGCGCCGGAGCCACCTCAGGCAGCGGTGGCGGAGTGGAGGCGGCGGCTAGGGTTGGCCCCCGAGTCACCTCAGAGGAGACTAGTACCAGATATGCAAGAAAACTAGGGGGCGTTCGGTAGCCTGCATGTGGGCACTTTGCATCTATGGTCCGACTCAACCAGGTTGAGTGAATACATACAAAAGATCATGTTCTGCACATAGTTTATTTGTCTGCTCCCCCTCCAACCCGACCGAGCACACACTCATTAGTGAATGAATACATGAAAAAACTCGTGAATGAATACATGCAAAAAACGTGTTCTCCACATAATTTGTTTACATGCATCCCCTCTAGCTTGGCTGAGTGAAAACACAAGCATTGGTGTTTGGTTGCAAGCCTGTTCTACGCAGATGCAAAGTGTTGTTGTTTGGTTACATACAAGACAATGTATTTGGTAACCTCTTGTTCGAGTGGTAAGGTTGCCAACACACACACACACATAGACACGCCATAGTCATAAAGAAGACACCTAATAATAGGCATAGCATAAACTAGAGTCTTAAGCATTACTCATAGCAGTTAAACTACTCCCTCCGATCCATATTGATTGTCGCCTGATTTAGTACAAGAGGGGTAACACACACTCAGGGAGTCTTAACCAAAGTCTTAAACTAATTGTCCAACACAAAAGTCTTAAACTAATAGGCGCAAAGATAACACCCGAAGGGTCCATGGCAAATGCCTCTTAATCCACCCTGCACTTCATCACCACCTCAACCCCATCATCGTTGAAGGCGATCAACTTCAAGGTGTTGGGAGTCGGCAACTTAAAGGTGACAAGGCACCTGATCTTGATATGGTGAGAAGCGGTGAAGGGCCCCAACCTTTATCAAGGGTGAGCCTGTTGTTGATTGTCCGGACAATAATCATTTAGACACCACTGGTGTCCGTCCTCAACATGAATTCTGGTGGAACGATGGTCAGGTGCTTGGTGAACTCACGCGTACCTTGATCTATGCTCAACAACTACCTTGATCTATGCTTGGTGACATCAAATGGGGGCCCAATGGGTTCCCAAAATCCAACCATTTGGACAGTCCGAGATCCCTCAAATCCAACCCATATGTGGGGGAGAAATATGTTGTTTGGACTATCCGCCATGCTATCTCCGACACTGAAAGAGCTAGTTATCGACTAGAGGGGGGTGAATAGGCGATTTTTATGAAAGTCATCAAAACATGGGAGTTTCGAAGACAACCAATAGAAATGACACTATTCGAATACAGGGGAAGGTAGACTACACTAGACAAGCCATAGTCAAGTATTCAATGAAGTAAAAGCACGAAGACTATCAGCAGCTAGGTAGTAAGGATCAAGATGGAAGATAGTATGAAGCCAATCAGGACAAGTGGTCACATAGTGAAGTCAAACAGATAATGCAAGCAGGCAATGACTTCACGAAGACAAACTGTAAGTAAAGAGAAGTGAGAGATAGAACCAGTAGCTTCGAGAGGACAGAGATTTGTTCGACCAGTTCCAGTTGCTGTGACAACTGTACGTCTGGTTAGGGAGGCTGAGATTCAACTCACAAGACCGCGTCTTCACCTTATTCCCCTTGACCTAAGGACACCTAGTCCCTGCCCAATCACTCTGGTAAGTCTTCAAGGTAGACTTACAAACCTTCACAGACTTCGTTCACTGGCAATCCACAATGACTCTTGGATGCTCAGAACGCGATGCCTAACCGGCTGGAGGATTCACAGTCCTCAAGTGTAACAAGTCTTTAGATCATGCAGACAGAAAGACTTCAGTGATGCCAAACACTCTTTGGGCTCTGGGTGGTTTGGGATTTGTCCTCGCAAGAATTCTCTCTGAAATGCTTCGGAGGTGGGTTGCTCTCAAACGACAAAAGCCGTGTACTAACTCTGAGCAGCCACCAATTTATGGTGTAGGGGGTGGGCTATTTATAGCCACTGGGCAACCTGACCTGATTTGTCCGAAATGACCCTGGGTCACTAAGGAACTGACATGTGTCTCAACGGTCAGATTTCAAACACACGCGGCAGCTTGACTTGGGCTACAAGTAAAGCTGACTCATCCGACTCTGGATAAGATTTGCTCTCATTGTCTTCGCCAAGACATAGGATTTGGTTGAGCATCACTTGACCACTCGACTTTGTTCACTTGGACCCCACTTAACAATGACGGTGGTTCCTATGACTCAACAAAGAAGAAAAGGAAACAACGAAACAACTAAGTCTTCGCGCTCCATAGTCTTCACGCGATGTCTTCTCATGTCATATTCTTCAACGTGAATAGCTTCACAGACCACCATTGTCTTCAATGTCTTCACACATTTTTAGGGGCCATCTCCGGTAGGTAAACCGAATCAATGAGGGACTACTACATGTGTTATCCTGCAATTCTCACAAACACATTAGTCCCTCAACCAGGTTTGTCATCAATACTCCAAAACCAACTAGGGGTGGCACTAGATGCACTTACAATCTCCCCCTTTTTGGTGATTGATGACAAACCGGTTGAAGTTTTCAACGGGGATGAAAGTATGTGAAATTGTAAAGGATTAAGATATTGTCTTCATAGGTGGCAAAAAGGCTCCCCCTGAAGATGTGCATATAAATGTTTTGCGTTGGAATGCAAATGCACATGGCAGGTTGTACTTGTGGAGATCCTCTTCACCATATGAAGACAATACATCATGCATGAATTGATATACAAGAATAATGACATGCATAATCAAAAATGGACGTCTGCGGAATGCCTTCATGCGGGATTTATCATCGCACATGCAGAATTTATCGTCGCATCACAGAATAGCAGAAAAGGTAGTAGACGACCATCAAGTTTAAGTGTTACAACTCAAAGAACCAAATGTATCAAAAGCGAGAGTTGTAAACACTAGGCAAAAGTATAGCAACCACCCATATGGACCCGCTTGAAGACTATCAACATATGCTTCTCCCCCTTTTGTCAGTAAGGACCAAAAAGGTTTGAAGACATAGTCTCTACTCGTTCCCATGAGGAGTAGGTGAGGCAGCAGGGTCGTCGTTGAGGTTTGGTGGTGCGATTTAACTTGGTGCGAGGTCGATCTGCTACCGAAGTTGGAGGTGGTGAAGTAGCATCATCGACGTCATCAAGGACTCTGGCATTAACAGTTGCCGAGGAGGAGGAGTACTCTGAATCTTCAAGGGACGGAGTTCGACGCAAGACAACATTCCTGGGATGAGTGATGTCGAACTTGAATCTCTCTATGAAGCCATCGTCTTGAAGATCAGCTTCAGCACCGAGCAATGTCAAACTCTTCCAGGACCGCCGACAGGTTTCATGAGTGACAAAGGCATTCTTGGTGGCAAGGTTGCGAATGCGATTGATATCCACCAAGAGTATTTGTATCTGACGCTTTAGCCAGTAATGATGCTTGTCATGTTTCTGATGCAAGGCCACGAGAAGCTCTCGGTCATTGAGCACACGAGATCGCTTCCGAGGCCTTGGAGCAATAGTGCTTTCTGTGGCTTCAGTACGTGCACGGCGAGTATTGCCAGCCAGTGGATAAACACAAGAAGCAGCCTGAACACCTTCAAAATGCTGAGAGAAACTCTAACGATCAACATTGTGAAGATAAATTGCCTCCTTGGCAGTCTCAGAGTAAATGGCTTCAACAGACATATCAACTTCTGGCAGAAATATGAGACGGTTGCATGCAGAGGGCTGATAGTCAACAACAGAGTGAAGCTTGATCAGTCTCATAACCCATGGATCATAGAATTTCAGACCAAATATGTATGAGCCAGATGCAACAAATTGGCGAATGAAGAAATCTTGAGCATTGAAGATAATGCCATTGAGAATATAGAAGACCAATGTCTTCATTGCGCCTTCTAGCTTTGCTGAGGAAGAATGTCCTTTGATGGGCCATAGAGTTCGTCTGATAATGTGATAGATGGTGCGGGGTAGATACTCTATGTCTTCAACAAAGAATTCCTTGGGATATTCAGCATCCTGCGGTAGTGGCTTCATCATACTCAGCATTTGGCTCATATTGGGCTCAGGCTTCTGAAAGATGCTCTCCAACGCATTGCGGTGATTCTGACAACCAGGTTCATAAAGTTCACCTGGATTGGAGAGGCTAGTAAGCTCAATGAGATCAAGAGTTTTGGCTTCATGATGGACATTGCCTGTCATCCACTCAAGGACCCATGTCTTCGAATCCCTGTTTTAGCCGCGAATGTGGAGAGTTGCATAGAATTGCAGCAGAAGCTCTTCATTCCAATTCTCCTCATCTGTCACAAACTGGAGAAGGACAGCATCTATGACACAGTCGAGGGCTTCTTCTAAGCAGGGCAGGCCAGCAATGGCTTCGGAATCCAGACGCATATGAGGAAATATGCGCCCTTGATTGTATAGAACACAAGAGTAATAGCTGCGCTGCTGATAACTCCAGAACCGATCAGATGATATTCTTGGCTTGGAATATGGGTTCTTGGCTCTATCGAAGAAGGTGTTGTGTGCAATGAAGCCATTGACATTGAATGATCCTAGTGCAGATGTAGTACCTGGAAACCTTGGCAGCCTCGACTTTGGCTTCTGAACCTGTGGCCTGTGCTCCACATGATAATCAAATTGTGGTCCGAGAGCAGGCGAAGGAACCAGAATTGGCCATCTGACAGTGACAAGCTTGTCTTGATAAAATTCTTGCTCAATAGTGTGTGGCCTTGGTGGCGGAACAGGAGCAGTGGCATTAGCAAGGGCGTCGGGCTTCACATTTGGTGCAGGTGCATCATTGGCTTCATGCACTATGTTCATTGCAGGCGCCACATTATCTTCAGCCATGACAACGTCATTGGCTACAGTGGTGTTATTGGTGGCCGCCTCAGGATTTTCAACCTCCACTTGAGTAGCTGGAGGGTCGGGCACAGACACGTTCTCCTCGAGAACATCTTCTTGATTGGTAGGGGGTGTGGCAACACGTTCTTCTTCTTGACGGGGTTCTTGATTTTCTTTGGCTGATGCAACCAGTAAGTCTTCAGCAACATTGGCTTCAGACGCAGAGACTTTCGCAGAAGGAGTGGCTTCAGGAAATTCTAGCTGTGCTGCCACATTGGATTGCACTTCTCCTTCTGGAACGCTCGATGGAGCGACTTGTGGCCTTGGTCCTTTGCGAAGCCTGCGAAATGCAGGCGACGCCTTTGGAGTAGGAGTGGGATGGACCACATAGTCGTCATCATCATCAAGCACTGGATTGGTGACTTGAGGTGGGTGAGTTCGAGGTGAGTCTTGACTTGGTGTTGCTGGTTGGGGGCGATCATCCCATGAGGCATCCTGAGAGATTGGCGTCAAGGGACGACAAATACTGATGAGTTCGCTGGTCGTGAGAAAAGGCGATGATACCATTGGGAGCTCGACTTGAGGAAGGACTTCATCATCAGCTACATTGTCTTGCGGACCAATGTCTTCAGCCGTGATGGGGTCAACGACCGGAACTTCTTCAACTTCAGGAGCCTCTGTGGAAGCAGGCTCATGAAATATCAACTGACGCTCTTGGTGTTCGGAGGCAGGACGAGCAAAGGCGATGGGCTCAACAACGAGGGGCTCTGTGGGAGCAGCCCGATCTTTCTTCTTGGTCTTTCTTTTCTTGGTGGATGGTGCATCGTCAGTGGTGTTCTTGAGTTTGCGCTTTCTGGCTTCGGCTTCAGCTGCCCTGGTTTTCTTCTGTGCTGAAGCCACTGTGGGGACCTTAGGCTTCGAGCCTGTCATGCTGGCAGGGAAGACAATGCGAGGTTCTTCCTGCCTTGGTGCTTCAGTTTGGGCCACAACAGGCTTCTTCTTCTTGGCAGCCAGCTTGGGGTCTATGTCAGGGCGCCCAAGAGCCTTGCGCTTCTCAGCTTCATTGTAAGCTTGAACACACTTGGCAGCTAGATTCTTCATTCGCTCACGTGAACCTTTAGCTTCTTCGCGCTTTTTGCGAAATGCCTCCTTGAGGTCATGCAGCATCAGCTTGAAGTTTTGAACATCAGCCACACTGAGCTTGGACACATGCTTCTTGAACTGGTCTTTCTCAAAGTCAATTTTGTTCTTCAGTTTAACTATCCACTGAGCCAGAGCCAGCTCAAGAGCAATGGCGCCTTGAAAGGAGACGCTAATGCCAATTGGAAGTTGAAGATCATCAAAGCTGAGATTGGGGTTGTCAAACCATTCATCAATGAAGTTATCCAGAATGTTTACGTCGAAGAGGGGCAGATCATTGAAGATCTCCGCCTCTTGCTTGCTCTTTATCAGCGGCGCAAGAGCATCATCTCCACACTCATCATCTGATGATAGATCAATGGCTTCAGTTTCGTTCCTCAGAACGGCAGCAGGTGTCATGGTTTGACCAAAACTCTGGATATTTTTCTTCCGTGTCTTCTCTTTCTTCTTGGAGATGCGAGAGAGATCTTCAGAATTGTTACTTGGAGCAGGAGGGGCAGTTGCCAATGGCTTCACTCGAGAAGCTTTTGGTGCAGCAGTAGGTTTTGAAGCCTTAGATTTCTTTTGCTTCTACTGCTTAGGAGGAGGAGCTGGTGCATCATCAGAGTTAGCATCATCACCAGAGTGATCCACATTTGCTCCTTGGACGGCAATGTGAATGATGAGGCCTTCGAGGTCGTAGAAGGGGCCGATTCTGTTTTCATTGGCTTCACGGGTGCCATCTTCCTGAGGAGCAGACAGACCTGGGTTGAAGTCAAGTCCAAATGCCTTCTTGTTCTTCATAGCAGAGTCTTTTGCAAACTTGAAGTTGCGCTTGAACAGATTGTCTTCACGACACCACAGCAGAGAAGAAGGATCAGCATTCTCTGGCTGTGGTCCACGAACCATGCACGGATAGAAGCCTTGACCAATAGCTTCAGTCTTGGACCTGGGAGGAAGATTCTTGTATAGCATATCTCCCCAAGGTCGCTTGATGGCATTCTTCTCGGCATACTCTTCAGTGACAAATCTATACTTGAACCATTCCTTTGCCCAATATCTTCGAATCCATTGGATTCTATTATTGCGCTCACCATAAGTCTCCCCTGGGTCTGTCTTGTACAGTTCGTGCAGATCATGTGGCAAATCTTTGGAAGTATTCCCACGGCGCTGTCTGCCACCCTTTCTAGCTGACTTCTCTGTAGCCATGAAGCTTAACCTGAAAGGCTTCAGAACTAGCAAGGGCTTCCGGCGGCTGGTTAGACAAGAACTGGCTTCAGGAGAATTTATGTGACTCTGTATGAATTCTGCAAATGAATGCAGACTATGAGAACCAAGGGATTCTCCCACGGACATGTACCCATGACAACATTAGAGGTGCGAGGGAAGGGGAAGAGGTCATATGCATTCTCAGAAGATTTTGAAGATAAATCAGTTTGAAGACATTGACCTCATAACGCGAAGACATTCACTTATTTGTTGAGAGTTGGTTCCAGATTTGTACGAATCCAAGAATAAGAACAAGTGAGGAATCTAACTTGTAGAGAAGCATAAGTGAACAGACTAGGCATAATATGAGATGCAGAATGAGATAGATTCAACTTTGGAGGTCAAGAAACCGCTTTTGGTGAAGAAAGATGAATCTATCAGATCAAAAAGATGGTAAAAAGTAAGTTTTAATTACCACACGAAGAACTGCTAGACGGAGCGAAGTTGGAGGCCGAGCAGTTCGATCTTCTGTGCCCTAACTTGGCGACGGAAGACACCTATGGCAGCGGCGGAGAAAACGAGGTCCGTGGCCGGCGTGAAAATGGCGTCTGTGAAGTCGCGGCAGCTAAGCGCTTCGTCGCCGGCGTCGTCGAGAGCTAGCGGAGGCGCTAGGGTTTGCGAGAGGTGGTGAGGTGGAAGATGGATTTTGACCGTGATGTGGTGGGTATTTATAAGGAAAGGGACGGCACAGCGCAATTACGCAGGTGCCCCTGGCGGTTCACATCTGAAGGGCACGTGGCAAGCATGCAACACCTTGGAAGTTGTTCCTGTTGGGGAACGTAGTAATTTCAAAAAAATTCCTACGCACACGCAAGATCATGGTGATGGCATAGCAACGAGAGGGGAGAGTGTTGTCCACGTACCCTCGTAGACCGTAAGTGGAAGCGTTATGACAACGCGGTTGATGTAGTCCTACGTCTTCACGATCCGACCGATCCAAGTACCGAACGTACGGCACCTCCAAGTTCAGCACACGTTCAGCTCGATGACAATCCCCGGACTCCGATCCAGCAAAGTGTCGGGGATGAGTTCCGTTAGCACGACGGCGTGGTGACGATGATGATGCTCTACCAGCGCAGGGCTTCGCCTAAACTCCGCGACGATATGACCGAGGTGGAATATGGTGGAGGGGGGCACCGCACACGGCTAAGGAACGATCCGTAGATCAACTTGTGTGTCATGGGATGCCCCTTGCCCCCGTATATAAAGGAGCAAGGGGGGAGGAGGCCGGCCCTAGGAGGGGGCGCGCCAAGTGTGGAGTCCTACTAGGACTCCCTAGTCCTAGTAGGATTCCACCTCCCTTGTTGGAGTAGGAGAAGGGGAAAGAGGGGGAGAGGAAGAAAGAAAGTGGGGTTGCGCCCCTTGTCCAATTCGGACCAGAGGGGGGGCGCAGGCCTCCTTCCTTTTGGCCTCTCTCCTCTATTCCCGTATGGCCCAATAAGGCTCATATACTCCCCGGCGAATTCCCGTAACTCTCCGGTACTCCGAAAAATACCCGAATCACTCGGAACCTTTCCCTCCGAATATAGTCGTCCAATATATAGATCTTTACGTCTCGACCATTTCGAGACTCCTCGTCATGTCCCCGATCTCATCCGGGACTCCGAACTCCTTCGGTACATCAAAACTCATAAACTCATAATATAACTGTCATCATAATGTTAAGCGTGCGGACCCTACGGGTTCGAGAAATATGTAGACATGACCTAGAACTATTCTCGGTCAATAACCAATAGCGGAACCTGGATGCCCATATTGGCTCCTACATATTCTACGAAGATCTTTATCGGTCAAACCGCATAACAACATACGTTATTCCCTTTGTCATCGGTATGTTACTTGCCCGAGATTCGATCATCGGTATCCAATACCTAGTTCAATCTCGTTACCAGCAAGTCACTTTACTCGTTACATAATGCATCATCCCGCAACTAACTTATTAGTCACATTGCTTGCAAGGCTTATAGTGATGTGCATTACCGAGAGGGCCCAGAGATACCTCTCCGACAATCGGAGTGACAAAACCTAATCTTGAAATCGCCAACCCAACATGTACCTTTGGAGACACCTGTAGTACTCCTTTATAATCACCCAGTTACGTTGTGATGTTTGGTAGCACCCAAAGTGTTCCTCCGGTAAACGGGAGTTGCATAATCTCATAGTTACAGGAACATGTATAAGTCATGAAGAAAGCAATAGCAATATACTAAACGATCAAGTGCTAGGCTAACGGAATGGGTCATGCCAATCACATCATTCTCCTAATGATGTGATCCCGTTAATCAAATGACAACTGATGTCTATGGTTAGGAAACTTAACCATCTTTGATTAACGAGCTAGTCAAGTAGAGGCATAGTAGTGACACTATGTTTGTCTATGTATTCACACATGTATTATGTTTCCGGTTAATACAATTCTAGCATGAATAATAAACATTTATCATGAAATAAGGAAATAAATAATAACTTTATTATTGCCTCTAGGGCATATTTCCTTCAGTCTCCCACTTGCACTAGAGTCAATAATCTAGTTCACATCGCCATGTGATTTAATACCAATATTCATATCTGTATATGATTAACACCCAGAGTTCACATCTTCATGTGACCAACACCCAAAGGGTTTACTAGAGTCAATAATCTAGTTCACATAGCTACGTGATTAACACCCAAAGAGTACTGAGGTGTGATCATGTTTTGCTCGTGAGAGAAGCTTAGTCAACGGGTCTGTCAGAGCCGTATGTATTTTGCAAATATTCTATGTCTACTATGCTCTGCACGGAGCTACTCTAGCTAATTGCTCCCACTTTCAGTATGTATCCAGATTGAGACTTAGAATCATCTGGATTGGTGTAAAAGCTTGCAGCATTGTAACTTTTTACGACAAGCTCTTTTATCACTTCCATTATCGAGAAACATCTCCTTAGTCCTCACTAAGGATATTCTTGACCGCTGACCAGTGATCTACTATTAGATCAAAATTGTATTCCTTTGCCAAACTCAGAGCAAGGTATACAATATGTCTGGTTCATGGCATAGCATACTTTATAGAACCTATGACTGAGGCATAGGGAATGACTTTTCATTCTCTTTCTATTTTCTGCCATGGTCGGGTCTTGAGTCTTACTCAACTTCACACCTTGCAACACAGGCAAGAACTCCTTCTTTGATTGTTCTATTTTGAACTATTTCAAAAATTTATCAAGGCATGTATTCATTGAAAAATCTTATCAAGCGTCTTGATCTATCTATATAGATCTTGATGCTCAATATGTAAGTAGCTTTTACTAAGGTCTTTCTTTGAAAAAAACTCCTTCAAAACACTCCTTTATGCTTTGCAGAATAATTCTACATTATTTCCGACCAACAATATGTCATTCACATATACTATCAGAAATGTTGTAGTGCTCCCACTCACTTTCTTGTAAATACAGGCTTCACCGCAAGTCTGTATAAAACTATATGCTTTGATCAATTTATCAAAACGTATATTCCAACTCTGAGATGCTTGCACCAGTCCATAGATGGATCACTAGAGGTTGCACATTTTGTTAGCACCTTTAGGATTGACAAAACCTTCTGGTTGTATCATATACAACTCTTCTTTAATTTAAGGAATGTAGTTTTGACATTCATTTGCCAAATTTCATAAAATGTGGCAATTGCTAACATGATTCGGACAGACTTAAGCATCGATACGAGTGAGAAAATCTCATTGTATTAAACATCTTGAACTTGTCGAAAAACCCTTTTGCGACAAGTCGAGCTTTGTAGATAGTAACACTACTATCAGCATCTGTCTTCCTCTTGAAGATCCATTTATACAATATGGCTTGCCGATCATCGGGCAACTCCACCAAAGTCCACACTTTGTTCTCATACATGGATCCCATCTCAGATTTCATGGCCTCAAGCCATTTCGCGGAATCTGGGCTCATCATCGCTTCCTCATAGTTTGTAGGTTCATCATGGTCTAGTAACATGACTTCGAGAATAGGATTACCGTACCACTCTGGTGTGGATCTTAATCTGGAAGATCTACAAAGTTTGGTAGTAACTTGATCTGAAGCTTTATGATCATCATCATTAGCTTCCTCACTAATTGGTGTAGGAATCACTGGAACTGATTTCAGTGATGAACTATTTTCCAATTCGGGAGAAGGTACAAATTACCTTATCAAGCTCTACTTTCCTCCCACTCACTTCTTTCGAGAGAAACTCCTTCTCTAGAAAGGATCCATTTTTAGCAACAAATATCTTGCCTTTCGGATCTGTGATAGAAGGTGTACCCAATAATTTCCTTTGGGTATTCTATGAAGACGCACTTCTCCAATTTGGGTTTGAGCTTATCAGGATGAAGCTTTTTCACATAAGCATCGTAGCCCCAAACTTTAAGAAATGACAGCTTAGGTTTACTGCTAAACCATAGTTCATATGGTGTCGTCTCAACGGATTTAGATGGTGCCCTTTTAACGTGAATGCAGCTGTCTCTAATGCATAACCCCAAAACAATAGTGGTAAATCAGTAAGAGACATCATAGATCGCACCATATCCAATAAAGTGCGGTTACGACGTTCGGACACACCATAACGTTGTGGTGTTCTAGGTGGCATGAGTTGTGAAACTATTTCACATTGTTTTAATTGAAGACCAAACTTGTAACTCAAATATTTGTCTCCGCGATCAGATCGCAGAAACTTTATTTTCTTGTTACGATGATTTTTCCACTTCACTCTGAAATTCTTTGAACCTTTCAACTATTTCAGACTTATGTTTCATCAAGTAGATATACCCATATCTGCTCAAATCATCTTGTGAAGGTCAAAAAATAACGATACTTGCCACGAGCATCAATACTCATTGGATCGCATACATCGGTATGTATTATTTCCAACAAGCTAGTAGCTCGTTCCATTGTTCTGGAGAACGGAGTTTTAGTCATCTTGCCCAAAAGGCATGGTTCGCAAGCATCAAATGATTCATAACCAAGTGATTCCAAAAATCCATCTTTACGGAGTTTCTTCATGCGCTTTACACGATATGACCCAAGCGGCGAAGCCACAAATAAGTTGCACTATCATTATTAACTTTGCATCTTCGGCCTCAATATTATGAATATGTGTATCACTACGATCGAGATCCAACAAACTATTTTCATTGTGTGTATGACCATTGAAGGTTTTATTCATGTAAGCGTAACAACAATTATTCTCGATTTCAAATGAATAACCGTATTGCAATAAACACGATCAAATCATATTCATGCTCAACGCAAATGCCAAATAACATTTATTTAGGTTTAACACTAATCCCGAAAGTATAGGGAGTGTGCGATGATGATCATATCAATCTTGGAACTACTTCCAACACTCATCGTCACTTTCCCTTCAACTAGTCTCTGTTTATTCTGTAACTCCTGTTTCGAGTTACTAATCTTAGCAACCGAACAAGTATCAAATACTCAGGGGCTACTATAAACACTAGTAAGGCACACATCAATAATCTGTATATCAAATATACCATTGTTCACTTTGCCATCCTTCTTATCTACCAAATATTCGAGGCATTTCCGCTTCCAAGGACTATTTCCTTTGCATTAAAGCACTCGGTTTGAGCTATGGTCCAGCTTTGGGCTTCTTCGCAGGAGTGAAAACTTGCTTGTCTTTCCACTTGAAGTTCCCTTTCTTTCCCTTTGCCCTTTTCTTGAAACTAGCGGTCTTGTCAATCATCAACACTTGATGCTCTTTCTTGATTTCTACCTTCGTCGATTTCAACATCACGAAGAGCTCGGGAATCATTTTTGTCATCCCTTGCATACTATAGTTCATCATGAAGTTCTAGTAACTTAGTGATGGTGACTAGAGAATTCAGTCAATCACTATCTTATTTGGAAGATGAACTCCCACTTGATTCAAGCGATTGAAGTACCCAGACAATCTGAGCACATGCTCACTAGTTGAGCGAGCGATTCTCCTCCATCTTTTAGCTATAGAACTTGTTGGAGACTTCATATCTCTCAACTCAGGTATTTGCTTGAAATATTAACTTCAGTATCTGGAACATCTTATATGGTCCATGACGTTCAAAACGTCTTTGAAGTCCCGATTCTAAGCCGTTAAGCATGGTGCACTAAACTATCAAGTAGTCATCATATTGAGCTAGACAGGCGTTCATAACGTCTGCATTTGCTCCTGCAATAGGTCTGTCACCTAGCAGTGCTTTAAGGACATAATACTTCTGTGCAGCAATGAGGATAAACCTCAGATCACGGATCCAATCTGCATCATTGCTACTAACATCTTTCAACACAGTTTTCTCTATGAACATATCAAAATAAACATATGAAAGCAACAACGCAAGCTATTGATCTACAACATAATTTGCAAAATACTACCAGGACTAAGTTCATGATAAATTTAAGTTCAATTAATCATATTACTTAAGAACTCCCACTTAGATAGACATCCCTCTAATCCTCTAAGTGATTACGTGATCCATATCAACTACACCATGTCCGATCGTCACGTGAGATGGAGTAGTTTCAACGGTGAACATCAATATGTTGATCATATCTACTATATGATTCATGCTCGACCTTTCGATCTCCGTGTTCCGAGGCCATATCTGTATATGCTAGGCTTGTCAAGTTTAACCTGAGTATTCCGCGTGTGCAACTGTTTTGCACCCGTTGTATTTGAACGTAGAGCCTATCACACCCGATCATCACGTGGTGTCTCAGCACGAAGAACTTTCGCAACGGTGCATACTCAGGGAGAACACTTCTTCATAATTAGTGAGAGATCATCTTAAAATGCTACCGTCAATCAAAACAGAATAAGATGTATAACAGATAAACATCATATGCAATCAAAATATGTGACATGATATGGCCATGATCATCTTGCGCCTTTGATCTCCATCTCCAAAGTATCACATGATCTCTATCGTCACCGCACGACACCATGATCTTCATCATCTTGATCTATATCAATGTGTCATCACATGGTCGTCTCGCCAACTATTGCTCTTGCAACTATTGCTATCGCATAGCGATAAAGTAAAGCAATTATTTGGCACTTGCATCTTATATAACAAAGAGACAACCATAGGGCTTCTGCCAGTTGCCGATAACTTCAACAAAACATGATCATCTCATACAACAACTTATATCTCATCACGCCTTGACCATATCACATCACAACATGCCCTGCAAAAACAAGTTAGATGTCCTCTACTTTGTTGTTGCAAGTTTTACGTAGCTGCTACGGGCTGAGCAAGAACCGTTCTTACCTACGCATCAAAACCACAACGATAGTTCGTCAAGTTGGTGCTGTTTTAACCTTCGCAAGGACCGGGCGTAGCCACACTCGGTTCAACTAAAGTTGGAGAAACTGACACCGCTAGTCATCGTGTGCAAAGCACGGCGGTAAAACCAGTCTCGCGTAAGCGTCTGGCGTAATGTCGGTCCGGCCGCTTCATCCAACAATACCGCCCGAACCAAAGTATGACATGCCGGTAAGCAAGATGACTTGTATCGCCCACAACTCACTTGTGTTCTACTCGTGCATATAACATCAACGCATAAAACCTAGGCTCGGATGCCATTGTTGGGGAACGAGTAATTTCAAAAAATTCCTACGCACACGCAAGATCATGGTGATGGCATAGCAACGAGAGGGAGAGTGTTGTCCACGCACCCTCGTGAGACCGTGGCGAAGCGCTATGACAACGCGGTTGATGTAGTCGTACGTCTTCACGATCCGACCGATCCAAGTACCGAACGTACGGTACCTCCAAGTTCAGCACACGTTCAGCTCGATGACGATCCCCAAACTCTGATCTAGCAAAGTGTCGGGGATGAGTTCCGTCAACACGATGGCGTGGTGACGATGATGATGCTCTACCAGCGCAGGGCTTCGCCTAAACTCCGTGACGATATAACCGAGGTGGAATATGGTGGAGGGGGGCACCGCACACGGCTAAGGAACGATCCGTAGATCAACTTGTGTGTCATGGGGTTCCCCCTTGCCCCCGTATATAAAGGAGCAAGGGGGAAGGAGGCCGGCCCTAGGAGGGGGCGCGCCAAGTGTGGAGTCCTACTAGGACTCCCTAGTCCTAGTAGGATTCCACCTCCCTTGTTGGAGTAGGAGAAGGGGAAAGAGGGGGAGAGGAAGAAGGAAAGGGGGCTGCGCCCCTTGTCCAATTCGGACCAGAGGGGGGGCACATGCCTCTTTCCTTTTGGCCTCTCTCCTCTATTCTCGTATGGCCCAATAAGGCCCATATACTCCCCGGCGAATTCCCGTAACTCTCCCAGACTCAAAAATACCGAATCACTGGAACCTTTACGAACTCGAATATAGTCGTCCAATATATCGATCTTTATGTCTCGACCATTTCGAGACTCCTCGTCATGTCACCGATCTCATCCGGACTCCGAACTCCTTCGTACATCAAAACTCATAAACTCATAATATAAGCATCATCGTAACGTTAGCGTCACGGACCCTACGGGTTCGAGAACTATGTAGACATGACCTAGAACTATTCTCGGTCAATAACCAATAGCGGAACCTAGATGCCCATATTGGCTCCTACATATTCTACGAAGATCTTTATCTGTCAAACCGCATAACAACATACGTTATTCCCTTTGTCATCGGTATGTTACTTGCCCGAGATTCGATCGTCGGTATCCAATACCTAGTTCAATCTCGTTACCGGCAAGTCTCTTTAATCGTTACGTAATGCATCATCCCGCAACTAACTTATTAGTCACATTGCTTGCAAGGCTTATAGTGATGTGCATTACCGAGAGGGCCCAGAGATACCTCTCCGACAATCGGAGTGACAAAACCTAATCTCGAAATATGCCATGTACCTTTGGAGACACCTGCAGTACTCCTTTATAATCACCCAGTTACGTTGTGACGTTTGGTAGCACCCAAAGTGTTCCTCCGATAAACGGGAGTTGCATAATCTCATAGTTATAGGAACATGTATAAGTCATGAAGAAAGCAATAGCAATATACTAAACGATCATGTCACATCCCTAGTTCTGGTATGATCTAGGCTTGCTTTGTGCATCATGTTTAAGTTCCAAATGAATTTGAAATGGGGAATGTTTCAAACCCTAGCACCAAAGCAAATTCTAATAGGTGCAAATTAAAAAAAGAATTTCAATTAACCCAAAATGCTTTTCAAAGATGTCCATGGTCTTTGGAAAATGTTGCAAACAACAACCAGAGGTGATGCACATTTTTGCTAAACATTTTGGATTTTTGAATGAACCCATATGTAATTGAATTGGAGCTGTTTAAAATAATATAAATATTTTGAAGGCTCCAAAAATGTTGGAAATTGGTGAGGGCCTCTGGTATTTTATAACCAGTGGTCACAAGGAATCTCAACATTTTTTATAATTATTCTAGTATTTATTTTAATTCAGAAACAAATGTCAGAAATAGAAAAAGAAAACAAGAAAGGGAAATACTTACCTGGCCTCCTACAGGCAGCCCAGCTGCCCAAAGAGCCAGCCAGCCACCGGCCGACGCCTGGATCGTCCTGTCCTCTCATGAGGAGGACACGGCGCGTGCTCGACAGCGCACCGCCAAGCCAAGCGCCACCTCCTCCCTCCTCGCTTGCTGTCCCTCCGCTGAAGCGTCTGGACGATGCCACGCGCTGCCCCGCACCGCTTTCACTCTCTCTCGCTCCCCCTCCTCCCCTGGACCTCTCCCTTTCCCGCGCCCTAAGCGCTACCGCCGCCGCAGCTCACCGCCGACGCGCTCCCTGCCGTCCCCTCGCCCCTTCGTAGAGTCCAAGAGCTCCGCCACGACTCCCTCGTCCTCTCCGTCAAGCCACAAGACGCCGGACGTCCCGTGGAGCCGTCGCCGCCGCCTTCTTCAACCCTCGGCCGTGTAGATCTCCGGCGACCGTACGCCGTCGTCAGCCCCTCCCCGAGCTCGCCAAAGCCTCCATCGGAACCGCAGTGAGCTCCTGCCCCGTTCCCCTCTCTCCGCTTAGCCGCCTGCATGCCGTAGCCCCTTTCCCCGCCGTGGCCGTAGCTCCTCGCCGCCGTTCATGTCGCCACCGCAGCCACACCTACGGGCACCTGCAACCGAGCACACCACCGAGGTCGGCACATCTCCAGGAGACGAACGCGACCAACCCCGGCCCTTGCCGTGCCCTGTAGCTCGCTCCCGCTCGAGGCCGAACTCCGGCCGCCGCCCTGAGCTCCGCTCCGGTGAGCTCCGCCGCCCCCGCAGCCTCCCGCGTGTCCCACTGGATGCGCGCGAGCCTGGGCTTCGCGTAGGTGGTCTCCGCCGCCCGAATGGTCGCCGGAACGGTGATTCCGAGCCCCTCCGCCGCGCTCGACCTCGCCGGCGGCTAAACGCCGGCGGGATTGACCGGGTCAACCCACGCTAACCAACCCCCAGTTGACCAGTTTTGACCCGCGTGGGTCAATGACAGGTGGGGCCCGGCCCATGCATGACAAACCAACTTATACCTACTGTATAAGTGAAAACATGTAAATGGCATTTATAAAGACTTAGCTTGGGGCTGCATTTGAATTCTTGATTCAAATGGACTTCAAGCAAATGAATGCTAGCTGCATTAGCTCAAACAACATCACATATTCATGCCATGTTCATGCATCATATTGTTGCATATGATTGTTTATTGATTGCCGACACCGTTCCTTCTCGATAGGTCCTGCTCCGGAGAGTGTTCCAGAGTACCTGTCTGAGGAGCAGTGCCACCCTGTTGATCTGCCAGGCAAGCAAACTCCCTTGTTCATTCCGATACAATCCTACCCTCTCGCTCCTGCTCTCAGTTATTGCATTAGGACATCAATGATTCATCTGCTACTTTGTGCTGCGGTAGTTGAACCCATTCCTCTGCATGACCTGTCATTGCCACAGTAAATAGTTGAAACCCACTAGCATGTGTAGGAGTTGATTGAGCCATGTTGTGTTCTACCATGCCATGCTTGCTATTGCTTAGAGTTGTGTCAGGTCTGATTCATTGGGAATGAATTGGAGTGTTACGATATGTTCTGATGCTGAGAGTGAAGTGTGTGAACATGATTTGGTAAAGGTAGCGGTGAGAGGCCATGTAGGAGTACATGGTGGGTTGTCTCACTGGAACCGTCCTTAAGCACCGTGTTCTGTGTATGTCGTCCAATGACTCGATACTACCACACATTGGGTTCCGTAACTCGACCCTCTCGGCTTATTAACCAACTTGATCTCTGCCCGTGAGTTGCAACTAGTTTCGGTGTTTGTAGGTAGTTTTAGTAGTCTACCAAGTGGCACCCGCCAGTGGGCTTGGGACAGACTAGGCACAAGTGGCACGGTGTACCAAGCGTGAGATCCATCCGGCGAGGTGGGCTTGGGAACCTGTTTACATCGTTTGGGGCGTGGCGACACCCCGGCCGGATCTCCTTGCGGATAGAACCCGAATAGGCAATAAACCTGGACTAGAGTCTTGTGTGGTTAGTCAGGTCGTGGCCGACACCCTCGCCAAGCTTCCGCTTGAAGGTTGCCGAGATACATGACGTGTACATGGCGGTAAGTGGCGAGAGCGTGTGTGAAGAAGTACACCCTGCAGGTTAACATGATCTATTCAATAGCCGGGTCATGGATATGGACTTCTTGGATGCTTACATGGTACATAGACAACTTGAATTGGATACTATAAAATGCTCAAGACAAGTGTGAGTGCTATGGATGGCCTTCTCGAGGGAGACGGGATGAATCCATAGTAGTGTATTGTGTGGTGATTAGTGGACTCGTGTGCGCCATATCACCTCAAAGAAGTTCGTAGTCGAGAACAGGATAGCCACAGAGTCAAAGCTGGCTTGCTGCAACTAAACCCCACATTACCCTCTTGATACAAGTGCATGTATGATAGGATCTGATGTAAGTCTTGGTGAGTACCTTTGTACTCATGGTGCTTTATTTATGTTTTTGCAGCGGAGACTTCAGCCTTACTAGTGTTCTGTGGGCTTCAACAAGTAGCTTGTACCTCAGCTACGATCTTGATCGGACGTTGTAGATAGTCAGGCTCTTCAGCCTTTTTCATTTGTAGATGTCTGTACTCAGACATGTAATGCTTCCGCTTGTTGCTTGTGTGCTCTGAATGTTGGGTCATGTGACCCCTGTTTGTAATAAATGCTATGATGGCTCTTCTGAGCATTTATCTATATGAGTTATTGAGTTATGTTGTGATGCCATGTTGTACAACACATACTTGCATGTTATGCGTACGTGTAATGTGTATTGCTATGTGTGGGATCTGACTACCTAGTTGTTTATCCTTAGTAGCCTCTCTTACAGGGAAATGTCTCCTAATGCTTCCATCGAGCCACGTAGCTTGCTACTTGCTCCGGACACTTAGGCTGGCGGCATGTGTCCTTCTTCGCTCTCAGATCTGTCCTTCGAAATGTCATGCGATGAATACCGAGTCCCGTTAGCCGCTTCATGCCCCGGTTCACCGGAGTCTGTTAGCCAGTGCTACAGCTGGATTCACTCGCCATGACCGACACGCTCGATCTTCGGGTCATGGATGCTGTCCTCGTAAGTTTGTGCCACTTTGGGTTTACGACTAGCCATGTCAGCCGGGCTCCTTATCATATGGATGCTAGCGACACTATCATATACATGTGCCAAAAGGCTAAACGGTCCCGCAAAGGTAAGGCAACACCGTGGGGATACCGTGCGTGAGGCCGCAAAGTGATATAAAGTGTTACATGCTAGATCGATGTGGCATTGACTCGGGTCCCGACAGCTTTGGTATCGAGCCCGATCATGCTGTAGGATTACCAAGCCAAACCGTCAAGTTGAGTCTAGAAATTCTCTAGTTATGTAAGGGAATTGATTGTGGGAAGGAACGTAAGGCTCTTTTTACTCCTTATACCTCATGACCTTCGATCCGAGTCATCCTATCTTTCCTACGGGTTAAGGAACTAGGCTTCTTCCGCCTATCGGGATCACGTGTTACTATTCCGTAGTTCCATAGGATTGGTTGATCGAGTCATACCCCGCCGAGTACTTCCTGTAGCTTTGCTTAGTATGATCTCAAAACCTTAAGTGGTGATGTTGAGTGTGTTACTACCCCATTTTAGCAGGATGTCTCATTCTGAGCATTTTACTGCCGTTATGCTGCCGGAATTGCCCTAGGAGTTCGAGAGATACTAATTTCCTTGTCCTACATTCTATAACCTATAGTTGATGCTGATTCCGCCCTTGGTTTCGCTTTCTCGGGATGTCATCGGCTAAGCGAAGTTCTGCTGCTCGTGCCGAAACCACGGAGATGGTAGGGATGAGGATCCTCCCGACCAGCCTTCGTTGACAGAGTTCATGTTAGAGATGGAGAAGAACAAGCGTGAGTCTAACCGCTTGTTGGCACGTATCGAGGAGAACACCGCACATCGGTTCAAAGGGTCTGCAACCATTCATGACTTCATTCGCTTGCACCCACCTACCTTTCATCATTCCATCGAGCCACTTGATGCAGATGATTGGCTCCGTAGTATCACACACAAGCTGCGTTCCGCGAACGTAGCTGAAGATGACAAGGTCACTTATGCCACATACCACCTGGAAGGTCCTGCTAGTCTTTGGTGGCAAAACTATGAGGCTATGCTTCCAGCTGGCCAGATTCCTACCTGGAGGGATTTCACTGAAGCTTTTCGCGAGCATCACATTCCCGAGGCCCTCATTGATCGCAAGAGAGAAGAGTTCTGTAGTTTCACCCAGGGTAAGATGGCCGTTGATGCTTATAGTAGAGAGTTTGAGAACCTTGCTCGTTATGCCACAGAAGAGGTGTCCACGGACGCCAAGAAGCAGGCTAGGTTTCGGAAGGGTCTCAACCCCGAGTTGCGTCGTGATCTCCACTTGCACCATTGCAATACATTCCAAGCTCTTGTGAACAAGGCCATTAATGCAGAGACAGCTCAGCTCACCTACGAGGAGTCTCGTAAGCACACCCGTGATTTGGTATCTTCCTCCGGTTCTAGTTCTCAGAAGCGCCGGATTTGGATTCCGAACTCTGCTCTTCCACCCGGATATTCACCGAGGCCATCTTGTGTGGCGCCTCACCCAGTTCAGCGGTATGCACCACCCAGGCCTATTGGTGAACCACCTGCCAATACGGGTCCACGTCCTACGTCCAAGATTTGTTACAAGTGCGGAGAGCCAGGCCACATTGCCCGTATTTGCACTCAGACCAGAGTTGCTCCACCCCAGCCCGAGAAGTCTGTTGGCTATGGTAAGCCATCACGCAAGATGATCACTGCCAGTCACTCACCTCAACTTGGACTTGTGCATCACGTCTCGACTAAAGACGCCATGATGATCCGGATGTCGTTCTTGGTACACTCCTTGTCAACTGTCACCCAAAGATCGGTTCTATTCGACATCGGAGTGTCTCATTCCTTCATTTAAAAGCTATGCCCGCTTGCACGACATGTCATTTTGTGATATGCCCTCCCACTACTTATTCAAACTCCCGGATCCAAATGGCAAACTTCTAGTGTAAGCCATGGTAACGAAATCCTTGTTGATGACTTGTATTCCTTGCATCACTTATAGCCCTCAAGTCTCAGATATTAACATAATCTTGGGTATGGATGGATGAAAGCTCAATACGCCAAGATTGATTGTTACACCAGGTCCATTCAGCTTACACACCCATCTGGCAAGATAGTCACTGTCTCCACCAGAGTTGCAAAGCGCCAACTCTATTCTCTTAATGCCAGCCCTCTTCCAGACCTTGAAGATATCCCGTAGTCCGTGACTTTCCGGATGTCTTTCAGAGGAACTGCCAGGTGTTCCACCTGACAGAGATGTAGAGTTAAATCATAGATCTTATCCCAGGAACCGCTCCAATTTCTAGGAGACCTTACAAGATGGCACCCTTAGAACTAGCCGAGCTTAAGAAACAACTTGATGAGTCCTTGCAAAAGGGTTTCATCCGTCCTAGTTCTTCTCCTTGGGCTTGCCCCGTCCTCTTCGTCAAGAAGAAGGATGGTACGGACCGGATGGTTGTAGATTATCGTCCCGTTAATTTGGTCACGATAAAGAACAAGTATCCGCTCCCCAGGATCAACGACCTGTATGATCAGCTCACTGGATCCTCAGTCTTCTCCAAGATGGATTTGAGGTTAGGCTACCACCAAATCAAGATCAGAAATGGGGACATTCCTAAAACGGCTTTTGTCACTCGTTATGGTCAGTACGAGTACACCGTCATGTCCTTCGGTCTAACCAACGCTCGGCTACATTCTCCCGCTTGATGAACTCGATCTTCATGGAGTACTTAGATAAATTCGTCGTGGTTTACCTCGATGATATTCTTATTTACTCAAAGAACGAGGAAGAGCATGCCGAACATCTTAGACTTGTGCTAGAAAAACTCAGAGAGCACCGCCTTTACGCCAAGTTCTCCAAGTGTGAATTTTGGTTGCCAGAAGTGACCTATCTAGGCCACGTAATCTCTGGTAAGGGCATTGCTGTCAATCCCGAGAGAGTTAAGGCCGTTCTTGATTGGACTCCACCTGAAACCGTTAAACAAGTTAGGAGTTTCCTTGGACTAGCCAGCTATTGTCGCCGCTTTGTTGAAAACTTCTCCAAAGTAGCCAAACCCCTCACGGAACTTCTCAAGAAAGATAAAAGTTTGAGTGGTCCCCACAAGTGTGAGTCTGAGTTTGAGAACCTAAAAGACGCTGACTTCGCTCCCATACTTGTGCCACCGGTTTCACTAAAGACTTTGTTATCTCTTCGCGGCGCCTCACGACAGGGACTAGGTTGCATTCTTATGCGGGATCGTCATGTGATTGCCTATGCATCTCGGCAGCTTGCATCCACATGAGGAGAATTATCCTACACATGATCTAGAGCTTGCAACCGTAGTCTATGCACTCAAGACCAGCGACATTACCTTCTTGGTAAACGCTATGAGATCTACACCGATCACCGAGTCTCAAGTATATCTTCACCCAACCGGATTTGAACCTTAGGCAAAGACGTTGGTTGGAGTTGATCTCAGATTACGACTTAGGGATTACCTACACCCGTGCAAAGCTAATGTCATGGCTGATGCTCTAAGTCAGAAATCCTATTGCAACAATCTCATGTTGCAAAGAGGGTCAACCACTTCTCCATGAGGAATTACGTAAGCTTAACCTTCACATTGCTCCTCACGGATTCCTTTCTACCTTGGTGGCGAAACCTACTCTTGTAGATCATATCATAGAAGCCCAGAAGCATGATACGGGATTACGGGATCAAGAGAAACATTGCCAAGGGTATTGCTGGTAGTTTCTCTATAGATGATCGAGGTGTCGTTTTCTTTGGGAACCGCTTTGGTGGTCCCCAAGAAGCAACATCTTCGACAACCGATTCTTAAGGAGGCGATGAATCTCCTCTCACGATTCATCCCGTAGTACTAAGATGTATCAGACCTCGCCAGAGGTTCCGTGGACTAGGATGAAGAGAGAAATCGCTGAGTTCATTGCTAAATGTGACGCTTTGTCGTCGCGTTAAGCGAGCATCAAAGGCCTGCCGCACCCTTCACCTTTAGCTATTCCCGAGTGGAAATGGGATAAAGTTGGTATGGACTTCATCACCGCTTTCCCGGGACCAAGAAAGGGAATAATGCTATCTTCGTAGTCATTGATCGTCTCTCCAAAGTGGCGCACTTCCTTCCTGCTCGAGAGAGCATCACCGCTTGTCACCGCCGACTTATATATTCTCGAATAGTATCACTTCATGGTGTTCCACTAGAGATCAATTCAGACCGTGGCGCTCTTTTCACTTCTCATTTCGGGAGAGTTTCCAAACCGCCATGGGAACCCATCTTTCCTTCAAGACGCTTTCCACCCTCAATCGGTGGTCGGTGGAACGGGTCAACCAAATTCTCAAGACATGCTTAGAGCTTGCGTTATCTCATTCGGTATGGATTGGGAGAAATGTCTTCCTTTTGCCGAGTTTGCTTATAACAATAGCTATCAATCCAGCCTCAAGAAAGCTCCTTTTGAGATTCTCTATGGACAAAGATGTCGAACACCCTTGAACTGGTCGAAACCGTGAAAGACAATTCTTTGGACCGGACATGATCCAGAGGCGTAAGAGCAAGTTCGCATCATTCGTGAGAATTTGAAAACAGCCCGCCTCGTCAAAAGAGCCAAGATGATCGCCATCATAAGGATATGACTTATGAAGTTGGCGACAAAGCTTACCTCCGGTTACTCCTTTGAAGGGTACCCATCGCTTTAGATCAAAGGCAAGTTGGCTCCTCGTTACATTGGTCCTTTTCGCATTCTCGCTAAACAAGGAGAGGTTGCCTACCAGTTGGAACTACCCCCACATCTTTCCAGAGTGCATGATGTCTTCCACGTCTCTCAACTCAGGCGTTGCTTCTCGGATCTTATCCGCGGAGTGGACCACGAAACGCTTGATCTCCAAGATAACCTCACATACCGAGAGTACCCGGTTCACATTCTTGATCAAGCAGAGCGTGTCACTCGACGTCATAATATCAAGTTTCTCAAGGTTCAGTGGTCTCATCATTCCGAGAGAGAAGCTACTTGGGAGCGAGAAGATCGTCTTCGACTGGAGTACCCCACCTTCTTTCCGTCGACCCCCGAATCTCGGGACGAGATTCTTTCAAGTGGGGGCGAGTTGTCACATCCCTAGTTCTGGTATGATCTAGGCTTGCTTTGTGCATCATGTTTAAGTTCCAAATGAATTTGAAATGGGGAATGTTTCAAACCCTAGCACCAAAGCAAATTCTAATAGGTGCAAATTAAAAAAAGAATTTCAATTAACCCAAAATGCTTTTCAAAGATGTCCATGGTCTTTGGAAAATGTTGCAAACAACAACCGTGAGGTGATGCACATTTTGCTAAACATTTTGGATTTTGAATGAACCCATATGTATTTGAATTGGAGCTGTTTAAAATAATATAAATATTTTGAAGGCTCCAAAATGTTGGAAATTGGTGAGGGCCTCTGGTATTTTATAACCAAAGGTCACAAGGAATCTCAACATTTTTTATAATTATTCTAGTATTTATTTTAATTCAAAAACAAATGTCGAAATAGAAAAAGAAAACAAGAAAGGGAAATACTTACCCGGGCCTCCTACCTGGCAGCCTAGCGGCCCAAGAAAGCCAGCCAGCCACCGGCCGACGCCAGTCGTCCCTGTCCTCTCGCCAGAGGACACGGCAAGCGTGCTCGACAGCGCCCAAGCGCCAAGGCCACCTCCTCCTTCCTGCTCGCTGTCCCTCCGCTAAAGCGTCTGGACGACGCCACGCGCTGCCCCGCACCGCTTTCACTCTCTCTCGCTCCCCTCCTCCCCAGGACCTCTCCCTTTCCCGCGCCCGAAGCGCTGCCGCCGCCGCAGCTCACCGCCGACGCGCTCCCTGCCGTCCCCTCGCCCCTCCGTAGAGTCCAAGAGCTCCGCCACGACTCCCTCGTCCTCTCCGTCAAGCCACAAGACACCGGACGCCCCGTGGAGCCGTCGCCGCCGCCTTCTTCAACCCTCGGTCGTGCAGATCTCCGGCGACCGTACGCCGTCGTCAGCCCCTCCCCGAGCTCGCCGAAGCCTCCATCGGAACCGTAGTGAGCTCCTGCCCCGTTCCCCTCTCTCCGTTTAGCCGCCTGCATGCCGTAGCCCCTTTCCCCGCCGTGGCCATAGCTCCTTGCCGCCGTTCATGTCGCCACCGCAGCCACACCTACGGGCACCTGCAACCGAGCACACCACCGAGGTCAGCACGTCTCCAGGAGACGAACGCGACCAACCCCGGCCCTTGCCGTGCCCCGTAGCTCCCTCCTGCCGAGGCGAACTCCGGCCGCCGCCACGCCTCCGCTCCGTGAGCTCCGCCGCCCCGCAGCCTCCGCGTGTCCCATCGGATGCGCCATGAGCCTGGCTTCAGCGTGGGTGGTCTCCGCCGCCAATGGTCGCCGAACGGCGATTCTGAGCCCTCCGCCAAGGACCTCGCGGCGGCTAAACATCAAGGGATTGACCGGGTCAACCCACGCTAACCAACCCCCAGTTGACCAGTTTTGACCCGCGTGGGTCAATGACAGGTGGGGCCCGGCTCTGCTAATCTTTAGTTTAGGATTAGTTTAAAGTTAACTAACTTCTGTTAACTAACTATAACACTGACGTGTGGCCCCCACACGTTAGGTTTGACCTGGCCAGCCGCAGTTGACTTGTTGACGTCATAGTGACGCAGTGCTGACGCAATTATTTATTTTCTGGATTTAATTTAAATCAGGAATTCCAGAAAATTAGCCAAACTTCAAAAAATCATAGAAATTCAACCGTAACTCAGATTGAAATAATTTATATATGAAAAATTATCTGAAAAATGCAATCTTTCTATCTGTACTAGTTTCATGCATGACAAACCAACTTATACCTACTGTATAAGTGAAAACATGTAAATGGCATTTATAAAGACTTAGCTTGGGGTTGCATTTGAATTCTTGATTCAAATGGACTTCAAGCAAATGAATGCTAGCTGCATTAGCTCAAACAACATCACATATTCATGCCATGTTCATGCATCATATTGTTGCATATGATTGTTTATTGATTGCCGACACCGTTCCTTCTCGATAGGTCCTGCTCCGGAGAGTGTTCCAGAGTACCTGTCTAAGAAGCAGTGCCACCCTGTTGATCTGCCAGGCAAGCAAACCCCCTTGTTCATTCCGATACAATCCTACCCTCTCGCTCCTGCTCTCAGTTATTGCATTAGGACATCAACGATTCATCTGCTACTTTGTGCTGCGGTAGTTGAACCCATTCCTCTGCATGACCTGTCATTGCCACAGTAAATAGTTGAAACCCACTAGCATGTGTAGGAGTTGATTGAGCCATGTTGTGTTCCTACCATGCCATGCCTGCTATTGCTTAGAGTTGTGTCAGGTCTGATTCATTGGGAATGAATTAGAGTGTTACGATATGTTCTGATGCTGAGAGTGAAGTGTGTGAACACGATTTGGTAAAGGTAGAGGTGAGAGGCCATGTAGGAGTACATGGTGGGTTGTCTCACTGGAACCGTCCTTAAGCACCGAGTTCTATGTATGTCGTCCAATGACTCGATACTACCACACATTGGGTTCCGGTAACTCGACCCCTCTCGGCTTATTAACCAACTTGATCTCTGTCCAGGAGTTGCAACTAGTTTCTGGTGTTTGTAGGTAGTGTTAGTAGTCTACCAAGTGGCACCCGCCGTGGGCTTGGGACAGACTAGGCACAAGTGGCACGGTGTACCAAGCGTAGATCCATCCGGCGAGGTGGGCTTGCGAACCCTGTTTACATTGTTTGGGGCCGTGAGTGACACCCCGGCCGGATCTCCTTGCGGATAGAACCCGAATAGGCGATAAACCTGGATTAGAGTCTTGTGTGGTTAGTCAGGTCGTGGCCGACACCCTCGCCAGGCTTCCGCTTGAAGGTTGCCGAGATACATGACGGTACATGGCGGTAAGTGGCGAGAGCGTGTGAAGAAGTACACCCTGCAGGTTAACATGATCTATTCAATAGCCGGGTTCATGGATATGGACTTCTTGGATGCTTACATGGTACATAGACAACTTGAAGTGGATACTATAAAATGCTCAAGACAAGTGTGAGTGCTATGGATGGCCTTCTCGTGGGGAGACGGGATGAATCCATAGTAGTGTATTGTGTGGTGATTAGTGGACTGCAGCGCCTATATCACCTCAAAGAAGTTCTCGTAGTCGAGAACAGATAGCCACAGAGTCAAAGCTGGCTTGTCGCAACTAAACCCCACATTACCCTCTTGATACAAGTGCATGTATGATAGGATCGATGTAAGTCTTGCTGAGTACCTTTGTACTCATGGTGCTTTATTTATGTTTTTGCAATGAGACTTCAGTCTTACTAGTGTTCTCGTGGCTTTACAAGTAGCTTGTACCTCAGCTACGATCTTGATCGGACATTGTAGATAGTCGGGCTCTTGACCTTTTTCATTTGTAGATGTCGTACTCGGACATGTAATGCTTCCGCTTGTTGCTTGTGTGTTCTCAATGTTGGGTCATGTGACCCTGCTTGTAATAATGCTATGATGGCTCTTGAGCCTTTATCTATATGAGTTATTGAGTTATGTTGTGATGCCATGTTGTACAGCACATACTTGCATGTTATGCGTATGTGTAATGTGTATTGCTATGTGTGGGATCTGACTACCTAGTTGTTTATCCTTAGTAGCCTGTCTTACCGGGAAATGTCTCCTAGTGCTTCCATCGAGCCCCGGTAGCTTGCTACCGCTCCTAACACTTAGGCTGGCGGCATGTGTCCTTCTTCGTTCTCAGATCTGTCCCTTCGGGAAATGTCACGTGATGAATACCGAGTCCTGTTAGCCGCTTCTGCCCGGTTCACCGAGTCTGTTAGCCAGTGCTACAGCCGATTCACTCACCGATGACCGACACGCTCGATCTTTGGGTCATGGATGCTGTCCTCGTAAGTTTGTGCCACTTTGGGTTTACGACTAGCCATGTCAGCCCGGGCTCCTTATCATATGGATGCTAGCGACACTATCATATACGTGTGCCAAAAGGCGCAAACGGTCCCGGGCAAAGGTAAGTTAACACCCGTGGGGATACCGTGCGTGAGGCCGCAAAGTGATATAAAGTGTTACATGCTAGATCGATGTGGCATTGAGTCGGGGTCCTGACAGATCAAGTGCTAGGCTAACGGAATAGGTCATGTCAATCACATCATTCTCCTAATGATGTGATCCCGTTAATCAAATGACAACTCATGTCTATGGTTAGGAAACTTAACCATCTTTGATTAACGAGCTAGTCAAGTAGAGGCATACTAGTGACACTATGTTTGTCTATGTATTCACACATGTATTATGTTTCCGGTTAATACAATTCTAGCATGAATAATAAACATTTATCATGAAATAAGGAAATAAATAATAACTTTATTATTGCCTCTAGGGCATATTTCCTTCAGTTCCATGTTCCCACGCACGCCTGAATTGTCGGGGTGGTCGTTCCGAATTCTCCGGCTTTTAGGAGATAAGAATATGGCATTAAAACAGATATAAATGTTTTTTCAGATTGACTTTAGCTAACAAGGTCTCAGTGAAGACAATCGATAGTTTTCAATAGAATACATATGATTTGGACAGATAGAGTTGAGGTAGAAGCATAGATAGGTTAGGGTCCGATCACATTCACTTAGATCAAAAGATTCAACACAAAGCCATAGCTATAAGTGAATGCTGTAGAGGACAAAACACAAATATGTATATAACTAGTATAAGACCAAATAAACAAGATGAAGATAAACTTGAATATAAGTCAGGGATGAAGACAAATCAAATACGAAGACTAAGCAATCATAACGCCAAGGGAAACACTTCAAACAAAAGTTTGGTGGTGGCGTTACCCACCATATAGGAAGTATTAGACCCAGACACGGCGCACAATTATTGTGGCGCTCCGAAGTCAAATTCCGCATTAATGTATTCGCACTTAGAGTGTATGTCTTCATTGATTGAAGATATACATTACTTCGTGTGTTGCACATCTAAGTCATCAAAATGCATAAGTGTTAGGATGTGTGCCCAATCACATGACATTTGAGGATTCCAAGATATTTAGCTCACACCGCAACTTGCAAAACCTTTTCTCATCCAAGGGCTTTGTGAAGATATCGGCCAATTGCTCTTCAGTGTTGACGTGAATGATATCGATATCTTCCTTCATGACATGATCTCTGAGAAAGTGATGACGAATTTCAATGTGCTTTGTCTTCGAGTGCTGAGCTGGGTTGTTCGCAATCTTGATGGCGCTCTCATTGTCGCAGTAGACTGGCACATTCTTCAGGTGAATACCATAGTCCTTGAGAGTTTGCTTCATCCAGAGAAGCTGAGCGCAGCAAGATCTAGCAACAATGTATTCGGATTCAGCAGCGAAGAGAGATACACAATTCTGCTTCTTTGAAGACCAACAGACAAGAGATCGTCCCAGAAAGTGACATGTGCCAGATGTGGACTTGCGATCAACCTTATCATCAGCATAATCAGCATATGAGAATCCAACTAGATCAAACTCTTAGCCCTTTGGATACAATAATCCTAGTGTTGGGGTCTAAGCCAAATATCGAAGAATTCGCTTCACAGCTAAGTGATGCGATTCCTTTGGTGCCGCTTGGAATCGGGCACACATGCAAACACTAAGCATTATATCTGGCCTAGATGCACATAAATAAAGCAAAGAACCAATCATGGAGAGGTATACCTTTTGATCGAACTCTTTACCATTGGCGTCGGGACTCAGAAGACTTTTGGTTGGCGTTGGCGTCGTGTATCCTTTGCAGTCCTGCATTCCAAACTTCTTCAGGCAATCTTTGAGGTATTTTCAGGCAATCTGTTGAGGTATTTTCAGGTATCTTTGAGAAAAGCCACTCTTGAAATATATATGGCGCCGGGACTCATTACCAGGAGGCTAGCAGTATGCGAATAGCTTCAAGCCTAGCCACCGGAGCAAATGTTTCATCGAAGTCAATCCCTTCCACTTGAGTGTAACCTTGTGCAACGAGATGAGCCTTGTTTCTGACAACCTGACCATGCTCATCTTGCTTGTTGCAATATATCCATTTGGTGCCAATGATATTGTTCTTTCGAGGACCAGGACGCTTGACCAATTCCCACACATTGTTCAGCTCGAACTATTAAGCTCTTCTTGCATAGCTTGAATCCATTTGGGTTCCATGAAGGCTTCAATGACTTTCTTGGGTTCCGAGATTGAGACGAATGCAAAATGCCCATAGAAATTGGTTAGCTATGTTGCTCTTTGAGTAGCTCTTGAATGAGTGAGTGGACCAGGTGCATTGATGTAAGTGCATCTAGTGCCACCCCTAGTTGGTTTTGGAGTATTGACGACAAAGTTGGTTGAGGGACTAATGCGTTTGTGAGAATTGCAGGATAACGCAGGTAGTGTCCCTCATTGATTCGGTTTACCTACCGGAGATGACCCCTAAAAATATATGAAGACATTGAAGACAATGGTGGTATGTGAAGATATTCATATTGAAGACTATGACATGAGAAGACATTGAGTGAAGACTATGCAGCGCGAAGACTGTGTGGTTTTGTTGTTTCCTTTTCTTCTTTGTTGAGTCATAGGAACCACCGTCTTTGTTAAGTGGGGTCCAAGTTAACTAAGTCGAGTGATCAAGTGATGCTCAACCCAAATCCTATGTCTTGAGTGAAGACAATGAGAGCAAATCTTATCCAGAGTTGGATGAGTCACTTTGCTTGTAGCCCAAGTAAAGTTGTCGTGTGTGTTTGAAATCGACCGTTGGAACATGTGTCGGTTCCTTAGTGACCGGGTCATTTCGGACATATCAGGTCGGGTTGCCCGGTGGCTATAAATAGCCCACCCCTACACCATAAATTGGTGGCTGCTCAGAGTTAGTGCACGACTTTTGTCGTTTGAGAGCAACCCACCTCGAAGCCTTTGAGAGAGAAAAACTTGCGAGGACAAAGCCCAAACACCCGAGCCAAAGAGTGTTAGGCATCATCAAGTCTTTCTCCTGTGTGACTGAAGACTTATTACACTTGAGGACTGTGAATCCTCCAAATTGGTTTGGCGTCGCGTTCTAAGCATCCAAGAGTCATTGTGGATTGCCGGTGAAGGAAGTCTGTGAAGGTTTGGAAGTCTACCTTGAGGACTTACCAGAGTGATTGGGCGAGGACTGGGTGTCCTTAACTCAAGAGGAATAAGGTGAAGACACGGTCTTCTGAGTTAAATCTTAGCCTCCCTAACTGCACGTCACAGCTTGTCACAAAGAATCGAACTGGTCCAACAAATCATGTGTCTTCAACGAGCGACTGATTCTATCCTTTCCCATCCTTTATATTGAGTTTGTCTTTGTTGAAGTCATTGCCTATCTGTCATACCTGTTTGACTTCATTCCTTGACTACTATCGTTGATTGGCTTCATACTATCTTCCATCCTGATCCTTTCTACTTTGCTGCTATTAGTCATGTGCTCTCACATCATTACATACTTGACTATGGTTTGCTTACAGTAGTTTATCTTCCGCTGCATATCAATTAGGTCATTTCTATTGTCTGTCTTTGAAACTTCCATGTTTTGAAGACTTTCGTAGAAATCGCCTATTCACCCCCCTCTAGTCGATACTAGCACTTTTAATTGGTATCAGAGCAAGGGTACTCCCTTGTTCTGTGTGATTCGGTTTAACCACCTGGAGTTTTAGCTATGTCGACTGCAGGGATAATCAAAGTCTCCACTGCTTGCCCCGTGTTCGATGGAACTGAATATCCCTACTGGAAGAATAAGATGCGTATGCATCTTGAAGCCATTGATGTCGACCTCTGGTATGTCGTCAAGAACGACGTTCGCAAAACTGGTGAAGGTGTCACCCCTACTGATGTCAAGAAGTTCATTCAACTGGACTCTACTGCAAAGAACATCATCTGTGGTCATTTGACCAAAGGATAGTATGGCCGTGTGAGTGCTCTGGAAACGTCGAAGCTAGTCTGGGACTGGCTATCTAAGGTCAACGAAGGCGTCTCAACCCAGAGAGATCAAAGGATCAGTGTTCTTTGCAACCGCTTCAAGAAAAACGACAATGAAAATGTCCAGCTCACGTTCGATCGTCTCACTAACATCACAAATGAGCTTCAAGCTCTTGGCGCAACTGAGATTACCAAGCATGAAATCGTCAAGACACTACTGAGATCACTTGACAGCTCCTTTGACACCCTTGCCCTCATGATACAAGAACGTCCTGACTTCAAGACACTCGATCCGTCTGATATACTTGAGAGGCTCAACACACATGAGTTCCAGCTTTCTGAGAAAAGAGATATCTATGGTCCCAACTATGGTCGTACTCGCGCTTTGAAGGCAAAAGTTGTTTACTCATCTGAAGAAGAATTTGACTGCAGTTCTGATGATCCTGAAGACATTGGAAAGGAACTTGCTATGCTTGTGAAGAAGTTCCAGAAGTTTACTAAGAAGAAAGGCTTCAGAAAGTCTTCATGATCCAGCTCAAGAAATGATGAAGCCTCCACTCATGACCACAAGAAGAGAACATGTCACAAGTGCAAGAAACCCGGACACTATATCTCTGAGTGTCCACAGTGGGACAATGAGAAGAAGAAGAAGAAGAAGAGCAAGGAATATGATTCCGATGACAAGAAGAAAAAGAAATCGTCAAAATCTTCTTCCAAGTCCTCATCAAGGTCTTCATCTCATAAGAAGAGTTCATCTGGCAAGGCTCGTGCATTTGTTGGCAAGGAAATGGATTCAGAGGAGGAATCTGCTTCTGAGGAGGCGGAGGTGGAGTCTGGAGAGGAGTCTGACCCCGGCGTTGCAAGTCTGGCTCTAGCCACAGCTTATGTTGCCAAGTCCATCTTCAACACTGAAGACAATGACTTCCACACCAACGCTGAAGCTGATGACGAAGACGATCCTACTCCCACCTCTCGCTTCATGGCACGAGGTGCCAAGGTAAAATCACGTGATGCTTACTTTCAAACATCAAGTGAAGATGACTCTGATTGTGAATCCAAACCCAGCTACAAAACACTTGCTAAAATTGCAACTGAACAACAAAAGGCTATGGAACATACTCAAAAACTGTTAGACAAAAGCGATGACTGCCGGGCGCAGAATGACCCGTTCACGGTCCTTAGTTGAAGACATAAAAAATCTTCATGCTAAGTACCAAGAACTTGAAAGTCGTCATGAAACGCTCTCAACTACTTATGAAAGGCTCTCCTATGATTATCTTCAAAGGAAGCAAGAGCTTGAGAAATTGAGAGCGGCTCATGAAGATCTTCAAAAGTGAATGAGTCACTTTGCGCTCAATGATCGATCCCTTCCAGGATGGATTTGAACCACCATGTCTAAAATTCATTGAGCGTGATAACGCTACATCTGTTCTTGAATGTTCCACTCATCGCTCTCGTTTCATTGTCTTCACCTCTTGATGTGGTTACTTACCCTCTCGGAGGATACCACTACTATTGTTGATGAAAATGCTAGGTTGAAGACATTGCTTGAAACAGGGGATGTATAAGAGTCCGAAGGGCATCGACACTTTGTGATGTCCTCAAAAGCGATTCTCGAACCAAACCCTAGGAAAGAGGGTGTTGGGTTCAAGAGGAAAATGAATGTTGATGTCTCGTCTTTGAAGCCCGAGGTACCCCAAAACCACATGGGTTGCTTTGCAAAGGAACCTTCATAGATCCATCCACTTTATCCGCTTTACCTGTGCTAATCCTATTATCATTGATGAATCCTTTGATGCAAACTATAAGCTGTTCAAGAATCGAAATGGTGAAGTGTTTGCGGTATATTGGTACTAATCGCAGAATGGACCACCTATGAAGAAGATCTGGGTACCTAAGCAAGACATTGAGAATCTTCCTGTGAATGTCGTCATGACAACACCAAGGAAGAAGACAAACCCCAGACCTATGGCTTCATATGGCCCAAAGGCTTCATACAGATACATGACTCACCTGAGTCACCCTAACGCCAATGTTTTGCAGGGAAATCATACTCAGACTTATGAATATGAGCGTGTGTCTTCGAACCGCTATGTTCATAGAACTAGGAACTTTTCTGCTTATTCATATGAGTATCATTCATCTCCTGCAAGGCTATTTGCTAGGGCTTCAAAGCCAAAATTCTCAGATGCTGCACTTAGACTCATTGCTTCTAAGCCACCCCTGAAAATGTGGGTGGTGAAGAAGAACTAACTTTCTTTTGCACAAAAAGGTCTCCAGCCTGCAATCAATGGCGTCTGATGCTATTGCTGGGGACCTAAAAACACATTATGGACGCATGATAAAATGTCTTACTATGTACATCACATCTAAATCGCTTACCAGTCATACTATGTGTCCTAACTTTGATCTAAGCTGTGACAATCCTTGTATGTGTCAAATGCCTATGCTTCACAACACTCTTTGTGAAGCCTATCCTCCTAACTTCACTGTAGGGCATGTCACCAAAAGCTTCAGAATGGATTATGGACAGTGGATGCACAAATCATATGACTGGTGATCGAAGTATTATAATGGACTCAACCTTACGTCCATCCGACAAGAGTCACATCACATTTGCTGACACTGGTAAAAGCAAGGTATTGGGTCTAGGTAGAGTTGCAATCTCAAAGGATCAACACATGGATAAAGTGATGCTTGTTGAATCCCTTGGTTTCAACTTAATGTCTGTCTCAATGCTTTGTGACTAGAACATGATTGTGCTATTCGGAAAATATCGCTGCCTTGTACTAATGGAATCTGACAAGTCTCTAGTCTTTGAAGGGTATCGAAAAGATGATCTATACATGGTAGATTTCTCAGCAGGTCCACAGCTTGCCGTATGTCTTCTCACAAAAGCTTCAGAATGCTGGCTCGGGCATCAAAGGCTGGGGCATGCTGGCATGAGGAACTTACACTCACTTGTCAAGAAGAAGCATGTCATAGGCATCAAGGATGTCAAGTTCAAGAAGGATCATTTGTGTGGTGCCTGCGAAGCTGGAAAGATGACTAGGGCAAAGCACCCCTCGAACACAATCATGACAACATCTCAACCCTTCAAGCTGTTACAAATGGACTTATTTGGACCTACTCACTACTCCACCCTCACAACAACTGCTTGTCTCTATGGCTTCGTAATTGTTGATGACTACTCAAGATACACATCGGTGCATATAATTCTCTACAAGACTGAAGTGCAAGATGTTTTCAGACGCTTCGCCAATCGAGCAATGAACATTTATGGCGTGAAGATCAAACATATCAGAAGTGACAATGGCACTGAATTCAAGAACACCGGACTTGATCTGTATCTGGATACAATGGGAATCACTCATAAGTTCTTTGCTCCATACACACCTCAGCAAAATGGCATCGTTGAATGCAAGAACAGAACCCTCATTGAGATGGCTCGAACAATGCTCAATGAATACAAAACACCAAGAAAGTTCTGGCCTGAAGCTATTGATACAACATGTCACATCATCAAATCGTGTCTACATCCATAAGCTTCTGAACAAAACATCCTATGAGCTCCTTACTGGCAAGAAGCCAAATGTCAGTTACTTCAGAGTATTTGGAGCTAGGTGCTGGATCAAGGACCCTCATCACAAGTCAAAATTTGCACCTAAAGCTCAAGAAGGCTTCATGCTTGGCTATGGAAAGGACTCGCACTCCTACAGAGTCTTCAACCTCTATCTCTACAAAATCGTCGAAACTGTGGGTGTGAGATTTGATGAAACCAATGGTTCACAAAGAGAACTCCTGCCAAGTACACTAGATGAAGCTCCTCCCAGCGAATCTATCAAGCTGATGGGAACTGGTGAAATCATGCCCTCTGAAGCACAACCTGAAGAGGAGCTTATCATTTCTGCACCTAACCAACCTGAAGACAATGCTTAGACCGAAGACAATCCTCCCAATGATGACAATGATCAGCAAGAGCAATCTCTTCGTCCTGTTCATCCTCGTGTTGCAAATGAAGTACAAATTGAGAAGATAATTGATAGCATCAATGCACCTGGTCCACTCACTCGCTCAAGAGCAATATAGTTAGCAAATTTCTGTGGGCACTTTTCGTTTGTATCAATATCAGAACCCAAGAAAGTTGCTGAAGCCTTTATGGAACCTGAATGGATTCAAGCCATGCAAGAAGAACTTCAACAGTTCAACCTGAACAATGTTTGGGAACTTGTCAAGAGACCTGACCCTTGCAAGCATAACATTATTGGAACAAAATGGATATATCGAAACAAGCAAGATGAGCATGGTCAAGTTGTCAGAAACAAAGCACGTCTTGTGGATCAAGGATATACTCAAGTAGAAGGAATTGACTTCGATGAAACATTTGCTCCTGTTGCTCGGCTTGAAGCTATCCGCATACTGCTAGCCTACGCTAATCATCACAACATCTTGCTATATCAAATGGATGTGAAGAGTGCATTTCTCAATGGCAAGATTGAAGAAGAAGTATATGTAGCTCAACCACTTGGTTTTGAAGATCCAAAGCATCCTGATATGGTGTACAAGCTAAACAAAGCACTGTATGGCCTCAAACAAGCTCCTCGCGCATGGTATGATACGATCAAAGACTTCCTGAAGAGCAAAGGCTTCAAACCAGGATCCCTCAATCCCACACTCTTCACGAAGACATATGATGGTGAACTGTTTGTGTGCCAAATATATGTGGATGACATAATCTTTGGCTACACCAACCAGAAGTATACTGATGAGTTTGGATACATGATGCAAGAGCAATATCAGATGTCCATCATGGGTGAGCTGAAGTTCTTCCTTGGTCTTCAAATTCGTCAGCAAAGGAATGGCATCTTCATATCTCAAGAAAAATACCTCAAAGATTGTCTAAAGAAGTTTGGAATGGAAGACTGCAAAGGTTACACGACGCCAATGCCAGCCAAACACCATCTTGGTCCCAACGACAATGGTAAAGAGTTCGATCAAAAGGTATACCGCTCCATGATTGGTTCTTTACTTTATCTATGTGCATCTAGGCCAGATATTATGCTTAGTGTTTGCATGTGTGCTCGATTCCAAGCGGCACCAAAGGAATCGCATCACTTAGCTGTGAAGCGAATTATTCGATATTTGGCTTACACCCCAACACTTGGATTATGGTATCCCAAGGGCTCAAAATTTGATTTGGTTGGATTCTCGGATGCTGATTATGCTGGTGACAAGGTGGATCGCAAGTCTACATCAGGCACATGTCACTTTCTGGGTCGATCACTTGTCTGTTGGTCTTCAGAGAAGCAGAACTGTGTATCACTCTCAACTGTTGAATCTGAATACATTGATGCTGGATCCTGTTGTGCTCAGCTTCTATGGATGAAGCAAACTCTCAAGGACTATGGCATCAATCTAAAACAAGTACCTCTCTTCTACGACAACGAAAGTGCCATCAAGATAGCCAACAATCCAGTCCATCACTCGAAGACAAAGCACATTGAAATTCGTCATCACTTTCTCAGAGATCATGTCATGAAGAAAGATATTGACATCATTCACGTCAACACCAAGAGCAATCGGCGATATCTTCACAAAGCCCTTGGATGAGAAAAGGTTTTGCAAGTTACGGTGTGAGCTAAATATCTTGGAATCCTCAAATGTCCTGTGATCAGGCACACATCCTAACACTTATGCAAATAGACGACTTAGATGTGTAACACACAAAGTAATGTATATCTTCAATCAATGAAGACTTACATTCTGAGTGTGAATACATTAACATGGAATTTGACTTCGGAGTGCCACGATAATTGTGTGCTGTGTCTGGGTCTAATACTCCCTATACGGTGGGTAACGCCACCACCAAATTTCTTTGTTTGAAGTGTTTCACTCATGGCGTTATTTTTGCAAAGACTTCGCATTTCGTTTGTCTTCAGTTTCAATTTGTCTTCATGATTTTCTGCACTATGATCTTTCTGATATATACATATACTAGTGTTCTGTCCTCTACAGCATTCACTTATAGCTATGTCCTGAATTTGAATCTTTTGAACTAAGTGAATGTGATCGGACCCTAATCTCTCTATGATTTCTATCTCAAACTCTATCTATCCGAATCATATGCATTCTATTGAAACTGTCGAATGTCTTCTCTGCGTCCTAGTCAGCAGAAGGCACAGAGACAAACATTAAGTCTGTTCTAAATAACTCATCTTTATTGTTGAAATCCGGAGAAGCCGGAACAACCATCCGACATGCCTGGCGGGCGTGGGAACGTGGGACAACTCTGAGTATGTTGCATGCTTGCCACGTGCCCCTCAGATGTGAACCGCCAGGCACCAACATAATTATTGTGCCGCACACCTACTTATAAATACTTGTCCCCTGCGGTAAAGAAATCCTTCTTCCACCTCTCCACCTCGTCAAAACCCTAGCGCCACCGCTAGCTCTCGACGACGCCGGCGATGAAGCGCTTAGCTGCCGCGACTTCTCCGACGCCGTCCTCACGCCGGCCGCGGACATCTCCTCTCCGCCGTCGCCGTAGGTATCCTCCGTCGCCAAGTTAGGGCACGGTGGGCTGAACTGCTCGGTCTCCTATTCATCCCATCTAGCAGTTCTTCGTGCGGTAATTATAACTCTATTTTTACCACCTTTTTGATCTTCAAGATTTCATCCTATTTACCGAAAGTGGCTTCTGTCTACACAGTGTTAGATCTATTTTGTCTGCATCTCATACTGCCTAGTGTATTCACTTAGATTTCCTATCTAGTTTGATTCCTCACTTGTACTTATTCACGGATTGGTACAAATCTGGAACCAACTCACCTCATATAAGTGAATGTCTTCGCATCATGAGGTCAATGTCTTCAAACTGATTTATCTTCAAAATCTTCTGAGAATGCATATGACCTCTTCCCCTTCCCTCGCATCTCTAATGCTGTCACAAGTACATGTCCGTGGGAGAATCCCTTGGTTCTCATAGTCTACACTCGTTTGCAGAATACTTACAGCATCACATTAATTCTCCTAAATCCAGTTCCTGCTTGACCAGCAAGCGTAAGTCTCTGAAGCCTTTGAACATATTGAAGCCATTCAGTTTGAAGTTCATGGCTGCAGAAAAATCAGCAAGGAAGGGTGGCAGACAGCGCCAAGAGGGAACATCCAAAGATCTGCCTGAGGATCTAGCAGAGCTCTATAAGACAGATCCTGAAGAGACTTATCATCAGCGCAAGACACGAATCCAATGTATTCGACGCTATTGGGCTGAAGAATGGTTCGAGTACAAATTCGTGACCAAGGAATATGCAGAGAAGAATGCTATCAAGAGTCCTTGGGGCGATATTCTCTATCGAGGCCTTCAACCCAAGAACAGAGTTGAAGCTATTGCACAAGGCTTCTATCCTTGCATGGTCCGTGGACCCCAGCCTGAGAACACCGATCCCTCATCATTACTCTGGTGTCGTAATGATGCTCTCTTCAAGTGCAACTTTCAGCACGCCAAGGCTTCGGCCAAGGAAAACAAGAAGTCATTGGGATTAGACTTCAACCCTGGTCCCTCTGCTCCCCGTGCTGACGGCTCTCGTGATGCAGAACCTAATGTCATCGGCCCCTTCTCCAATCTCGATGGCCTCATCACCTACATCTTGGTCCAAGGTGCCAGAGTAGATCATTCTGACAATGATGCTGACACTGATGAAGCATCAGCTCCTCCTCCTAAGCTGCAGAAGCAAAAGAAGCCTAAGGCTTCAAGATCAGCTACACCTCCAAAAGCTTCACGTGTGAAACCTCTGTCCACTGCACCTCCTGAAGACAGTGTGCAGTCTGAAGATCAATCCCGTATCTCCAAGAAGACGGAGAAGAAAAAGAAAATTGTCAGGCATACTGATCAAACCTTGACTCCTGCTGCCATTCTGCGTGAAGAACCCATCGATCTGTCCAGTGATGAAGATCTTGCAGATGATGCCCTTGAGCAACTGATCAAGAGCAAGGAAGAAGCAGAGATCTTCAACAACTTGCCTCTCTTTGATGTGGCAACCATCCATAACTTCATTGATGAGTGGTTCGACACCCCAAATCTCAGCTTTGAAGATCTGCAGCTTCCCATTGGCCTCAGCATCGCCTTCAATGGCGCCATTGCTTCTGAGCTAGCTCTCGCTTAGCGCATCGTTGAGCTGAAGAACAAGATTGACTATGAAAAGGCTCAATTCAAGAAGCATGTGGCCAAGCTCAGTGTTCAAGACGACAGAAACTTCAAGGTCATGCTGCATGAGCTTAAAGAAGCTTTTCTTAAGAAGCGCGAAGAAGCTCAGGGCTCTCGTGAGCGCATGAAGAGTTTGGCTGACAAGTGTGTGCTTGCCTACAATGAGGCTGAGAAGCGCAAGTCTCTTGGCTGTCCTGGCATTGACCCCAGGATGGCTGCAAAGAAGAAGAAGCCATCAACCGCTCCACCTGCGCCTTCAAGTCAAGAAGCACCTCGCATTATCTTCCCCAGCAGCATGACTGGCTCGAAGCCAAAAGTCATGTCAACCACTTCGAGCGAAAGAAGACGAGGGTTCTTTGAGGTGAAGCCGAAAAAGGAAGAATCTCAAGCCTCGATCTTGCTCCTCCAAGAAGAAGCGCAAAACAAGAAGACTAGGGCTGCTCCCACAGCCCTTAGTTGTTGAACCCATTTCGATGGTTTGCCTGCGTCGAACATCAAGAAAGGCGGATGATAGTTCATGAGCACGCTTCCACGAGGCTCATGAAGTGAAGATATTCGGCGGTGAACCCACACTGCCAAGACATTGGTCACGATGACAATGTTGAAGATGATGAAGTTCTTCCTCAGATCGAACACAACGTGGTATCATCGCCTGTTCTCACGAACAGCAAACTCATCAGCATTGGTCGTCCTCTGACGCCAATTGCTCAGGATGCATCGTGGGCTGATCACCCACAGCAACAAGACTCCCCAAGTACTCAACAACAACAACAACAAGCTACACCACCCGTGCAATAAGAAGATGAAGACTTTGAGGCCCAGCCAACTCCATCTCCAAAGGCGTTGCCAGCATTTCGCAGGCTTCGCACAGGATAAAGGCCTCAAGTCCCTCAGTCGAGCGTTCCAGAAGGAGAAGTGCAACACCAACCTGTTGCACGTCAAGTATTTTCTGAACCCACTCCAACTGTGATTGTCTCCGTGTCTGAAGCCCAAGCTGCTGAAGACATTCCGGCTGCATCAGCTCTGCATCAGCCGATGAGAATCAAGAAGACGTACGTGTCCCTACTCCCCCCGTTATTGAAGAAGTTGTTCCTGATGTGAACGTGCCAGTGCTCGACCCTCCTATTCATCAAATGGAGGTTGAAAATGTTGAAGCTGCCACCACCAACGCCAATGAAGCCAATGACATAGTCATGGCTGAAGCTAATGTGGAGCTTGCACCAACCAGTGTGCATGAAGCCAACGAGGCCACGATTCCTGAAGCACCTGTTGTGCAGCCTGAAGCCTCAGCTGTTGCCACTGCTCCTGTTCCGCCACCAAGGCCCCATACGATTGAGCAAGCATACAGTCATGGTCAGCTAACCACTGTCCGATGGCCCATTCTGGTTCCTCCACCTACTGCCTCTGGACCTCAATTTGATTATCATGTTGAGCATAGGCCTCAGGTCCAGAAACCAAAGCCAAGATTGCCAAGGTTTCCAGGTACTGCAAACTCTCTAGGGTCCTTCAATGCTAATGGCTTCAAAAGCCACAATACCTTCTTTGACAGCGCCAAGAACCCCTACTCAAAGCCAAGGATATCATCAGATCGTTTCGAGCTATCAACAAATGGGCTATTACTCCTGCTTACAGATGATCAAGGGCGCATTTTCCCTCATATCGCCGACACCTCGGAAGCCATTCTGGACTGCCGTGCTTAGAAGAAGCACTTGATCGCTTCGTGATCTTTGGCTGCTCGACTTTGTGACCCACAAAGAACACTGGAATGAAGAACTATTGCTTCAATTCTATGCTACCCTACACATTCGCGGCTACAACAGAGATATCACGACATGGGTTCTCGAGTGGATGACCGGAAATGTTCATCATGAAGCCAAAGCTCTGGATATCATTGAGCTTACAGGCCTAGCCACTCCTGGAGAGCTATATGAACCTGATTGTCAACTACACCGCAATGCACTGGAGAGCATCTTCCACAAGCCAGAACCCAACATGAGCCAGATGTTGAGCATGATGAAGCCTTTGCCATCTGACGCTGAATATCCAACAGAGTTCTTTGTTGACGATCTTGAGTATCTGCCTCGCACAATATATCATATTATCAGGCGAACTCTATGGCCTATCAAAGGACATTCATCAGCGGCCAAGCTTGAAGGAGCTATGAAGACTTTGGTCTTTTACATTCTCAATGGCATCAGCTTCAATACTCAAGAATTCTTCATCGAGCAACTTGTCGCTACGGATCGACCTTTTTGGTCCGAAGTTCTATGCTCCATGGGTCATCGCCTCATCAGCGACACTCCTTTGTCAACTATCAGCCCTCTGCTGCAATCATCGATCTTTTACCGAGGTTGATATGTCAGTTGAAGCCATATACTCTGACCCTGCCAAGAAGCCTCTGTGTCTTCAGAATGTTGAGCACCAAAGCTTCACACAACCCATTGAAGGCATCCAAGCGATAACACATATCTATCCAATAGCTGGAAATACTTGTCTGCCTCATCGTGCACCTACTGAAGCCACTGAAAGCACCATTGCACAAAGGCCTAAGAAGCGCTCTCGTGTTCTCAATGACCGAGAACTTCTTGTGGCACTTCATCAGAAACAAGATAAGCATCACTATTGGCTCAAGAGACAGATGCAAAGCCTCTTGGTAGATGTCAATCGCATTCGAAACCTTGCCACCAAGAATGCATTTGTTGCTCATGAGACTTGCCGGCGATCATGGAAGAGTTTGACGCTGCTTAGTGCTGAAGCAGATCTTCAAGACGATGGCTTCAATGAAAGATTCAAGTTTGACTCCACTCCTCCACGGACTGCTGTCCTACGTCGAACTCCATCCCTTGAAGACTCTGACTATTCTTCCTCAGCGGCAACTGTGAATGCCAAAGTGATCGATGATGACGATGATGAAACTTCACCGCCTCCTACTACTGCACGCATCGACACTGCACCAAGTACGTCTGCACCGCCAAGCAACAACGACAACCCCGCTGCTTCACCTACTCATGAGGATGAGTAGATGCTCTATGTCTTCGAACCTTTTTGGTCCTTACTGACAAAAGGGGGAGAAGAGTATGAGTTGATAGTCTTCAAGCGGGTTCATATGGGCGGTTGCATTATATTTTGCCTTGTGCTTACAACTCTTGCTTTTGAAACATTTAGTTCTTTGAGTTGTAACACTTAAACTCGATGGTCGTCTGCAACTTATTTGATTTACTGTGATGCGATGATAAATTCCGCATGTGCGATGATAACTTCCGCACTTAGATCATTCTGCAGACGTCCATTTTTCATTATGCATGTCATTCTATTTGCTACATCATTTCATGCATGATGAATTATCTTCATAAGCTAAAGAGGATCTCCACAAGTACAACCTGCCATGTGCATTTGCATTCCAAAAGCAAATTACTTATATGCACATCTTCAGGGGGATCCCTTGCTACTTATGAAGACAATACCCTATCCTTTACAATTTCACATACTTTATCCCCGTTGAAAACTTCAACCAGTTTGTCATCAACCACCAAAAAGGGGGAGATTGTAAGTGCATCTAGTGCCACCCCTAGTTGGTTTTGGAGTATTGACGACAAAGTTGGTTGAGGACTAATGCGTTTGTGAGAGTTGCAGGATAACGCAGTAGTGTCCCTCATTGATTCGGTTTACCTACCGGAGATGACCCTAAAATATATGAAGACATCAAGACAATGGTGGTATGTGAAGATATTCATATTGAAGACTATGACATGAGAAGACATTGAGTGAAGACTATGGAGCGCGAAGACTGTGTGGTTTCGTTGTTTCCTTTTCTTCTTTGTTGAGTCATAGGAACCACCGTACTATTAAGTGGGGTCCAAGTGAACTAAGTCAGAGTGACTAAAGTGATGCTCAACCCAAATCCTATGTCTTCGAGTGAAGACAATGAGAGCAAATCTTGTCCAAAGCTGGATGAGTCAGCTTTGCTTGTAGCCCAAGTAAAGTTGTCGTGTGTGTTTGAAATCTGACCGTTGGAACACGTGTCAGTTCCTTAGTGACCAAGGGTCATTTCGGACATATCGGTCGGGTTGACCGGTGGCTATAAATAGCCCACCCCTACACCATAAATTGGTGGCTGCTCGGAGTTAGTGCATGGCTTTTGTCGTTTGAGAGCAACCCACCTTGAAGCCTTTGAGAGAGAAAAACTTGCGAGGACAAAGCCCAAACACCCAGAGCCAAAGAGTGTTAGGCATCATCAAGTCTTTCTATCTGTGTGACTCAAGACTTATTACACTTGAGGACTATGAATCCTCCAAATTAGGCGTCGCGCTCTAAGCATCCAAGAGTCATTGTGGATTGCCGGTGAACGAAGTCTGTGAAGGTTTGAAAGTCTACCTTGAAGACTTACTAGAGTGATTGGGCGAGGACTGGGTGTCCTTAGCTCAAGGGGAATAAGGTGAAGACACGGCCTTCTCGAGGTTAAATCTCAGCCTCCCTAACTGACGTCATAGCTTGTCACAACAACTGGGCCGGTCCAACAAATCCTGTGTCTTCAATGAGCGACTGGTTCTATCCTTTCTCATCCTTTATATTGAGTTTGTCTTCGTGAAGTCATTGCCTATCTGTCGTACCTGTTTGACTTCATTGCTTGACTACTATCGTTGATTGGCTTCATACTATCTTCCCTCCTGATCCTTTCTACTTAGCTGCTATTAGTCTTGTGCTCTCACATCATTGCATACTTGACTATGGTTTGCTTACAGTAGTTTATCTTTCGCTGCATATCAATTAGGTCATTTCTATTGTCTGTCTTCGAAACTTCCAAGTTTTGAAGACTTCCGTAAAAGTTGCCTATTCACCCCCCCTCTAGTCGATACTAGCACTTTCAATTGATGTTGTCAATTATCTTCTCAATCTGTACTTCATTTGCAACACGAGGATGAACAGGACGAAGATTTTGCTCTTGCTGATCCATGTCATCATTTGGGGGATTGTCTTCAGTCTGAGCATTGTCTTCAGGTTGATTAGGTGCAAAAATGATAAGTTCCTCTTCAGTGCGAGCTTCAGACGGTATGATCTCTCCAATTCCCATCTGCTTGATTGATTCACTTGGAGGTACTTCATCTAGCACATTTGGCAGGTGCTCTCTTTGCGAGCCATTAGTCTCATCGAACCGCACATCCACAGTTTCAACCACTTTATAGTGAAAGAGGTTGAAGACTCTGTAGGAGTGCGAATCCTTTCCATAACCAAGCATAAAATCTTCATGTGCTTACGGTGCAAATTTTGAAGTGTGATGTGGATCCTTGAAACAGCACCTAGCACCAAATACTTTGAAGTAGCTTACATTTGGCTTCTTACTAGTCAGGAGTTCATAGGACGTTTTCTTCAGAAGCTTGTGAAGATAAACACGGTTGATGACATGGCATGCAGTATCAATGGCTTCAGGCCAGAACTTCTGTGGAGTCTTGTACTCATCGAGCATCCTTTAGGCCATCTCAATAAGGGTTCTGTTCTTGCGCTCCACGATGCCATTCTGCTGAGGTGTGTATGGAGCAAAGAACTCATGAGTGGTACCCATAGTATCCAGATAAAGGTCGAGGCCGGTGTTCTTGAACTCAGTGTCGTTGTCACTTCTGATATGCTTGATCTTGACGCCATAGTTCGTCATGGCACGATTGGCAAAGCGTCTGAAGACATCCTGCACTTCATTCTTGTAGAGGATTATATGCACCCAAGTATATCTTGAATAATCATCAACAATGACGAAACCATAGAGGCAAGCAGTGGTAGTAAGGGTAGAGTAGTGGGTAGGGCCAAATAAGTCCATGTGCAGCAGCTCGAAGGGTTGAGATGTAGTCATGATTGTCTTCGAGGGATGCTTGGCCCTAGTCATCTTTCCAGCTTCGCAGGCACCACACAGATGATCCTTCTTGAACTTGACGCCTTCGAGGCCCACGACATGCTTCTTCTTTGCGAGAGTGTGCAAGTTCCTCATGCCAGCATGCCCTAGCCTTTGATGCCAAAGCCAGCACTCTAAAGCTTTTGCTAGAAGACATACGGCCATCTGTGGACCTGCTGAGAAATCTACCATATACAGATCATCTTTCCGATACCCTTCAAAGACTAGAGACTTGTCAGATTCCATTAGCACAAGGCATCGATATTTTCCAAATAGCACAATCATGTTTAAGTCACAAAGCATTGAGACAGACATTAAGTTGAAACCAAGGGATTCAACAAGCATCACTTTATCCATGTGTTGATCCCTTGATATTGCAACTCTACCTAGACCCAATACCTTGCTTTTACCAGTGTCAGCAAATGTGATGTGACTCTTGTCTGATGGACGTAGCGTTGAATCCATCAGAAGACTTCGATCACCAGTCATGTGGTTAGTGCATCCACTGTCCATAATCCATTCTGAAGTACGAGGTGTCATAGCCTATAGTGCCGATTGGGTGATAGGCTTCACCAAGCGAGTTGTGAAGCATAAACATTTGACGAACAAGTGGAACATGGAAATTCAGATCTTGGTTAGGATAGATAGGATGAGTGTCAAGGAATCCTGCAACGAAATACATAGTAAGACCATTTGGGCATTTTATCTTACGGCCCACAAGATGTTTAAGGTCCCCAGCATTAGTATTGGACGCCTTTGATTTTCGGCTAGAGACCTTTCCCTACAAAAGAGAGTTAAGTTTTCTTAACCATCCACATTTTCAGGGGTGGATTAGAAGCAATGAGTCTAAGTGCAGCATCTGAGAACTTCGGCTTTGGAGCCCTAGTAAATAGCCTTGCAGGAGGTGAATAATACTCATAGGAATAAGCAGAAAAGTTCTTAGTTCTATGAACATAGAGGTTTGAGGACACATGCTCATATTCATGGGTCTGAGTATGATTTCCCTGCAAAACATTGACGTTCGGGTGACTCAGATGAGTCCTCGTTCTGTATGAAGCTTTTGGACCATATGAAGCCTTTGGTATGGGGTTTGTCTTCTTCACAGGTGGTGTCATGATGACATTCACTGGAAGATTCTCAAGACAACTTTTGGGTACCCATATCTTCTTCATAGGTGGCCCATTCTGCAGATTAGTACCAATATACAGCAAACACTTCGCCATTCTGATTCTTAAACAGTTTATAGTTTGCATCAAAGGATTCATCGATGATAATAGGGTTAGCACAAGTGAAACCAGATAAGGCGGATGGATCTACTGAAGGTTCCTTGGCAACAACCCATGTGGTTTTGGGGTACTGCTCAGGCTTCCAGTACGACCCATCAACATTCATTTTCCTCTCGAACCCAACACCCTCTTTCCTAGGGTTTCGGTTCAGAATCTGCTTTTTGAGGACATCACATAATGTCACATGCCCTTTGAGACTTTTGTACATCCCTGTCTCAAGCAGTGTCTTCAACCTAGCATTCTCATCAGCAATAGTAGTGGTATCCTCAGCAGAGGGGTTAGTTACTACATCAGCAGTTGAAGATATTGCAACAGTAGTAGCAGTAGAACATTTAGCAACAGAGGCATCGTTATCACGCTCATTGCATTTTAGACATGGTGGTTCAAATCCTTCCTGAGCGGGACTGATCTGTTGAGCGCGAAGTGACTCATTCTCTTTTTGAAGATCTTCATGAATCGCTCTCAATTTCTCAAGATCTTGCTTCCTTTGAAGATAATCATAGGACAACTTTTCATGAGTTGTTGTGAGCGTTTCATGAAAACTTTCAAGTTCTTCGTACTTAACATGAAGATTTTTAATGTTTTCAATTAAGGATTGAGATTGGGTCATTTCCGCGTCCAACAGGTCATCGCTTTTGTCTAACAGTTTTTGAATATGTTCCATAGCTTTCTGTTGTTCAGTTGCAATTTTAGCAAGTGTCTTGTAACTAGGTTTGGATTCACCATCAGAGTCATCTTCACTTGATGTTTGAAAGTAAGCATTGCGTGATTTTACTTGGCACCACGTGCCATGAAGCAGTAGGTGGGAGCCAAGTCGTCCTTGTCATTATCATCAACATTGGTGATGGAGCCATTGTCTTCGGTGTTGAAGATGGACTTGGCGACGTAGGCTGTAGCTAGAGCCAGACTCGCAACACCACAGTCGGACTCCTCCTTAGACTCCACCTTCGCCTCCTCAGAAGCAGACTCCTCCTTTGAATCCATCTCCTTGCCAACAAAAGCATGAGCCTTGCTAGATGAGCTCTTCTTGTGTGATGAAGACTTGGAAGAAGACTTTGAGGATTTCTTCTTCTTGTAATCAGAATCATATTCTTTGCTCTTCTTCTTCTTCTTCTTCTCATTGTCCCAATGTGGACACTCAGAGATGTAGTGACCAGGTTTCTTGCACTTGTGGCAGGTTCTCTTCTTGTGGTCATGGGTGGAAGCTTCATCATTCCTTGAGCTGGATCGTGAAGACTTTCTGAAGCCTTTCTTCTTGGTGAATTTCTGGAACTCCTTCACAAGCATAGCAAGCTCCTTTCCAATGTCTTAAGGATCACCAGAACTGCAGTCAAATTCTTCTTCAGATGAGGAAGCAGCAGCTTTTGCCTTCAACGCGCGAGTTCGGCCATAGTCGGGGCCATAGATATCTCGTTTCTCAGATAGCTGGAACTCATGTGTGTTGAGCCTCTCAAGTATGTTAGACGGATCGAGAGTCTTGAAGTCAGTGCGTTCTTATATCATCAGGGCTAAGGTGTTAAATGTGCTGTCAAGTGATCTCAGCAGTGTCTTGACTATTTCATGCTTCGTGATCTCAGTGGCGCTGAGTGCTTGGAGCTCATTTGTGATATCAGTGAGGCGATCAAATGTGAGCTGGACATTCTCGTTGTCGTGTCTCTTGAAGCGGTTGAAGAGGTTGCGGAGAACACTGATCCTTTGATCTCGCCGAGTTGAGACTAGCTTTGATGTTTCCAGAGCACTCACACGGCCATACTGTCCTTTGGTCAGATGACCACAGATGATGTTCTTGACAGTAGAGTCCAGTTGAACGAACTTCTTGACATCAGCAGGGGTGACACCTTCACCAGTCTTGGGAACGCCATTCTTGACGACATAACACAGATCGACATCAATGGCTTCAAGATGCATGCGCATCTTATTCTTCCAGTAGGGATACTCAGTGCCATCAAAAATGGGGCACGGAGCGGAGACTTTGATTATCCCTGCAGTCGACATAGCTAAAACTCCAGGTGGTTAAACCGAATCACACAGAACAAGGGAGTACCTTGGTCTGATACCAATTGAAAGAGCTAGTTATCGACTAGAGAGGGGGGTGAATAGGCGATTTTTATGAAAGTCTTCAAAACATGGGAGTTTCGAAGACAACCAATAGAAATGACACTATTCGAATACAGCGGAAGGTAGACTACACTAGACAAGCCATAGTCAAGTATTCAATGAAGTAAAAGCACGAAGACTATCAGCAGCTAGGTAGTAAGGATCAAGATGGAAGATAGTATGAAATCAATCAGGACAAGTAGTCACACAGTAAAGTCAAACAGATAATGCAAGCAAGCAATGACTTCACGAAGACAAACTGTAAGTAAAGAGAAGTGAGAGATAGAACCAGTAGCTTCGGGAGGACAGAGATTTGTTCGACCAGTTCCAGTTGCTGTGACAACTATACGTCTGTTTAGGGAGGCTGAGATTCAACTCAAAAGACCGCGTCTTCACCTATTCCCCTTGAGCTAAGGACACCTAGTCCCCGCCCAATCACTCTGGTAAGTCTTCAAGGTAGACTTCGAAACCTTCACAGACTTCGTTCACCGGCAATCCACAATGACTCTTGGATGCTCAGAACGCGACGCCTAACCGGCTGGAGGATTCACAGTCCTCAAGTGTAACAAGTCTTCAGATCACGCGGACAGAAAGACTTCAGTGATGCCAAACACTCTTTGGGATCTGGGTGGTTTGGGCTTTGTCCTTGCAAGGATTCTCTCTCAAATGCTTCGGAGGTGGGTTGCTCTCAAAGAACAAAAGCCGTGTACTAACTCTAAGCAGCCACCAATTTATGGTGTAGGGGGTGGGCTATTTATAGCCGCTGGGCAACCCGATCTGATATGTCCGAAATGACCCTGCGTCACTAAGGAACTGACACGTGTCTCAACGGACAGATTTCAAACACACGCGGCAGCTTGACTTGGGCTACAAGTAAAGCTGACTCATACGACTCTGGATAAGATTTGCTCTCATTGTCTTCGCTCGAAGACATAGGATTTGGTTGAGCATCACTTCACTCACTCTGACTTTGTTCACTTGGACCCCCACTTAACAGTACGGTGGTTCCTATGACTCAACAAAGAAGAAAAGGAAACAACGAAACAACTAAGTCTTCGCGCTCCATAGTCTTCACGCGATGTCTTCTCATGCCATAGTCTTCAACGTGAATAGCTTCACAGACCACCATTGTCTTCAATGTCTTCACACATTTTTAGGGGTCATCTCCGGTAGGTAAACCGAATCAATGAGGGACTACTACCCGTGTTATCCTGCAATTCTCACAAACACATTAGTCCCTCAACCAGGTTTGTCGTTAATACTTCAAAACCAACTAGGGGTGGCACTAGATGCACTTACAGACACACGGTGCCAACACAAAAACTCCACCCCACGTCACACCCTTCCATTTTTTCCAGTCGGACCCTCCTCTTCCTGCTCCGATTTTTGCCGTAGCGGGACATTTCTCGATAGAGCCTTCTCCTTTAAAACCCGATGATGCCCACCTCACCGCCAAGGAGGAGTCCTGGCAGCTTCTCTCCTTCAGACCATACTTCCCCACAGACAGCCAAGGAGGAGTCCCCCGTCAACCGCCCCGCTCTTCGCCCTGATCCCCTCCCCCATGTTCGTACCGCTACAACTACAATCGGTGCCCACAGTTACAATCGACGAAGCGTACAACGACAATCGATGCCTACAACTACAATTGATGCCTAGATCGATGACTACAACTACAATCCCTGCCCAAATCGAAACCTACATCTACAATCGACGCAAATCGAAGGCTACAACTACAATCATGTAAATGAGTAAAGGGCTTACCGCCATTTCCGAATGAGTGGAGGAGGGGTGATGAAACAATCGATGCCCCGTCCAAATCTTGCCTCCGATGCTCGTGGTCAGTGCTCCTCATCCAAATCTTATGGTCTATGTCGTCACTGAGAGTGGAAAGAGGAGGGAGTGAGCGGTGAAAGAAGTGGGCGGGATTTATATGATGTCTTCCATATATCCCGACGCGTACAACCGTCTCTATCCACATGCGTTGTGTTGCATTTCTTGGACCTAGCTCTGTAAAAACTGCGGATTCGAGCGTTTATCGGTAGCTAGGCCCAAATATACTTTAAATTTCACATGGATCAAGATTTCGTCCTGTAAAACAAATAGGAGTATATTAAATAGACTTCCCCCGCTGTACGAATAATCCTTCTCACGCTCCACCGGCCCCTGCCCGGGATGAGAAATCCAACGGCGGCCGGTGCCGTCAGCGAGTTGGCGGAGCTGGTCCTCCCGTGGCTGCCGCCGCCCGACCTTGCCGCCGCGGCTTCGGCCAGCCGCGCCATGCGAGCGGCCGCGTCTGCCGTCACCGCCGCCCGCGCCGCCGACTCGGCTCGCGGCCTGGAGGCCTTCCCTGCCCCCTTCGTCAACCCCATCGACTCCCAGCCCTACTCCTACTTCATCTACACGCCCTTCTCCCTCATTCCTTCAGCGGCCTCCTTCAACGCCCAGCCGTGGGGCTGCGCGTGGTCCCGGACGCCGGGCCCCACCTGGCCCCGCCCCGACCTAGGCCTCCCCTTGGCCGGATGCTCGTGCGCCCGGGGGGAGTGCGGCGGCGCGGGGTGCGCGTGCGCCGACGCGGAGGCCGAGGCGGCGGATGCGTCGGGGGCGGGTATGGCGAGCCTCAGCGAGTGCGGCGACGGGTGCGCGTGCGGGCCCTCGTGCGAGAACCGGCGGACGCAGCGCGGCGTCACGGTGCGGCTCCGCGTCGTGCGCCAACTGAAGAAAGGGTGGGCGCTGCACGCCGCCGAGGCCATTCATCGCGGCCAGTTCGTCTGCGAGTATGCCGGTACGGTACTAGAATACACCCCTCCCTATTCCATATGACGTTGCTGAATCCTTGTCAAAATTGTCGATCAATTGGTAGATTGATGATTTATGAATTTACACTAGAGCATGCAAAGTCATGATTTCCCTTACATTTTTGTCAAACGATGATGCTTGGATGCAGATAAGTTCACCTGCAGATGTGCCTCACAACTGATCCCCGTAGTCAGTTTTGGTCTCAATATGGTGTATTAGTTGTGACTCTCGTGTTTTTTTCGGTTTACACTGAATTGCGTCAAAGCTTCAAAGAAAATCAACAGACTTGATAATTAGTTGCTTAGAGGGCAAGAACTTGCTACTGTATCGTGGTTCATGTCAAAAGCATTTTCAGTCAGGTAGGATAGAGGATCCCATGAAAATAACTGGAAGAATCATGCACTTCGGGTGTAAGGTGTGGTTCAGGATAGGTATCTGTAGGCAGTAATAACGTGCCAACATTGATAAATATTTGAAGGAGGTCTGACTATCGAAGCCCAATCACCAGAACATAATCATAGAGTCTTGAGTGCACACCAGCAATGCAAATGCTACTTTGTGGGCGGCTAGAAAATTCTTGTACTGCATTATTAGAACTTAATATACCAACGATTGGTATCACCGACAATTCATGTGAACCCTCATCATCTTTACCTTGCATCATCTCTGAGCTACTCAAGTTTTGGGTACTTCCCAAATAGCGGTTGTTGTTGCTGTCCTACTCCATTGGTTTCTTAGGTTGCATTTATTTTTAAGTCCCTTTTGAACTTGCATATAAAGTTATTTTGGCTCGGTGGTCAGGTGTGCTTATGTTTGGTGGTCGTAGCAGGAGCATGGTGACTACTGACTAGATCAGTTCATATTCTGAATGGCAGACTGAGCTTACCATTTTCCATTTGTTAATCTGAAAGATAAATGTAAGGGCTGTAGGAACTAGAGGGCTGATTGGAATTTTTCTTTTGTCATCTTCACATAACGTTCTTTAGGTCAGCTTTAGTTTACATCGGTTTATTATTTGTGGGCTATGTCCATGCTGACATTGACTCTGACTATGCTATTTATGTTTGGATTATAGGTGAGTTCTTGACGACAGAAGAAGCCCGGAGGAGGCATAGGCTGTATGACGAGCTTGCCTCGGTTGGTAAGCTCTCTCCTGCACTCCTTGTCATACGAGAGCACCTTCCTTCTGGGAGAGTATGCATGCGAGTTAACATCGATGCAACAAAAGTGGGAAACGTGGCTCGTTTCATCAACCATTCATGTGATGGAGGCAACCTGCGCCCTATCTTAGTGAGGAGCTCCGGCTCGTTGCTCCCAAGGCTCTGCCTTTTTGCTGCCAGAGATATAGTGGACGGGGAGGAGCTCGCCTTCAGTTACGGGGATGCTAAACCCAATCCTAAGGGCTTACCGTGCTTCTGTGAAAGCTCGTGTTGCCCTGGTGTATTACCTGCAGAAGAAACCTAAGTTTGTGTCAATCGGTTGCAATTCCTTCCGGGCAAATTTGGTTATGCGCTGTTTGTAGTTGACAAGAATGTTGGCTAGCTTCAGGATGAGTTATTATTCCTTCATTTCATCGGTTGTAATTCGTTCCTAACAAATTTCATGTATTCCTTTCAATATGACATCAATTGTAACTGCCGACTTTGTAACAAATTGGATAATGTACTCTTTCTTAGCAAGAGATTTGCTGCAAGGGAATTTAACTTGCACAACAGATCAATTCGCCACGAGAATGGGGCTTGTTTCTTACTAAAACCTGCATTGTCTCTTAAAGATGTTGACAATGCAGTTTGTGTTGGCAGTTGGGCACGCATTCCCTTCTTCTGTTGTGTTGTCTCTTCTCTGGTTTATGTTTCTACTTTCAGATTTAGAAATATTCCAGCAACAACCGAAATCACCAAACCCCAGTAAAATCCAGTGTTTTCGGTTTGCATTTAAAGGGCTGAAACATTCATTAGAATTCAACCAAATATATGATTTTTTGAAAATATTTAAATTTCGTATATTACTGAAAGTGCAATTTTTTTTACTGAAAGGCAAATATTTCGTGTCTACCAAAACCACTGGATTTCATTGAAATCTCACTGAAAATGAAAACCATGACGACGCCATTTGCGTCAAATGCGCGATTCCGTGAATCTTTCATGAGAAAATTGATTGATCCGAGAGAAGTTGAGCTTGGTGTGTTTTCTAGCTTGACGGCAACAAGGCAAAACAGCTACCGAGCTAACACTACCGTTGTCTTCCGTGGGCGTGAGATCCGCGGCCCCGCGCGGCACGGACCTCATAAATCTTGCATGGACACCACCGGGGCTCCGGAGAGCGAGGACCCACCCAACAGCTACCACCCCTTTTAAAACTCGGCGCCCGGCTCACGCCACGCGCGCTGCCGTGGCGCACGCGCATGTACGCAGTACGTGCGTGCGAAGCGCGATGCAGGAGGAGCCAGCGCCGCCCAGGAAGCGCGGGGGCGCCGTGCACGGGTCGGCGGCGAGAGAGCAGCAGCAGGCGGACGAGGCGTCGTCGGCGGCGGGGCCGGGGGCGCCGTGCGGCGCGTGCAAGTTCCTGCGGCGGCGGTGCGTGCCGGGGTGCGTGTTCGCGCCGCACTTCAGCGGCAGCGGGCGGGAGCGCGGCGCGGCGCAGTTCGCGGCGGTGCACCGGGTGTTCGGGGCGAGCAACGTGGCCAAGCTGCTGTCGCGCGTGCCCGTGGCGCTGCGCCGGGACACGGCGCGCACCGTCTGCTACGAGGCGCAGGCGCGCATCGCCGACCCCGTCTACGGCTGCGTCGGCACCATCCTCGCCCTCCAGCACCAGGTTACTGCACTGACCACGGCTCAGAAAACGTACGTACTGTGCTCACAACCACGGCTCTCAATTCATTCTTCTGGTGGGTGTCGACGGCAGGTGGCGCTCCTCCAGGGCCAGCTCTCCGTGCTGCAAACCCAGCTCTTCAACTGCAGGCTGGCCCTCGCGAGCACGCACCCGGACAGCGCGGAGCAACTGGCGGTGCTGCAGCCGGCCTACTCCGCGGCGTCGGCGCCGAGCCAGATGGTGAACTACGACGATCTTCCGCAGGCCGTGGACTTCATGGACGTGGAGCCCCAGATGAGGGGGCTCGAGTCTCTCCAGCTCTCGCAGCCGCCGCACCGAGACGAAGACGGGAGTCAGGGCGTGAGCCCTTTCTCGGATAATGCAGGAGGACAACGGCAACTGTGAAAACACGTGTAATTGCATAGTGTTTTTGCAATGTCGTGATGTCAAGTGCTTCCATTAAGGATTATGTGGTGATGCTTAAGCCAGTCTTTTTTGCAGGATGTATGTGTATCTTAATTAAAACGGTTTTGCTAAGTCTCGATTAGTTGAGGCATAATAAAATCGTTTTGCTGGGTCTCAATTAGTTGAGGCTTAATAAAATCTCAGTCCATTGTCCCTTGGGTGAAACCCGCTGAGTCGATCGAAACATAGTCAGATCCATTCTACTTAAAATGCAAAAATGATTTTACATTTTGGGACACTATAACAGTGTCAAAATATGATACATTTAGAAAGAAGAGACTATAGAGTAAAAATAATAATAATATCAACACAAAATGCAATTGCACTATTTAATCGTGCGTTCACCACACATCACGCGAGCATGCCTCGCTAGAAAAAAGTTGCCGACTCTTCCCTTCGCTGCCTTCCCAAACCTTATCTATCCTCTCTGCCTTTTCGTCCTCGAGCCCCGAACCCCAATGCCACCAACATTTCTCCCCACCGTCGCACTCCACCCTGGCACGCGCACCCCAGTACAACATTCGACGCCGACCCTTAAACACTCCACAACTATCTGGACCGTGGGCTGCTTTGGCTCAAAAGCCCAATAAATCCGGATGAAGGGAGTACTAAGGCCAACTTCAACGCGCGATCTCATACTGTCCGGCCGCGTCCGCTTGAGGGTAAACGGACAAAACAGGTCTCCCAACGTGCGGCCGCAAACGGACCGTCGTCCGTTTTCTGTCCGCTTTCGACCCATTCCTGGCCCAAGTTTGGGCCGAGTTTGCGGTCGAACGGACACGAGCGGACGACGCATGGCGCCTGCCCATGTCCTCCCTGGCCCGCCCGTCGGGGCGACAACCCCCCTTTTTCTATCCCCTCCTCCAGCCGCACCACCGCCACTCTCCTCCCTCGCTGCCGCCGCTATTGCTGCTGTGCAGCTCGGCCGCGCGCTGTCCACAACCCTTGTCGCAACCCGTGTTCCCTCGACCCCCCGAGCTACCCAACCACGACCCCTTGATTTGCGCGGTCGAATTTGGAGCAGATCCGGCCAGACTTGAGCTCCGCCCGGCTGCGGGAGGCCGCGCCGTGCCATGGACTGGCCGGGCCCCGGGCCGGAAGGCTCCGACAAGGTCGCAAGGCCGCATGCAGGTACCGATGACTCCTCCTCTAGCCGCTCGGATCTAAACCGTCGGCGGTTCGCTGGCAGATACACGAACGACGATCAGCCGGGCTCGTTGCTGGCCCAAAAGCTTGTCAGCGCACTGTTGTCACTCATTAAGTGCGACGACTGCCCAAAGAAGGTCTTACGCCGCGTGTCTACAACGCCAGAACATCCCGGATGGGTGTTCATCAAGTGCTCAACCGATGGGGTATGTGCTACTTAGCTTCAGTTGTGCTTTCAGATTTTGACTAGTTGTGCTAACTTAAGTTTTTATTGTGTATAATGGATGCAAATTTTGGTGTTGGAAAGAAGAGTACATTGATATATTGATAGAGCGCAATTTAGTAGATGTTCGTGCACTTTTAGCTAGAATAGAGGCTAGAGATGAGACTAGTGCAGTTGTTGCTAGAATAGAGGCTAGACATGAGACTAGATGCGAGGAAGTAACATCTACTTATTTAGACTTGGAGAAAAAAGAAGCACGCAAGATCGAGTCTCTGCAGATAAACAATGAATGCATCAAGAAGGCACTAATCCAACTTACGAGAGCAGTTATGAAAGTTGATTATCTTCTAAAATGTCTTCTTATGGTTATTGTGTTTGTTGGTCTTGCTATTCTAGTGAAAATTTGGTGATGTGCTGCCATGTATCAAAAATCAATGATAAAAGTAAAAGATATGTGTTTGCGGAAAACATTGTATGCGTACGAGATGCGGCCGAAATGCGGTCGCGCGTTGGGCGCCCGTCCGCCGCATCCATGAATCCGGGTGGACACAGCCCCATTGCTACCCCCAAAAGGATGAAAAAGAGACAAAGCGGACGTTCGTTTGGGGTCGCGTGTTGGAGTTGGCCTAAGGGCATTCAACGCTGACCCTCAAACTGTCCAGACCACGCGGCGGGACGCGGTTTGCCATCCAACACGGGCCTGTATCGGTCCACCGAGCAGTCCGGACGTACTTTTTCTGGCAAACTCGAGACAAACGTAGGGGGCTTTGCGGGAGTACGGACAACATAAGCACATGACTCCGACACCCTCGGCACACCCAAAACCCTTCCCAGATCCCGCGTCTCCATCCTCCCCATTTTCTGTCCTGCCTCCACCACCGCTCCACCACCCCGTCCGCCACGCCACACCCCTGCCGGAACTCTACGTCTCTGTCACATTCAGCGTTCCAGCCGGGCTCCACCCCGCTCTCCTCCATCGTCGTTCAACCCCTCTCCTCCGACCGCCCCGCCGGGTACCATCTACTACTGCTATACTCATCATGCCCGACAATTGTTTGATGAATTGCCATAGCTTGGCTGGGGGTCAAGATGAGGGTGAGGATGTTGTCATAGCTCTATAGTTTGAGAACATGGGTGATCCTATCAAATTTCCAGACAATCTGGCCACATTTAAAGAGTTTATTCAGTTGCATCAAAAAATTCGACATTAAAGAACTCACGAGTAGCTGAAGGAAGAACTGATTGAGCATCTGTGAACGGTTAAAGGGGACAACAATGTTGGAATGTAATATTTAAACTTTTTAAATTTGAACTACTGCTGCATGCGACTATTTGAATGTCTGTGCTCTATGTATGCCATTATTGAAACATGCAGACTTTTTTATAAAAAAATAGGGAGTCTGGATGTATGCGGGATCCGTTGGATGGCCGCCTCCTGGATTCATGTCCGCGGACTGAACCCCCTATCCGCATATGGATGCGGAAGGAGATTTACGGGTCAGCGTTGGAGATATTTTTTTAAAAGGAGGATGACCCCCGGCCTCTGCATCTGGGAGATGCATGCGGTCATTTTATTGATTATTCTCGAGGACCTTACTGAAGGGAAAAAGCCCTAGAGGCAATAATAAAATTATTATTTATATTTCCTAATATCATGATAAATGTTTATTATTCATGCTTGAATTGTATTAACGGGAAACTTGATACATGCATGGATACATAGACAAACACACTGTCCCTAGTAAGCCTCTACTAGACTAGCTTGTTAATCAAAGATGGTTAAGTTTCCTAACCATAGACATCTGTTCTCATTTGATGAACGGGATCACCTCATTAGGAGAATGTGATGGACAAGACCCATCCGTTAGCTTAGCATAATAATCGTTAAGTTTTATTTCTATTACTTTCTTCATGACTTATACATATTCCTTTGACTATGGGATTATGCAACTTTTGAATACCAGAGGAACACCTTTTGTGCTATCAAACGTCACAACATAACTGGGTGATTATAAAGATGTTCTATAGGTGTCTCTGAAGGTTTTTGTTGGGTTGGCATAGATCGAGATTAGGATTTGTCACTCCGAGTATGGGAGAGGTATCTCTGGGCCGTCTCGGTAATACACATCATAATAAGCCTTGCAAGCAATGTGACTAATAAGTTAGTTGTGGGATGATGCACTACGGAACGAGTAAAAATACTTGCCGGTAGCGAGATTGAACTAGGTATGAAGATACTGACGATCGAATCTCGGACAAGTAACATACCGATGACAAAGGGAATAACATATGTTGTCATTGCGGTTTGACCGATAAAGATCTTTGTAGAATATGTGGGAGCCAATATGAGCATCCAGGTTCCGCTATTGGTTATTGACCGGAGAGGTGTCTCGGTCATGTCTACATAGTTCTCGAACTCGTAGGGTCCGCACGCTTAACGTTCGATGACGATTTGTATTATGAGTTATGTGTTTTGGTGACCGAAGATTGTTTGGAGTCCTGGATGAGATCACGAACATGACGAGGAGTCTCGAAATGGTCGAGAGGTAAAGATTGATATATTGGATGATAGTATTCGGACACCGGAATGGTTCCGTGAACTTATCGGAGTACCGGGGGTTACCAGAACCGCCCGGGGAAGGTTATGGGTTACATGGGCCTTGGGAGGGAGGCAAACCAGCCCACAAGGGGTTGGTGCACCCCCACTTGGAAGGGGTCCGAATTGGAGTGGGGAAGGGGCGGCGCCCCCCTTTCCTTCTCCTTCTCCTCTCCTCTCCCTTTCCCCCTCTGGAAGAAGGAAGGGGGAGGCTGTATTGGACATGGAGTCCAAGTAGGACTCCTACCACTTGGGGGCGCGCGTAGGCCGGCCTCCTCCCTCTCCCTCCTTTATATACGGGGGCAGGGGGCACCCCAAAGCACATCAATTGTTCTTAGCCATGTGCGGTGCCCCCCTCCACAGTTTACTCCTCCGATCATATTGTCGTAGTGCTTAGGCAAAGCCCTGCACGGATCATATCACCATCACCATCACCTAACCATCATGCTGATACAACTCTCCCTCGACACTTTGCTAGATCAAGAGTTCGAGGGACGTCATCGAGCTGAACGTGTGCAGAACTCGGAGGTGCCGTATGTTCGGTGCTTGATCGGTTGGATCGTGAAGATGTTCGACTACATCAACCACGTCTAAAGCTTCTGCTTTCGGTCTACGAGGGTACGTGGACACACTCTCCCCCTCTCGTTGCTATGCATCTCCTAGATAGATCTTGCGTGATCATAGGAATTTTTTTGAAATTGCATGGTACGTTCCCCAATAGTGGCATCCGAGCCAGGTCTATGCGTAGATGATATGCACGAGTAGAACACAAAGAGTTGTGGGCGATAATAGTCGTACAGCTTACCACCAACATCTTATTTTGATTCGGCGGTATTGTTGGATGAAGCTGCCCGGACCAACCTTACATGACCACGTTCATGAGACCGGTTCCACCGATAGACATGCAACTTCTTTTGCATAAAGGTGGCTGGCGGGTGTCTGTTTCTCCAAGTTTAGTTGAATCAAATTGACTACAGTCGATCCTTCTTGAAGGTTAAAACAACACACTTGACGAAAAATCGTTGTGGTTTTGATGCGTAGGTAAGAACGGTTCTTACTAGAAGCCCGTAGCAGCCACGTAAAACTTGCAACAATAAAGTAGAGGACGTCTAACTTGTTTTTGTAGGGCATGTTGTGATGTGGTATGGTCAATACATGATGTGATATACGTTATTCTATGAGATGATCATGTTTTGTAGAAGTTATCGGCAACTGGCAGGAGCCTTATGGTTGTCGCTTTATTGTATGAAATGCAATCGCCATGTAATTGCTTTACTTTATCACTACGTGTTAGCGATAGCTGTAGTAGTAATAGTCGGCGAGACGACAACGATGCTACGATGGAGATCAAGGTGTCAAGCTGGTGACGATGGAGATCATGACGGTGCTTTGGAGATGGAGATCAATGGCACAAGATGATGATGGCCATATCATGTCACATATTTTGATTGCATGTGATGTTTATATTTTATGCATCTTATTTTGCTTAGTACGGTGGTAGCATTATAAGATGATCCCTCACTAAATTTCAAGGTATAAGTGTTCTCCCTGAGTATGCACCATCGCAATAGTTCGTCGTGCCGAGGCACCACGTGATGATCAGGTATGATAAGCTCTACGTTCACATACAACGGGTGCAAGCCATTTTTGCACGTGCAGAATACTCGGGTTAAACTTGACGAGCCTAGCATATGCAGATATGGCCTCGGAACACTGAGACCGAAAGGTTGAACGTGAATCATATAGAAGATATGATCAACATAGAGATGTTCACCGTTGAAAACTACTCCATCTCACGTGATGATCGAACATGGTTTAGTTGATATGGATCACGTGATCATTTAGATGACTCGAGGGATGTCTATCTAAGTGTGAGTACTTAAGTAATATGATTAATTGAACTTTAATTTATTATGAACTTAGTCCTAATAGTATTTGCATATCTATGTTGTAGAGCAATAGCTTGCAATGTAGCTCCCCGTTTATTTTTGGTATGTTTCTAGAGAAAAATAAGTTGAAAGATGATAGTAGCAATGATGCGGACTTGGTCTGTGAACAGAGGATTATCCTCATCGCTGCACAGAAGAATTATGTCCTTGATGCACCGCTAGGTGATGGACCTATTGCAGGAGCAGATGCAGACATTATGAATGTTTGGCAACCTCGATATGATGACTAATTGATAGTTTAGTGCACCATGCTTTACAGCTTAGAACCGGGACTTCAAAAATGTTTTGAATGCCACGGAGCATATGAGATGTTCCATGAGCTGAAATTGGTATTTTAGAATCATGCCCGAATCAAGAGGTATAAGACCTCTGACAAGTACTTTGCGTACAAGATGGAGGAGAATAGCTTAACTAGTGAGCATGTGCTCAGAATGTCTGGGTACTACAATCACTTGAATCAAGTGGGAGTTAATCTTCCAGATAAGATAGTGATTGACAAAGTTCTCTAGTCACCATCACTAAGCTACTAGAACTTTGTGATGAACTACAATATGCAAGGGATGACGAAAGTGATTCCCTAGCTCTTTGCGATGCTAAAATCGGCGAAAGTAGAAATCAAGAGAGAGCTTCAAGTGTTGATGGTTAACAAAACCACTAGTTTCAAGAAAAGGGCAAAGGAAAAAGAAAGGGAACTTCAAGAAGAATGACAAGCAAGTTGTCACTCCCGAGAAGAAGCCCAAAGCTTGACCTAAGCCTGAAACTGAGTGCTTTTACTGCAAAGGGATGGTCACTGGAAGCGGAACTACCCCAACTAATTGGTGGATAAGAAGGATGGCAAATTGAACAAAGGTATATTTGATATACATGTTATTGATGTGTACTTTGCTAGTGTTCATAGTAACCCCAGGGTATTTGATACCGGTTCAGTTGCTATGATTAGTAACTTGAAACAGGAGTTGCAAAATGAACAGAGACTAGTTAAAAGCAAGGTGACGATGTGTGTTGGAAGTGATTCCAAGGTTCATACGATCACCATCCCACACTCCCTCTACCTTCGGGATTAATGTTGAACCTAAAATAAATGTCATTTGGTGTTTGCGTTAAGCATGAATATGATTAGATCATGTTTATTGCAATATGGATTTTCGTTTATTTCAAAGAATAATTGTTGTTCTATTTACATGAATAAAACCTTCTGTGGTCATACACCCAAGGTGAATGGTTTATTGAATCTCGATCATAGTGATACACATATTTATAATATTAATGCCAAAAGATGTAAAGTTGATAATGATAGTGCACATATTTATGGCACTACCGTTTAGGTCATATTGGTGTAAAGCGCATGAAGAAACTCCATGAAGATGGCTTTTTGGAATCACTTGATTATGAATCATTTGATACTTGTGGACCGTGTTCATGGGGAAGATGAATAAAACTCCATTCTCTGGAACAATGGAGCGAGCCAATGACTTATTGGAAATAATACATACCGATGTATGCGGTCCGATGAGTGTTGAGGCTCGCGGTGGGTATGGTTATTTTTTGACCTTCACAGATGATTTGAGCAGATATGGGTATATCTACTTAATGAAACATAAGTCTGAAACATTTGAAAAGTTCAAAGAATTTCAGAGTGAAGTAGAAAATCATCGTAACAAGAAAATAAAGTTTTTACGATCTGATCATGGAGGTGAATATTTGAGTTATGAGTTTGGTCTTTATTTGAAACAATGTGGAATAGTTTGGCAACTCACGCCACCTGGAACATCACAGCGTAATGGTGTGTCCGAACATCGTAACCACACTTTATTAGATATGGTGCGATCTATGATGTCTCTTACCAATTTACCACTATCGTTTTGGGGTTATGCATTAGAGACAGCTGCATTCACGTTAAATAGGGCACCATCTAAATCCGTTGAGACGACACCATATGAACTATGGTTTAGCAAGAAACCTAAGTTGTCGTTTCTTAAAGTTTGGGGTTGCGATGCTTATGTGAAAAAGCTTCAACCTGATAAGTTCGAACCCAAATCGGAGAAATGTGTCTTCATAGGATACCCAAAAAAAACTATTGGGTACACCTTCTATCACATATCCAAAGGCAATATATTCATTGCTAAGAATGGATCCTTTCTAGAGGAGGAGTTTCTCTCGAAAGAAGTGAGTGGGAGGAAAGTAGAAGTTGATGAGGTAATTGTACCTTCTCTTGAATTGGAAAGTAGTTCATAATGAAATCATTGCGTGATGCCTACACCAATTAGTGAGGAAGCAAATGATGATGTTCATGAAACTTTAGATCAAGTTACAATTGAACCTCGTAGGTCAATCAGAGTACGTTCTGCACCAGAGTGATACGGTAATCCTGTTCTGAAAGTCATGTTACTAGACCATGATGAACCTATGAACTATGAGGAAGCGATGATGAGCCCAGATTATGCAAAATGGCTTGAGGCCATGAAATCTGAGATAGGATCCATATATAAGAACAAAGTGTGGACTTTGGTGGACTTGCCCGATGATCAGCAAACCATTGAGAATAAATGGATCTTCAAGAGGAAGATGGATGCTGATAGTATTGTTATTATCTATAAATCTCGAATTGTCACAAAAAGGTTTTCGACAAGTTCAAGGTGTGGACTACGATGAGATTTTCTCACTCGTATCGATGCTTAAAGTCTGTCCGAATCATGTTAGCAATTGCCACATTTTATGAAATGTGGCTAATGGATGTCAAAACTGCATTCCTTAATGGATTTCTTAAAGAAGAGTTGTATATGATACAATCAGAAGGTTTTGTTAATCCTAAAGGTGCTAACAAAGTGTGCAAACTCCAGCGATCCATCTATGGACTGGTGCAAGCATCTCGGAGTTGGAATATACGCTTTGATGAGTTGATAAAAGCATATAGTTTAATACAGACTTGCGGTGAAGCTTGTATTTACAAGAAAGTGAGTGGGAGCACTACAACCTTTCTGATAAGTATATGTGAATGACATATTGTTGATCAGAAATAATGTAGAATTTTCTGGAAAGCATAAAGGATTGTTTGAAAGGAGTTTTTCAAAGAAAGACCTCAGTGAAGCTGCTTACATATTGAGCATCAAGATCTATAGAGATAGATCAAGACGCTTTCTAAGATTTTTCAATGAATATATACCTTGACAAGATTTTGAAGTAGTTTAAAATGGAACAGTCAAAGGAGTTCTTGCCTGTATTGCAAGGTGTAAAGTTGAGTAAGACTCAAAACCCGACCACGGCAGAAAATAGAAAGAGAATATAAGTCATTCCCTATGCGTCAGCCATAGGTTCTATAAAGTATGCTATGCTGTGTACCAGACCTATTGTGTACCTTGCCATGAGTTTGACAAGGGGGTACGATAGTGATCCAGGAGTGGATCACTGGACAGCGGTCAAAGTTATCCTTAGTTACCTAAGAGGACTAAGGAAATATTTCTCGGTTATGGAGGTGATAAAGAGTTCGTCTTAAAGAGTTACGTCGATACAAGCTTTTACACCGACCCGGATGACTCTGCGTCCCAATCTGGATACATATTGAAAGTGGGAGCAATTAGCTAGAGTAACTCCATGTAGAGCATTGTAGACATAGAGAATTTGCAAAATACATACGGCTCTAAATGTGGCAGCCTGTTGACTAAACTTCTCTCACAAGCAAAACATGATCACACCTTAGTACTGTTTGTGTGTTAATCACATTGCAAACTAGATTATTGACTCTAGTAAACCCTTTGGGTGTTAGTCACATGGCAATGTGAACTAATCACATAAAGATGTGAACTATTGGTGTTAAATCACATGACGATGTGAACTAGATTATTAACTCTAGTGCAAGTGGGAGACTGAAGGAAATATGCCCTAAAGGCAATAATAAAGTTGTTATTTTATATTTCCTTATATCATTATAAATGTTTATTATTCATGCTAGAATTGTATTAATCAGAAACTTGATACATGTATGATACATAGACAAAACACCGTGTCCCTAGTAAGCCTCTACTAGACTAGCTTGTTAATCAAAGATGGTTAAGTTTCCTAACAATAGACATGTGTTGTCATTTGATGAACGAGATAACATCATTAGGAGAATGATGTGATGAACAAGACCCATCTGTTAGCTTAGCATTATGATCGTTTAGTTTTATTGCTATTGCTTTCTTCATGACTTATACATATTCCTCTGACTATGAGATGATGCAACTTCCGAATACCGAAGGAACACCTTGTGTGCTATCAAACGTCACAATGTAACTGGGTGATTATAAAGATGCTCTAAAGGTGTCTCCGAAGGTGTTTGTTGGGTTGGCATAGATCAAGATTAGGATTTGTCACTCCGAGTATCGGAGAGGTATCTCTGGGCCCTCTCGGTAATGCACATCACTATAAAGCCTTGCAAGCAATGTGACTAATGAGTTAGTTGCGGGATGATGCATTACGGAAAGAGTAAAGAGACTTGCCGATAACGAGATTGAACTAGGTATGATGATACTGAGGATCGAATCTAGGGCAAGTAACATACCGATGACAAAGGGAACAACGTATGCTGTTATGCGGTTTGACCGATAAAGATCTTCGTAGAATATGTAGGAGCCAATATGAGCATCCAGGTTCTGCTATTGGTTATTGACCAGAGATGTGTCTTGGTCATGTCTACATAGTTCTCAAACCCGTAGGGTCCGCATGCTTAACGTTCGATGACGATTTGTATTATGAGTTATGTATTTTGATTATCGAAGATTGTTCGGAGTCCCGTATGAGATCACGGACATGACGAGGAGTCTCTAAATGGCCGAGAGGTAAAGATTGATATATTGGAAGGTTATATTCGGACACCGGAATGGTTCTGGAGCGATTCGAGTATTTTTCGGAGTACCGGCACTACAAAAAATACACTTCCGTGATGATATGTGTTTGTCACAGTAGGTCACGTTTTCTGTCATGCATGTACATCCATGACGATTTTATGACAGAATGAAGATAGTCATACCTGTGTTGTCGTAGAAGTGTTCCATGATATTACCAAAATTATCATCATGGAAGTGTCCACTTCCATGATGATAAATCGCGCGTCACAGAAGTGCTTTCGTCAAGGGTGACCGACACGTGGCATCCACCGTAATGGAACGCCGTTAAGCTATCGGGTCCGATTTTGGATCCGATAACCTGTTAACAACCCCGACCAATGGGGATTTTCCACGTGTAAAATCATCATTGGCTGGAGGAAACACGTGTCAGATCACCGTTGGGACAGATGTCATCCACTCGTTGGACAGAAGGCGCCTATGATACGTCAACACGTGGCACGGCCCAACAGAGGCCCATTACTATGAAAAGGCCGGCTCGTTTGACTTGGTCAAAAGGTGGCGGGCCGGCCCACGGTAAGCCTGTTAACGGCCCGTTCGCATATAGCCCATTTACAGCCCGCTAACCCAGGGCCCGTTACGACCTACCCAATTAGGCCCTGTAGCGTCATCTGGGCCGTCCAATATGATTCCAGCCCGTTTTAACTTCCGGCCCATGTATGGCCCATGACGGCTTTCAGCCCACATGAGGCCTTTTGTAACTCTTGGCCCATTAACGGCCCGTGGTGAAACTGACCCGTAATGAACAGTGTATCACTTTATACCCATTAACGGCCCGTGGTGAAACTGGCTCGTAATGAACAATGTATCACTTTATACTCATCAACAACCCGTTATTCCGTTGGGCTGTTTCCAACCCATGTTATCTTTCGGCCTTCTCAGGGCCCATTTCCAGCATTTGTTTACTTACGGCCCGTTACTGTCATTTTTTGCTTGTGGGTCAAATTCAGCCCGAGGTTACAGTCAACCCGTTTGTGGCCCGTTAATACGTTGGCCCTTTTCATAGCGTCACCAAATACAGCCGATTAATGACGGCCCATTATGGTCGGCCCATGAACGGACGAATCCAACCCTAGCCCATTTACGGCCATAATGCGGTCTGTTATTGGCCCATGTTTGGCCAACCGATCATACGGCCCATAGAAGGCCCATTGATGCTACGACCCGTAGAAGGCCCATTGATGCTACGGCCCGTAGAAGGCCCATTGTGTCTACGACCCGTATAAGGCCCATTGTTTCTATGACCCGTAGAAGGCCCATTGTTTCTACGTGAAGGAAATATGCCCTAGAGGCAATAATAAAGTTATTATTTATTTCCTTATTTCATGATAAATGTTTATCATTCATGCTAGAATTGTATTAACCGGAAACATGATACATGTGTGAATGCATAGACAAAACAACATGTCACTAGTATGCCTCTACTAGACTAGCTTGTTAATCAAGATGGTTATGTTTCCTAACCATGAACAAGGAGTTGTTATTTGATTAATGAGGTCACATCATTAGTAGAATGATCTGATTGACATGACCCATTCCTTAGCTTAGCACACGATCGCTTAGTATGTTGCTACCGCTTTTATCCATGACGTATACATGTTCCTCGTAACTATGAGATTATGCAACTCCGCCATCGGAGGAACACTTTGGTGCTACCAAACGTCACAACGTAATCGGGTGATTATAAAGGAGTACTACAGTGTCTCCAAAGGCAAATGTTGGGTTGGCGATTTCGAGATTAGGTTTTGTCACTCCGATTGCCGGAGAGGTATCTCTGGCCCTCTCGGTAATGCACATCATCAAGCCTTGCAAGCACTACAACTAATGAGCTAGTTATGAGATGATGTATTACGGAACGAGTAAAGAGACTTGCTGCGTAACGAGATTGAACTAGGTATTGGATACCGACGATCGAATCTCGAGCAAGTAACATACCGATGACAAAGGGAACAACGATGTTGTTATGCGGTCCGACCGATAAAGATCTTCGTAGAATATGTAGGAACCAATATGGGCATCCAGGTCCCGCTGTTGGTTATTGACCGTGAATAGTTCTAGGTCATGTCTACATTGTTCTCGAACCGTAGGGTCCGCACGCTTAAGGTTTCGATGACAGTTATTATGAGTTTATGTATTTTGATGTACCGAAGAAGTTCGGAGTCCAAAGCTTGACCTAAGCCTGAAACTGAGTGCTTTTACTGCAAAGGGATGGCCACTGGAAGCGGAACTACCCCAACTAATTGGTGGATAAGAAGGATGGCAAATTGAACAAAGGTATATTTGATATACATGTTATTGATGTGTACTTTGCTAGTGTTCATAGTAACCCTGTGGTATTTGATACCGGTTCGATTGCTATGATTAGTAACTTGAAACAGAGTTGCAAAATGAACAGAGACTAGTTAAAAGCAAGGTGACGATGTGTGTTGGAAGTGATTCCAAGGTTCATACGATCACCATCCCACACTCCCTCTACCTTCGGGATTAATGTTGAACCTAAAATAAATGTCATTTGGTGTTTATGTTAAGCATGAATATGATTAGATCATGTTTATTGCAATATGGATTTTCGCTTATTTCAAAGAATAATTGTTGTTCTATTTACATGAATAAAACCTTCTGTGGTCATACACCCAAGGTGAATGGTTTATTGAATCTCGATCATAGTGATACACATATTTATAATATTAATGCCAAAAGATGTAAAGTTGATAATGATAGTGCACATATTTATGGCACTACCGTTTAGGTCATATTGGTGTAAAGCGCATGAAGAAACTCCATGAAGATGGCTTTTTGGAATCACTTGATTATGAATCATTTGATACTTGTGGACCGTGTTCATGGGGAAGATGAATAAAACTCCATTCTCTGGAACAATGGAGCGAGCCAATGACTTATTGGAAATAATACATACCGATGTATGCGGTCCGATGAGTGTTGAGGCTCATGTGGGTATGGTTATTTTTGACCTTCACAGATGATTTGAGCAGATATGGGTATATCTACTTAATGAAACATAAGTCCGAAACATTTGAAAAGTTCAAAGAATTTCAGAGTGAAGTAGAAAATCATCGTAACAAGAAAATAAAGTTTTTACGATCTGATCATGGAGGTGAATATTTGAGTTATGAGTTTGGTCTTTATTTGAAACAATGTGGAATAGTTTGGCAACTCACGCCACCTGGAACATCACAGCGTAATGGTGTGTCCGAACATCGTAACCACACTTTATTAGATATGGTGCGATCTATGATGTCTCTTACCAATTTACCACTATCGCTTTTGGGGTTATGCATTAGAGACAGCTGCATTCACGCTAAATAGGGCACCATCTAAATCCGTTGAGACGACACCATATGAACTATGGTTTAGCAAGAAACCTAAGTTGTCGTTTCTTAAAGTTTGGGGTTGCGATGCTTATGTGAAAAAGCTTCAACCTGATAAGTTCGAACCCAAATCGGAGAAATGTGTCTTCATAGGATACCCAAAAAAAACTATTGGGTACACCTTCTATCACATATCCAAAGGCAATATATTCATTGCTAAGAATGGATCCTTTCTAGAGGAGGAGTTTCTCTCGAAAGAAGTGAGTGGGAGGAAAGTAGAAGTTGATGAGGTAATTGTACCTTCTCTTGAATTGGAAAGTAGTTCATAACAGAAATCTGTTGCAGTGATGCCTACACCAATTAGTGAGGAAGCAAATGATGATGTTCATGAAACTTTAGATCAAGTTACAATTGAACCTCGTAGGTCAATCAGAGTACGTTCTGCACCAGAGTGATACGGTAATCCTGTTCTGAAAGTCATGTTACTAGACCATGATGAACCTATGAACTATGAGGAAGCGATGATGAGCCCAGATTATGCAAAATGGCTTGAGGCCATGAAATCTGAGATAGGATCCATATATAAGAACAAAGTGTGGACTTTGGTGGACTTGCCCGATGATCAGCAAACCATTGAGAATAAATGGATCTTCAAGAGGAAGATGGATGCTGATAGTATTGTTATTATCTATAAATCTCGAATTGTCACAAAAAGGTTTTCGACAAGTTCAAGGTGTGGACTACGATGAGATTTTCTCACCAGACGATGCTTAAAGTCTGTCCGAATCATGTTAGCAATTGCCACATTTTATGAAATGTGGCTAATGGATGTCAAAACTGCATTCCTTAATGGATTTCTTAAAGAAGAGTTGTATATGATACAATCAGAAGGTTTTGTTAATCCTAAAGGTGCTAACAAAGTGTGCAAACTCCAGCGATCCATCTATGGACTGGTGCAAGCATCTCGGAGTTGGAATATACGCTTTGATGAGTTGATAAAAGCATATAGTTTAATACAGACTTGCGGTGAAGCTTGTATTTACAAGAAAGTGAGTGGGAGCACTACAACCTTTCTGATAAGTATATGTGAATGACATATTGTTGATCAGAAATAATGTAGAATTTTCTGGAAAGCATAAAGGATTGTTTGAAAGGAGTTTTTCAAAGAAAGACCTCAGTGAAGCTGCTTACATATTGAGCATCAAGATCTATAGAGATAGATCAAGACGCTTTCTAAATGGCCGAGAGGTAAAGATTGATATATTGGAAGGTTATATTCGGACACCGGAATGGTTCTGGAGCGATTCGAGTATTTTTCGGAGTACCGGCACTACAAAAAATACACTTCCGTGATGATATGTGTTTGTCACAGTAGGTCACGTTTTCTGTCATGCATGTACATCCATGACGATTTTATGACAGAATGAAGATAGTCATACCTGTGTTGTCGTAGAAGTGTTCCATGATATTACCAAAATTATCATCATGGAAGTGTCCACTTCCATGATGATAAATCGCGCGTCACAGAAGTGCTTTCGTCAAGGGTGACCGACACGTGGCATCCACCGTAATGGAACGCCGTTAAGCTATCGGGTCCGATTTTGGATCCGATAACCTGTTAACAACCCCGACCAATGGGGATTTTCCACGTGTAAAATCATCATTGGCTGGAGGAAACACGTGTCAGATCACCGTTGGGACAGATGTCATCCACTGCTGGATGTATACGCCTATGATACGTCAACACGTGGCACGGCCCAACAGAGGCCCATTACTATGAAAAGGCCGGCTCGTTTGACTTGGTCAAAAGGTGGCGGGCCGGCCCACGGTAAGCCTGTTAACGGCCCGTTCGCATATAGCCCATTTACAGCCCGCTAACCCAGGGCCGCGTTTTACCTACCCAATTAGGCCCTCAGAGCGCCATCCGGGCCGTCAATATGATTCCAAATTGCTTTAACTTCCGCCCATGTATGGCCCATGACGGCTTTCAGCCCACATGAGGCCTTTTGTAACTCTTGGCCCATTAACGGCCCGTGGTGAAACTGACCCGTAATGAACAGTGTATCACTTTATACCCATTAACGGCCCGTGGTGAAACTGGCTCGTAATGAACAATGTATCACTTTATACTCATCAACAACCCGTTATTCCGTTGGGCTGTTTCCAACCCATGTTATCTTTCGGCCTTCTCAGGGCCCATTTCCAGCATTTGTTTACTTACGGCCCGTTACTGTCATTTTTTGCTTGTGGGTCAAATTCAGCCCGAGGTTACAGTCAACCCGTTTGTGGCCCGTTAATACGTTGGCCCTTTTCATAGCGTCACCAAATACAGCCGATTAATGACGGCCCATTATGGTCGGCCCATGAACGGACGAATCCAACCCTAGCCCATTTACGGCCATAATGCGGTCTGTTATTGGCCCATGTTTGGCCAACCGATCATACGGCCCATAGAAGGCCCATTGATGCTACGACCCGTAGAAGGCCCATTGATGCTACGGCCCGTAGAAGGCCCATTGTGTCTACGACCCGTATAAGGCCCATTGTTTCTATGACCCGTAGAAGGCCCATTGTTTCTACGTGAAGGAAATATGCCCTAGAGGCAATAATAAAGTTATTATTTATTTCCTTATTTCATGATAAATGTTTATCATTCATGCTAGAATTGTATTAACCGGAAACATGATACATGTGTGAATGCATAGACAAAACAACATGTCACTAGTATGCCTCTACTAGACTAGCTTGTTAATCAAAGATGGTTATGTTTCCTAACCATGAACAAGGAGTTGTTATTTGATTAATGAGGTCACATCATTAGTAGAATGATCTGATTGACATGACCCATTCCCTTAGCTTAGCACACGATCGTTTAGTATGTTGCTACTGCTTTTATCCATGACATATACATGTTCCCGTAACTATGAGATTATGCAACTCCGCTTACGGAGGAACACTTTGGTGCTACCAAACGTCACAACGTGAATCGGGTGATTATAAAGGAGTACTACAGTGTCTCCAAAGGCAAATGTTGGGTTGGCGATTTGAGATTAGGTTTTGTCACTCCGATTGCTCGGAGAGGTATCTCTGGGCCCTCTCGGTAATGCACATCATCAAGCCTTGCAAGCACTACAACTAATGAGCTAGTTATGAGATGATGTATTACGGAACGAGTAAAGAGACTTGCCGAGAACGAGATTGAACTAGGTATTGGATACCGACGATCGAATCTCGCAAGTAACATACCGATGACAAAGGGAACAACGATGTTGTTATGCGGTCCGACCGATAAAGATCTTCAGAGAATATGTAGGAACCAATATGGGCATCCAGGTCCCGCTGTTGGTTATTGACCGTGAATAGTTCTAGGTCATGTCTACATTGTTCTCGAACCGTAGGGTCCGCACGCTAAGGTTTCGATGATGCTTATTATGAGTTTATGTATTTTAATGTACCAAGAAGTTCGAGTCCCTGATGTGATCACGGACATGATGAGGAGTCTCAAATGGTCGAGACATAAAGATTGATATATTGGAAGCCTATGTTTGGAGTTCGAATGGTTCCGGCGAAAACGGAATTTACCGAGTACCGGAGGTTACCGAACCCCGGGAGGTAAATGGGCCTCTATGGGCCTTGGTGGAAAGGAGAAGGGCCAGCCCTAGGTGGGCGCGTGCCTCCCCTTCCCTAGTCCTACTAGGACTAGGAGAAGGGCCGCCCCCTCTCTCTCTTTCCCTCCGGAATCCTAGTCCAACTAGGATTGGGGGAATCCTACTCCCAGGGAGTAGGACTCCTTGGCGCGCCTCCCTTGGCCGCCGCCCCCCCCCTTGCTCCTTTATATACGAGGCGGGGGCACCTTGGAACACACAAGTTGATCGTTAGATCGCCTTAGCCGTGTGCGGTGCCCCTCCACCATATTCCACCTCGGTTATACCGTCGAAGCTTAGGCGAAGCCCTGCGCCGTGAAACATCAAGATCGCCACCACGCCGTCGTCGACGAACTCTCCTCGACACTCGGCTGGATCGAGTACGAGGGACGCCATCGAGCTGTCGTGTGTCAAGAACTCGGGGCGCCGGAGTAACGGCGCCGGATCGGTCGGATCGCGAGGAGAACGTCGACTACTTCCTCTACGCCAGTGATCGCTTCGCCGGGTCTACAAGGGTATGTGGGCAACACTCTCCCTCTCGTTGCTATACATCACCATGATCTTGCGTGTGCGTGGGAAATTTTTGAAATTACTACGTTCCCCAACAAAGGGCATCGAGCCTAGGTTTTTCTATGGTTTGATGTTTTTGCACGAGTAGAACACAAGTGAGTTGTGGGCGATACAAGTCATACTACCTACCAGATGTCATACTTTGGTTCAGCGGTATTGTGAGATGAAGCGCCCGCACCGACATTACGCGTGACGCTTACGCGAGACTGGTTTCACCGCCACGAGCACTCGTTGCTTAAAGGTGACTGGTGGGTGCTGCCTCTCTCACTTTAGTTGAACTGAGTGTGGCTACGCCCGTCCTTGAGAAGGTTAAAACAGAGTCTATTTGACGAAGTATCGTTGTGGTTTTGATGCGTGGGTGAGACTGGTTCTTGCTTAAGCCCGTAGCAGCCACGTAAAATTTGCAACAACAAAGTAGAGGACGTCTAACTTGTTTTTGCAGGCATGTTGTGATGTGATATGGTCAAGACGTGATGCTATATTTTATTGTATGAGATGATCATGTTTTGTAACCGAAAGTTATCGGCAATCGCGGAGCCATATGGTTGTCGCTTATTGTATGCAATGCAATGCTACAGTAATGCTTTACTTTATCACTAAGCGGTAGCGATAGTCGTAATAGCATAAGTTTGGCGAGACGACAACGATGCTACGATGGAGATCAAGGTGTCGTGCGGTGACGATGGTGATCATGGTGGTGCCGCAAGATGGAGATCGTGAAGCACAAGATGATGATGACCATATCATATCACTTATATTGATTTGCATGTGATGTTTATCCTTTTATGCATCTTATCTTGCTTTGATTGACGGTAGCATTATAAGATGATCTCTCACTAAATTATCAAGAAGTGTTCTCCCGAGTATGCACCGCTGCCAAAGTTCGTCGTGCCCGCACACCACGTGATGATCGGGTGTGATAAGCTCTCGTCCATCTACAACGGGTGCAAGCCAGTTTTGCACACGCAGAATACTCGGGTTATACTTGACGAGCCTAGCATATGCGATATGGCCTCGAACACGGAGACCGAAAGGTCGAGCGTGAATCATATAGTAGATATGATCAACATAAGATGTTCACCATTGAAAACTACTCCATTTCACGTGATGATCGGTTATGGTTTAGTTGATTTGGATCACGTGATCACTTAGATGACTAGAGAGATGTTTTTCTAAGTGGGAGTTCTTAAGTAATATGATTAATTGAACTTAAATTAATCATGAACTTAGTACCGATAGTATCTTGCTTGTTTATGTTTGATTGTAGATAGATGGCTCGTCTTTGTTGTTCCGTTGAATTTTAATGCGTTCCTTGAGAAAGCAAAGTTGAAAGATGATGGTAGCAATTACACGGACTGGGTCCGTAACTTGAGGATCATCCTCATTGCGCACCTAAGAGCTACGCCCCGATGCACCGCTAGGTGACAGAACTTCTTCTGAGCAACGCCAGATGTTATGAACGTCTGCAGAGCAAAGCCGATGACTACTCTATAGTTCAGCGTGCCATGCTTTACGGCTTAGAACCGGGACTTCAACGACGTTTTGAACGTCATGGAGCATATGAGATGTTCCAGAGTTGAAGTTGATATTCCAAAGTAATGCCCGGATTGAGAGATATGAAGTCTCCAATAAGTTCTATAGCTGCAAGATGGAGGAGAATAGTTCTGTGAGTGAGCATATACTCGTAATGTCCGGGTACTACAATCACTTGACACAATTGGGAGTTAATCTTCCGGATGATTGTGTCATTGATGTAATTCTTCAATCACCGCCACCAAGCTACAAAGGCTTCGTGATGAACTATAATATGCAAGGGTTAGTAAAGACTATGCTCGAGCTCTTCGCAATGCTAAAGGCTGCGGAGGTAGAAATCAAGAAGGAGCATCAAGTGTTGATGGTCAATAAGACCACTAGTTTCAAGAAGAAAGGCAAAGGGAAGAAGAAGGGAATTCAAGAAGAACAGCAAGCAAGTTGTCGCTCAGAGAAGAAACCCAAGTCTGGCCCTAAACCTGAAATCGAGTGCTTCTACCGCAAGCGACGGTCATTTGAAGCGGAACTGCCCCAAGTATTTGGCGGATAAGAAGGATGGCAAGGTGAACAAAGGTATATGTGATATACATGTTATTGATGTGTACCTTACTAGAGCTCGTAGTAGCACTGGTATTTGATATCGGTTCTGTTGCTAATATTTGCAACTCAAACAGGGACTACTGATTGCTTAACTCGCAAAAGACGAGGTGACGATGCGTGGGAAATGGTTCCAAAGTCGATGTGATCGCGGTCGGCACGCTACCTCTACATCTACCTTCGGGATTAGTTTTAGACCTAAATAATTGTTATTTGGTGCCTGCGTTGAGCATGAACATTATATCTGGATCTTGTTTGATGCGAGACGGTTATTCATTTAAATCAGAGAATAATGGTTGTTCTATTTATATGAGTAATATCTTTTATGGTCATGCACCCTTGAAGAGTGGTCTATTTCTTATGAATCTCGATAGTAGTAATACACATATTCATAATGTTGAAACCAAAAGATGCAGAGTTGATAATGATAGTGCAACTTATTTGTGGCACTGCCGTTTAGGTCATATCGGTGTAAAGCGCATGAAGAAACTCCATGCTTGATGGACTTTTGGAGTCACTTGATTATGAATCACTTGGCACTTAAGTAACCGTGCCTCATGGGCAAGATGACTAGAACACCGTTCTCGGTACTATGGAGAGAGCAACAGATTTGTTGGAAATCATACATACGTATGTATGTGGTCCGATGAATATTGAGGCTCGTGGCGGATATCGTTATTTTCTCACCTTCACAGATGACTTAAGCGTATATGGGTATATCTACTTAATGAAACATAAGTCTGAAACGTTTGAAAAGTTCAAAGAATTTCAGAGTGAAGTTGAAAATCATCGTAACAAGAAAATTAAGTTTCTACGATCCGATCGTGGAGGTGAATATTTGAGTTACGAGTTTGGTCTACATTTGAAACAATGCGAATAGTTTCAAGAACTCACGCCACCCGAACACCACAACGTAATGGTGTGTCCGAACGTCGAATCGTACTTTACTAGATATGGTACGATCTATGATGTCTCTTACAGATTTATCGCTATCGCTTTGGGGTTATGCTCTAGAGACAGCCGCATTCACACTTTGAATAGAACACCGTCGAAATCCGCTGAGACGACACCTTATGAACTGTGGTTTAGCAAGAAACCAAAGTTGTCGCTTTCTTAAAGTTTGGGGATGCGATGCTTATGTGAAAAAGCTTCAACCCGATAAGCTCGAACCCAAATTGGAGAAATGTGTCTTCATAGGATACCCAAAGGAGACAGTTGGGTACACCTTCTATCACAGATCCGAAGGCAAGACATTCGTTGTTAAGAATGGATCCTTTCTAGAGAAGGAGTTTCTCTCGAAAGAAGTGAGTGGGAGGAAAGTGGAACTTGATGAGGTAATAGTACCTTCTCCCTTACTTGAAAGTAGTTCGTCGCAGAAACCAGTTTACGAGACACCTACACCAAGTAGTGAGGAAGTTGATGATGTTGATCATGAAACTTGAGATCAAGTTACCGCAGAACCTCGTAGATCAACCAGAGTAAGATCCGCACTGAGTGGTACGGTAATCCTGTTCGAAGTCATGCTACTAGATCATGATGAACCTACGAACTATGAAGAAGCGATGGTGAGCCCAGATTCGCAAGATGGCTTGAGGCCATGAAATCGAGATGGGATCCATGTATGAAAACAAAGTATGGACTTTGGTTGACTTGCCCGAGGGTAGGCAAGCAATAGAAAACAAGTGGATCTTCAAGAAGAAGACCGACGCCGACGGTAATGTTATCGTTTATAAAGCTCGACTTGTCGCAAAGGGTTTTCGACAAGTTCAAGGGATTGACTACGATGAGACCTTCTCACCAGTGGCGATGCTTAAGTCCGTCCGAATCATGTTAGCAATTGCGCATTTTATGATTATGAAATTTGGCAAATGGATGTAAAGACTGATTCTGAATGGATTTCGGAAGAAGAGTTGTATATGATGCAACCGAAGGTTTTATCGATCCAAAGGGAGCTAACAAAGTGTGCAAGCTCCAATGATCCATCTATGGACTGGTGCAAGCATCTCGAGTTGGAATAAACGCTTTGATAGTGTGATCAAAGCATTTGGGTTTATCTGCACTTTTGGAGAAGCTCAGATTTACAAGAAAGTGAGTGGGAGCTCAGAGCATTTCGATATTATATGTGGATGACATATTGTCGATCGGAAATGATATAGAATTTCTGGATAGCATAAAGGGATACTTGAATAAGAGTTTTTCAATGAAAGACCTCGGTGAAGCTGCTTACATATTGGGCATTAAGATCTATAGAGATAGATCAAGACGCTTAATTGGACTTTCACAAAGCACATACCTCGACAAAGTTTTGAAGAAGTTCAAATGGATCAAGCAAAGAAAGGGTTCTTGCCTGTGTTACAAGGTGTGAAGTTGAGTCGACTCAATGCCCACCACCGCAGAAGATAGAGAGAAATGAAAGATGTTCCCTATGCTTCAGCCATAGGCTCTATCATGTATGCAATGCTGTGTACCTGACCTGATGTGTGCCTTGCTATAAGCCTAGCAGGAGGTACCAAAGTAATCCAGAGTGGATCATCGGACAGCGGTCAAGAACATCTGAAATACCGAAAAGGACTAAGGATATGTTTCTCGATATGGAGGTGACAAAGAGCTCATCGTGGCGGTTACGTTGATACAAGCTTTGACACCGATCCGGACGATTCTAAATCGCAGACCGGATACGTATTTACACTAAACGGAGGAGCCGGTTGGTGCGGTTCTAAACAAAGCGTCGTGAAGGGATCTACATGTGAAGCGGAATACATAGCAGCTTCGAAGCAGCTAATGAAGGAGTCTGGATGAAGGAGTTCATATCCGATCTAGGTGTCATACCTAGTGCATCGGGTCCAATGAAAATCTTCGTGACAATATCGAGCAATTGCCTTAGCAAAGGAATCCAGATTTCACAAGAGGACCAAGCACATCAAGAGACGCTTCAATTCCATCCGGACTTAGTCCAGACGGAGACATAGAAATTTGCAAGATACATACGGATCTGAATGTTGCGCACCCGCTGACTAAGCCTCTTCCACGAGCAAAACATGATCAGCACCAAGACTCCATGGGTGTTAGAATCATTACTATGTAATCTAGATTATTGACTCTAGTGCAAGTGGGAGATCAAGGAAATATGCCCTAGAGGCAATAATAAAGTTATTATTTATTTCCTTATTTCATGATAAATGTTTATCATTCATGCTAGAATTGTATTAACCGGAAACATGATACATGTGTGAATGCATAGACAAAACAACATGTCACTAGTATGCCTCTACTAGACTAGCTTGTTAATCAAAGATGGTTATGTTTCCTAACCATGAACAAGGAGTTGTTATTTGATTAATGAGGTCACATCATTAGTAGAATGATCTGATTGACATGACCCATTCCCTTAGCTTAGCACACGATCGCTTAGTATGTTGCTACCGCTTTTATCCATGACATATACATGTTCCTGTAACTATGAGATTATGCAACTCCGCTTACCGGAGGAACACTTTGGTGCTACCAAACGTCACAACGTGAATCGGGTGATTATAAAGGAGTACTACAGGTGTCTCCAAAGGCAAATGTTGGGTTGGCGATTTGAGATTAGGTTTTGTCACTCCGATTGCTCGGAGAGGTATCTCTGGCCCTCTCGGTAATGCACATCACTCAAGCCTTGCAAGCACTACAACTAATGAGCTAGTTATGAGATGATGTATTACGGAACGAGTAAAGAGACTTGCGATAACGAGATTGAACTAGGTATTGGATACCGACGATCGAATCTCGGGCAAGTAACATACCGATGACAAAGGGAACAACGATGTTGTTATGCGGTCCGACCGATAAAGATCTTCGAGAATATGTAGGAACCAATATGGGCATCCAGGTCCGCTGTTGGTTATTGACCGTGAATAGTTCTAGGTCATGTCTACATTGTTCTCGAACCGTAGGGTCCGCACGCTTAAGGTTTCGATGATGCTTATTATGAGTTTATGTATTTTGATGTACCGAAGAAGTTCGAGTCCGGATGTGATCACGGACATGACGAGGAGTCTCGGAATGGTCGAGACATAAAGATTGATATATTGGAAGCCTATGTTTGGAGTTCGGAATGGTTCCGGGCGAAAACGGGAATTTACCGGAGTACCGGGAGGTTACCGGAACCCCCCGGGAGGTAAATGGGCCTCTATGGGCCTTGGTGGAAAGGAGAAGGGGCCAGCCCTAGTGGGCGCAGCCTCCCCTTCCCTAGTCCTACTAGGACTAGGAGAAGGGCCGCCCCTCTCTCTCTTTCCTCCCGGAATCCTAGTCCAACTAGGATTGGGGGAATCCTACTCCCGGAGGGAGTAGGACTCCTTGGCGCCTCCCTTGGCCGCCGCCCCTCCCCTTGCTCCTTTATATACGGGGCAGGGGGAACCTTGGAACACACAAGTTGATCGTTAGATCGCTCCTTAGCCGTGTCGCGTGCCCCCTCCACCATATTCCACCTCGGTTATACCGTCATGCTTAGGCGAAGCCTCGCGCCGTGAAACATCAAGATCGCCTACCACGCCGTCTTGCCGACGGAACTCTCCTCGACACTCGGCTGGATCGAGTACGAGGGACGCCATCGAGCTGTACGTGTGTCAAGAACTCGGGGCGCCGAGTAACGGCGCCGGATCGGTCGGATCGCGAGGAGAACGTCGACTACTTCCTCTACGCCAGATCGCTTCGCCGGGTCTACAAGGGTATGTGGGCAACACTCTCCCCTCTCGTTGCTATACATCACCATGATCTTGCGTGTGCGTAGGAAATTTTTTGAAATTACTACGTTCCCCAACACTACGGTCCGTAGGAGGGAAATGGTAACTATAGTAAATATGTAGCCCATGGTTATTGTGGCCTAGTTTTAAAAAATAGGTTATTGCAGCCACTAGCAAACCGCGGAAAAAGAACTGCACTGACTACAAGCAAAGAAATAAACAAGACAATAAGGAAATAAATAAGCAAGCAACTTACGCTAGGCTATCACGGCTATTACACATATTGCATCCACTGGGCATCAAAGTTCGCCACCGGTGCAAATATAGGGAACACAACAACATATAAATGTTGCAGCAAAACAAGTGCAGAACTAAAACCACTTCAGAAGAGCTCAAGAAACAATGTCCTGGGAACCCATAATGCTGGCAAGATGCTTAGCAAGCTTATTAACTTTCTCTTGTTTGGCGCTTATATCCTCCAGCACTTGCTGTTGCACCAGAAAGTATGCATCTGAATTCTGCAGGGACTTCCTCAGTCCTTCGGCTTCCTATCGCATAACATCTGATCGATGTCTTTCAACTTGAAGTTGAGACTCAAGAAGCCGAACGGATTCAGGCAATGAGTTCGAAGAGCTGGTGCCAGCAGTAGTAGCTAGTAACTCGAACACTACATCAAGACATGACTTTGCGGTTGTCTCAGTGTCTTCAATATAGTTTTTATCAATTTTCTTGGAGACCAACAAGGATGTCTCACTATCTTGAACCTTATCTGCATTACTTCCTTTACCATTGCATAATGGGGTACTCTTCTCCAATATTTTATCCGTGTTCTAAAAGAGAAACAAACAAACACATCATAGGTTTACAATGTAGTATATGAAACTCATTTTGGTAAACCAGTTCAGTAGTAAGGTGGACAGGATAACAACATGAAACAAACATATATCTATGTAGTATGGTCATTGTATGGTCTATATCATTCTAGTTTATGTTGCCAAATCAAGATAGATACAGTTCGAATCATATCTATTTAAGACAAAGCAGCATAGACAGAATATAAGTGTGGGAAACTACACATCAATAACAACAGTTGTAATGTGCATGGCATGAGAACATAACTGTTTATTCAATTGAAACTGAAATCAACATAGAGCAAGTTACAATAGCAAACATGTTAAAGAAACATGTTAAAAACATACCTGTTGCACCATTGGAGTTTCAATTGCATCCTTCAAATTTGAAATTAGTTGGTATGAGTAAATACAGTGATGCAAGAACAAAGTAGTATGAACCATAGCTATGGAACCTGACCTGAGAACAATTCTTCTTCTGCTTTAAGCGTTGACTTGGGATTCAGAGTGGTGGTCCTCGTGCTTTGGGCACTATAGTTGCCTTACTAATGGCTCGTGTTTGGGTGCTTTGTGGTTGAGACGGTGCTGTGTCAACGGGAACTGGGTTACTATCTGCCAGGGTTGGGGTTAGAAGGGGTGTAGCTGGTCCTCTATCCAACTGGGTAGGGGTACAATCTGCCTGAGTCTGGGTTATGTGTGGTGGGGCTGGTTCTTGGGCAAGTACAAGCGTGGTTCTATCTGCATCGACAGGTAGCATGATCTTTTCTGAAGACCGTGTTTTTACTCCCACAGATACTGCCATCACCCCCTGCATCAAAAGTAATTGAATGTACAGACATTGTAAGATAGATAGGTGCAATGGATAGTAGGGAAGAAAATAGGGCATGAAATAATTCAATTTATATTGTCTAACCAAACAGAATAGCAGGACATAATTTCACATATATGATGGCTAATTAAACAGGATAGCATGACACAATTTCACATGTATGATGGCTAACTAAATAGGATAGAATGACATACTTCAAAATATGATGACTATGTAAACAGGATGACATGATATAACTATACGATGTGTCTATTAAAGTGGTTGGCATGCCATAAATCGCAAACATGCCGTCGATGGAAACATGATGGCATGATATAATTCACGGATAGAATGACATAATTTAAAATATGATGACTATGTAAACAGGATGAGATGATATAACTATATTATGTATTTAGAAAATGGGTTGGCATGCCATAATTCAGATACATGCTGCCTATGTAAACATCATGGCATGATATAATTCAAATATATGATTTATATACTAAGGAAGTGAGCAGAGGGCAATCGCATATATGATGTGTCAACTAAGGAGATGACATTCAATATTGTGTATATGATGTAAAACTAAGCATTGCAATACAACATATGCATGATATGAATAATATAACCCTGCCAAGTTTGAGCATACACCAGAGGGGGATAATAGGACTGGTCATCTGCCTCCGAATCCTCCTCTGAAGAGCTATCTGTAACCAGCAAGATATCTGCTTCAGAAGGTAGCATTGTCTGCTCCGAAGACCTTGTTTTCACTCCAGATTTCTCCATCACCAATTCAAATGACTGATGCACAGGAAGAGCAGTTGAATATACAAACATTGTCGACAAAAGCAATGAGAAATACAAAAAAAAGGACGGCATGATATAATTCACATATATGACGCTTGGCTAAACATCATGGCATTGCATAATTCACATATATAATGCCTTGCAACAAGATAACATTGTGTAATTCACATATATAATGTCTTGCAACAAGATGGCATTGCATAATTCACATATATGGTAATTAGACACTAAACAGGTGGCATTCACACAAAGCATGTCTAAACTAAGCAAATGTGAAAGGATCGAGAAGAGATGTCTCAAGGGGGGTGAGGAGTCTCGACTAGGGGTGTCCGGATAGCCGGACTATCAATATCTCCGGACTCCCGCACTCACGAAGATAGAATATTGAAGACTCGGCTCGTGTCCTAAGGTACTTTACTTGGCGTGGAAGGCAAGCTTGGCAATACGGATATGTAGATCTCCTACCATTGTAACCGACTCTGTAACCCTAGCCTCTCCGGTGTCTATATAAACCGGAGGGTGTAGTCCGTAGGACACAACATTACATCTCAACAATCATACCATAGGCTAGCTTCTAGGGTTTAGCCTCATTGATCTCGTGGTAGATCTACTCTTGTACTACCCATATCTTCAATATTAATCAAGCAGGGCGTAGGGTATTACCTCCATCGAGAGGGCCTCGAACACAGGGTAAAAACATTGTGTCCTCGCCTCCTGTTACCATCCGCCTAGACGCACGCCGGGACCCCCTACCCGAGATCCGCCGGTTTTGACACCGACATTGGTGCTTTCATTGAGAGTTCCTCTGTCGCCGCCAATAGGCTAGATGGCATCTTCAACCTTCAACGCTGTCCAGGTGAGACTTTTCTCCCGGACAGATCTTCAGATTCGGCGGCTTTGTGCTGCGGGCCAATTCTCTTGGCCATCCGAGCAGATCGAAGCTACGCCCCTGGTCACAGTCGATTCGAAGTTTAAACTTCACGGCCGATGACCGTGGAGACTTGATCTTCGACGGACTCGAGCCACAGCCAAGCGCGCCGCACTGCGACGATGGGCATGATCTAGCTCTGCCGCCGGACAGTGCTTTGGTGGCCGCACTTGAATCCGCCCCGGCTACTTACCCGGAGCCGATTGCCCATGACGAGGGTCGGTGGATAGACGTCGTCCCGGGGGCTTCAACATCTACGGCGATGGAGCCGAATATCAATTTTGTCCCTTGCGAAACTCATGATTCCGAGGCGCCGGACTCCTCGCCGGATTCCGAGCCTCCCGCGCCCCCGCCAATTGAGCCAGATTGGGCGCCGGTTATGGAATTCACCGCCGCAGACATCTTTCAACACTCGCCTTTTGGCGATATCTTGAATTCTCTGAAGCATCTCGCTATCAGAGAATCTGGCGGACTATGGCGGGGACGGTTGGAGTTCGGACGACGAAGAAATTCGGAGCCCACCCACCACCCACTTTGTAGCCACTGTCAAGGATCAAACCGACACGCTAGACTACGACTCCGAGGACATCGACGCTATGGACGATGATGCCGGAGACGATCAGGACCCAGCGCCCACGGGACACTGGAAGGCCACCTCGTCATATGACGTCTACATGGTGGATACCCCGAAAGAACGGGATGGCGAAAAAGCAGCAGAGGAAGATTCTTTGAAGAAGCAGCCTAAACGCCGGCGTCAGCGGCGCCGCTCTAAATCCCGCCACAACAAGAATGGAGAATCCGGCACGGGAGACAATAACACTCCGGAGAGTGCCGAAGACGATCCCCTCCTGCAAGACTCAGCGCAGGAGGACGTAGAAGCGAGCCCTCACGATAGGGCGGCAGATGAAGGGGTTGAGGACGATAACTATATGCCTCCCTCCGAAGACGAAGCGAGCCTCAACGATGATGAATTCGTCATACCCGAGGATCCCGTCGAACAAGAGCGCTTCAGGCGCAGGCTCATAGCCACGGCAAATAGCTTAAAGAAAAAGCAGCAACAGCTTCAAGCTGATCAAGATCTGCTAGCCGATCGATGGACCGAGGTCCTCGCGGCCGAAGAGTATAAACTCGAACTCCCTCAAAAGTTACCTAAGACGCAAGCTGCTCCCCGATTAGAGGAGGAAGCATACATACCTTTATCACCAGCGCACGACATGGCTGACCGACCGCCTCGCGGTCGTGACAGAGAGGCATTCAAGGCCCCAGCCAAGACCGTACCCCAACATCGATCCAGGAGTACGAAGCCAAAAGGGAACGCGCCGGACTTGCGAGACATCTTGGAGGATAAAGCAAGGCAATCCAGATCCATCTATGGATCACGTGGACGCCTCTACGATCCACGACGAATACCGCCGCGCGACATAACGCCGCCGAGCCGAACACAGCGCGCTCCCTCGAGCTGCGCCGCGATATTGCTCAATACAGGGCGCCAGACACCCGCTTATGCTTCATCGATGAAGTGATGGATCACCAGATCCCGAAGGGTTCAAACCCATAAACATCGAATCTTACGATGGTACAACAGACCCAGCGGTGTGGATCAAGATTATCTTCTCCACATCCATATGGCCCACGGCGACGATTTGCACGCCATCAAATATCTCCGCTCAAGCTTAAAGGACCAGCTCGGCATCGCTTAACAGCCTGCCGCAGAGTCGATTGGGTGTTGGGAAGACTCGAGGCCGCGTTCCTTGATAACTTCCAAGGTACATACGCGCGACCACCGACGCCGATGACCTAAGCCACATTATTCAGCAGCTGCATTTAATCGCCGATAGCTTCGACGCGTTCTTGACGAAGAAAAATCAAATTGTTGATCGTCCGGATGCGGAGGCCCTCGCAGCCTTCAAACACAACATCCGGGACGAATGGCTAGCCCGCACTGGGCAGGAGAAGCCGAAATCCATGGCAGCCCTCACATCATTAATGACCCGCTTTGCGTGGGAGAGGACAGCTAGCTAGCCCACAGCAATAATCTCCGCAAAAATTCCGCAGCCCGACTCCAAGGACAATCACGGCAGGTCACGCCGAATCAAAACAAACGCCGTATTAACGGCGGCGACAAAGAGGATACGACAGTCAATGCCGGATTCCGGGGCTCCAAACCCGTCAACGGAAGAAGCCATTTAAAAGAACAACTCCGCCCGGCCCAATCTGGATGTAGAATACTCGACCGCCATGCCGATACATGGCACCCCAAAAGCCAGCTAATCACACCAATAGAGATTGTTGGGTGTTCAGCAGGCCGCAAGTTAATTGCGAACACAATGACAAGGGGCTAAATAGTGACGACGAGGAAGAGACCCGCCCGAACAACAGAGGATGAAGGGTTTCCGCAAAGTGCGGACGAAGGAATATGATTTACGCGACCCATATACCCAAGAGGGAAAGGAAGCGCGACTACGGGGCGCCTATGCGATGGAGCGGTCGACCAAGTTCAATCCATGGTCCTCCGTCCGATCACTTTCGATCGACGAGACCATCCGACTAGCATACGCCATGGCGGATTCGCCGCATTGGTCCTAGACCCAATCGTCGATGGATTTCACCTCACCGAGTCCCGATGGATGGCGGCAGCAGCTGAACCTGCTTTATCGGACACAAAGCACAAAATGGGCATAGACCCATCCAGATCAAACCTTCCAAGACAACCTTTAAAGGTGTCATCCAGTGTGGAAGCCAATCAGACAGCTCTGCTCACACACCGAAGTGGTCTTCGGATCCCGGATAATTTCCGGTTAAGAGTTAATCTTCGATATAGTCCCGCTCAGAGCGGCTATCATGCCCTCGCTTTCGGACGCACCGCGCTTGCAAAATTCAACGCAGGCCGCATTATGCATACCTAAAGCTCAAGATGCCGGGCCCTCGTGGAGTGATTATGGTCAATGGGAATACGGAACGCTCCCTTCGAACGGAGGAACATACAGCGGCTCTCGCGGCGGAAGTACAGAGCAGCCTCCTACGGCAACTCTCTAGTCCGGCAACTAAAAAGCCGGACACATTAAAGCGCGCCCGGAGAAACACTAACCAAGACCACTGGCGCGATCGAGCATCGCCAGAGTAATGCGGCCCCCACCCTCGCCAGCGTATGATCACAAGTATAACACTCCGCGTACATCATTACGCTTTGGAGATACCATGTGCGCAGGGGAGGGGCTTAACCTCAAGGATTGAAGAGTGCGGCTCGACCGCACCAGGGGCTCGTGCTAGCGCCCCCCCTTGGTGTTACTTTTTATCTTTTCTTTTTCTATATGCAGGACTGAAAGCACATTTGCTCCCTAGGTGGTTTTGGTAATAATGACAACATACTTTGTGGTTGGACTAATGCTTTTAACAAGTATGTTTCAGGAAAGTCAATCACTCTGGCATGGCAAAAGGACTGAAAAGGTGAACCCCTAGGATGCTAAGGAAAGGATTGGCAAAAGCTCAAGACTCCATTTTTGGTTTAGTGATCCAAGATCACATTGAGTCCATAGGAAAGCCAATACTATTAAAAGGGGATGAGGTTATGATGATGATCTGGTTGCTCAAAGTGCTTAGTGATTTATCTCTCAAACTATCGCAATCTTTCACTCCAACATAAACCCATAAGTAATCTCGGTCCCACCGATTCCAAACTCACCACACCGAGATGAACCACCTCAGCCATATACCCAAACCCTAAGAATTTCGGATTTTCCGATTCCAAACTCGGTCATACGAAATTGGTGTTGCCAAGCTTCAGAATCTTCAGACTCAAATCGGTGTCACCGAGATGAGAAAGTCGGTCCCACCGAGATTGGCAAACCCTAGACTTTGGAAGAATCGGACTAACCGAGATTGTATTTTCGGTCCCACCGAAAATCCCAACGTTCACAAGATTTGAACTTTCGGTCTCACCGAGTTGTCAACTTCGGTCTGACCGAGATTGGTCAAATGTGTGTAACGGCTGGATTTTGTGTGGAGGCTATAAATACCCCTCCACCTCCTCTTCATTCGTGGAGAGAGCCATCAGAAAGAACTACCACTCCTACCTTACATTTCTGAGAAGAAAACTACCTACCCTTGTGTTGAGATCAAGTTGCTCCACTCCCACCATATGAAACTTGATTTCTAGCCTTCCCAAGTTGCTTTCCACTCAATCCTTTCTTCCACCACAGCCAAATCAGTGAGGAGAGTTGAGTGTTGGGGAGATTATCATTTGAAGCACAAGAGCAAGGAGTTCATCATCACCAACACCATCTATTACCTTTTGGAGGGTGGTGCCTCCTAGATTGGTTAGGTGTCGCTTGGGAGCCTCCACAAGATGTGGAGTTGAACCAAGAAGTTTGTAAGGGCAAGGAGATCGCCTACTTCGTGAAGATCTACCCCGAGTAAGGCTAGTCCTCCGTGGACGAAGCCATGATGGCATAGACAAGGTTGCTTCTTCGTGGACCCTTCGTGGGTGGAGCCCTCCGTGGACTCTCGCAGCCGCTACCCTCCGTGGGTTGAAGTCTCCATCAACGTGGATTGACGATAGCACCACCTATCGGAACCACGAGAAAAATCTCCGTGTTCCAAATTGCGCTTGCTCTTCACAATCTCTCCTTACTATTTATGCAATTTACTTTCCGCTGCCCCATACTCTAGAATTGCATGTGTAGTATGTTGCTCGACTTGTATGCATGATGCTTGACTTGATCTTCATTGTGAACTTGCTAAAACTTATGTTAATCAAAAGGCATAAACTTTTATCTTGTCAAGTTGTCTAATCACCCCCCTCTAGACACTCTTGCCTTCAACGATCCTACAATTGGTATCGAGCTTTGGTCTCCATTGCTTTGGTTTGCACACCATTGGAGGAAGATGGACGTTCACGCTTGGGAGTGTTAATCATAGAGTGCCTATTCTTGATGGAGTGTCCTATAACTCGTGGAGGATTGAAATGCTTGCTATCTTTAAGATGTACAACTTATGCAAATATGTTGAAACCCCATATGTACCACCATTTGACCCCTTGCACCCTACTATGGATGAAGAACTTGATTTGCTTCAGAACCTTAGAACTGTCAATCTTATCATTAGAGGTTTGCCCGATAACTTACTTGAGCTTGTCACAAACTTTGAGTGCGCCCATGCTATGTGGAAGTTCTTGGAAGAACTTTATCCGACTACTCTTTGAGAGGTCTTGATGAAATTCTATACAAGACTGTTGAATTTGATATGATGCGCCCCAAAGATCCCAACTTTGATAAATGCTTCTTTGAGCTTCGTGATCTTATGAAAAGAAGGGTGATCCCGGTTTTATCAATGTTCAATAAGAAATGCTCTTGTATTGCATTCCGATGATTATCGCCACTCGACAAAACTGATGCAAGTCATTGTCAAATTGACCTAGGTATTGATGATGAATTATCTATGGGTCAATATGATGATGAGCATGAGCATGATGACGACATCTCGATTCGGACACCGAGCTAGAGAAGGTCATGAAGAGTCTCAGTCTTATGGCAAATCTGAGAGACTACATATCTGGTGGAAAAGAGTGGATTCTTGATAGTGGATGCACCGATCACATGACCGGAGATGAAGACATGTTTCGAGAGCTTGCAAAGAACGATGGTCCACGCAAGTATGTGACTTTTGGAGACAACTCCAAGGGTAAGGTACTTGGCCTTGGTAAGGTGGCCATATCTCATGATAGCTCCATTAAAAATGTCATGCTTGTTGAATCACTTGGATATAATTTACTTTCTGTGTCTAGATTAGCTGACTTTGGATTCAATGTGCTATTCACCAAAGTAGATTGCCAAGTTTTTCGTTGTGACAATCATAACATGGTCTTTACCGGTATCCGTAGAGGTGATTTGTATATCGTTGATTTTACTAAGAAAGCTCAACCTAGAACTTGCTTTATTGCTAAATCTGCTAAAGGTTGGCTTTGGCATAGAAGGCTTGGACATGTTGGTATGCATAATCTAGATAAGCTAATCAAAGGTGATCACATTCTTGGTGTTAAAGATGTTTTCTTTGACAAAGATAGACTCTGCAGTGCATGTCAAGCAGGAAAACAAGTAGGTGGAAGTCATCCCGCGAAGAACATCATGACTACAAGGAGACCGCTTGAGCTTCTTCATATGGATCTCTTCGGTCCCAATGCTTACAAAAGCCTTGGTGGTAACTCTTTTGGTCTAGTTATTGTTGATGATTTTTCCAGATTTACGTGGGTATTTTTCCTTGATGACAAATCACAGGTTCAGAAAATCTTCAAAACCTTCGCTAGAAAGGCCCAAAATCAATTTGAGGTGAAGATCAAGAAAGTTCGGAGCGACAATGGAACGGAGTTCAAGAACGCCCATGTGGACTCCTTTCTCGATGAGGAAGGGATTCTACATGAGTTCTCGGTTACGCACACACCTCAACAAAATGGAGTTGTTGAGAGGAAGAACCGAACGCTCATTGAGATGGCGAGAACAATGCTTGATGAATACAAGACACCGAAACACTTTTGGGGTGAAGCCGTCGAGACAGCTTGTCATGCTATCAACAGACTTTATCTTCACAAGCTCCTCGGCAAGACTTCATACGAGCTCCTTACCGCAACAAACCCTAAGTGGGATATTTTCGTGTCTTTGGTTCAAAATGCTATATCCTTGATAAGCATCGTCGGTCTAAATTTGCTCCTAAAACTCATGAAGGCTTTTTCCTCGGTTATGGATCAAACTCCCACACCTACCGTGTCTACAACAATTTCACCCGAAAGGTTGAAGAGACGGTAGACGTGAAGTTTGATGAATCTAATGGCTCGCAAGTAGAGCAAATGCCTATTGATGTAGGAGACAAGGACCCTTCAGAAGCCATTCAAGATTTATCCATTGGGAAGATTCGTCCCATGGAAGTGAAGGAGAGTACCTCATCTACATATGTGGAGCCCCTACCTCACGGAGAGATGAACCTCAAGGCGACATGGAGGCCTCCACAAGTGGAACTCACCAAGATGAGGAAGTGCGACAAGAAGATCCACCACAACCTCCTTCTCCACCACCTCAAGACAACACCAACAACAATGATGAAGAAGAAGATGAGGATGATGAGGAAGCTCAGCCTCGACCACGACAAAAGCTATCTCGAGTTCGAGCAAGAGTCAAGAAGGACCATCCCGTGGAACAAATGATGAATGACATCGACTCGGAGAATCACTCGCCTAAAACTCGCTTAGCTAACTTTTGTGAACACTACTCATTTATCTCTAGTCTTGAACCTATGAAGGTAGAAGAAGCGCTTGAAGACCCGGATTGGGTGAACGCTATGCATGAAGAGCTACACAACTTTGAGAGGAACAACGCTTGGACTTTGGTAGAGAAGCCCAATGATGACCAAAACGTCATTGGAACCAAATGGGTGTTTCGAACAAGCAAGATGAAGATGGACAAGTCATCCGCAACAAGGCTCGCCTCAGAGCACAAGGTTACACACAAGTCGAAGGTATGGACTATGGTGAGACCTATGCCCCCGTTGCTAGACTTGAGTCCATTCGCATTCTTCTTGCTTATGCCAACCACCATGACATTACTCTCTATCAAATGGACATTAAAAGTGCTTTCCTTAATGGTGAAATTGAGGAGGAAGTATTTGTGAAACAACCTCCCGGATTTGTGAATCCTAAAAAACCTAATCATGTTTACAAGTTGCACAAAGCTCTTTATGGTCTTAAACAAGCTCCTAGAGCTTGGTACAAATGCTTGACTAGCTTTCTTCTTGAAAAAGGATTTGAGATTGGTAAAATAGACTCAACGCTATTCACAAAAAGGGTTGACGGTGAACTATTTGTATGCCAAATATATGTTGATGATATTATCTTTGGTTCAACTAACCCTGATTTTAGTGAGAAGTTTGGAAAGCTTATGTCAGAGAAGTATGAGATGTCCATGATGAGTGAACTCAAGTTCTTCCTTGGGTTGCAAATCAAGCAATCTAAGGAGGGTACTTTTGTCTCACAAACAAAGTACACCAAGGATCTCTTCAAGAAGTTCAACATGCAAGAGAGCAAAGGTATGAAAACACCCATGGCTACTAGTGGACATAATGACTTGACTAAAGATGGAGAACCTGTTGATCAAAAGGTTTATCGATCCATGATTGGTTCTCTACTATATCTATGTGCTTCTCGTCCTGACATAATGTTTAGCGTATGCATGTGTGCTCGATATCAAGCAGCCCCTAAAGAATGTCATCTTAAGGCTGTTAAAAGAATTGTGAGATATTTGATACACACACCTAACTTTGGCATTTGGTATCCTAAGAGGGCCTCTTTCGATCTTGTTGGCTATTCCGACTCGGACTATGCCGGAGACAAGGTTGATAGAAAGTCAACTTCGGGTACATGTCAATTCCTCGGTCGATCCCTTGTATCTTGGTCATCCAAGAAACAAAATTCGGTATCATTATCTACTGCCGAAGCAGAATATATTGCTGCTGGTTCGTGTTGTGCTCAGTTGCTATGGATGACACGAACGCTTAAGGATTATGGGATACATGCGAGACATGTTCCTTTGCTTTGTGACAATGAGAGTGCGATTAAGATTGGACACAATCCCGTGCAACACTCTCGCACGAAACACATTGAAGTTCGTCACCATTTTATTCGTGATCATATTGCTAAGGGTGACATTGATCTTAAGCATGTTCGTACTGACAAACAGCTTGCAGATATCTTCACAAAACCACTTGATGAGAAAGTGTTTTGTCGCTTAAGGAGTGAGTTGAACATCATTGATGCTTCAAACTTGGAGTGAAAACTCCATTGGTGCATGCAAGGCATGAGCCTAATTGACTAATCCTTGATATTTCTCTTATGATGATGATCATATGTCTTGGATACATTTGCCCCCCTTGTATTGCATCTGACTCCTTGCAGGTACTTGGATGGTCTACATTCCACAAGATTATCACACACTCAAATCTTGAGTAATCTTGTCATTGACCAAGTATCTAGCTCTTTGGGATGTTGAGTTCAAGGAACAAAATTCCACATATCCTTTTTGACACCATATACTTCTAGTACTTCACTCATGTCATCTTGGATATTCTAGAGTATTTCCTTGCTTGCCTAACCCATGTAGGAAGATGAACTATAAAATTGGAAATGGTGCTCCAACTTCACATTCTATGAGCATCAACATCAAGTTCACCTACATGAGTACGAGCAACAACAAGCCCAAGGTATGTCATTCACATCTTGAAGAAGCTTTGCTCAAAGTCATGAGTACAAGCAGCTTCAAAAGATGTGATCACATTAAATGCTTAATCGAAAAATGGCAACCCCATTTTGAGCTTAAACGATGAGTATGACCTATGATCAAATGTTCTCAATTGACTCCTAAGTCAATATACTCAAACATAGGTGACCTAGTCGCCGACCCCTGTCTAGATGAAGTACATATGTTTTGGAGTTTTTGCTATTGTCTCTTTTGATTCTCTAGTTGAGTTTTCCTTAAAAAAAAAAAACTTCATCTAGCAATCTTTTTCATTTCTGTTTCCTCTGTTCATGTGTATATCCCTTTTGGCTCTGATCAATTCCCTGAAAATCTTTTACAAACTCATTGCAAATCTTTTGAAACATTTCTTGCAAAGAGAGCTGAATTATCCCTGAATTTCCTTGAAATTAAACTCGGCGTCACCGATTCACATATTTCGGTCTGACCGAAAAGGATCTGCCCTAAGTCTCTGACTTTCGGGCTCACCGATCCACATCAACTCGGTGTCACCGATTTATATTCACCTGGATATCATCTTCTGCAGCTTACTTAAAATGATTTTCTTCGAATACTCAATTTGCTCAGTTGTGATTCTTAAGGATCCCACTTCTTTCCTTCCATCTTTCCTGCCCTTCCTGGTTTACTGTCCTTTTCGGCATTTGATGTCAAAGGGGGAGAAGATTTAGTGGGAGCTAGGGGGAGATTGGAGGATAAGAGGAGAAAAGAAAATTTAAAAGGAAAAGAAAAACAATCTTACCTTAAGGGGGAGAGGATCACATCAAAGATTTTTTTCTCTTGCTCTCACAATTGATATCTTCTGAATAGTACAATTGGTATCTTATACAACTGGTATCTTCTGAAAAACACAATTGGTATCTTATGGAAAGCAAAATCTCTCAGAGCTCATTGAAAATCTTTTAGTCTTGGGAGACATGTTTGCTAATTCAAGCTAGTGCTCAGCATGAGACACTCTTTATACATGTCATCCCTGGCTTGGTACTCTTGATGTTCTTGCTGTTGGTTGAAGGAATACTCTTGGGTTATCTAACCTTGTTTTCTCAAGCTTATTTCTTCAGGTACAATGCCAAGGAACCTCAAGGTAAGTATATGCATCTTGCAGAATGTGCATGATGGTGACTTGCTTGTGAATACTTGTTTGCAAGAAATCACCATGCACATATGCATCATCAATCACTTATCCTCATCTGCCCTGATGCATATAGCCAAGCTGCATGTAGCACATCTTGCTTTTCTCTCATGTGTGCTTGTGGTAGTCCAAAACCATAATCTATGAAAAGCTTGCACACTTGTAGGGGGAGCCTATGTACTACATGTCTGTCAAAGCCTTAATGATAATCCTGTCTTTCTTTTAGTAAGCTTTGATATCTTATTTTGTGTGTTGCCATCAATTACCAAAAAGGGGGAGATTGAAACCACATTTGCTCCCTAGGTGGTTTTGGTAATTAATGACAACATACTTTGTGGTTGGACTAATGCTTTTAACAAGTATGTTTCAGGAAAGTCAATCACTCTGGCATGGCAAAAGGACTGAAAAGGTGAACCCCTAGGATGCTAAGGAAAGGATTGGCAAAAGCTCAAGACTCCATTTTTGGTTTAGTGATCCAAGATCACATTGAGTCCATAGGAAAGCCAATACTATTAAAAGGGGATGAGGTTATGATGATGATCTGGTTGCTCAAAGTGCTTAGTGATTTATCTCTCAAACTATCAGCAATCTTTCACTCCAACATAAACCCATAAGTAATCTCGGTCCCACCGATTCCAAACTCAGTCACACCAAGATGAACCACCTCAGCCATATACCCAAACCCTAAGAATTTCGGATTTTCCGATTCCAAACTCGGTCATACCGAAATTGGTGTTGCCAAGCTTCTGTAACCTTCTGTACTCAAATCGGTGTCACCGAGATGAGAAAGTCGGTCCCACCGTGCCGGGGGAGACCTGCCTGCCGCGGACACCTATGGGGCCGGGGCCCCTTGTGAGTGCGGTACGAGGGCGGAGGGAGCACAGAGAGCAGATCGAGGCGAGCACGCGGGCGGATTTTTACCCAGCTTCGGAGCTCTCCGGAGAGATAAAACTCCTACTACTGCTTTGTGTTTGTATTTGATCTTGCTCGAGAGTGCGAGCGTATGGTGGTATTGCGCGTGTGTCGAATGGACCGAACCGGACTAGCCAAACCTCTTCTACGTGCGCATGGGCCTCCCTTTTATAGTAGGAAGGGGGCGCCAACAGGTGGCAACGTAGGAGAAAGGGGTAAAAGCGTAAAAGAGGTGGTAGTTGGAACAAGGGGAACAAAGTGAAGCTACAAAGTCGTGAACAGTGGTCTCTACCTACTTTTGACAAGGGGGGACAAGGGCATTTAATGCCCGTCGCCGTCGACCCCAAAAGCTCCCGCCCTTGCGTCTCCGCTCGCCACGGGCGATGGATCCACCACCGTGAAGTGCCACCGTGTCCCCAGGCTGCACACATCCATCCGCCACGCGTCCTCGAAAGGCCCCTGGCGGCGACGCTGGGCGGATGAGCTGAGCGCAGCACACAACAGAACCCCCGGCAAGCACCTTGCCGGGGTCTTGACCTTGCCGGGCCCGGGAGCTTGCCGGGCCCTCGCCGGGACGCACATAGCGCCGAGGCGTGTCTTCTATGATGTAATCTTCTAGCCTTCCCGGCGAGCTCCTCTCGCCGGGGCCTTGTGTGAGTAATATAACCTTGAGCCCGGGACGGCCTTCCCGGCAAGCTCCGCTTGCCGGGGTCTCGATCCTTTGTCTTGTACACTTTGTCTTTGAATGGCTCGACATGGAGTAGGAAGGTATCCGGCGAGCACGCAGACCCCGCCGCTGGAAGCTGCAAATCTGCCGTGCACACGTTGGGGTACCGAGGTACCCCTACCTTAGTACACCGGCAGAGCCCCGGCTGGGCCACACACGGTGCCGAAGCGCCGTTGGGCAGGCCCAAAACAAGGCACGGCACACGTGGCCCATCTTTGCTACCGAATCCACTTCCGCCTCTGCAGATATCCAAGAACGGCACGCGTCGATTGCGGTGTCGTGGGATGGGACGTGCCCACGTTCTTTAATGGGAAGAGCGGAACGCCCCCACTTCCCCATAAAAACAGAGGAAGCAGGAGCGGTTCCCCTCCTTCGCTTTCATTGCATCTTCTTCCTCCTCCAGAGATCCCCTTTGCGCTCCGCCTCCGCATCTCCTCCGCCGTCTCTCGCGTTTGCGGCGCCGCCGGACTCTTCGTCCTCCTTCCTCGCCGCCCCGCCATGGCCTCAAGACCGGGAAGGGAAGGCGGAGAAGACCAAGAAGGAGAAATCTGAGCAGCGGCGCGGCTTGCCTGCGCTTGAAGCGAATGTCGTCTTCCCCGCCGCTGCTCGGCGTCTGGGAACTCGAACAAGTACTACCTGTTCGGGCCAAGAAGACCAACGCGATCCTCGGACCAGAGCTCATCCGCCGCCACCAAGGACAACTACCCGGCGGGTACTACTTCTTCGCAGCCTTCTTCCACTGCGCGTCTTTGCCCCCTTTTCGATTTCTTCCGTGACATTATGAACACATACGGCTTCCACCTTCTTGATTTCACCCCAACGCCATCCTCACAATGGCGGTTTTCGCACACATGTGCGAAAACTTCATAGGGATACACCCAAACGTAGCGTTGTTTAGGCACTTCTTCACTCCTAGAGCAGAGGCCCGCAACCCCCTCTCCGGAGGAATTTCTTGGGTTTTAAATGCGCACAAGAAGGCGCCTTACTTGCCGGGAGCTCCGGCAAGTGGGAAGAGTGGCGGCAGATCGGTGCTGGGTCGTTGAAGACGAGCCGCAGCACTTCACCGCGCCAGCGCACAACTCCTATCGTCTTGGCGCCCAGGATCGAGCGATCTGGATCCGGACGACGCTCAAGCTCAACGTCGCCCTCGTCCGGATTCTCCGCTTCGAGCAGCAAAGCTGTCCGTTGCGTAAGTAGGCGCAGATTTCCTCCGCCGCCGCAGACGCCCTCCAAGACAGGAAAAGGCCGGCTGGGAGTATGGCGCGTTAGGGATATAATGAGGCTGCGCCCGGGCTGAACTTCAACTTCACGATGCTTGGAGTTGAGGGGATGGTCCGGGAACTCTTTAAATATGACCCGCCCATCCAGAGTGGTTCGAGACCTCCCGGGAGTGGTGCCCTCTGCAACAGCACAGCTCGATCGCCTTCGCCATGATGCCCGCGTGCGATTCGCACGGCGTGGAGCGCACATGGATTCCGCCCGAGTCCATAGACGTCCTCAACTTCTTCGACAACCTTGAGGAGGTGGCGAAGAACAAAGACGAGACCCGGGGGCTGACACGGGACACCACGGACCAGGAGATAGCGTACATAGCTTCTCGGGCTGAAGAGGCCGCTGCAGCCGCTGGCAGGAGAGTTCGCCTACGCCCGAGGAGGCAGAGGCTGCGGAAGCGTCCTGCCAAGCGGAGGAGGCGGAGATCTGCAGACTGCTGCAACTTCCTCCCGACGTGCTAGCCGGGGTCCCCCCCCCTGAGGCACTCCGGGATCCCTGGCATCGCGGCCGAGGCCGCGGCAAGAGGTGGCGCTGCCGGAGGGAGCGGAGACGCCAGAGGGAAAGGGGTCGCAGCGCAAGGCGCGGGGCCCAGCGAGCCAGCCGGCGAGGAGGAGGAGGACGCCGAGGCCGCCGAGGACGCCGGCGGGTCCACGGATCTTTACGACGATGACCTCTCCTCGTCGTCGGAGACCTCCCCGCCCCGGGCAAGCCCTAGGCGTTCTCCACTGAAGCGCCTCCGCAAGGCGGCGACGGAAGCGGAGGCGCAGGCCCTCCGGCAACAACCAGCTCGCCGGGCAGCGCAAGCTTCCCGGGGAGACCAAGCTGCGTCGAGGACCGCCAAGCGCCCGAGGGAGTCTTCGCCTCCCGCTCCCCGTGCCGACGCGTCCCAGGCGGAGTATGACTTCTCCGCCTTGAGCGAAGACGACGAGGAGGAACAGGAGTAAGTATCCGAGATCTTTATCTTCTCAAATTTCGCCTTGATCATTGTTGATGCCAATCTTGTTTCTTGCGTTGATTTCAGGACCTTGGCTCAGCGCGCGGCGAAGAGAGCCAAGGTGCCCGTGGTCGAAGTCGCGGACGACTCGCCCGCCGCGGCGACCGGGGACGTGCCGGAGTCAAGCTTGCCGGACCCGAGCGCTGTTCCGAGGAGCAGCCCCCAGCGCAGCCCCCAGCGTAAGTCTGGGTTCTGCACTTCGCTCGCCGGGCGTGTTTGAAGATTTTGGTCTTGTACTAATGCCTTAATGTTTCTGCCTTGGCTTGTGCAGAAGTGGAGCCACAGCTGCAGGAGCGTCCGGAGGTCGCTCCCGAGGAGCCGCAGGCCCCGCCATCCCCGCCAAGGCCGATCTCCCCGGCAAGGGAGGGCGCTCCGCCAAGGGCGGGTGCTCCGCCAAGGGTGAGTACCCCGCCAAGAGCGAGCAGCCCGGTGAGGGCGGCCACTCCGCCAAGGCGGAGCTCCCCGACGAGGGAGCCCGCCACTGACGACGTCCGCCAAGGTAGGTTCTGCAACTTGTCTCCTTTGCGTTGTCTCTTTTTGGATATTTGCTTGAACTTCTTTTGCCTTTTCTTTCTTCTAGATCCTCCTCCCCTCGAACAGATGGAGACGGAAGTCGTCACTGTCGAGGAGGAGGACGCGCAGTGCGGCGGCAGCGACGCCCCTGTCGCCGAGGACACGGCGGAGCCGCCGGGCCAAATGGGCAGGACGCTCGGCGCGGATGCCGCGGCCGGGGAGGGGGACGGCGACCACGCCGCCGACCCGGAGGCGGCGGGAGCATCAAATGCTGCGCCAGTCGCCGACTCCTCCGCCGGAGAGGAGCAGTCCGGCTACTACTTGAAAGCCCCCAACGGCGTCTTCATCCAGGTGCCGTGGGGCTCTTCGTCGCGAGCTCCCGCGGAGGGCGAGGCCTTTGATGGGGAGGTCCTTGCCTCCGCGGGCTTGAAGATCGTCGAGGGACCCAGCGGGAGCGACGGGCCCGAGGAGGAGAAGCTGCTTCACCAGCTCCTGGCCCTTTACCGGGCCAGGCAGGCGAAGCTCGCTTCCCGGGAGGCCCTCGCCGCCAAGGCCGCCGAGGAGATGGAGAAGCGCGCGGCGGAGCTCAGCGCCGCCAACCAGGCTGCTCTCCGCGAGGTGGCGGAGAAGCGCGAGCGACTCGCCGGGGAGTATGAAGAGTGGTTCTGGAGAAGGCCGAGGCGAGAGCAGCAGCGGCTCGCCGGAGTGGAGCTGTCCCGCGAGAAGGATAACTCGCCCAGCGGAAGGTCAACCTCGACGCCCACGAGGAAGACCTTGCAGCTGGGAGCAGGCCCTTGGCGGGAGCTGAAGGAGGCGAAACCGCCCGCGCTGCCGCGGAGACCGCCAAGGAGGAGCTTCGCCGCCAAGGTCGCGCAGAGCTGGAGGAGTTCTTGAAAGCGCGTGGACAAGGTCGCCAAGCTCAACACGGAGCGCGAGAAGGATGCCCACACCAACTCGAACTCCAGGTGCGTCTCTCAGAAGGGCGACGAGTTGAAGGCCGCCAAGGACTCCATCGAGGACCTTGAGCTGCAAGTCTCCGCTTGAGGACTCGCCGACGCCGCCGGGATCGGGAGACCAAGTTGAAGGAGGAGCTCATGAGGAACGAAGCTTTGATGGACAGCGCCAACAAAGCAGCCGAGCAATTCCACCGTCTTGTCGAGTTATGGACCGAGGACTTGGTGTCTTGTCGTCCGACATCGACCAGAGCTGTTGGCGCCAAGCCGGAGCATCTCATCTACTCCCGGATCCAAATCTCACCACAGCGCCAAGCTCAGCCTCTTCTTCGAGGGGATCGCGCGGCCCTTGCAAATCTGCGGAAGAAGATCCTCGCGCTTCGCCGAGGAGACTCGCCGGTGTGCACGGAACCATGGAGCGTGTCCTGACGAAGATCGTATACCGCAATCCCGGCATAAACCTCACCAACGTTCTTCGCAGCTTGCCGGCCGACGCGAACATGGAGGCTCTGAAGGAGCAGGTCGCCCACATCATTGCTAAGGTGAACAAGATCCCCAGGGTGGAGGGCGACCGCGTAGACTAGGCCTCCTTTCTCTTTATCTCTTTTTGTTGCTGCATAGGGTGTTATGAACTTATTAGCCATTGCGACAAGTTATTCCTTGCAAGATATTATCTTTATTTTGATCAATAGACGCAGTGTTATCTCCCTTGTTCGGATCCGCAACTTTGTATGCTTCAACCCTACACTTCTAGGAAACTTGCCGGCAAGGGGTCCTTGCCGCGAGCGCCGAGTGCTGAACTCGAAGCAGCCTGCTGGCCAAGGTCTTACCGGCAAGCAACCTTGCCGTGGCTAGTCGCAACGCACTTGGCTTGCTGAGCGGGCTTGAAAACGAAACAAGGGCGCGACACTTGTCGCAGCTCACTTAAATCGTTGAGCGTGCTCGAAAGCAAGATAAAGGTGCGGCTATCCACGGGTAGGTTCCTCCGAGCACAGGTTTTCCATACAAAGTGTGATCTTTCAAGGAAGGCAACTTAAAATTTAAAGTTTTGGACTGCTCAAATTCCAATAAGTTAGCTTTCATGATCCGTGCGTTCTCCGGCAAGCTTCTCTTTCTTGAACAGCACTTGGTTCATCCTCCATTTCCTTCCCCCCCGGCAAACTTGTGCGCGAGGAACGTTCCTTCTGCTTAAGATGCAAGGAAAGAGAAGAAGGAAACAAGTATATGGCCTTTCGGCGTGCTATTGTTTACCGGATATGTGTGTCGCACAAGAGATGCCAAATAACACATGCAAAATAGCAAAGAAAAGCACGGGAAAGGCAACTAGCGCAAAACATAGAAACTTTACTGATGCACGGGGTCTGCGCCCGGCTTTGTACGAGGGGTTACATGCAACAGCGGCAAGGCCTGTACAAAAGGTGGTTGCCGGAGCGGATCACGGCAACCGCGCCTTATGGGTGAAACTTGCGAAGATGCTCTATGTTCCAGGAGTTGCTCACCGGTAAGCCTTCTTCGGTCTCGAGGCGGACAGCGCCGGGCCTCGTGACTTGTCTCACCCGATAAGGGCCTTCCCACTTCAAGGTCAACTTGTTGGAATTCTTGGCGGACTGAACACGCCAAGAACAAGGTCGCCTTCCTCGAGACTCTGGCTTTGACCTTGCGGCTATGGTAGCGGCGCAAGGCCTGCTGGTATCGAGCAGCTCGTCAGCAGAGCTCGAGACGTCCCTCCTCAAGGAGCAATGCATCATCTTGCCGCGATTGCTCTTGCTCGAGCTCATCATAGCGAGCACTCGAGGAGATCCGTGATACGAGTTCCGTGGGGAGAACTGCCTCTGCTCCATAGACTAGAGCAAAAGGTGTCCGTCCGTGGCTCGATTTGGTGTCGTTCGATTGACCAAAGAGCCGCGGCAGCTCCTCTATCAATTTCTTCCGCACTTGCGCAACTTTGTCGAAAGTTCTTGTCTTGAGTCCGCGCAGACTTCAGCATTGGCCCTCTCCGCTTGACCGCTGCTCCTCGGGTGAGCAATGGCCAAAACAGACCTTGGCGCCAAGGTCTTGGACGTCTTGCATGAAGGTGCGACTAGTGAATTGTGTACCGTTGTCGGTGATAATCCTGTTAGGGATCCCGAAACGGCACACAATCGACCTGAAGAACTTGACCGCTGATTGTGCTGTCACCTTTCTCACTGGCTCCACTTCTGGCCACTTTGTGAACTTGTCGATTGCTACGTACAAGTACTCAAAGCCCCCGACAGCACGGGGGAAAGGGCCGAGGATATCGAGCCCCGCATCGAGAAGGGCCAGACAAAGGGATTGTTTGGAGAGCTTGAGCTGGTGATGAATCTGCTTTGCATGGAACCGCACGCTTCACACTTGGTTACTAGTGCAGTTGCATCTTGGAGGGCTTCTTGCCAAAAGAACCCTTGCCGGAAAGCTTTCCCGGCAAGCGCCCTTGCGCCAATGTGGTGGCCACATATGCCTCCGTGTATTTCTGCCAACAGCTTCTGTCCATCTTCCCTGGAGATGCACTTCAGTCTGACACCATTGAGCCTTCTTCTGTACAGCTCGTTATCCACTTAACCGGTACATACTTGACCGTCTGGTTATCTTCTATCTCTTCGGGTCGTCGGAAGTTCTCCGGTTTGCAAAAACGGACGATCTGCTGCGCCCATGCCGGAGCTTGGGGCTCAACGGCAAGGACTAAAGGCATGAGGGCCGCTGCGGGAACCTCAGCTTCTACGGCAAGAACCCCTGGCTCTGCCGGAGCTGAAGGTCCCCCGGCAAGCTGCCGGGGCTAGGCTTGTCGGGAACACTTGCTTCAACTGCACAGATCCGAGGATCTGCAGGAGCAAACTGTTCCTCAGCGTTCTGGTCGTTGATCTTGGGGACCTTGGCGGCGGCCTCAGGGAGACCCGCCGGCAAGTAGTCGCCGGAGACCAACTTTCTCTTCTTGGACTGCCCAATTGATGGCGTGACGGATGGTTGAGTCAGCTTGAGCAAGAAGGTTCCCGGTTCCACAGGTAACTTCATCGAAGCACACTTTGAAAGGCCATCTGCGATTTCATTCTGAGCTCTCGGGACGTGCTCCATCTGCAAACCTTCAAAGCGCTCCTCAAGCTTCCTCACTTCATCGACATAAGCTTCCATCAAAGGGCTCTGATAGCTCTTGTTAACTTGCCGGACCACCAACTGAGAATCTCCCCGCACAATCAGCTTCCTGATCCCAAGTTCGGCCGCAATCCTGAGGCCGGCGAGCAAACCTTCATATTCAGCAGTGTTGTTTGTCGCTTGCTCCCTTGGGAAGTGCATCTGGATAACATACTTGAGGTGCTCTCCGGTGGGCGCGATGAGTACCACGCCGGCACCGGCGCCTTGCAGCGAGAAGGCACCATCAAAGTACATTACCCATTCACTTGTTGCTTTTTGTACGGGTGTACTTGTCTCTTGGACTTCTTCATCGGGCGTTGGGGTCCACTCTGCTATAAATTCTGCCAAAGCTCGGCTCTGTATGGTTGAAGTACTTTCAAACTTGAGTCCAAAGCTCGACAGCTCCAGCGCCCACTCAACGATCCTGCCTGTTGCTTCTGGGTTGTGCAATATCCTCTTCAGCGGAAAGCGAGTGACCACTGTTATCTCGTGTGCCTGGAAGTAATGGCGCAGCTTTCTCGAGGCCATGAGCAGGCCGAAAAGCAGCTTTTGCACACCAGAGTATCTTGATCTAGCCCCCTGGAGAAGGGAACTTACAAAATACACTGGGCGCTGCACCATCTTCTTCCGCACCTCATCCTGTTCCTGCGCAGAGTTGTCCTTGTCGGGGCCAGAGCTTGTCGGGGCAGCCCCCTGCTTGTCGCTGGACTCGCTTGCCGGGGGTGCAACTTCCTCGTCGGACTCCCTCTCCGCTACTAACGCAGCACTAACCACCTGGTTGGTTGCCGCTAGGTATAGTAGCAACTTCTCCTGTGGTCTAGGTGCGACAAGTATTGGAGTGGAGGATAGGTACCGTTTCAAATCCTGCAGCGCTGCCTCCGCTTCCGGAGTCCATTTCATGGGACCTGCCTTTTTCAAGATTTTGAAGAAAGGTAGGGCGTGTTCTGCAGACTTTGAAATGAACCTACTGAGGGCAGCCACACAACCTGCAAGCCTTCTGACATCCTTGACTCGCTTCGGGGCTTTGATCTGCTCAATGGCTTTAATCTTGTCGGGGTTGGCTTCAATCCCCCTTTGTGACACAAAGAACCCGAGAAGCTTGCCGGAGGGAACTCCAAAGACGCACTTCTCGGGGTTCAACTTAAGCTGTATCTTGCGCAGGTTCTGAAATGTTTCTTCCAAATCTTGGATCAGCGTATCCTTGCTCTTGCTCTTCACCACGATATCATCCATGTAAGCCTCTACATTTCTGTGGATCTGTGGCTCAAAAGCAGTATACACTACCCTTGCAAATGTTGATCCTACATTCTTCAGTCCAAATGGCATGCGTATGAAGCAGTAAGTGCCACATGGAGTGATAAATGCAGTCTTCTCTTCATCCTCTTTGGCCATAAAGATCTGGTGATAGCCTGAGTATGCATCAAGAAAGCGAGCAGCTCACATCCGCAGTGGAGTCAACAATCTGGTCAATGCGCGGCAAGGGGAATGGATCCTTGGGACATGCTTTATTCACATCGGTGAAGTCTATACACAACCTCCATTTCCCATTGGCCTTGCGCATGACAACTGGGTTTGCTAACCACGTCGGATGGATCACACCTCTAACTAGGCCTGCTGCCTCTAGCTTCTTGATTTCTTTGCTGATGAATTCTTGGCGCTCCACGGCTTGCTTCCTCACTTTTTTCTTGATGGGCCGCGCATGAGGGCAAACGGCAAGCTTGTGCTCAATTACCTTCCTGGGAACACCGGGGATGTCGGATGGTTGCCATGCAAACACATCGACATTCGCCCGCAGGAAGGCAACGAGCGCGCTTTCCTATTTGCTGTCAAGCGTGGCACTGATGGTGAAGGTACCACCAGTGCCGTCCTTTTTGCGACACCTTCTTGGTTGCGGTGGAGCGGCCATTCCTTTTACTCTTGCGGTGGAGCTCGACGGGGCGTCCTGCCGCAGCGCAGCACTCCGAAGAGGTGCGGTTGCCGGAGTGGGCCCCAGAGCACTTGCCGGACTTGGTCTTCGTCTTCTTCCCCCCGGGAGCTTCAGCGGCAAGTGTATTCTTGTCGGCCGCAGCTGCCGCGTCCCGGTAGATCTTGTCGGCGCAGATAAGTGCATCCTTCTTGTCGCCGTGGACAGTGATGACGCTTATCGGCCCCGGCATCTTGAGTACGTTGTAAGCATAGTGGGAAGCTGCCATGAACTTGGCGAGGGCAGGACGGCCGAGTATTCCATTGTATGGCAACGGAATATCGGCAACGTCGAAAGTGATGCGCTCAGTCCTGAAATTGAGCTCCCCGCCAAAGGTCATCGGCAGAGTGATCTTTCCCTTTGGCTTGCTCCGCCCCGGGTTGATTCCTTGGAAAGAACCGGTCTCTTCGAGCTCGCCATCTGGAATTTGGAGTTTCTTGATCACAGCAGAGGAGATCAGGTTCAGCCCGGCCCCGCCGTCAACCAACATTTTTGTGACCTTGAGGTTGCGAATGGTGGGCGAGACCAACATTGGCAAACACCCGACCGCGGTGGTGCGGTCAGGGTGATCCTCAAGATCAAAAATGATGGGCGTGCCGGACCATTTGAGGAGCCTGCGCGACTCCATGGGCGGCTCTGCTGCATTCACCTCACGCACCCACTGCTTTAGCTGGCGGTGGGAGGTGTGCAGAGAGGCGCCACCGTCGACGCACAGGACCTCCGTGGCCTTCTGGAACTCCTGCTCGCTGTTATCCTCATCCTCCATATCTTCGTCATCGTCTTCCTCATCCTTGTCGCGGCCCCGGGGAGGTCGATCACCTTGCCGCTGCTTGGCCTTGTCGCGGCGTCCTCCCCGGCCATTGAACGGCCGCTTCTTGCTCGGTTCTCCTCCGCCACCTTGGGCCTTCTCCTTGTCGCGCCTCTCGTACTCAGCTTTTTGCTGCTCGACGAGGTACTCGACGCGCTTGCAGTTGGTGAGATCGTGGCCCTTGGTGCGGTGGATTTTGCAGTATTGCTTGTCGGAGCCGCCCTGCTTGTCGGCTGCCATAGGGCAGGCTCCTTGCCGGAGAAGCAACCCTGCGTTTGCTTGGCGGGAGCCTCCTTGCCGGGCTTCTCGGCGGCAAGCACCTCTTTCTTGTTCTTCCTTCGGTTGTTCCGCCGCCGGCTCTTGTTTGCCGGGGCGGTGTCGTCGCTATCGCTTCCTCCTGCGCCAGCATCCTCCCCGGGGAGTCTCCTCCCCTCTTCCGCGCGTGCGCACTTGTCAGCCAGAGCATAGAGCTCGCTGACATCCCGAATCTTGGTCATCGCCATCTCTTCACGCATGCGGCGGTTGCGCCGCTCGGTGGAACGCGCTGATAACCGCGGCGGGGTGGACATCGAGGATGTTGTGCTTTGCACGGCTGAAGCGTTGGATATACTTGCGCAGGGATTCTCCTTCCTTCTGGGCCAAAATGTGGAGATCGCTCTCCTGGCCGTGGGGTTTGTGGCCGCCAGTGAAGGCGCCAACAAACTGATGGCAAAGATCGGCCCAAGAAGAAATGGAGCCTTCCGGCAAGTGCATAAGCCAAGAACGAGCGTTCGCTTAAGCACGAGCGAAGTAGTTCGCCAGAATCTTCGTCGCACCCCAAAGAGCCTCGCACGCGATGGTGTAGACACCGAGGAACTCCGAGGGTGCGTCTTGCCGTCGTACTTCTCCGATCGTCGGCTTGAAGTTCTTCATCTTTGGGCCCTTTGGGCGCGCCGCAGCTCGCGGGTGAACGCAGGCAGCCTGCCACGCACGGCAAGTCGCTGGTTCCCGGCGCGTCTGCGTCGACAGCGTTCCCAGCTCTGGTCGATTGTCGCCGAAGCTTCTGGCGCCGATCGTGGTCCGGCGTCTTCTTATCGCCGATCGTCGAGGACCTGGCGTTGATCCCGACGAGCCCGCGGATCCGACGACGCCGTGGAGCCGTCGTCGGCGTTGTTCCCGCGGGACGGCGTCTTTTGCTTCTGCGGCGGGGAGTGCTCGGTGGTTGCACCCCCGGCGGTCTTGTCGCCGTTAGCCTTCGTCTTCTCAGCTTGCCGCGGCCGCGAGGTCGCCGGCTGCTGTGAAGGGTCGTTGTTGGCGAAGGCGACCAGGCTCTTGATGGTAGCCCTCCAGTCTTCGGCCTTGTCCGCCGCCGGAGGGAAGTCGAGGAGCAGTTGCGCCCTTACGAGCGCTTCTGCCGGAGTGGAGGGGAGCGGGAGCGAGCGGTGCGAGGAGCGGGTAGGCTCGGACTCTAACAGGTGTTAGAAGGAGCAGGTCTGCCCGGCGCTTTCGCTTTGCTCGTGTCGAGACGTTGGCCCGAGCATCCCGCGAGCCTCCGGCGTGTCCTTGCCCAAAGAAAGCGGATACCACCTCCCGTGGTATGGCGCTGCTGGGTTGTCGTGCGCTGAGATGGACGTGGATCCACGGAGACCGAAGCACGGTCATCCGTCCTGTCCTTGGATCTGGTGGCGCCGCGAGTGTCTTCGCCGGCGACCACCCTTTCGACGGCGTCTCCTCCGCCCACCGTTGGCTCCGGTGGCGGTGGATGAGACGCAGCCGGGCCTGCGACCTCCGAAGCCTTCTTCTTTGGGGCCATGGCGTAGTTATTGACGAAGTTGCTGATGAAATTGGAGAGGTTGATGACGAGCGCGCCCGCGCGGACGCCGGATCAGGTCCGCACAACCTCGACGCCCCCTACCTGGCGCGCCAAAGATGCCGGGGGAGACCTGCCCGCCGCGGACACCTATGGGGCCGGGGCCCCTTGTGAGTGCGGTACGAGGGCGGAGGGAGCACAGAGAGCAGATCGAGGCGAGCACGCGGGCGGATTTTACCCAGCTTCGGAGCTCTCCGGAGAGATAAAACTCCTACTGCTGCTTTGTGTTTGTATTTGATCTTGCTCGAGAGTGCGAGCGTATGGTGGTATTGCGCGTGTGTCGAATGGACCGAACCGGACTAGCCGAACCTCTTCTACGTGCGCATGGGCCTCCCTTTTATAGTAGGAAGGGGGTGCCAACAGGTGGCAACGTAGGAGAAAGGGGTAAAAGCGTAAAAGAGGTGGTAGTTGGAGCAGTCTTGGGGAACAAAGTGAAGCTACGGTCGTGAACAGTGGTCTCTACCTACTTTTGACAGTGGGGGACAAGGGCATTTAATGCCCGTCGCCGTCGACCCCAAAAGCTCCCGCCCTTGCGTGTCCGTCTGCCACGGCGATGGATCCACCACCGTGAAGTGCCACCGTGTCCCCGGGCTGCCAGCCATCCGCCACGCGTCCTGGAAAGGCCCTGCATGCGGCGTGGGCGGATGAGCTGGAGCGCAGGCACACAGCGCAACCCTCCCGGCAAGCACCTTGCCGGGGTCTTGACCTTGCCGGGCCCAGGAGCTTGCCGGGCCCTCGCCGGGACGCACATAGCGCCGAGGCGTGTCTTCTATGATGTAATCTTCTAGCCTTCCCGGCGAGCTCCTCTCGCCGGGGCCTTGTGTGAGTAATATAACCTTGACCCCGGGACGGCCTTCCCGGCAAGCTCCGCTTGCCGGGGTCTCGATCCTTTGTCTTGTACACTTTGTCTTTGAATGGCTCGACATGGAGTAGGAAGGTATCCGGCGAGCACGTGGTAGACCCTGCTGGAAGTCAGAATGCCGTGCACAAGTTGGGGTACTGAGGTACCCCTACCTTAGTACACCGACACACCGAGATTGGCAAACCCTAGACTTTGGAAGAATCGGACTAACCGAGATTGTATTTTCGGTCCCACCGAAAATCCCAACGTTCACAAGATTTGAACTTTCGGTCTCACCGAGTTGTCAACTTTGGTCTGACCGAGATTGGTCAAATGTGTGTAACGGTTGGATTTTGTGTGGAGGCTATAAATACCCCTCCACCTCCTCTTCATTCGTGGAGAGAGCCATCAGAAAGAATTACCACTCCTACCTTACATTTCTGAGAAGAAAACTACCTACCCTTGTGTTGAGATCAAGTTGCTCCACTCCCACCATATGAAACTTGATTTCTAGCCTTCCCAAGTTGCTTTCCACTCAATCCTTTATTCCACCATAGCCAAATCAGTGAGGAGAGTTGAGTGTTGGGGAGATTATCATTTGAAGCACAAGAGCAAGGAGTTCATCATCACCAACACCATCTATTACCTTTTGGAGGGTGGTGCCTCCTAGATTGGTTAGGTGTCGCTTGGGAGCCTCCGTCAAGATGTGGAGTTGAACCAAGAAGTTTGTAAGGGCAAGGAGATCGCCTACTTCGTGAAGATCTACCCCGAGTAAGGCTAGTCCTCCGTGGGCGTAAGCCATGATGGCATAGACAAGGTTGCTTCTTCGTGGACCCTTCGTGGGTGGAGCCCTCCGTGGACTCTCGCAGCCGTTACCCTCCGTGGGTTGAAGTCTCCATCAACGTGGATTGACGATAGCACCACCTATCGGAACCACGAGAAAAATCTCCGTGTCTCCAAATTGCGTTTGCTCTTCACAATCTCTCCCTTACTATTTATGCAATTTACTTTCCGCTGCCCCATACTCTAGAATTGCATGTGTAGTATGTTGCTCGACTTGTATGCATGATGCTTGACTTGATCTTCATTGTGAACTTGCTAAAAACTTATGTTAATCAAAAGGCATAAACTTTTATCTTGTCAAGTTGTCTAATCACCCCCCCCTCTAGACACTCTTGCCTTCAACGATCCTACAAGGACTCTACCAAATAGAAGCCCTGCCCGTCGGCGAACTAGCCGAACTCACGATACAACAGTTAGGGATTAAAGAAGGCTGCGACGAACACTCAGGTGGTCTCCATTACGAGCATTAAATTCAATTACATACACCAATTCTGCAGCTTATCCCTGAAGGCGGACATGTTAATTTAGTCCGAATCCCTTGCTTACCGCACTATTTGTATCAGTCCGCTTTATTAGCAGACCTTCTGTCATAAATAACGCAACACTTCCCTTTTTGCAAGTTTACTACCTTTTCATGGCAATTGCGTTATCCTTTACAAATGTTCACTATATGACATATTGCACCCGTACACTTTAGTGCGGTCGAATACACCAGGGCTTCATTCCCCATATTACGGTGTGATTAAGTCCGAACACTTTCACAAGTGCGGCACCCCGAACTTATAGCATTATATGAATCAGCTCCGAATCATGTCTTGGGTCAATAGTTGGGTTTGCCCGGCTCCTATGTTTTGGTGCCTTACGTTCCGTTCCGTCGGCTAAGGTAGCACTAGGAGAACCACTGCGATTGCGCCCCGGTTTGGCCGGGTTAACGCCTCAGTGGAGAAAGCTAAAACTGTTCGAGAGGTCTTTTCGGGTCCCTAAAGACTCATGCAGCTTCGAGCGAAGTTTCGGATGATGTCCGACGAAGGCGTGGATAGCGCCCCGGATTCGGTCTTCCGAATACCAGGGGCTTCGCTGAAATTTAAAATTATAGAATTCTATGGCTAAGTGAGAGTGTTCAAGCATTATAAGTCCGGTCGCCTTGTTCGTCGTGTTGGCGCCTCCTAGATGGACCCAAAGATGGGAACAAGAGTGCTCAAGTTTATCACCGAACACCCCAAAGACTCGTGGCTTGGGGGCTGAAGCCAACGACTTGCCATCTCTCGATTTAACAAACGGCCGCACAGAAGGTAATATTTTAAATTAAACAAAGCGTTGCTCATAGCGCATATAAACGAAGTTTTCGGCGCACAGGATAAACACACAACGTGTTCACTGAAGGATTACATTAAGGGGACACTCATCCGCGATATCGCGGGCTCCCTTCAGGACAACTTTATAATAACGCTCCGGCGTACGGTGCTCCTTGCCCGGCGGCGGCGGATCCGTGAGAAGCTTCTCCGCATCCAGCTTGCCCCATTGCACCTTTATGCGGGCAAGGGCTCGACGAGCGCCTTCAATGCAGGCGGATCGCTTGATCACATCCAACCTTGGGCACGCATCAACTAGCCGCCGCACTAGGCCAAAGTAGCTGCCAGGCAGGGCCTGCCCGGGCCACAGCCGGACTGTGAGGCCCTTCATGGCCTCCTCAGCTACCTTGTGGAGTTCGACCAGCTGCTTCAGCTGGTCGCTTGGGGGCACCGGATGGCCGGCCTCAGCGTACTGAGACCAGAAGACCCTCTCCGTTGAGCTCCCCTCCTCGCCACGATAGAACGCAGCGGCATCGGGCGCACTACGCGGCAGATCCGCAAATGCCCTTGGAGAGCTCCGAATTCGGGTAAGTATCCGGTAATTTACATTAACATGCTTGCTCTGCATGAAAAACGCCTTACCTGCTGCTATCTTCCTCATATCCTCTATTTCCATACGGACCCTCTGGGCCTCGGCCTTGGCGGACTCGGCCCCATCGAGAGCCGAGGCAAGCTCGGACTCTCGGGTCTTGGAGTCACGCTCCAAACTCTCATGCTTTTTCATGAGAGCCTGGAGCTCTTGCCGAACTTCCGCCACTAGCGCCGCTTGCTTTTCTTGCTCAGTCCGTTCCGTGGCCGCATTGCGTTCGGCCACGGACACGGCATCCTTGAGGGCTGCCACCTCGTTAGTGGCCCCTGCATTGCACATATTACCCTTGTTAATCTTGTTTGCAACCAAAACCCTTTTTTGTAAGGTGCATATTTAAAGTGGTGTTATTCACCTTCTTTTTCCTTGAGCTGCCTCTTGGCATGGCCGAGCTCTTGCTCCGACCGCTCAAGGTCCTTCTTCAGCGCCTCGACCTCCATTTGTCAATGCGGCAGAGGTTAACAAATGCGCCTGCAAACCCATATTGACATATTTTAGAAACCTCACGATATCTTGTTAAAGATCCTTAGTCCGCTTTTCTTTCCAACACCGGACTAAGCATCGAGGCTCTTGTCTATGCGGTATTATATTGCTTGATTTTAAACTTCTTACCTCAAAGCTTTGTTAGAAGGCTGTTGCAGGCTTCGGTCAGCCCGCCCTTGGCGGCTGGACCTTCTCAATCACCGCACTCATGAGAGTGCGGTGTTCTTCCTGATGGAGGCGCTTTGGCGCCTCCAGCAGGTTGTCCGGTGCCTCCGGTTGGATGGAGGCCGCCGGCATCACGGTCCTGCCCCTCCTTCGAGGGGGCTGCTCGCCGACTCGAACCGCCACGGGTTCCGGAGTAGAGTTCGGCACAAAGTCCGGAGGCTGCCTGACGGCGCCCGGGCCTCCTCTGGCGCGTCCCCTACGGGATTCCGCCTCGTCGTCTTCGGCGCGAGGGGTAGAGGCGGTCGGGATGGAATTCACATCCGACGGCGCCAACGACCCGCTCATTGAGTCGGGGAAGTCGTCACCCGCCGGACTACAGAAACAGTGCGGCATTAGAGGGACACTGCGTGACAGGTTATAATATGGCATATGAATGATCCGGATACTTACGATCTTGCCGGACGCCGGGCCCTCGGAGGCCACTCTTCCTCGCCAACGCTGATGTTGGCGAAACTGTCCGGGGGGATGGTTCTCCCCCTCTTGGACCCTTCGGCCGCCCCGATTGGGGAGGCCTTCCTCTTCTTCTCTCCCTCCTCCGGGAGAGAGTATTCCTCCTCCTCCTCCTCGTCTTCGGGGGAGGAGTCCTCGTCGTCGTCGTCAGACGCTTGATTGCGGGAACTATTTTGAGTCCCCGCGGCCACCTTCTTGGCCTTCTTCTCCGGCACCACGTACGGTACCGGGACCAGCAGCCTCGCTAAACGGGCATTCACTGGTTCTTCTAGCATGGGAGCCAGGCTAATAAGCAGCTCGGCCTTCTCCATCCATTCCTGTCAAAGGAAGAGGTCGATTAAAAACCTCGCTAGAGTCAATCTAATTACTACAAGTGTCCCGTAATGGGGTCGAATCACTTACCCGTCGACGGAGATCGCAAGCTGAATCCGGGTCTTGATCGCGGATGCGGCGCATCAGCGCTCTTGAACGGCACCCTCCGTGCCCCTTCAGATGTTGTATCAAGAGCCCGCTCAACGTCTGGTGCTGTTCGGATTAAACTCCCACAGATTAAATGCCCTTTCTTGGCATGGGAGAATCCGCAGGAGGAGCATGACTGACCACGTCGACGAGCCGGAGCCCATTGCTCACCAGCTTCTTAATGCAGGTTCAAGTCCGTCACCTCCACCGGTCGCCCCATCGCAAACCCTTCTCTTTCAGGAGGTGAGCTGCATGGGGATTCCAGATCTAAATTCGGGGGCCGCCGCCCATGTAGGTTCGCGCGGCTCGGTGATATAGAACCACCCCGATTGCCACCCCTTGACGGAGTCCACGAAGGTCCCTTCTACCCAAGGGACGTTGGGCAACTTGCCCAACATAGTGCCTCCGCATTCCGCTTGCGTCCCCTTCACAACCTTCGGCTTGACGTTGAAGGTCTTGAGCCACAGGCCGAAGTGGGGCCGAATGCAGAGAAAGGCCTCACACACGACGATAAACGCCGAGATGTTGAGGACGAAATTCGGCGCCAGATCGTGGAAATCCAGGCCGTAGTAGAACATGATCCCCCGGACGAATGGATGGGCGGGAAGCCCAGTCCAGCGGAGGAAGTGGGGAGGAAAACAACCTCTCGTGAGGTCCTGGGTCGAATGAGCTGCCTGCGTCCGGGCAGCCGATCTGCGATGTTTCCGGAAGGTATTCGCGTCGCACAGCAGCTTGGTGATGTCCTCCTCCTTGGCGGTGGAGGTCATCCACTTGCCTCCCCCTCCGGACATGTTCGGAGAAGGGTCGAGGCGGAATGCGCGAGCTTGAGCGTTGGAGCTTGGGTTCGCAGGGATGGATGAGCAAAGGAGGAAGAAGGCGTAGGTGAGAAGGTAAAACCTTATCCCTTATATATAGGCGGACAAAACTATGCGTCCCTCACCGGCCTGGTAAAACTCGCTTATCTCCCAAGCGCCACCATCAATGGCGCGGTTGGGTTACCCACGCACGTATTGATGAGAATCCCGGAAAAAGGGGAACACGATCTCTGCTTTGACAGGACGTGCCAAGGAAACCGCTTCGCTAAACGTGCCGAAGTGGTACAGTAATTCAAAACGAGGGCTTGGTGCCGGCATGATGTCATGCCGCATAATACGTCAGCAGATTGGATCGGTGTATATGTTTTATTCTCTCTACAATGGAATGTGGAAATTATTTTGCAGAGCCGGACACTATCCTGGTGTTCATTATCTTCTCTGGATTATTCAAGGGAGGAACCCGCCTTGCAATCCCAACATTATGCACGCCGGACTTATCGTCATTGAAGACTGGTTCAGGGGCTACTGAGGGAGTCCTGGACTAGGGGGTGTCCGGATAGCCGGACTATCAATATCTGCCCGGACTCCCAGACTACGAAGATAGAATATTGAAGACTCCGGCTCGTGTCCGGAAGGTACTTTACTTGGCGTGGAAGGCAAGCTTGGCAATACGGATATGTAGATCTCCTACCATTGTAACCGACTCTGTGTAACCCTAGCCTCTCCGGTGTCTATATAAACCGGAGGGCTGTAGTCCGTAGGACACAACATTACATCTCAACAATCATACCATAGGCTAGCTTCTAGGGTTTAGCCTCATTGATCTCGTGGTAGATCTACTCTTGTACTACCCATATCTTCAATATTAATCAAGCAGGACGTAGGGTATTACCTCCATCGAGAGGGCCTGAACCTGGGTAAAAACATTGTGTCCCTCGTCTCCTGTTACCATCCGCCTAGACGCACAGTTCGGGACCCCCTACCCGAGATCCGCCGGTTTTGACACCGACAGGGGGTGATTAGACACTCAACACACAAAGTTGGCAGTTTTTAAGTTTTTCAAGTTTGGGTGGAGTTTAAGCATAAGTTTCCATTCACAATACAAATCAAGCAAGCATGCGAAGAGTATATAAGCAGCGAAAAGTAAAGCATGCAACTTGCAAGAAAGTAAAGGGATGGGATTATAGTGTGCAAACGCAATTGGAGACACGGATGTTTTTGTCGTTGTTTCGATAGGTGGTGCTATCGTACATCCACGTTGATGGAGACTTCAACCCACGAAGGGTAACAACTGCGCGAGTCCATGGAGGGCTCTACCCACGAAGGGTCCACGAATAAGCAACCTTGTCTATCCCACCATGGCCATCGCCCACGAAGGACTTGCCTCACTAGGGTAGATCTTCACGAAGTAGGCGATCTCCTTGCCCTTACAAACTCCTTGGTTCACTCCACAATCTTGTCGGAGGCTTCCAAGTGACACCTAACCAATCTAGGAGACACCACTCTCCAAAAGGTAATAGATGGTTGTTGATGATGAACTCGTTGCTCTTGTGCTTCAAATGTTAGTCTCCCCAACACTCAACTTACTCTCATAGGATTGGATTTGGTGGAAAGATGATTTGAGTGGAAAGCAACTTGGGGAAGGCTAGAGATCAAGATTCATATGGTTGGATTGGAATATCTTGGTCTCAACACATGAGTAGGTGGCTCTCTCTCAGAAAATGGGTAATGGAAGTGTAGGCACGATCTGATGGCTTCCCTCACGAATGAGGAGAGGGTGGAGGGGTATATATAGCCTCCACACAAAATCTAACCGTTACACAAATTATACCAAACTTGGTGGGACCGAATCAGAAAACTCGGCCGGACCGATTCAGTATATGTGACTATTAGGCAATTTTGGTGGGACCGATATGATCAACTCGGTGGGACCGATGTGCAGGGGTTACGGTAAAACCTCATCTCGGTTTGACCAATCACACAACTCGGTGGGACCGATTTGGTAATAAGCAAAACATCGAGTTGGTCAGGAAAACTCGGTGTGACCCATTAGACAACAGAAAGTTTGCATTGCAGACTCGGTGGGACCGATCACTCATCTCGGTTAGACCGAAACGTTACAAAGGGAAATAGAGAGTTTGCAACCCCATCTTGGTGAGACCTGAAGAAAATATGCCCTAGAGGCAATAATAAAGTTATTATATATTTCCTCATATCATGATAAATGTTTATTATTCATGCTAGAATTGTATTAACTGGAAACATAATACATGTGTGAATATATAAACAAACAGAGTGTCACTAGTATGCCTCTACTTGACTAGCTTGTTAATCAAAGATGGTTATGTTTCCTAACCATGAACAAGGAGTTGTTATTTGATTAACAAGGTCACATCATTAGTTGAATGATCTGATTGACATGACCCATTCCGTTAGCTTAGCACACGATCGCTTAGTATGTTGCTATTGCTTCCTTCATAACTTATACATGTTCCTATAACTATGAGATTATGCAACTCCGCTTACGGAGGAACACTTTGGTGCTACCAAACGTCACAACGAATCGGGTGATTATAAAGGAGTACTACAGGTGTCTCCAAAGGCAGATGTTGGGTTGGCGATTTCGAGATTAGGTTTTGTCACTCCGATAGTCGGAGAGGTATCTCTGGGCCCTCTCGGTAATACACATCACTTAAGCCTTGCAAGCATTACAACTAATGAGTTAGCTGTGAGATGATGTATTACAGAACGAGTAAAGAGACTTGCCGGTAACGAGATTGAACTAGGTATTGGATACCGACGATCGAATCTCGGGCAAGTAACATACCGATGACAAAGGGAACAACGGATGTTGTTATGCGGTCTGACCGATAAAGATCTTCGTAGAATATGTAGGAGCCAATATGGGCATCCAGGTCCCGCTATTGGTTATTGACCAAGAATAGTTCTAGGTCATGTCTACATTGTTCTCGAACCGTAGGGTCCGCACGCTTAAGGTTTCGATGATGCTTATATTATGAGTTTATGAGTTTTGATGTACCGAAGGAGTTCGAGTCCCGGATGAGATCGGGGACATGACGAGGAGTCTCGAAATGGTCGAGACGTAAAGATCGATATATTGGACGACTATATTCGAGTTCGGAAAGGTTCCGAGTGATTCGGTATTTTTCGAGTACCGGGAGTTACGGGAATACGGGGAAGAGTATTGGGCCTTAATGGGCTTTAGTGGGAAGGAGCCAGAGGAGGCGCGCCCCTCCCAAGCCCAGTCCGAATTGGACAAAGGGTTTGGGGCGCGGCCCCTCTTCCTTCCTTCTCCACTTCCCTCTTTCCCCCTTGACCTAGTTGGACTAGGAAAGAAGGAATCCTACTCCCGGTGGGAGTAGGACTCCTGGCGCGCCTCCTCCTAGGGCCGGCCTCCTCCTCCCTCCCTCCTTTATATACGGGGCAGGGGCACCCCATAGACACACAAGTTGATCTACGGATCGCCCTTAGCCGTGTGCGGTGCCCCTTCCACCATATTCCACCTCGGTCATATCGTCGCAAAGCTTAGGCGAAGCCTGCGCCGTAGAACATCAAGATCGCCACCACGCCGTCGTCTTGACGGAACTCTCCTCGACACTCGGCTGGATCGGAGTTCGAGGGACGTCATCGAGCTGAACGTGTGCTGAACTCGAAGGTGCCGTACGTTCGGTACTTGGATCGGTCGGATCGTGAAGACGTACGACTACATCAACCGCGTTGTGCTAACGCTTCCGCTTACGGTCTACGAGGGTACGTGGACAACACTCCCCCTCTCGTTGCTATGCCATCACCATGATCTTGCGTGTGCGTAGGAATTTTTTTGAAATTACTATGTTCCCCAACAGTGGCATCCGAGCCTAGGTTTTATGCGTTGATGTTATATGCACGAGTAGAACACAAGTGAGTTGTGGACGATATAAGTCATACTGCCTACCAGCATGTCATACTTTGGTTCAGCGGTATTGTGAGATGAAGCGGCCCGGACCGACATTACGCGTACGCTTACGCGAGACTGGTTTCACCGCTACGAGCACTCATTGCTTAAAGGTGATCGGCGGGTGTCTGCTCTCTCACTTTAGTTGAACTGAGTGTAGCTACGCCCGGTCCTTGTGAAGGTTAAAACGGAGTCTATTTGACAAACTATCGCTGTGGTTTTGATGCGTAGGTAAGAACGGTTCTTGCTAAAGCCCATAGCAGCCACGTAAAATTTGCAACAACAAAGTAGAGGACGCCTAACTTGTTTTTGCAGGGCATGTTGTGATGTGATATGGTCAAGACGTGATGCTATATTTTATTGTATGAGATGATCATGTTTTGTAACCGGTTATCGGCAATCGGCAGGAGCCATATGGTTGTCGCTTATTGTATGAAATGCAATCGCTTGTAATGCTTTACTTTATCACTAAGCGGTAGCGATAGTCGAGAAGCATAAGATTGGCGAGACGACAACGATGCTACGATGGAGATCAAGGTGTCGCTACCGGTGACGATGGTGATCATGATGGTGCTGCAGAGATGGAGATCACGAAGCACAAGATGATGATGACCATATCATATCACTTATATTGATTTGCATGTGATGTTTATCTTTATGCATCTTATCTTGCTTTGATTGACGGTAGCATTATAAGATGATCTCTCACTAAATTATCAAGAAGTGTTCTCCCGAGTATGCACCGCTGCCAAAGTTCGTCGTGCCCGCACACCACGTGATGATCGGGTGTGATAAGCTCTCGTCCATCTACAACGGGTGCAAGACAGTTTTGCACACGCGAATACTCAGTTAAACTTGACGAGCCTAGCATATGCAGATATGGCCTCGGAACACGGAGACCGAAAGGTCGAGCGTGAATCATATAGTAGATATGATCAACATAAGATGTTCACCATTGAAAACTACTCCATCTCACGTGATGATCGGTTATGGTTTAGTTGATTTGGATCACGTGATCACTTAGATGACTAGAGAGATGTCTGTCTAAGTGGGAGTTCTTAAGTAATATGATTAATTGAACTTAAATTTATCATGAACTTAGTCCTGGTAGTATTTTGCAAATTATGTTGTAGATCAATAGCTCGCGTTGTTGCTTTCATATGTTTGTTTTTTGATATGTTCCTAGAGAAAATTGTGTTGAAAAATGTTAGTAGCAATGATGCGGATTCGATCCGTGATCGGAGGTTTATCCTCATTGCTGCACAGAATAATTATGTCCTTAATGCACTGCTAGGTGACAGACCTATTGCAGGAGCAGATGCAAACGTTATGAACGTTTCGCTAGCTCAATATGATGACTACTAGATAGTTTAAGTGCACCATGCTTAACAACTTAGAATCGGGACTTCAAAGATGTTTTGAACATCATGGACCATATGAGATGTTCCAGGAATTAAAGTTAATATTTCAAGCAAATACCCGAGTTGAGAGATATGAAATCTTCAACAAGTTCTATAGCTAAAAGATGGAGGAGAATCGCTCAACTAGTGAGCATGTGCTCAGATTGTCTGGGTACTTCAATCGCTTGAATCAAGTGGGAGTTAATCTTCCAGATAAGATAGTGATTGATGAATTCTCTAGTCACCATCACCAAGTTAGTAGAACTTCGTGATGAACTATAGTATGCAAGGGATGATGAAAATGATTCCCAGTTTTCATGATGATGAAATCGATGAAGGTAGAATTCAAGAAAGAACATCAAGTGTTGATGATTAACAAGACCACTAGTTTCAAGAAAAGGGCAAAGGGTTAGAAGGAACTTCAAGAAGAACGGCAAGCAAGTTGTTGCTCAAGTGAAGAAGCCCAAGTCTGGACCTAAGCCCGAGACTAAGTGCTTCTACCGCAAAGGACTGGTCATTTGGAAGCGAACTACCCCAAGTATTTGGCGGATAAGAAGGATGGCAAAGTAAACAAAGGTATATTTGATATACATGTTATTGATGTGTACTTTACTAGTGTTTATAGCAACCCCTCGGTATTTGGTACTGGTTCGCCACTAAGAGTAGTAACTCAAGCGGAGTTGCGAATAAAATGAAACTAGTTAAGGGTGAAGTCACGATGTGTGTTGAAAGTAGTTTCAAGATTGATATGATCATCATCGCACACTCCCTATACTTTCGGGATTAGTGTTGAACCTAAATGTTATTTGGTGTTTGCGTTGAGCATGAATATGATTTGATCATGTTTATTGCAATACGGTTATTCATTTAAGTAAGAGAATAAACTGTTGTTCTGTTTACATGAATAAAACCTTATATGGTTACACACCCAATGAAAATGGTTCATTGGATCTCGATCGTAGTGATACACATATTAATAATGTTGAAACCAAAAGATGCAAAGTTAATAATGATAGTGCAACTTATTTGTGGCACTGCCGTTTAGGTCATATTGGTAAAGCGCATGAAGAAACTCCATGCTTGATGGGATTTTGGAATCACTTGATTATGAATCACTTGATGCTTGCGAACCATGCCTCATGGGCAAGATGACTAAGACTCCGTTCTCCGGAACAGTGGAGCGAGCAACTGACTTATTGGAAATAATACATACTGATGTATGCGATCCAATGAGTGTTAAGGCTCATGGCGGGTATCGTTATTTTCGACCTTCACAGATGATTTGAGCAGATATGGGTATATCTACTTGATGAAACATAAGTCTGAAATAGTTGAAAGGTTCAAAGAATTTCAGAGTGAAGTGGAAAAATCATCGTAACAAGAAAATAAAGTTTCGTGATCCGATCACGGAGACGAATATTTGAGTTACGAGTTTGGTCTTCAATTAAAACAATGTGGAATAGTTTCACAGCTCACGCCACCGAACACCACAATGTTATGGTGTGTCCAAACATCGTAACCGCACTTTATTGGATATAGTGCAATCTATGATGTTTCTTACCGATTTACCAATATCGCTTTGGGATCATGCATTAGAGACAGCTGCATTCACGTTAAATAGGGCACCATCTAAATCCGCTGAGACGACACTATATGAACTGTGGTTTAGCAAGAAACCAAAGTTGTCGCTTCTTAATGTTTGGGGCTGCGATGCTTATGTGAAAAGTTTCATCCCGATAAGCTCGAACCCAAATCGAGAAGTACATCTTCATAGAATACCCAAAGGAAATTGTTGGGTACACCTTCTATCACAGATCCGAAGGCAAGATATTCGTTGTTTAAGATGGATCCTTTCTAGAGAAGGAGTTTCTCTCGAAAGAAGTGAGTGGGAGGAAAGTAGAACTTGATAAGGTAATTGTACCTTCTCCCTTATTGGAAAGTAGTTCATCACGGAAATCTGTTCCTGTGACTACTACACCAATTAGTGAGGAAGCTAATGATGATGATCATGTAACTTCAGATCAGTTACTACCGAATCTCGTAGGTAAACCAGAGTGAGATCCGCACCAGAGTGGTACGGTAATCCTGTTCTGGAAGTCATGTAACTAGACCATGATGAACCTACGAACTATGAGGAAGCGATGATGAGCCCAGATTCCGCAAAATGGTTTGAGGCCATGAAATCTGAGATATGATCCATGGATGAGAACAAAGTATGGACTTTGATGGATTTGCCCGATGATCGGCAAACCATAGAAAATAAATGGATCTTCAAGAGGAAGACGGACGTTGATAGTAGTGTTACTATCTACAAAGCTCGACTTGTTGCAAAAAAGGTTTTCGACAAAGTTCAAGATGTTGACTACAATGAGATTTTCTCAAGCAGAAGCGATGCTTAAGTCTGTCCGAATCATGTTAGCAATTGCCACAATTTATGAAATTTGGCAAATGGATGTAAAAACTGCATTCCTGAATGGTTTTCTGGAGGAAGAGTTGTATATGATGCAACCAGAAGGTTTTTTCGATCCAAAGGGAGCTAACAAAGTGTGCAAGCTCCAGCGATCCATCTATGGACTGGTGCAAGCATCTCGGAGTTGGAATATACGCTTTGATGAGTTGATCAAAGCATATAGTTTTGCATGCACTTATGGTGAAGCCTGTATTTACTAGAAAGTGAGTGGGAGCACTACAGCATTTCGATAAGTATATGTGAATGACATATTGTAGATCGAAATAATGTAGAATTATTCTGCAAAGCATAAAGGAGTGTTTGAAAGAAGTTTTTCAAAGAAAGACCTCGGTGAAGCTGCTTACATATTGAGCATCAAGATCTATAGAGATAGATCAAGATGCTTGATAAGTTTTTTCAATGAGTACATACCTTGACAAGATTTTGAAGTAGTTCAAAATGGAACAGTCAAAGAAAGAGTTCTTGCATGTGTTACAAGGTGTGAAATTGAGTAAGACTCAAAACCCGACCACGGCAGAAGATAGAAAGAGAATGAAAGTCATTCTCTATGCCTTGGCCATAGGTTCTATAAAGTATGCCATGCTGTGTACCAAATCTATTGTATACCCTGCACTGATTTTGGCAAGGGAGTACAATAGTGATCTAGGAGTAGATCACTGGACAGCGGTCAAAATTATCCTTAGTGGAATAAGGATATGTTTCTCGATTATGGAAGTGACAAAAGGTTCGTCGAAAGGGTTACATCGATGTAAGTTTTGACACTGATCCGATGACTCTAAGTCTCGATCTAGATACATATTGAAAGTGGGAGCAATTAGCTAGAGTAGCTTCGCGAGCATTGTAGACATAGAAAAATTGCAAAATACATAACGGATCTGAATGTGAAAGACCCGTTGACTAAGACTCTCTCACAAGCAAAACATGATCACACCTTAGTACTCTTTGGGTGTTAATCACATAGCGATGTAAACTAGATTACTGAATCTAGTAAACCCTTTGGGTGTTGGTCACATGGCGATGTGAACTATGGGTGTTAATCACATGATGATGTGAACTATCGATGTTAATCACATGGTGATGTGATCTAGATTATTGACTCTAGTGCAAGTGGGAGACTGAAGAAAATATGCCCTAGAGGCAATAATAAAGTTATTATATATTTCCTCATATCATGATAAATGTTTATTATTCATGCTAGAATTGTATTAACTGGAAACATAATACATGTGTGAATATATAAACAAACAGAGTGTCACTAGTATGCCTCTACTTGACTAGCTTGTTAATCAAAGATGGTTATGTTTCCTAACCATGAACAAGGAGTTGTTATTTGATTAACAAGGTCACATCATTAGTTGAATGATCTGATTGACATGACCCATTCCGTTAGCTTAGCACACGATCGTTTAGTATGTTGCTATTGCTTCCTTCATGACTTATACATGTTCCTATAACTATGAGATTATGCAACTCCCGTTTACCGGAGGAACACTTTGGGTGCTACCAAACGTCACAACGTAACTGGGTGATTATAAAGGAGTACTACAGGTGTCTCCAAAGGCGAGATGTTGGGTTGGCGATTTCGAGATTAGGTTTTGTCACTCCGATAGTCGGAGAGGTATCTCTGGGCCCTCTCGGTAATACACATCACTTAAGCCTTGCAAGCATTACAACTAATGAGTTAGCTGTGAGATGATGTATTACGAACGCGAGTAAAGAGACTTGCCATGAACGAGATTGAACTAGGTATTGATACCGACGATCGAATCTCGGCAAGTAACATACCGATGACAAAGGAACAACGATGTTGTTATGCGGTCTGACCGATAAAGATCTTCAGAGAATATGTAGGAGCCAATATGGGCATCCAGGTCCCGCTATTGGTTATTGACCAAGAATAGTTCTAGGTCATGTCTACATAGTTCTCGAACCGTAGGGTCCGCACGCTTAAGGTTTCGATGATGCTTATATTATGAGTTTATGAGTTTTGATGTACCGAAGGAGTTCGAGTCCCGGATGAGATCGGGGACATGACGAGGAGTCTCGAAATGGTCGAGACGTAAAGATCGATATATTGGACGACTATATTCGGAGTTCGGAAAGGTTCCGAGTGATTCGGTATTTTTCGAGTACCGGGAGTTACGGGAATACGGGGAAGAGTATTGGGCCTTAATGGGCTTTAGTGGGAAGGAGCCAGAGGAGGCGCGCCCCCTCCCAAGCCCAGTCCGAATTGGACAAAGGGTTTGGGGCGCGCCCCCTCTTCCTTCCTTCTCCACTTCCCTCTTTCCCCCTTGACCTAGTTGGACTAGGAAAGAAGGAATCCTACTCCCGTGGGAGTAGGACTCCCTTGGCGCCCTCCTCCTAGGGCCGGCCTCCTCCTCCCTCCCTCCTTTATATACGGGGCAGGGGCACCCATAGACACACAAGTTGATCTACGGATCGCTCCTTAGCCGTGTCGGTGCCCCTTCCACCATATTCCACCTCGGTCATATCGTCATAAGCTTAGGCGAAGCCTGCGCCGATAGAACATCAAGATCGCCACCACGCCGTCGTCTTGTGAACTCTCCCTCGACACTCGGCTGGATCGGAGTTCGAGGGACGCCATCGAGCTGAACGTGTGCTGAACTCGGAGGTGCCGTCGTTCGGTACTTGGATCGGTCGGATCGTGAAGACGACGACTACATCAACCGCGTTGTGCTAACGCTTCGCTTACGGTCTCACGAGGGTACGTGGACAACACTCCCCTCTCGTTGCTATGCCATCACCATGATCTTGCGTGTGCGTGGGAAAATTTTTGAAATTACTACGCTCCCCAACAAAGGCATCCGAGCCTAGGTTTTATGCGTTGATGTTATATGCACGAGTAGAACACAAGTGAGTTGTGGACGATATAAGTCATACTGCCTACCAAAGATGTCATACTTTGGTTCAGCGGTATTGTGAGATGAAGCGGCCGGACCGACATTACGCGACGCTTACGCGAGACTGGTTTCACCGCCACGAGCACTCATTGCTTAAAGGTGACCGGCAGGTGTCTGTCTCTCACTTTAGTTGAACTGAGTGTGGCTACGCCCGTCCTTGTGAAGGTTAAAACGGAGTCTATTTGACAAACTATCGCTGTGGTTTTGATGCGAGGTAAGAACGGTTCTTGCTAAAGCCCATAGCAGCCACGTAAAATTTGCAACAACAAAGTAGAGGACGCCTAACTTGTTTTTGCAGGGCATGTTGTGATGTGATATGGTCAAGACGTGATGCTATATTTTATTGTATGAGATGATCATGTTTTGTAACCGGTTATCGGCAATCGGCAGGAGCCATATGGTTGTCGCTTATTGTATGAAATGCAATCATCTGTAATGCTTTACTTTATCACTAAGCGGTAGCGATAGTCGAGAAGCATAAGATTGGCGAGACGACAACGATGCTACGATGGAGATCAAGGTGTCGCGCCGGTGACGATGGTGATCATGATGGTGCTGCAGAGATGGAGATCACGAAGCACAAGATGATGATGACCATATCATATCACTTATATTGATTTGCATGTGATGTTTATCTTTTATGCATCTTATCTTGCTTTGATTGACGGTAGCATTATAAGATGATCTCTCACTAAATTATCAAGAAGTGTTCTCCCTGAGTATGCACCGTTGCCAAAGTTCGTCGTGCCTGCACACCACGTGATGATCGGGTGTGATAAGCTCTCGTCCATCTACAACGGGTGCAAGACAGTTTTGCACACGCGGAATACTCAGGTTAAACTTGACGAGCCTAGCATATGCAGATATGGCCTCGGAACACGGAGACCGAAAGGTCGAGCGTGAATCATATAGTAGATATGATCAACATAAGATGTTCACCATTGAAAACTACTCCATCTCACGTGATGATCGGTTATGGTTTAGTTGATTTGGATCGCGTGATCACTTAGATGACTAGAGAGATGTCTGTCTAAGTGGGAGTTCTTAAGTAATATGATTAATTGAACTTAAATTTATCATGAAATTAGTCCTGGTAGTATTTTGCAAATTATGTTGTAGATCAATAGCTCGCGTTGTTGCTTTCATATGTTTGTTTTTGATATGTTCCTAGAGAAATTGTGTTGAAAATGTTAGTAGCAATGATGCGGATTCGATCCGTGATCGGAGGTTTATCCTCATTGCTGCACGTAATAATTATGTCCTTAATGCACCGCTAGGTGATGGACCTATTGCAGGAGCGGATGCAAATGTTATGAACGCTTGGCTAGCTCAATATGATGACTACTAGATAGTTTAAGTGCACCATGCTTAACAGCTTAGAATCGGGACTTCAAAGATGTTTTGAACATCATGGACCATATGAGATGTTCCAGAATTAAAGTTAATATTTCAAGCAAATACCGAGTTGAGAGATATGAAATCTTCAACAAGTTCTATAGCTAAAAGATGGAGGAGAATCGCTCAACTAGTGAGCATGTGCTCAGATTGTCCGGGTACTTCAATCGCTTGAATCAAGTGGGAGTTAATCTTCCGATAAGATAGTGATTGATGAATTCTCTAGTCACCATCACCAAGTTAGTAGAACTTCGTGATGAACTATAGTATGCAAGGGATGATGAAAATGATTCCCGAGTTTTTCATGATGATGAAATCGATGAAGGTAGAATTCAAGAAAGAACATCAAGTGTTGATGATTAACAAGACCACTAGTTTCAAGAAAAGGGCAAAGGGTTAGAAGGAACTTCAAGAAGAACGGCAAGCAAGTTTCTGCTCAAGTGAAGAAGCCCAAGTCTGGACCTAAGCACGAGACTAAGTGCTTCTACCGCAAAGGGACTGGTCATTTGAAGCGTAACTACCCCAAGTATTTGGCGGATAAGAAGGATGGCAAAGTAAACAAAGGTATATTTGATATACATGTTATTGATGTGTACTTTACTAGTGTTTATAGCAACCCTCGGTATTTGGTACTGGTTCGCTTACTAAGAGTAGTAACTCAAGCGGAATTGCGTAATAAATGAAACTAGTTAAGGGTGAAGTCACGATGTGTGTTGAAAGTAGTTTCAAGATTGATATGATCATCATCGCACACTCCCTATACTTTCGGGATTAGTGTTGAACCTAAATGTTATTTGGTGTTTGCGTTGAGCATGAATATGATTTGATCATGTTTATTGCAATACGGTTATTCATTTAAGTAAGAGAATAAACTGTTGTTCATTTACATGAATAAAACCTTATATGGTTACACACCCAATGAAAATGGTTCATTGGATCTCGATCGTAGTGATACACATATTAATAATGTTGAAACCAAAAGATGCAAAGTTAATAATGATAGTGCAACTTATTTGTGGCAATCGCCGCTTAGGTCATATTATGTAAAGCGCATGAAGAAACTCCATGCTGATGGGATTTTGGAATTACTTGATTATGAATCACTTGATGCTTATGAACCATGCCTCATGGGCAAGATGACTAAGACTCCGTTCTCCGAACAATGGAGCGAGCAACCGACTTATTGGAAATAATACATACCGATGTATGCGATCCAATGAGTGTTAAGGCTCATGGCGTATCGTTATTTTCTGACCTTCACAGATGATTTGAGCAGATATGGGTATATCTACTTGATGAAACATAAGTCTGAAATAGTTGAAAGGTTCAAAGAATTTCAGAGTGAAGTGGAAAAATCATCGTAACAAGAAAATAAAGTTTCGTGATCCGATCACGGAGACGAATATTTGAGTTACGAGTTTGGTCTTCAATTAAAACAATGTGGAATAGTTTCACAGCTCACGCCACCTGGAACACCACAATGTTATGGTGTGTCCAAACATCGTAACCGCACTTTATTGGATATAGTGCAATCTATGATGTTTCTTACCGATTTACCAATATCGCTTTTGGGATCATGCATTAGAGACAGCTGCATTCACGCTAAATAGGGCACCATCTAAACCGCTGAGACGACACTATATGAACTGTGGTTTAGCAAGAAACCAAAGTTGTCGCTTTCTTAATGTTTGGGGCTGCGATGCTTATGTGAAAAAGTTTCATCCCGATAAGCTCGAACCCAAATCGGAGAAGTACATCTTCATAGAATACCCAAAGGAAATTGTTGGGTACACCTTCTATCACAGATCCGAAGGCAAGATATTCGTTGTTTAAGATGGATCCTTTCTAGAGAAGGAGTTTCTCTCGAAAGAAGTGAGTGGGAGGAAAGTAGAACTTGATAAGGTAATTGTACCTTCTCCTTATTGGAAAGTAGTTCATCACGGAAATCTGTTCTGTGACTACTACACCAATTAGTGAGGAAGCTAATGATGATGATCATGTAACTTCGGATCAAGTTACTACCGAATCTCGTAGGTAAACCAGAGTGAGATCCGCACTGAGTGGTACGGTAATCCTGCTCGGAAGTCATGTAACTAGACCTTGATGAACCTACGAACTATGAGGAAGCGATGATGAGCCCAGATTCCGCAAAATGGTTTGAGGCCATGAAATCGAGATATGATCCATGGATGAGAACAAAGTATGGACTTTGATGGATTTGCCCGATGATCGGCAAACCATAGAAAATAAATGGATCTTCAAGAGGAAGACGGACGTTGATAGTAGTGTTACTATCTACAAAGCTCGACTTGTTGCAAAAAGGTTTTCGACAAAGTTCAAGATGTTGACTACAATGAGATTTTCTCAATCTGTAGCGATGCTTAAGTCTGTCCGAATCATGTTAGCAATTGCCACAATTTATGAAATTTGGCAAATGGATGTAAAAACTGCATTCTGAATGGTTTTCGGAGGAAGAGTTGTATATGATGCAACCGAAGGTTTTTTCGATCCAAAGGAGCTAACAAAGTGTGCAAGCTCCAGCGATCCATCTATGGACTGGTGCAAGCATCTCGAGTTGGAATATACGCTTTGATGAGCTGATCAAAGAATATAGTTTTGTCAGACTTATGGTGAAGCCTGTATTTACTAGAAAGTGAGTGGGAGCACTACAAGATTTCGATAAGTATATGTGAATGACATATTGTAGATCGAAATAATGTAGAATTATTCTCGCAAAGCATAAAGGAGTGTTTGAAAGAAGTTTTTCAAAGAAAGACCTCGGTGAAGCTGCTTATATATTGAGCATCAAGATCTATAGAGATAGATCAAGATGCTTGATAAGTTTTTTCAATGAGTACATACCTTGACAAGATTTTGAAGTAGTTCAAAATGGAACAGTCAAAGAAAGAGTTCTTGCATGTGTTACAAGGTGTGAAATTGAGTAAGACTCAAAACCCGACCACGGCAGAAGATAGAAAGAGAATGAAAGTCATTCTCTATGCCTTGGCCATAGGTTCTATAAAGTATGCCATGCTGTGTACCAAATCTATTGTATACCCTGCACCGATTTTGGCAAGGAGTACAATAGTGATCTAGGAGTAGATCATCGACAGCGGTCAAAATTATCCTTAGTGGAATAAGGATATGTTTCTCGATTATGGAAGTGACAAAAGGTTCGTAAGTAAAGGGTTACATCGATGTAAGTTTTGACACCGATCCGATGACTCTAAGTCTCGATCTAGATACATATTGAAAGTGGGAGCAATTAGCTAGAGTAGCTTCGTGCAGAGCATTGTAGACATAGAAAAATTGCAAAATACATAACGGATCTGAATGTGAAAGACCCGTTGACTAAGACTCTCTCACAAGCAAAACATGATCACACCTTAGTACTCTTTGGGTGTTAATCACATAGCGATGTAAACTAGATTACTGAATCTAGTAAACCCTTTGGGTGTTGGTCACATGGCGATGTGAACTATGGGTGTTAATCACATGATGATGTGAACTATCGATGTTAATCACATGGTGATGTGATCTAGATTATTGACTCTAGTGCAAGTGGGAGACTGAAGAAAATATGCCCTAGAGGCAATAATAAAGTTATTATATATTTCCTCATATCATGATAAATGTTTATTATTCATGCTAGAATTGTATTAACTGGAAACATAATACATGTGTGAATATATAAACAAATAGAGTGTCACTAATATGCCTCTACTTGACTAGCTTGTTAATCAAAGATGGTTATGTTTCCTAACCATGAACAAGGAGTTGTTATTTGATTAACAAGGTCACATCATTAGTTGAATGATCTGATTGACATGACCCATTCCGTTAGCTTAGCACACGATCGTTTAGTATGTTGCTATTGCTTCCTTCATAACTTATACATGTTCCTATAACTATGAGATTATGCAACTCCGCTTACGGAGGAACACTTTGGTGCTACCAAACGTCACAACGTAATCGGGTGATTATAAAGGAGTACTACAGGTGTCTCCAAAGGCAGATGTTGGGTTGGCGATTTCGAGATTAGGTTTTGTCACTCCGATAGTCGGAGAGGTATCTCTGGCCCTCTCGGTAATACACATCACTTAAGCCTTGCAAGCATTACAACTAATGAGTTAGCTGTGAGATGATGTATTACGAGCGAGTAAAGAGACTTGCCGTAACGAGATTGAACTAGGTATTGGATACCGACGATCGAATCTCGGGCAAGTAACATACCGATGACAAAGGGAACAACGTATGTTGTTATGCGGTCTCGACCGATAAAGATCTTCGAGAATATGTAGGAGCCAATATGGGCATCCAGGTCCCGCTATTGGTTATTGACCAAGAATAGTTCTAGGTCATGTCTACATAGTTCTCGAACCCGTAGGGTCCGCACGCTTAAGGTTTCGATGATGCTTATATTATGAGTTTATGAGTTTTGATGTACCAAGGAGTTCGGAGTCCCGGATGAGATCGGGACATGACGAGGAGTCTCGAAATGGTTGAGACGTAAAGATCGATATATTGGACGACTATATTCGAGTTCGGAAAGGTTCCGAGTGATTCGGTATTTTTCGAGTACCGGGAGTTACGGGAATACGGGGAAGAGTATTGGGCCTTAATGGGCTTTAGTGGGAAGGAGCCGAGGAGGAGCGCGCCTCCCAAGCCCAGTCCGAATTGGACAAAGGGTTTGGGGCGCGGCCCCTCTTCCTTCCTTCTCCACTTCCCTCTTTCCCCCTTGACCTAGTTGGACTAGGAAAGAAGGAATCCTACTCCCGTGGGAGTAGGACTCCTGGCGCGCCGTCCTCCTAGGGCCGGCCTCCTCCTCCCTCCCTCCTTTATATACGGGGCAGGGGGCACCCATAGACACACAAGTTGATCTACGGATCGTTCCTTAGCCGTGTGCGGTGCCCCTTCCACCATATTCCACCTCGGTCATATCGTCGCAAAGCTTAGGCGAAGCCTGCGCCGTAGAACATCAAGATCGCCACCACGCCGTCGTCTTGACGGAACTCTCCTCGACACTCGGCTGGATCGGAGTTCGAGGGACGTCATCGAGCTGAACGTGTGCTGAACTCGGAGGTGCCGTACGTTCGGTACTTGGATCGGTCGGATCGTGAAGACGTACGACTACATCAACCGCGTTGTGCTAACGCTTCCGCTTACGGTCTACGAGGGTACGTGGACAACACTCCCCCTCTCGTTGCTATGCCATCACCATGATCTTGCGTGTGCGTAGGAAATTTTTTGAAATTACTACGTTCCCCAACAAGATCAAGATCCCTATCGGTGAGACCGAAAAGACTAGGGTTTCTAGCAGTGGCTATGTCAAATGAACTCGGTGGTGCCGGATGGATCAAATCGGTGGGGCCGAGTTTGACTTTTGGTTTGGGACATAGTGGATATGAGAAAGTGGTTGAGGGCTTTGGAGCATATCACTAAGCATTTTGAGCAAGCAAGCCATTAAGCAACACCTCATCACCTTTTAATAGTATTGGCTTTCCTATAGACTCAATGTGATCTTGGATCACTAAAATAGAAAATGTAGAGTCCTGAGCTTTGAGCTTGAGCCAATCCTTTGTCCTTAGCTTCTTGAAGGGGTTCCACATCCTTTTGTCGATGCCACTCTACTGTTGAACTTATTTGAAATATACTAGATGAAAGTATTAGTCCAACAAGAGATATGTTGACATTAATTACCAAAATTACCTAGGGAGCACTTGTGCTTTTAATCTCCCCCTTTTTGGTAATTGATGACAACATACATCAAAGCTTTAGATAAAGATATAGAGAAAGACAAGTAAAGCTTTGGAAGGACATGTAACATGCATAGGCTCCCCTTACATGTATGCAACCTTGTAAATATGGAACATAAGATCATGTGAGTGCATAAACATGATAGATCAAGCAATGAGTTACTTGTATCTTGGCTATATGCATTAGAGCAAATGATGTGAGCATGGGAAATGTACCTTCATGCTTATGAGTCCTTCTTGCAAACAATATGTACATTAGCAAGAGGTCTTCATGCACATGAGTGTGATGCATATACTTACCTTATGGTCTTGAATTGGCTTTGGAAGAGATGAACCTGAGTAAACAAGGTTAGACAACACAGAAACATCTACTAAGCAGAGCAAGAGCAGTAAACCACAAGAGTACCAAGATTTGGGATGACATGTGTAGAGTGAGTACTTAGGTACTCTATTGAGTGTAGACATGTCCCCAAAGGTAAAGATATGCAATGAATTTCAATATTTCCTTCCCTTAGATGTCTTGCTCCCCCTGAATCTTATAATGGATATTGGGAGAAGATAGGGAATAGAAAATCAGAGCAAAACAAACACAAAAACAATATGAACATGTCTTTCCCCTCTAAAGACATGTAACTTCTCTCCTCTTTGAATACCAAGCAACCGAGGTCTTTCTTTTGAAAAGAAAAAGAATGTCTCTCTCCCCCTCTTGGAGTGATTTAGCTTTGATGTGAACTCTCTCTCCCCCTTTGACATCAATTTCCAAGAAGGGTCTTCTGGAGTGTGAGTCAAAATAGGTTTGGTCCTTGAGTCACAGAGCAAAGCAGCACATAGAATATGATGCTGGTAGAGGATAAGAATCATCGAGTGGAGATGGAACAAAATGTGCAGAATGCAAGTGACAGAGTGATTTCTCAGCATTGAAATCAGCTGCACTGGGTTGATTCCTTCGGTGGCACCGAGAAGTTTCGGTTTGACCAAAAGAGGAAAGTCGGTTTGTCCGAGTTCATATCAGAGAAAATGCACTAGTCAGCTCAGCTCACTAAGCAAATAAGATCTCACAAGGATGTTCAGGGAATTATCTAAAGGATTTGCAAGGAATTGGGTGCAGAGAAATACATAACAGAAATAAAAGAGAATAAGTCTAGATGACGTTTTTTGAAAGAGGAACAAATATGCATGAGACAAAATACAATAACAAGGAGAAACACTAGAGAATTTCATCTAGAATAGGTCGGCGACAAAGTCACCTATGTTAGAGTATATTGACTTAGGAGTCAAGTGAGGACACTTGATCATAGGTCATACTCATCGTTTAAGCTCAAAATGGGGTTGCCATTTTTCATTTAAGCATCTTGATGTATTCACATATTGTTGAGTTGCTTTGACCCATGACTTGGGGTAAAGGTTCTCTAAGATAGTACTGATTGCTGCCCCAATATGTACCCCACAACCATTTAAAAACTCAAGTTTCAGCATTAGTTTGGACCTGACTTGGAGTCTAATAGGTGAACACGACGATAATGTAGCATGGCATCATATTAAGCGATGCATAACGTAAGCAGACACGGAAGAGTGCGACCTCTCTTGCGGACCCATGTAGTCCTCAAGGTCATCTGCTCAGTTGATGATGGTAATGCAGTTGTCTTGGCTGCCGGCGGCGGGGAAGAAGATCTGAGGCGGTGAAAGACAGTCTGGAGAGCGGATCCCTGCTGTGGTGAACCCTTCCATCGTTGGAGCAGCTGAGCTGGGGTGGAATACAGCACCGCAGGAGCAGGACAAACCACACAAGGTTTCCTTTGACACATCTCTGTAACAGAAGTAATTGTGTAAGGGGTTGTTTGAATTTGAGGATTCTGACAATGCAGGGATAGGAAATAGACAGGAATAGGATAGGAATGCACGTGCAAAATAGAGAATTTAAAAACACATGATTTCTGCCAATCTGGGTGTTTGATTCGCAATAATTGGAAGATCACAGGATGCAAAGAAGCATGGTGAGATTAAGTCAAACCACAAGAAAATGTACGGTTATAATGCTATTATGCTACTATCTCTTAGTCTTGTGCTTCATGAATAGGAATATGAAAAGGAGGACAAGTGGAAATTAGAATTCCTATGATTTTTCTTTCAAGGAGACACTAAAGGAACAAATCCTACAGTTTTCCTTTGCTCCATTCCTTTGCACCAAATTCATGAAAAGTAGTACCATAGGAAACTTCCCAGTTCCTATGTTTTTCATTCACTTTTCCTTTCAAGCACTAAAAAAATGTTTTTGTGCTACTTCTATTACTTTGGACCCAGGCCACTTCCCTACTAGCTCAACTCCTAGGCCCATCGACAAATGCGTAGCTCAAACGCACAGAGATAAATAATGATGGCGTTCAAGAGAGTCCATCACGGATAGCTAAGTTGCCTGGTACCTCACTGCTTGTCATATAGTAGGATAAAATAATCATATTTCACATAACTACGTGTGCTCAGTGGACAATATATATAACATGTAGAGTAAAAAAGAGATGCAACAAGTGTACAACCTCTTTGGTGAAGCCATGTCGATCTCAGCATGATTGGGTTGGCCGGTGAGGATGCTCCGACTGACTTGGCTGTCGGAGGAGGGGAAGAAGATCTTAGGCGTCTGGAGATGGAGCCCGAGGTACTGCTCCATTGTGATGGAGGGTTTCGTCGTTGGAGCAGCTCCGATGAGTTGTACGACGCCGAGGCTGAAGCAGGACAAGAGAGACAACGTTAACCTGAGTGGAATTCTAATAGCATCTCCAATAGATGACGTAAAATACATAACCACAAAGTGCCAGATGTAAAATACATCAGCCGCGCATCTCTGAACTTAACTGTCGAAACTGAATTTAACTGTAGAAACTGAACTTAACTGTCGAAACTAAATTTTGCTATCGAAAGTGAATTTTATTGTCGAAACTGAACGCACTAGAGGTGATGCTACACGTCAATCGACTGACTTTTTCATCTTTGGTCAGTCCATTTTGTAGCCATTGGATACGAAATCAAGGGCCTGCAGTTCATCTTCAATCTCCACCCCCCTGAGCCGCCAGCCACCACCGGCCAAACATCCACCCCCCGGCACCCGCGGCTAATGGTGCGCCGCCCCGTCTGCCACGAAAACACTCCCCACTGCCGATCTGCCGCCGCCCCAGGCATCCCTCTAGGCCCCCGTGCCGAGCTTTTTCTCAAGCAATCCCCACGCCACCGCCCCACCACCACCGGCGACCACCGCCCCCACCCTGAACCCTAAGATAGATAGTGGGGTACCTCTCCGGTGAGCCCCCCCACCCCGTGAAAATCGACTGACCCAAAAGTCGATTCAGTCGACTAAAGTGTAGCTATATCGAAGCAGCATCGCAAGCAAGAGCAAGAGCGAGAGCAGCAGCGTGCGAAAGAGCAATAGCAAGAGCAGACCAGGCAGGGGGTTGAGAGCAAGAGCAGAGTAGCAGTGCGAGCGAGAGCTAAAGCAGCAGCAGCTCCTACTGATGTGGATGTCGCCGCCGAGGGAGCGACGCCATGGAGGAAGTGGCCGGCGACGCCGCCGTGGATGGAGCCGCACCGTGTCGGCTCGGGACCGAGCGCCGATAGCATCATGAGATCGAATCAAGAAGAAAATGCGGCGATTAGTGTACAACCTCTTTGGTAGCGCCAGTTAGGCCGCAGCTTCATCTGAGGAAACGGTGATGATGATGCTCTTCCGGTGGTGCAGGTGAAGACAGCGGTGTGGGAATGGAGGTGGCACGAAAGACGAGGGGAACGTTGGGGCAGCTCACTGGAGGTGGAGAACGGGGTGGCTGAACCGGCGGGATGACGAGATCGATGACGGATCCTCATCCGGTATGGTGGAGGAGGGACGTCAAGGTGTTGCTGTGGACGATGTCATCGGGGAAGAGTCTCCGGCTGGGTGGCGGATGGACGAGGGTGTGGGGCTTCGCGGGTTTTCGTGGCCTCGGTGTACGAATGGGTGGGCGGATGGGATGGGAGTCGGGAACCATGGTTTAGGGACGCACTTTTCTGAAATGTGGGGTAAGTTATGAAAGTACCCCCACCGATTTGAGGCGGTTCTTTCGGTTCAGGGGTACCACGAGCATTTCGCGTGTCGGGATTTCACAAGAGGTGGGAATTTTCGCGCGCATTGTAATTTTGGAATAGCAAGGCGTGGGTTGAGATGGAGGGAGTTGTCAGAACACAACGAGACAAAGATATATCTTAAATATTTTAGGGTAACAAGGCGCGGGTTGAAGAGGCGGGAGTTTCGTAGCAAAATAGACAGAGACGCTAGCTTGAAATTTCGGCATAACAAGGCGCGGCTTGAAATTTCGGGAGAACAAGCTTAACGTGTACCCCCCCAAAAAAAGACAATTCGCACCTCAACAGGCACAACACACACACAGACACCATTTAGACTAGTAAGGTACACGTGCATTGCACGCATGAGATTTGGCAGCCAAATTATGAATAAATACCACATTATAGCATGTAAGCTTTGAGTCATATATGCATGATGTAGATGTTCGTTTAATTCTTATAGTTCATTTCATTCAAAATCATCTAGTTTTTATAAAAAAGCTAATCTATTTTAAGATTCATGGAATTGTGCGTTGTAAGACATAAAGTAAAAGCAAATAATGGCAAATCATGTAGAAAAACATTTGGGCAATTCTGATACGGAAGATTCTAGGACAAAGAAGAAGTGCTTGTGTTTTGAGGTTTGTGCATTATGCTTAAGTTCAACCATGGAGTCTTCTAGATTGTACATGTGGCGAAATCTGGTGGAATCTAGATGATATCCAACAGCCAGTAGTGCTCAAATTTTCCATCTCTGCACCATCGGATTCGCCTCATCCAACGACCATCTTTCAAAGTTAAAGTTACCCGCACACAATATAAAAAATAAAAAATACAATATATATAGGGGTATAGATATAGATATGTGATGCGAAATCCACCCATCATCTCCAATTAGAATAGTGTGTCCATGCATGGATGCAATGTGGCCAAACGATGTCTGCCATCGGTATCTCAAATTCAAATCAGTCTGAGCTTGTTCCATATGTATACATTACAACATGCTCGTTTCCAAACCACACCACGCAGATCTCTGTTATATTCATGCATGCATGGGTTTCAAACATCATGATCTCTTATTCAAATATTTGAATTCAACTTTACATTGATTATGACCTCACCTAGTCTTTTACACCCACATAGTCATCTTCTCTTTATAATTGTACCACTACTTTCTCTCGTGCATGCATGCACACACACTACCAGTCGGCATTATCCATCGCACACATGCAATCTTTTTCTTCAGGTCAGTCTCCCATGAAGGCACACACCCACACACATCCCCCTCTCCATCATATCGGACATTCTTTATCTCTGACGCGTGCATGCGCAACGATCGATGTTCCTCTATGTGTGTGTGTGTATAGGTCTTTCATAGTTTTCCACACAAACCGATCAATCTATATATCTAGTGAGGTCTCACCCTCTTTCCCACCTCCACATCGATCAATCTATACCTCTCTATATAGGATTACGGGGTTGTTTGGTTTGAGACTAAGTTTGCGAAAGCTTGCCACACCTAAGGTTAGGCAAATTTGACCATCTTAGGTGTGTGTTTGGTTCAAGCCACATCTTAGGCAAGCCACACTATGGTCCCACATCACATACACACAACAAGTGTGGCAAGATTCCCTTAGGATTGCCAACTTGTGGCTCTCATTTTGAAGAAATAACCTTATGCAAGTTTGGCAACATTGTATGGCAAAGTGTGGCACTCCTAGGCCTAGAACCAAACAACCCCTACATATATAGCTAATACACCCACATTAATTATATATCCAATGTCCCCCTCTCATCATCCATGCCTTCCACTTCATCTCTCAGACACACGCACAATGGCGAAGACAGGGGAAGCAAGGGCCCTGCCCCCCTAACACTATATATCGAGGCTAATATGAATGTGATTATTAGACAATTGCTGGTAAAAATGGTTTAAGTTCATGAATTGGCCCTCCTTGTAAAGGATTAGCAATGCTTGGCCCCCTAGCTCATTTATTTTCATGGCTCCGCCACTGCGCGCAACAGCGCACGTTCTCGCCTCCTCTCTCTAAATATCGATCTCACACTTGTGCACTCCTTCATAGTCTCCCTCAACTCGGCCCCTCGCACCATCTTCTAGCCCCCACTGGATTTTGCCACATTTACAATCTAGCAGACTCCATGGTTGAACTTAAGCATAATGCACAAACCTCAAAACAACAGTGGTTCTCCTTTGTTCTAGAATCTTCCGTATCATAACTGCTGAAACTTTTTTTCTAGTTGAATTGCCATTATTTGTTTTTACTTTATGCTTTACAACGCACAATTCCATGAATCATAAAATAGATTAAGGGCTTCTTTGATTCAAAGGATTCTCAAAGGAATTTTGGAGGATTCTAATCCTTAGGAATTTTTCCTATCTTGGTTGTTTGATTCGTAGGATTGTAAACCATAGGAATTTTTCCATATGATTCAGTTGCACTAGATTTCGTAGGAAACATCCCATCCACTCAAACCTCTTTGAAATAATTATGCGTTTTTTCTATGCACAATCAAACACTCATACAATCCTGTAGGATTCAAGACGACATTCCACTATAATCCCATGTTTTTCCTATTCCTGCGTTTTGGAATTCCTACGAATCCAAGAGGCCCTAGTTTTTTTTAATAAAAACTAATTTATTTTGAGTGACATGAACTATAAGAATTAAACGAAGGTCTACATCAGGCATATATGACTCAGAGCTTACATGCTATAGTGTGGTATTTATTAATAATTTGGTTGCAAAATCTGATGCGTGCAATGCATGTGTACCTTACTAGTACTTCGAGTATGTGCAAAACACGTAAATTAGAATTCCAATGGCACGCTACACAGTGTCTCTTACAGTTCATGAAGCCACGTGGCACATGTGGAGGCGTTGTCGCGACCTCGTTGTGTGGATTGATCATAGTGACGTGCTGCTGGTTCCAGGAGAATGTACTCGTCCTCCCTGAGCCATACTGGCGGTACATGCACGAAGCAAAGATGTGCACGCACGCCACGCACGCACTCATTCCCTCGCACACACACACGGGTACATGAGCGGACGCAATTTTGTACCAAGATCCACCCCATGTGATAATTTGACGCATGTAAAGTCATTCACTTCATTGATGGTCAATTAATACAGTGCATGCAAATTGAGTGGACGTGAGGGCGGAAGAAAGACATTACTACTCCACTGCGTGCATGCAAGTAGTTAAATCATGGGTTGCTAGTAGTACTTCCATTGGTCTCCTTCGTATTTTGTGCCAATTTTTGATAGTAACATAATATTTACACATTTGAGTAGTGTAGTCTACTTGAAATTTATGTTCCACTAAACTCATCGGGAGCCGTTTCGGGCCTCAAAACCAAAACCATCAATTAATCTTTACCTTGTTCCCATCACATTCGAAAGCCTGCTCACACCTACTAGTACGTACCAAACCTGAACGTGTTCCCACTATACAGGTATTAGTACTAGTGCTAGTACTTAGGTTATAAAAAGGGGAACTACCTAACCGAAAATTACTCTACCTTTCCTCCTCATAAGTGCTTCTTCTTTGTTCGTCCTTGCCATGGCCGGTGAGCAGAGCTCTAGGTCGAGAACTACTCGTAACAAGGGAGCGACAACCAAGGCTGTGAAAAAAAGAGGGCTCGCCGCCACGCAAAGACCTCGAAAGATCTCTCACGGGAAGGCGATGGCTCCCAGGAGCGCCCTAGCCGCGGAGGCGAACATGCCGAGCCAGCGGCGCTGGAGTCGTTATCCCTTGATGGCATGCCCGATCAGCTTAATAAGCACCTCAATAAGCAGAAGGACTTCCTCCACGGCTTGGTGGAGCTGCTGAAGGAGGGCCTCGATGCAATGCCCGCTGAGCTCAATAAGCAGGGGGAGTTGACCGCTGGCTTGGTGATACTGCTGAAGAAGAGCATTGCCTCGAAGAAGAAGGTGACCAGTGAAATCCTGCAACTTCAGGAGGACAAGGCGAAGCTCTGCCACGAGCTCGACCTGTTGAAGGAGAAGATAGCCGGCTGGAAGAAGCTGCATGAGAATAGTAGTTCCTCGATGAAGATGCTGCAGGCCCTCGTCATGGAACAGAAGGAGGAGTTGGCGAAGGTCCGCATCGAGCACCCGGCTGCTATCAAGGTATGTAATGCGGCCGTGGAACAGATGACGAAGGCTCGCTTCAAGAAATCCTGCATCATGGACAGAATGAAGAAGATGGCGGAGGAGACGTGCAAGGAGATGGAGGTCGTGGAGGCGATGAAGAAGCAGTTACGACTCTACGGCGAATTAGATCATTTGGGGTGATAATCTTCCTTCTTCTTTTGTTCCTATATTTCATCTTTTGCTTCGGGTGTTTCGCCGCACGTGTCACGTTCTCCGCGAGGCATGAATAGAACAATGCTAACAATGAGATGACTAGCAAATTAGATCATTTTTTATCGCCATATGGCACTGGGCTGCTGTGTTTCGTGCTCCTCCGTCGTAGTACTACTCCAGTGGAAAACTTTAGTATACCACACGGTTCTTTGCTCCTCCTCAGGTCGTAGGCACATTTATACGAGCAGTCAAATCACAAGGCCCCACCTTCGAGCAGTAATGAGCCGTCAAATCACAAAGGCCCTCGCCTCTCATGAATCCGACCAAGCTAGACTGCCCCGCCCTCTAGCATTTTAAAAAATGTATACTTTTGTACAGTAGTAGTATCGATGGATTGCGCCATGGAGCAAAACTTGAAATTAAAGAAAAGGTGGTACATATAGAGAGCGCTCGTCGCCAAATTATGCATATAGTACTATTATAACACGGCAAAAGAGATTTGAGTCACAATAATGGTGTCCAGCACAACCCACCCCTCAAATAAAACTAAGCACCCTGGAATTCTTTGACAAAACTAAGCACCGTGAAATTCTTTGACAACTAAACTGCTGGCTATATGATGTTGGCCATATATATTGTACGTATATAATGTGAAGAAACGAGTGAGAAATACTAGTATGTGTGTACGAAAGAGTTAAAGTAACGAGAAGAAACATAACATAGTTCTGCTGGGGGCTCAGCACAACACACCCCTCAAATTAAACTAAGCACACATGAAATTAAACTATGCAACTAATCCAGTAGACACTGCATTAGAACCACCATGAGCAACAACACTGCCACCTTACTCGGAGTCCTCGTCCACGTCCTTGACTTCGTCCTTGTCCCTCTTCCTCTTGGTCGATACTTCTTTGCTTGAACCGCACACTTGGCTCTTGCTCTTCATCCAACCCTTGTTGATATTGAAATAGAGGTAGCCATCCATTGCAGTGTAGTGGATGTGGTCTATATCTAGTACATTCTGCTGCCATGCATGATGATGAAATGTGTACGAAGGTTTCTCTAGTTTACCGTACGAAGGATGAACCATGGCTCCTGCCAGGGCCAGCATTGAAGGCTGACCACTGGAGGGTAGCAGCCGATTCTTCTGGAGGTCGAAGGGGTTGACTACAACGAGGCCTATCCGATCCAGGACTCTTTCATCGTTCATAAAGTCTACAGTAACGAATTTGACTAGGTCGCTCTTGAGGAAGTTCTTAAAATCCTGGCATTCAACGTCGGCATGGCATATGTGGTAGACCAAGCATAAGTCATGCACGCAAACCTGGATCACGGCGGGCTTTTCCCTCTCTTCCTCCTTTAGATCCTTCTCTCTTTCCAGGACTGTGGGGTACTCAACATCTAGCCTAGCGACCCACTCATCATTTGAGTTTTCGAACATGCGTCTGAAGCGAGCAAGGCATCCTTTCACCGTCGCGGAAGAACGGGTGTAGATGACATCAAACTCAGCACCGGTGATGGTTCTAACCTTGTACTCACCACCGATCATGGAGATTTGGGACGCCATGGATTTGGGAGGAGGGTTAGCATTAGTGGAACTGTCGTAATGTGAAAGGATGGGACGACTAGGAGCAAACTACCGTACTATTAAAAGACGAGTGGGGACCAGTAAGAGCGAACTGCCAGCGTGCGAACGACAGGGTAGTGGCTTTCCATTCTCCCATGATACGGGCTTCCGAGAGCCCTTGGATCTGAGATTGAACGGTTGCATGGCGTGATTCTAGACCTATGGGTGGATATCCTATCCTGGAGGGTTATTCTGCAAATTTTTAGCAACTTAGCATGCGACTGCTCGATTCAGATCCATGGGCTGCCAAAGAGTTCGTATCATGGTCGCGCCTACCACGACCATCACGTCGCCAAGGCTGTCGCGCTTCTTGAAGATTTAACACGGTGTGTTAGGCTATCTGATGTTGGCATGTCATACATAGTCATCACTTAGTCACTCATACTAGAACAAGGTTAGCTATAGGTATATTTTTTTACTTCTCTCTATCTCTTTCTTCATAGTATTTATTGCATTTGCCAAGGAGTGACCTCTTCCAATGAAATGGTGCTTAGATGAGGTGCTAAGGGCATTAAATGGCTTAGCAATCAAGTCCCCAATGCATAGGTGCTTAGTTTTTTGTTTGCTTCATTTAATTAGTTATAGACTCAAAATTGTCTTTTCACCTAGGTAAACGCGCATAGCACCGTTTCTTCCTTGGGTCACCAAACTAGTCTCTCTCTTCTTAATTAACTTGCCACATCAGACTTTATGCCTATGTGGCAAGCTTAGCACCTGTAGGAGCAAGTAAGTACAATAGTGGGCTATAAGCCCGCTTTACATGGCATTTTTGCATATGTGGAGGAAAGAGGCAAGGAAAAAGTGGAGAAGTGGGCTCTCATGCAAGAGTCAGCCTCTACATGGTGGAGCATTGGGAGAGGCACCAGTATGGAGGTGGTCAGAATCAGAGACTCACGCCGGTCGAAGGCCGCAGCTTAAAATGATAATGGCAAGTCAAATCACGGGCCCCACCTGTCCAGCAAGAACTCACACAAATCACACAGCCCTACGTTTGCAGCAGGCTACTCCCTCATCTTCTCGCGTCTCTGTCAAACCGACTAGGCGGAACTGCCCCGCCTACCGTGCAGGAAAAGCCCCGCCCTCTACTTTTAAATAGTATAGAGTATCCATGGATTGCGGCATGGAGCAAAGCCTCAAGAAAATGGCGGTACACATGTACGGAGTATACAACACGCCCATCGCGTTCGCATCGCACCCCAGACGGTCGGTCGGTTTGGCATGCTGCTCTCCGAATGGAACGCGCGTCATATTGTGTTTGCACACACATGTGGGACCGCAATTGAGAACCGACCATAGGCACACTCCCCGGCCCCGCAAGTCGGGTGACTTAATAGAAGAGAGAGACGAGCGATAGTACTAGAGAAGTGTTGTACTACGTTGGTGCCTGGACGATCCCTGCAAGACACGGAAGATCAGTTCGCCATGCATGTGACCAGCCTCCAGCAGACACGCCTGGATTGGCTATCATCTACATATCGTGCAGGCTGTAATCACCCTTGATTAATTGCATATCCCGGTACACCACTGGAGGCATTCATATAGAGTCGTATCTTGTTGTAAGTATCGAGTTGTAATCTTGAGTTGTAAGTAAATAAAAGTGTGATGATCTTCATTATTAGAGCATTGTCCCAGTGAGGAAAGGATGATGGAGACTATGATTCCCCCACAAGTCGGGATGAGACTTCAGACTTAAAAAAAGAGAAAGGCCAAAAAAAAGAGAAAGGCCAAATAAAAAAATGAGAGAAAAAGAGAGAAGGGACAATGCTACTATCCTTTTTACCACACTTGTGCTTCAAATTAGCACCATGATCTTCATTATAGAGAGTCTCCTATGTTGTCACTTTCATATACTAGTGGGAATTATTCATTATAGAACTTGGCTTGTATATTCCAATGATGGGCTTCCTCAAAATGCCCTAGGTCTTCGTGAGCAAGCAAGTTGGATGCCCACCCACTTAGTTTCTTTTTGTTGAGCTTTCATACATTTATAGCTCTAGTGCATCCTTTGCATGGCAATCCCTACTTACTCACATTGATATCTATTAATGGGCATCTCCATAGCCCGTTGATACGCCTAGTTGATGTGAGACTATCTTCTCCTTTTTTGCCTACTCCACAACCACCATTCTATTCCACATATAGTGCTATGTCCATGGCGCACGCTCATGTATTGCGTGAAAGTTGAAAAAGTTTGAGATTACTAAAGTATGAAACAATTGCTTGGCTTGTCATCGGGGTTGTGCATGATTAAATACTTTGTGTGATGAAGATAGAGCAACAACCAGACTATATGATTTTGTAGGGATAAATTTCTTTAGCCATGTTATTTTGAGAAGACATGATTACTTGATTAGTATGCTTGAAGTATTACTATTTCTTATGTCAATATGAACTTCTATTTTGAATCATTTGGATCTGAACATTCATGCCACAATAAATGAAATTACATTGAGAATTATGCTAGGTAGCCTTCCACATCAAAAATTCTGTTTTTATCATTTACCTACTCAAGGACGAGCAGGAATTAAGCTTGGGGATGCTTGATACGTCTCCAACGTATCTATAATTTTTGATTGTTCCATGCTATTATATTACCCGTTTTGGATGTTTATGGGCTTTACTTTACACTTTTATATCATTTTTGTGACTAACCTACTAACCGGAGGCCCAACCCATATTGCTGTTTTTTGCCTATTTCAGTGTTTCGAAGAAAAGGAATATCAAACAGAGTCCAAACACGATGAAACCTTCGGGAACAATCTTTTGGGAACAAATGCAAACCTGGAGACTTGGAGTGGAAGTCACACAACAATCGAGGCGGCCACGAGGGTGCCCGGCGCTCCCCCACCCTCGTGGGCCCCTCGGGCATCCACCGACCTACTTCTTCCTCCTATATATACCCACGTACCCCGAGAACACCAAAACAGACCACGAAAACCTAATTCCACCACCGCAGCCTTCTGTATCCGTGATATCCCATGTTGGAGCCTTCACCGGCGCTCCGCCGGAGGGGGAATCGATCACGGAGGGCCTCTACATCAACTCCAAGGCCTCTCCGATGAGTTGTGAGTAGTTTACCACAGACCTTCGGGTCCATAGTTATTAGCTAGATGGCTTCTTTTCTCTCTTTGATTCTCAATACAAAGTTCTCCGTGATCTTCTTGGACATCTATTCGATGTAACTCTTTTTGCGGTGTGTTTGTCAATATCCGATGAATTGTGGGTTTATGATCAAGTTTATCTATGAGAAATATTTGAATCTCCTCTAAATTCTTTTATGTGTGATTAAGTTATCTTTGCAAGTCTCTTCGAATTATCAGTTTGGTTTGGCCTACTAGATTGATCTTTCTTGCAATGGGAGAAGTGCTTAGCTTTGGGTTCAATCTTGCGGTGTCCTTTCCCAATGATAGTAGGGGAAGCAAGGCACGTATTGTATTGTTGTCATCGAGGATAAAACGATGGGGTTTATATCATATTGCATGAGTTTATCCCTCTACATCATGTCATTTTTCTTAATGCGTCACTCCGTTTTTTATGAACTTAATACTCTAGATGCATGCTGGATAATGGTCGATGTGTGGATAATAGTAGTAGATGCAGGCAGGAGTCGGTCTACTTGTCACGGACGTGATTCCTATATACATGATCATGCCTAGGTAATCTCATAATTATTCGCTTTTCTATCAATTGCTCGACAGTAATTTGTTCACCCACCGTAATACTTATGCTATCTTGAGAGAAGCCACTAGTGAAACCTATGGCCCTTCGGGTCTATCTCCTATCATATAAAGCTTTCAATCTACTTTTATTTGCATCTTTACTTTTCGAATCTATATCATAAAATACCAAAAATATTTATCTTATCATATTATTTCTATCAGATCTCACTTTCGCAAGTGGCCATGAAGGGATTGACAACCCCTTTATTGCATTGGTTGCGAGTTTTTGTTTGTTTGTGTAGGTGCGTGGGACTTCTGAGGAGCCTCCTACTGGATTGATACCTTAGTTCTCAAAAAATGAGGGAAATACTTACGCTACTATTGCTGCATTACCCTTTCCTCTTCAAGGAAAACCAACGCAAGCTCAAGACGTAGCACTTCTCGACAGTCATTGACGAGGTCAAGCCGGCTTCGGTAGACAAAAGAAAACTAGTACTCCACTATATAGGCAGGAGCCTCCGCGCTTGCTTGCTAGTGTTGCTCTCTTCACACGGTCTCGTCCTCTCCGGATCTAAACACGACAGCGGTGGCCACACTCTCTCTTTCTCTGCTCACCGTTAGTCACTGATCCAGTCAGATCCTCTCCATTGGGGAAGGTGAGAAGGTGCAACATTCACGCGGTCGTCCTCGGCGACGGCTCTCACCCACTACTGGCGCGTCCCGATCGGCGTGCCTTGCCGTTCTCTCCCAAGCACCGCTGGCGAGGGAGGGTGTCGGTGTCAAAACCGGCGGATCTCGGGTAGGGGGTCCCGAACTGTGCGTCTAGGCGGATGGTAACAGGAGACGAGGGACACGATGTTTTACCCAGGTTCGGGCCCTCTTGATGGAGGTGAAACCCTACGTCCTGCTTGAATAATATTGATGATATGGGTAGTACAAGAGTGAATCTACCACGAGATCAAGGAGGCTAAACCCTAGAAGCTAGCCTATGGTATGATTGTAATGGAGGTTATGTCCTACGGACTAAAGCCCTCCGGTTTATATAGACACCGGAGAGGGCTAGGGTTACACAGAGTCGGTTACAATGGTAGGAGATCTACATATCCAGACGCCAAGCTTGCCTTCCACGCCAAGGAAAGTCCCATTCGGACACGGGACGGAGTCTTCAATCTTGTATCTTCGTAGTCTTGGAGTCCGCGACGATGATAGTCCGGCTGTCCGACACCCCTAGTCCAGACTCCTCAAGAGCCCCTCAACCTGGGTTCAATGAAGATGAGTCCGCGCAATACTGCTCGGCATTGCAAGGCGGGTTCCTCCTTAAATAATCCAGAGAAGATCATGAACACCAGGATAGTGTCCGCTCGCAAAATAAATTCCACATTCCACCGAGAGAGAATAAAATGTACACAAGCTCAATCTGCGACGATTTTGCGGCATGACGCCATACCACTACCAAGCCTTTACTTGAATCGTTTTTTATTATACCGCCTCGGTCGTTTAGCGGCGGTTTCCTTGGCACGCCATGTCGGCAGAGATCGTGTTCCCCTTATTCCGGATTCTCATCAATACGGACGTGGGTAACCCAACCGCGCCATTGATGGTGGCGCTTGGGAGATAAGCGAGTTTTACTGGGCTAGTGGGGACGATAGTCTTCGGCCCTCCTATATATAAGGGATAAGGATTCACCTTTTCACCCACGCCTTCTTCCTCCTTTGCTTATGCATCTCCACGACTCGAGCTCCAGCGCCAAGTTCACAGATCTCGCCTCAACCTTCTCCGACCATGTCCGGAGCGGAGGCAAGTGGTTGGCCTCCACCGCCAAGGAGGAGCACATCACAAAGCTGCGCAGCGCGGATACCTTTCGGCGACATCACAGATCGGCTGCCTGATGAGGGGCAGCTCATCCCCACCCCGGGGCCCCATGAGAGGGTCGCTTTCCTTCCCCACTTCCTCCGCTGGACTGGGCTTTCCACTTCACCCCTTTGTCCGGGGGCTCATGTTCTTCTACGGCCTGGATTTCCATGATCTGGCGCCGAACTTCATCCTCAACATCTCGGCGTTCATCGTCGTGTGCGAGGCCTTCCTCTGCATCCAGCCCCACTTTGGCTTATGGCTCAAGACCTTCAATGTCAAGCCGAAGGTGGTGAAGGGCACTCAGGCGGAGTGCGAAGGCACTATGTTGGGCAAGATGCCCACCGTCCTTTGGTTCGAAGGGGCCTTTGTGGAATCCGTCAAGGGGTGGCAGTCGGGGTGGTTCTATATCACCGAGCCGCGCGACCCTACATGGGCGGCGGCCCCCGAGTTCAGATCTGGAATCCCTACACAGCTCACCTCCGGAAAGAGAAGGGCTTCTGTGGGGTAATTCAAGGAGCCGACGGACTCCAAGCCCAGATCCGTAAGTGGTGAACAAGAAGCTCAGCTGGTTAACGTGGTCCAGTCATGCTCGTCACGGATTCTCCCATGCCAAGAACGGGCATTCAACTGTGGAGTTCAATCCGAACAGCACCAGCATTGAGCGGCTCTTTGACATGACGCACGGGCGCCTGAGGGTGCTGTTTAAGGGCGCCGGTTCCCGCATCCGCGACGGAAGATCGCGGATTCCACTCAGAAGGCCCAGCTAACGAGGTAAGTGATTCTACCCTTTACGGGACACTTTTAATAATTCGACCCTAAGCGGTTTTAATCTCCTTCTCCTTTGACAGAGGGATGAAGAAGGCCGAGCAGCTCATCCGCCTGCTCCCATGCCGAAGACCCAAAGTGGACGCCTGCCTAGCGGGGTTGCTGGTTCTGGCACCGCACGTGGTGCCGGAGAAGAAGGCCAAGAAGGTGGCCACGGGAACTCGAAAGAGTTCCTGCTTTCAGGTGTCCGACGAGTCCGAGGCGGACTCCTCCCCCGAAGATGAGGAGGAGGAAGAAGACTCTCTCCCAGAGGAGGGAGAGAGGAAGAGGAAGGCTTCCCCAACAGGGGAGGCCGAAGGGTCCAAGAGGGGAAGAACTATTCCCCTGGACAGCTCCGCCAACACCAACATTGGCGGTGAAGAGTGGCCCTCAAGGCCCAGGCCTCAGTCGAGATCGTAAGTATCCGGATCCCTGAATGATCTGCAATTTCTTTTGTGTCACATAGTGTCCTTCTAATGCCGCATACTGCCTGCAGTCCGGCCGATGATGATCTCCCCGCTTCATCGAAGGGTCGCTGGCTCCGCCGGATGTGGATTCCATCCCGATCGCTTCCACCTCGCGCCGATGAGGACGCCGAGGTGGGATCCCAGAAAGGGACCCATCAGGAGGAGGCTCCGGAGGCGCCGCAAGGCAGCCTCCCGGACTTTGCGCCGGACTCTACGCTGGAACCTGCAGTGGTTCCGAGTCCGCAGCGCCCTTCGCAAGAAGGGCAAGATCAGTGACGCCGGGCGGCCTCCGGCCCAACCGGAGGCGCCGGACAACTTGTTGGAGGTGCTCAAAGGCGCTCCATCGAGGAAGAACACCGCACTATCATGAGTGCGGTGATTCGAAGGTTCAGCTCGCCAAGAGCGGGCCGACTGAAGCTCGCAGCAGCCTTCTAACAGCTTTGAGGTAAGAAGTTAAAATTATGTAATGTAATACCGCGATAGACAAGAGTTTCGATGCTCGGTTGGCGTTCGGAAAGAAAAGCCGACCGAGGATCTAAAATGATATACGAGGTTGCTAAAAATATGTCAATATGGGTTTGCAGTGCTGCGCCGACTCTCCGCCAGACCGACTACGGAGGTCGGTGCATTGAAGCAGGATCTCGAGCGGTCCGAGCAAGAGCTCGGCCGTGCCAAGAAGCAACTCGAGGACAAAGAAGGTGAGTAACACCACTTTAAAAATTTACCTTACAGAAAAGGATTTAGGTTGCAATAAAAATGACAAGGATAACGTGGGTACTGCAGGGGCCACTAATGAGGTGGCGACCCTGAAGGAGGCCGTGTCCGTGGCCAAACATAATGCGGCCGCGGAACGGGCGGAGCGAGAGAAGCAGGATGCACGGGTGGCGGAAGTGCGGCAAGAGCTCCAGGCTCTCATGGAGAAGCGTGAGAGTTTGGAGCGTGACTCCAAGACTCGAGAGGCCAAGCTCGCCTCGGCTCTCGAAAGTGCCAAGTCCGCCAAGGCCGAGGCCCGTAAGGCCCTTCAGGAGGTTGAAGATGTGAAGAAGATAGCGGCGGGTAAGGCATTTTTCATGCAAAGCAAGCATGTTAATGTAAACTACCCGACACTTACCCGAATTCGAGCTCTCTAGGGCGCGCAGATCTGCCGCAAGAAGGTATCCGATGCCGCCGCATTCTGCCGGGCTGTGAGGGGAGCTCAACAGAAGGTCTTCGTCTCAAGACGCCGAGGCCGCCATCCGGCAGCTTTAGCGACCAGTCAAGCAGCTGGTCGAGCTCCACAAGGCGGCTGAGGAGGCCATAAAGGGCCTCATAGTCCGGCTGTGGCCTGGATAGGCCATGTCTGGGAGCTACTTCGGCCTCGTGCGGCAGCTGGTGGATGCATGCCCCTGGGTGGAGGTCATCAAGCGCTCCGCCTGTATTGAAGGTGCTCGTTGGGCCCTTGCCCGCACAAAGGTGCACTGGGGCAGGCTGGATGCGGAGAGGCTTCTTACTGACCCGCCGCCAGCGGGCAAGGAGTATCGTACGCCCGAAATGTATTATAAGACTGTCGTGAAGGGTGCCCGCAATATTGCGGATGAGTGCCCCAGCGATGTAATTTTTGAGTAAAACTCGCTATGTATTATCTTGTGCGCTGAAAACTTTTGTTCATATGCGCTAAGCAACACTTGTTTAATTTAAAATATTACCTTCTGTGCGGCCGTTTATAAAATCTGAGAGATGGCAAGTCGTTGGCTTCAGCCCCCGAGCCGCAAATGCTGGGGTGTTCGGGATAACTTGAGCACTCTTGTTCCCATTTTTGGGTCCATCTAGGGAGGCGCTCAACACAACGAACAAGGCAACTGGACTTATAATGCTTGAACACTCTCACTTAGCCATAGAATTCTATCATTTTAAATTTCAGCGAAGCCCCTAGTATTCGAAGACCAATTGGGCGCTATCCACGCCTTCGCTTGGACATTATCCGCATTTCGCTCAAGCGGCATGAGTCTTTAGGGACCCGGAAAGACCTCTCGAACAGGACCAGCCTCGCCTTATCATGCCGCCAGCTTTAGCTTTCCATCGAGGCGCCGCCGACTCAACCGGGCGCAATCGCAGTGGTTCTCCCAAAGGCCACCTTAGCCGACGTAACGGAACGTAAGGCACCAAAACGTGGGAGCCGGAAAACCCAACTATTGACCCAAGACATGATTCGAGCCGATTCATATAATGCTATAAGTTCGGGTGCCGACTTGTGAAAGTGTTCGGACTTATCACACCATAATGTGGGGAACGAAGCCCTCGTGATTCGGCCGCACTAAAATATACGGGTGCAAGATGTCATTAATGAACATATGTATAAAGTATTGCAATAACAGGCAAAAGATGCTGCGTTATTTATTCAAGGAATTCTGCTATGAGTGCGGAAGGATACAAATAGTGCGGTAAGCAAGGGATTGGACTAAATAAACATGTCCCCCTCCAGGGGTGGGCTGCAGACTGGTGTATATAATCGAATTTAATGCTTGTAATGGAGGCCACCTGAGTGTTTGTAGGATCGGAAGTATGTCTAGAGGGGGGGGGGGTGATTAGACTACTTGACAACTTAAAAGTTTAGCCTTTTGATTAGGGCAAGTTTTTAGCAATTTCACAATGATGACCAAGTCAAGTATCACCCTACACATGCAATTCTAGAGTTATGGCAGCGGAAAGTAAATTGCACATGTAGTAAATAAGAGGTGGACAAGAGCAAACGCAATTTGAAGACACGGAGATTTTTCTCGTGGTTCCGATAGGTGGTGCTATCGCCAATCCACGCTGATGGAGACTTCAACCCACGGAGGGTAACGGCCATGAGAGTCCACGGAGGGCTCCACCCACGAAGGGTCCACGAAGAAGCAACCTTGTCTATGCCATCATGGCCTACGCCCACGGAGGACTAGCCTTACTCGGGTAGATCTTCACGAAGTAGGCGATCTCCTTGCCCTTACAAACTTCTTGGTTCAACTCCACATCTTGACGGAGGCTCCCAAGCGACACCTAACCAATCTAGGAGGCACCACCTCCAAAAGGTAATAGATTGTGTTGGTGATGATGAACTCCTTGCTCTTGTGCTTCAAATGATATCTCCCCAACACTCAACTCTCCTCACCGATATGGCTGTGGTGGAGGAAGGGATTGAGTGGAAAGCAACTTGGGAAGGCTAGAAATCAAGTTTCATATGGTGGGAGTGGAGCAACTTGATCTCAACACAAGGGTAGGTAGTTTTCTTCTCGTAAATGTAAGGTAGGAGTGGTAGTTCTTTCGATGGCTCTCTCCACGAATGAAGAGGAGGTGGAGGGTATTTATAGCCTCCACACAAAATCCAACTGCTACACACATTTGACCAATCTCGGTCGACCGAAGTTGACAACTCGGTGAGACCGAAAGTTCAAATCTTAGAACGTTGGGATTTTCGTGGGACCGAAAATACAATCTCGGTTAGTCCGATTCTTCCAAAGTCTAGGGTTTGCCAATCTCGGTGGGACCGACTTTCTCATCTCGGTGACACCGATTTGAGTACGTATGTTACTGAAGCTTGGCAACACCAATTTTGGTATGACCGAGTTTGGAATCGGAAAATCCGAAATTTTAGGGTTTGGGTATATGGTGAGGTGGTTCATCTCGGTGTGACTGAGTTTGGAATCGGTGGGACCGAGATTACTTATGGGTTTATGTTGGAATGAAAGATTGCTGATAGTTTGAGAGATAAATCACTAAGCACTTTGAGCAACCAGATCATCATCATAACCTCATCCCCTTTAATAGTATTGGCTTTCCTATGGACTCAATGTGATCTTGGATCACTAAACCAAAAATAGAGTCTTGAGCTTTTGCCAATGTTTTCCTTAGCATTTTGAGGGGTCCACATCATCACCATTGCCATACCCATATCATCGAACTTTCAAATATTCTCAAGAAATGATTAGTTCAATGATATATATGTTGTTATTAATTACCAAAACCACCCGGGATTAGTTGCACTTTCAATCTCCCCTTTTGGTAATTGATGACAACATATAGATCAAAGCTTCGACAAATGATATAATCAATGAATAACATCGTCGCTTTGAGAAGTATGTGATAAGCAAGAGCTCCCCTAAATTTGTGCATTATTTAAGATTTGCTTGAATGCAAATGCACAATCGATTAGGATCATGGGTCACTCTTCCATGTCACATACATCTTGGTGGAGCGCACAAAATGATAAGAATGAATAACATGCACCCAATCACCAAGACATGAGTAAGTGATCATACAAGATATGAATGGAATATGATAAGCATTAAGCACACATTAAGCATAGTATGATCAAGCACTCATCAAGATAGAGCAAACGAGTATCAAACACACGAAATGTCTCAAGAACTCAAAAGTATCTCAAGGAAAACCGCAAACGAAAGAGCAAAACGAGCACTCTCTCTCGAAGTCCTATGATCTATACAATTTTCCCCTTTGGCAACAAGTTACCAAAAGTTCGAAGGTATAGAGCTAATCGTCACTAGGGACTCTCCGCGCGGCTCTGCTCGGCCGATGGAGTGGAGATAGCTGCATCCGCAAAAGCTTCGCCAAGTCTGTGGAGCTGGAGGAGGGACACTGAGCTGGTGCTGGAACCGATGGAGCTGTGGGAGGTGCCGATGTAGTAGCCTGGGTCTGCATCACAGAATAGCAAATGATCTGGCTTTGTGGGCACTGGAGCAGGCTGCTCATAGTCATCCCGACCATATCACCTTCCATCTCCTTCATGAGCTCTGCTTTCTCCTCTTTGCTTCCTCAATGTCCGCCTCAAGCTTGTTGACGGTGACTGCACTTCACCACTTGACATCCAGAGCATGGAACTTATCTTCAACGATCCTCTCAAGACTCTCCCGAGACTGCACTATGCTGGCCAAAGCGTAGTTCAATTCTCCGAGTGGCTTCAAGAAGTTGTTCTCCAACGCTCTTGGGCTTTGCTGATGCTTCCTTTTCAGCTTTAGCTTGTTTGGCAGCTTCAGACTTTGCATGTCCTTCGACAGATGTGGGAGCATCCTCACCATCACAACTTCATTATCTTCATGTTCAGCTGCAATGGCAAGTGGGGTCTATCCAACAGTAGGTGTCCGTGCCAAACTTGGCATTAATGAGCATCCAATATGCGGAGCAAACCCACACGACTTCTTCTCGTCTGTCTGCTGTCCTCTTGATAGTCTCTACTATCGTGTCCATCACCTTAAAAGGTGTCTTCGATCCGAATATGCAGCATGTTGATAGAATAGCCTCTTATCATGCGGTGGTCTCGACTTGGGCATCAAAGTATGCCTCGTAATGGTGTTAGTGGTTGGGAGACCTGCTCAAGATGTTAAACTGATCCAAGCTTCCATATCTCAACATCCTTGTCGGTACCTCATTGTACATGTTCTTCATAGACTCGTGATTTTTCTTCGAATGCCATAGACATCAACATCATCATCCCTTGATATCGGTGCATTCAAGAACGCTCTCCATTCCTCAACAGTTGAATGGAATCTCCGCCCTTCATCATCCATACAATTCTCGCCATCCGATAGAAGTGTGCGGTGGCATAGAACTGCATGATCATCTCATCATTCCAAGCAACAATTTCGACCAACGAACTCGCAACTCCACATGCAAGTGAAGCTTTCATGCACATGTGGGAAATAGTCTCTGTGTTTTCATCACAATGTAATCCCGGTCTACATATCCGTGTCAAGAACAATTGGCTTCTTATCCATGAGCACTGCCTCATAAAAATCTTGTTGCTCTCTAGTGTGGAATCTAGAGTCAACAGCTGTCCTTCTCTCGTGGCATATGGATCAACTTGCCTCCATAGCCCGAGACCTTTGTCCTTCCTTTCCTTCATATTTTCAGCTCGAGGATGAGCATCATTATGAATCGGCAATTTCGCCTCGAGCTTCAAAAAACATGAGCCTCATCATCCGATTCTCAGAGGTGGCACATTGTCCTTCTTCTTCTCTAAAGCAGGTATGCTTCTCACAGTTTTCTTTGGCTTGGCAGCAGGTTTGGCTTGGGCTGCCTTTGCTTGAGCTGATGGCTTAGCTTTTGTGGGTGCTCCTGCCCTGATGGCATCTCCCATCAACTTTTGCTTCTGAGGAGGCTGGGGTGCTTCCTCATCTGAGTCATCATCATCAGCTTCTTCATGAACTAGCCTCTTCCTCTTGGAAGTTTTCTTGATCTTGCTAGAGGTTTCTTCTTCCATGCTGAGCTTCTTTGCAACTGTGGATTTCTTCACCTTGCTGGTGCCTTTCTTTGACTGTTGCCCTTGATAGCCCTTGGCAACCACTTGCCTTTTGGCTTTGAAGTTATCTCCTCATCTCGCAACAAAGTCGAATCCTCCTCATCGTAATTCCTCTTCTTCCGGCCCTCGTGGCAGCTGGAGGCAATCCACTTGGAGTGCTCTCTCTCCATCATCTGAAAAACTGCTTGCTTCAGACTTGTAATCGCCTCGAATCTCAACCGGTGATTCAGACTGTTCGACTGTCTACTTCCATCGATATGACCGACAACCTGTGAAAAGAATAGGTATAGGCGAAATAGAAGAGTTATCACAAACCGCAGAGGTTTTTGCAAAAGAATGAGTTCAAACATTAGTTTTAGGTTTTCACAGAATACATTTCGGTCTGACCGAGTCTATAAATTCGGTGAATCCGAAGTGCCTAAACAGACCATACACACCACTTTCGGTTGGACCGAAATGGGTTTCGGTCTAGCCGAGAGCACTAGGGTTTCACTAAATCCTCACTTCGGTCTTACCGATTTGCACAACTCGGTTTAACCGAAAAGTGCAAAGGTAATGACCAGAGGCCAAATCGGTCAGTCCGAGAATGTAGAATCGGTCACACCGAGATGTGTTCGGCGGAAACCTAACCCTAAAATTTTCACTCGAATTTTGTTCTATGATCTAATCTGCTGGATAGGAAGATTTCAATCTTGGCAAGAAGCTAGGCAAAACCTATCGTGCATTGAATCAGCGGTTGAAGCACGAGAGGGATGAAACTCACCCAATCTGGTGGAGCTTCACTACGGTGGCAACGGCGCGATGAGAATGACCGTTGACGGTGATGGAGACCCGCGGCGAGGGCGCACAGGCGACGGCGGAGACGATCCGAAGACCACGCCGACGGCAGCGAAGGGTTTGAGGGCGAGGCGTTTCGAAGAAGTAATCAACGCGCGCTGTCCTCGGGTATATATACCCTTCGTTGTCGGTGGGACCGAGTTGAAAACTCGGTGGGACCGAGATGGTTAATCTGCAGTGCGATACACACTTCGTCACGCCGAATTTGTAACTCGGTTTCACCGAGGTGAAAACCTAGATCAATCCAAGTGATTTCGGTCCGTCCGATTTGAGTATATCGGTTTGACCGAAAGTACTTAGAAGGTTTTGGAAGTTAGGCTTTTGACGGATCGGTGGCTCCGAGTGCTCCTCACTCGGCCGTCCAAAAAGTCTTGTTCAAAGTTTGTGATATAAGCATGAATAGAGTTTGAGACAAGAAAGCATAGATAGCTAGGGAGGAACTTAGGCATTCTTGTCCATCCATTTGGTCAAAAAGAAAAATCCAAAAGACCAAAGCAACAAATGGATGTCCTCGAATGGATAAAATCATGCATCCAACATGCTCACACAATAAGATAGCAAATGAAATATGTGTCAAACATGCACAAACAAAACACTAGCTTCTAGCACACAATTTGGCGATGACTAGGTCATCTATATATGAGTATATTGACTTAGGAGTCAAATGAGAACATTTGATCATAGGTCATACTCATCGCTTAAGCACAAGTGGGGTTACCACTTTCCATAAAGCATTAATGTGTTCACATCATTTGAAGATGCTTTTGCTCATTTCTTTAGAGCAAAGCTCCCCTTGATGTGAGAACCCTTTAAAGGGTCAAACTAACCTTGGGTTGTCGTTGAAGACTTCATGTAGATGTTGAAGATGTGGATGCTCAATGTTGATGAAGATCATCAAGAGTTGGGAGCAATCCTTTGGATTCGGCACTTTCAATACCTACATGGGTTAGTCCCACAAGGAACAAACAAGGATATCCATGGACATAGATTGAAGTACACAATAGATGATGTCCATGAAAGCAATGATTACCTTGTCCCTTGACTTACCAACATGAGGGTTTGTGACTCCATGAACTAGTGCAAGATGTGGAAGTTGATTGCACAAGTTCTTGCCAAAATGAATGTGAGTGAAGTATGTTGGCGAGTCACCCTCAAGAACTCTCTAGTTCTTCTTCTTCGATCCACATCATCTTGATGGGAATCCTTGGGGTAGTAGTTGAGCTTGTCAAGTAGAACTTGAAGTTGCCTTGGGAACCCACTTGACCATGGCCTTGGGTGCTTCAATGAATGCATCAATCTCCTCTTGAAGCTTGTCCTTGCCTTTTAGCTTGTGGTCTTGTGGTGGAAGGTCATCTTGAGCTTGTTCCACATTGGAAGAAGTAGGATCATACTTCTCCTTTTGAGACACAAACTTTGGAGTGGGATATTGACCTTCTTCCCATTCAACACCCTCGGCGTTGAACTTTCGCTCAAAACCAATTCCTTGATTCTTCCTGTCTTCCTTGCTTAAGTAACAATTTCTCAAAGCTCTTGCTTCCGCAAGACTCTTGTAGACACCTTTCTATAATCCCTTTCAATAGACTATTTTCTTGCTCAAGTGAAACTTGGCTTGAAACATTGTTAGTGGAATCAAGAGAATTACTAGAAGTAACAACATTTGATTTAGCATGACTATTGTTACTACTAGATGAAGAATTTTTCTTATGCTTGTCATGCTTAGTTTTAATAGGTGGCAAGAAATTAGACAAGAGAAGTCGCTTGGCAAGATATGAAGAACTCTTCTTTCAAGATCGCCATTGATAGCTTTAGAAACTCATGTTCTTGCTCTAGATTGAGCTTCTTGAAGCGTAGCTTCTCATGAGATCTTAGGAGCTCTCTATGATCTTCTTGAGTTGTTTCATGAGCTAACTTAAGAGTGTTTAGTTCTTTAGTTAGACGCTCAATCTCCTTCATAGCATTGTCATTCGACTCTTCTCGACTATAAAGACTATTAGCATGTTCATCATTACTAAGCTCACTAGATTTGTCATGTAAAAGCTCATCTTCACCAAGCAAATCATCCTCATCACTATCAAAGTCAATAAACTCAGGTGTGATACCTTGGGGCCTTTTGCCATGAAGCATCTTCCAATTCCCTCATTTGGTGAATCAAATATGTCATAGGAGTTGGAGTTGGAGGATACGAGAGCAAGACCGCAACACCTTCATCTTGATCAGATTCGAGTTGGAGTGATAGCTTCTTTCGAGTGATTGTTTGAGTCGGAGCCGAAACCCATTCACCAACATGAGCTTGATGTTTTCTTCTTGTGTAGCTCCTTGATGACTTGTCTTTCCTTTCCTAATCCTTGCTTCTCCGAGAGGATCTTCGCTCATAACGATCATCTCTACTCCTTCTCTCTTTTCGAGGCGACTCTTCCCTTGAGCTTCTTCTTCTTGGAGATTCTTCTCTTCTTGTGTGGGAGTCGAACACTCATTTGAGTAGTGTCCGGGTCTTCCACAATTGTAGCAGTTTCGATCACGACTAGAAGATCTCTTTTCATCATATGATCTAGACTTTGAGATTCTCTCCTTGCTTCTACTCTTGTAGAATTTGTTGAAGTTCTTCACCATTAGGCTTATCTCTTCATTGGAAACTAGCTTGTCACTTGAGGTTGTGGGAGCTTCAACTGCAGCTTTGTAAGCACCACTTGACTTGTTGTGAAGCTCTTCCTTGTCTTTAAGTGTCATCTCATGAGCAACAATCCTTCCAATGACTTCAGTAGGCTTGAGATCTTTGTAGTTTGGCATCATTTGGATCAAAGTGCACACGGTGTCATACTTCCCATCCAAAGCTCTGAGAATCTTCTTGATGATGAATCGGTCGGTCATTTCTTCGCTTCCTAAGCCTGCCATCTCATTGGTGATGAGAGCAAGCCTAGAGTACATTTCAGCGACTCCTTCACCTTCCTTCATCTTGAACTTGTCAAGCTTACCTTGAAGAACATCTAGCTTTGATTCCTTCACGGACTCGGTACCTTCGTGCATTTCACCAAAGTATCCCAAATCTCTTTGCATTCTCAAGACGACTGATCTTGTTGAACTCCTCGACACAAAGCATTGAAGAGAATGTCACAAGCTTGAGCATTGTTCTATAACATCCGCAACTCATCCGCAGAGCTTCGCGATCCGAACTTTTCCTTCCTCAAGAACTCACCTTGCAAGCCAACACAAATAATGCCCCATGCGCGTGGTTATGTCCAAGAATATGCATTTTCATTTTATGCTTCCAACTAGCAAAGTTTGAACCATCAAAGTAAGGACCTCTACGAAAATTACCCTCACTAGACGCCATACTCTCCTAGGCTGTGAAACCAAGCTTATGGAGTCCAATGCAATGGAAACCAATCCAATGGAGACCAATGCTCTGATACCACTTGTAGGATCGGAAGTATGTCTAGAGGGGGGGTGATTAGACTACTTGACAACTTAAAAGTTTAGCCTTTTGATTAGGGCAAGTTTTTAGCAATTTCACAATGATGACCAAGTCAAGTATCACCCTACACATGCAATTCTAGAGTTATGGCAGCGGAAAGTAAATTGCACATGTAGTAAATAAGAGGTGGAGAAGAGCAAACGCAATTTGAAGACACGGAGATTTTTCTCGTGGTTCCGATAGGTGGTGCTATCGCCAATCCACGCTGATGGAGACTTCAACCCACGGAGGGTAACGGCCAGAGAGTCCACGGAGGGCTCCACCCACGAAGGGTCCACGAAGAAGCAACCTTGTCTATGCCATCATGGCCTCACGCCCATGGAGGACTAGCCTTACTCGGGTAGATCTTCACGAAGTAGGCGATCTCCTTGCCCTTACAAACTTCTTGGTTCAACTCCACATCTTGACGGAGGCTCCCAAGCGACACCTAACCAATCTAGGAGGCACCACCTCCAAAAGGTAATAGATGGTGTTGGTGATGATTAACTCCTTGCTCTTGTGCTTCAAATGATATCTCCCCAACACTCAACTCTCCTCACCGATATGGCTGTGGTGGAGGAAGGGATTGAGTGGAAAGCAACTTGGGAAGGTAGAAATCAAGTTTCATATGGTGGGAGTGGAGCAACTTGATCTCAACACATGGGTAGGTAGTTTTCTTCTCGTAAATGTAAGGTAGGAGTGGTAGTTCTTTCGATGGCTCTCTCCACGAATGAAGAGGAGGTGGAGGGTATTTATAGCCTCCACACAAAATCCAACTGCTACACACATTTGACCAATCTCGGTCGACCGAAGTTGACAAATCGGTGAGACCGAAAGTTCAAATCTTGTGAACGTTGGGATTTTCGTGGGACCGAAAATACAATCTCGGTTAGTCCGATTCTTCCAAAGTCTAGGGTTTGCCAATCTCGGTGGGACCGATTTTCTCATCTCGGTGACACCGATTTGAGTACGTATGTTACTGAAGCTTGGCAACACCAATTTCGTATGACCGAGTTTGGAATCGGAAAATCCAAATTTTAGGGTTTGGGTATATGGTGAGGTGGTTCATCTCGGTGTGATGAGTTTGGAATCGGTGGGACCGAGATTACTTATGGGTTTATGTTGGAATGAAAGATTGTCGATAGTTTGAGAGATAAATCACTAAGCACTTTGAGCAACCAGATCATCATCATAACCTCATCCCCTTTTAATAGTATTGGCTTTCCTATGGACTCAATGTGATCTTGGATCACTAAACCAAAAATAGAGTCTTGAGCTTTTGCCAATGTTTTCCTTAGCATTTTGAGGGGTCCACATCATCAGTCATTGCCATACCCATATCACTGAACTTTCTGAAATATTCTCAAGAAATGATTAGTTCAATGATATATATGTTGTTATTAATTACCAAAACCACCCGGGGATTAGTTGCACTTTCAGTGTTCGTCGCAACCTTCTTTCCTCCCTGGCTGTTGCATCGTTAGTTCGGCGGGTTCGCCGCCGGACAGAACCTCTGGTGAACGGAGTCATGTGTATACAAAGAATAAAAATAAAAAAAGGCGACACACTTGTGAGCCCCTGGTGTGGCCGAGCCGCACTCTGGGTCTGTTATGGTCGTGCCCCTCCCCCCAGGCCCATGGTATCTCCAGAGCGTAATGATGTACGCGGAGGGTTGGTCTTGCAATCATGCGAGGGTTGGGTTAGCCGCATTGCTACGCGTGCGGCTCGGAATGCGCCAGTGGTCTTGGTTGATGTTGCTCCGGTGTAGCTTAGCGTGTCCGCCGCTTAACGGCCGGACTCAAAATTGCCTTAGAAGGCTGCTCTATACTTCGCCGCGAGAGCCATTGATGTTCCTCCGCTCGAGGGAGCGCTCAGATTTCCGCTGACCGTGATGACTCCACGAGGGCCTGGCATCTTGAGCTTGAGGTATGCGTAATGCGGCACCGCTGTTGAACTTTGCAAACGCGTTCGCCCAAGCAGAGCGTGATAGCCGCCATGAATGGAACTATGTCAAAGATTAACTCTCGCCCGAAATTGTCCGGGATCCAAGACCACTTCAGCAGTGATCGAGCTTGTACAATTGGCTTCAACACTGGTATGACGCCTTTAAAGGTCGTCTTTGTAGGTTTAATCTTTGAGGGTCTATGCCCATCTTGCGCCTCGTATCCTCGATAAAGCAGTGTTCAAAGCACGCCATCGCCCATCGTGACTCTCATGAGGTGAAATCCATCGACGATTGGGTCTAAAACCAATGCAGCGAATCCGCCATGGCGGATATCGGTCGGATGGTCTCTTCGATCGAAAGTGATCGGGCAAGAGGACCATGGATTGAACTTCGGGCGATCGCTCCATCGCATATACGCCCTTAGTGCACGCTCCGCCCCTCTTGGGTATATGGGTTGCGTATATCATATTCACCGTCCGCACTTGTGGGGGAAACCTTCGTCCTCTATTTTTCGTGGTCGAGTCTCTTCCTCGCGTGTTGTGCAGCCCTTGTCATTGTTTTCGCAATTAACTTACCTGCCTTGAATACCTAACAATCTCTGCAGGTGTGATTAGCTGGCTTTTCGGGTGCCATGTATCCGCATAAGCGGTCGAGTATTCGGTCCAAATTGGACGGACCCGGAGTGGTTCTTTTGAATGGCTTCTTCCACGACCGGTTTGAGCCTCGAATCCGGCGTTGATCGCCAGATCCTCTTTGTCGCCGCCGTTAATGCGGTGTTTATTTTACTCGACGCCGACCGCCATTGTGGTCCTTAGTATCCGGACTGCCGAGTTTTTGCCGAGGTTATTGCTGCGAGCCAGCTAGCTATACTCTCCCGCATGTAAGCGGGTCATTGATGATGTGAGGGCTGCCATGGATTTCGCTTTTCCTGTCCTAGGTGCCGGCTAGCCACTCGTCATGATGTTATGTTTGACGGCTGCTAGGGCATCGCATCCTGGACAATGACGATTTGATTTTTTTTGTTAAGAACCGTGTCCGTAACTGTCCGCCGATTTGTCCGCTGCTGAATTATGTGGCTTAGGTCATCGGGCGCCCGTGGTCGCACATATGTGCCCCGAAGTTGTCGAGAATGCTTCTTCCGTGTCTTCCCAACACCCAATGGACTATGCGGGCAAGCTGTTAAGCCAATGCCGAGCTGGTCCTTTAAGCTTGAGGGGAGATACTTGATGGCATGGAGATCGTCAGCTGCGGCCATATGGATGTGAAGGAGATAATCTTCGATCCAAACCGCTGGGTCTCTGTTGTGCCATCGTGAGATTCAATGTTTACGGGTTTAAACCCTTGTGGATTTGATGATCCATTACTTCGCAAGAAGCATAGCGGTGTGCGGCGCCTCTATATTGAGCAATATCACGACGTAGCTCGAGTGAGCGTTGTTCAGTGTGTTCCGCCCGCCGGAGTTATTGTATCCGCGCGACGGTATTCGTCGTGGGTTGTGGGCGCCACGTGATCCATAGATGGATCTGGTTTGCCTTGCTTTATCCTCCAAGATATCTCGCAAGTCCGCGCTGCCCTCTTAGCTTCAGACTTTTGAGCGATGCCGGGTACGGTCATGGTGGCCGACAGCGCCGGGTGATGAAGGTATGTATGCTTTCTCCTCTAATCGGGGAGCAGCTTATGCTTTTGGGTAGCTTTTGAGGGGCGCTCGAGTTCCTACTCTTCGCCGTGAGGGCCTCGGTCCATCGATCGCCAAGAGGTCCCGATCAGCTTGAAGCTGCCGCTGCTTTTTCTTTAGGCTATTTGTCGTGGCCATTAGCCTGCGCTTGAAACGCTCTTGTTCGACGGGATCCTCGGGCACGACGAATTGGCTGCCGCCGAGGCTTGCTTCGCCTCCGGAGGGAGGCATGTAATTATCGCCCTCGACCTCTTCTTCGCTCGCCGCCTCGCGAGGGCTTGCTTCGCATCCTCCCCGCACCGAATCTTGCTGGAGGGGATTGTCTTCGCACCGCAGGGGTGTTATTATCTCCTGTGTCAAGTCTCCATTCTTGCTGTGGCGGATTTAGAGCGGCGCCACCGACGCCGGGCTTGGCCTGCTTTTTTAAGGAATCTGCCTCCGCCGCTTCTTCGCCGTCCCCATCTTTTGGGGTGTCCACCATGTATATGTCATATGACGAGGTGGTCTTCCAAAGGCCTCTAGAGGCGCTGGTTCCTGTTTCGCTCGCATCGCCGCCCATACCGCCGATGTCTTCAAGTCGTAGTCTAGCATGTCGGTTAGATCGCTGATGAAGTACTACAAAGTGGGAGGTGGGTGGGCTTTGAATTTCTTCGTCGTCCGTATCCCAACCATCCAGGCCATAGTCCGGCCAGGTCTCTCCGGATAGCGAGAGATGTTTTAGCGAATTTAGGATGTCGCCAAAGGGCGAGTGCTGGAAGATGTCCGCGGCGGTGAACTCCATGACCGTCGCCCAATCAGATTCGATTGGCAGGGGCGCGGGAGGTTCGGAGTCCGGCAGGGAGTCCGGCCCCTTGGAGTCACGAGCTACGCAAGGGACAAGGTTAGTGTTCGGCTCCATCGCCATGGAAGTTGCAGCCCCCGAGGCGGTGTCCAGCCACCGGTCCTCGATCTGGGCGATCGGCTCCGGACTAAGGGCCGGAGCGGACTCGTGTGCGGCCTCCAAGGCACTGTCCGGCGGCAGAGCTAGATCATGCCCATCGTGACGGTGCGGCACGCTCGGCTGTGGCTCGATCCTGTCGAAGATCAAGTCCCCGCGGATGTTGGCCGTGAATTTTAGGCTTCCGAATCTGACCTTGCGGCCAGGGGCGTAGCTTTCGATCTGCTCCAGATGGCGAAGTGAGTTGGCCCGCAGCGCGAAGCCGCCGAATACGAAGATCTGTCCCGGAGAAAAGTCTCACCCTGGACGGCGTTGTTGATTGAAGGAGCCATCGAGCCTATCGGCGACGACAAAAAGGAACTCTTTATGAAAGCACCAATGTCGGTGTCAAAACTGGCGGATCTCGGGTAGGGGGTCCCGAACTGTGCGTCTAGGCAGATGGTAACAGGAGACGAGGGACACCATGTTTTACCCAGGTTCGGGCCCTCTTGATGGAGGTGAAACTGAAAGTGCAACTAATCCCCAGGTGGTTTTGGTAATTAATAACAACATATATATCATTGAACTAATCATTTCTTGAGAATATTTCAGAAAGTTCAGTGATATGGGAATGGCAATGACCGATGATGTGGACCCTCAAAATGCTAAGGAAAACATTGGCAAAAGCTCAAGACTCCATTTTTGGTTTAGTGATCCAAGATCACATTGAGTCCATAGGAAAGCCAATACTATTAAAAGGGGTGAGGTTATGATGATGATCTGTTGCTCTAAAGTGCTTAGTGATTTATCTCTCAAACATTCAGCAATCTTTCATTCCAACATAAACTCATAAGTAATCTCGGTCCCACCGATTCCAAACTCACCACACCGAGATGAACCACCTCACCATATAGCCAAACCCTAAGAATCTCGGATTTTCCGATTCCAAACTCGGTCATTCGAAATTGGTGTTGCCAAGCTTCAGAATCCTTCAGACTCAAATCGGTGTCACCGAGATGAGAAAGTCGGTCCCACCGAGATTGGCAAACCCTAGACTTTGGAAGAATCGGTCTAACCGAGATTGTATTTTCGGTCCCACTGAAAATCCCAACGCTCACAAGATTTGAACTTTCGGTCCGACCGAGTTGTCAACTTCGGTCCGACCGAGATTGCTCAAATGTGTGTAACGGTTGGATTTTGTGTGGAGGCTATAAATACCCTCCACCTCCTCTTCATTCGTGGAGAGAGCCATCGAAAGAACTACCACTCCTACCTTACATTTCGAGAAGAAAACTACCTACCCTTGTGTTGAGATCAAGTTGCTCCACTCCCACCATATGACACTTGATTTCTAGTCTTTCCAAGTTGCTTTCCACTCAATCCCTTCCTCCACCACAGCCAAATCAGTGAGGAGAGTTGAGTGTTGGGGAGATTATCATTTGAAGCACAAGAGCAAGGAGTTCATCATCACCAACCCCATCTATTACCTTTTGGAGGGTGGTGCCTCCTAGATTGGTTAGGTGTCGCTTGGGAGCCTCCGCCATGATGTGGAGTTGAACCAAGGAGTTTGTAAGGGCAAGGAGATCGCTTACTTCGTGAAGATCTACCCCGAGTAAGGCTAGTCCTCCGTGGGCGAAGCCATGATGGCATAGACAAGGTTGCTTCTTCGTGGACCCTTCGTGGGTGGAGCCTCCGTGGACTCAAGAGCAGCTGCTACCCTCCGTGGGTTGAAGTCTCCATCAACGTGGATTGACGATAGCACCACCTATCGGAACCACGAGAAAAATCTCCGTGTTCCATTATGCTTGCTCTTCTCCTCCTCTCATTTACTATACATGCAATTTACTTTCCGCTGCCATAACTCTAGAATTGCATGTGTAGGGTGATACTTGACTTGGTTATCATTGTGAACTTGCTAAGAAACTACTCCAATCAAAAGGCAAAATTTTTAAGTTGTCAAGTAGTCTAATCACCCCCTCTAGACATACTTCCGATCCTACAAGTGGTATCGAGCTTTGGTCTCCATTGGATTGGTTTCATTGCATTGACTCCATAAGCTTGGTTTCACAACCTAGGAGAGTATGGCGCCTAGTGAGGGTAATTTTCGAGAGGTCCTTACTTTGATGGTTCAAACTTTGCTAGTTGGAAGCATAAAATGAAAATGCATATTCTTGGACATAACCCCGCCGCATGGGGCATTATTTGTGTTGGCTTGCAAGGTGAGTTCTTCAAGAAGGAAAAGTTCCGGATCGCGGTTACCGCAGATGAGTTGCGGATGTTACGTAACAATGCTCAAGCTTGTGACATTCTCTTCAATGCTTTGTGTCCCGAGGAGTTCAACAAGATCAGCCGCCTTGAGAATGCAAAAGAGATTTGGGATACTTTGGTCGAAATGCACGAAGGTACCGAGTCCGTGAAGGAATCAAAGCTAGATGTTCTTCAAGGTCACTTGACAAGTTCAAGATGAAGGAAGGTGAAGGAGTCGCTGAAATGTACTCTAGGCTTGCTCTCATCACCAATGAGATGGCAGGCTTAGGAAGCGAAGAAATGACCGATCGATTCATCATCAAGAAGATTCTCGAGCTTTGATGGAAAGTATGACACCGTGCACTTTGATCCAAATGATGCCAAACTACAAAGATCTCAAGCCTACCAAGTCATTGGAAGGATTGTTGCTCATGAGATGACACTTAAAGATAAGGAAGAGCTTCACAACAAGTCAAGTGGTGCTTACAAAGCTGCAGCTTGAAGCTCCCACATCCTCAAGTGACAAGCTAGTTTCCAATGAAGAGATAAGCCTAATGGTGAAGAACTTCAACAAATTCTACAAGAGTAGAAGCAAGGAAAGAAGCTCAAAGTCTAGATCATATGATGAAAGGAGATCTTCTAGTCGTGATCGAAATCTGCTATAATTGTGGAAGACCCGACACTACTCAAATGAGTGTTCGACTCCCACAAGAGAAGAGAAGAATTCCAAGAAGAAGAAGCTCAAGAGAAGAGTCGCCTCGAAAGGAGAGAAGGAGTAGAGATGATCGTTATGAACGAAGATCCTCTCGAGAAGCAAGGATTCGAAGGAAAGACAAGTCATCAAAGAGCTACACAAGAAGAAAACATCAAGCTCATGTTGGTGAATGGGTTTCCGCCCGACCGACAATCACTCCGAAAGAAGCTATCACTCCAACTCCAATATAGTCAAGATGAAGGTGTTGCCGGTCTTGCTCTCAGATCCTCCAACTCCAACTCCTATGACATATTTGATTCACCAAATGAGGGAATTGGAAGATGCTTCATGGCAAAAGGCCCCAAGGTATCACATCCTGAGTTTATTGACTTTGATAGTGATGAGGATGACTTGCTTGGTGAAGATGAGCTTTACATGATAAATCTAGTGAGCTTAGTAATGATGAACATGCTAGTAGTCTTTATAGTCGAGATGAGTCGAATGACAATGCTATGAAGGAGATTGAGCGCCTAACTAAAGAACTAAACACTCTTAAGTTAGCTCATGAAACAACTCAAGAAGATCATAGAGAGCTCCTAAGATCTCATGAGAAGCTACGCTCGAGAAGCTCAATCTAGAGCAAGAACATGAGTTTCTAAAAGCTATCAATGACGATCTTCAAAGAAGAGTTCTTCATATCTTGCCAAACGACTTCTCTTGTCTAATTTCTTGCCACCTATCAAAACTAAGCATGACAAGCATAAGAAAATTCTTCATCTAGTAGTAACAATAATCATGCTAAATCAAATGTTGTTACTTCTAGTAATTCTCTTGATTCCACTAACAATGTTTCAAGCCAAGTTTCACTTGAGCAAGAAAATAGTCTATTGAAAGGGATTATAGAGAAAGGTGTCTACAAGAGTCTTGCCGAAGCAAGAGCTTTGAGGAAATTGTTCGCAAACAAGGAAGACACCGAAGAATCAAGGAATTGGTTTTGAGCGAAAGTTCAACGCCGAGGGTGTTGAATGGGAAGAAGGTCAATATCCCACTCCAAAGTTTGTTTCTCAAGAAGAGAAGTATGATCCTACTTCTTCAAATGAGGAACAAGCTCAAGATGACCTTCCACCACAAGACCACAAGCTAAAAGGCAAGGACAAGCTTCAAGAGGAGATTGATGCATTCATTGAAGCACCCAAGGCCATGGTCAAGTGGGTTCCCAAGGCAACTTCAAGTTCTACTTCAACAAGCTCAACTACTACCCCAAGGATTCCCATCAAGATGATGTGGATCCCAAGAAGAAGAACTAGAGAGTTCTTGAGGGTGACTCCGCCAATATACTTCACTCATATTCATTTTGGCAAGGACTTGTGCAATCAACTTCCACATCTTGCACTAGTTCATGGAGTCACAAACCCTCATGTTGGTAAGTCAAGGACAAGGTAATCATTGCTTTCATGGACATCATCTATTGTGAACTTCAATCTATGTCCATGGATATTCTTGTTTGTTCCTTGTGGGACTAACCCATGTAGGTATTGAAAGTGCCCAATCCAAAGGATTGCTCCCAACTCTTGATGATCTTCATCAACATTGAGCATCCACATCTTCAACATCTACATGAAGTCTTCAACGACAACCCAAGGTTAGTTTGACCCTTTAAAAGGGTTCTCACATCAAGGGGAGCTTTGCTCTAAAGAAATGAGCTAAAGCATCTTCTAATGATGTGAACACATTAATGCTTTATGGAAAAGTGGTAACCCCACTTGTGCTTAAACGATGAGTATGACCTATGATCAAATGTTCTCATTTGACTCCTAAGTCAATATACTCATATATAGATGACCTAGTCATCGCCAAATTGTGTGCTAGCTGTTAGTGTTTTGTTTGTGCATGTTTGACACATATTTCATTTGCTATCTTATTGTGTGAGCATGTTGGATGCATGATTTTATCCATTCGAGGACATCCATTTGTTGCTTTGGTCTTTTGGATATTTTTTTTCGACCAAATGGATGGACAAGAATGCCTAAGTTCCTCCCCTAGCTATCTATGCTTTCTTGTCTCAAACTCTATTCATGCTTATATCACAAACTTTGAACAAGACTTTTTCTTGACGCATCGAGTGAGGAGCACTTGAGCCACCGATCCGTCAAAAGCCTAACTTCCAAAACCTTCTAAGTACTTTCGTCAAACCGATATACTCAAATCGATGCATCAAATCACTTGGATTGATCTAGGTTTTCACCTCGTGAAACCGAAGTTTAAATTTCGGCGTGATCGATGTGTGTAATCGCACGCAGCTAACCATCTCGGTCCCACCGAAGTTTTCAAACTCGGTCCCACCGACACCGGCGGGTATATATACCGAGGACGAGCGCGTTGATTACTTCTTCAAACGCTTCGCCTCAAACCCTTAGCTGCCGCCGCTTTGGTCTCCGGATCGCCTCCGCTGTCGCCAGGCGCCGCCATGGTCTCCATCGCCGCAACGGTCCTTCGCACCGCACTGCTGCCGCCATAGTGAAGCTCCACCGCATTGGGTGAGTTTCATCCTCTCGTGTTCCAATCGCTGATTCTATGCACGATAGGCGCTGCCATGTTTCTTGCCAAGATTGAGATCTCCTATCCAAATTGCTTAGATCATAGAACAAATTTCGAGTGAAAATTTTAGGTTAGGTTTCCGCGAACACATCTCGGTGTGACCGATTCTGCATTTTCGGATCGACCGACGGCCTCTAGCCATTGTGACCGCACTTTTCGTGAAACCGAAGTTGTGCAAATCGGTAAGACCAAGTGAAGATTTAGTGAAACCCTAACTGTCTCGGCTAGACTGAAACCCATTTCGTCCAACCGAAAGTGGTGTATGTGGTCTGTTTAGACATTTCGTTTCACCGAATTGATAGACTCGGTCGACCGACATGTATTCTGTGAAAACCTAAATCTAAAGTTTGAACTCATTCTTTTGCAAAATCCTCTCGCAGTTTGTGATAACTCTTCTATTCTGCCTATACCCACTCTATTCACAAAGTTGTCGACATGTCTCAAGGAAGTGACAATGTAACAGGTCCGAGATGCCGCTTGAGATTCCAGAGGCAGCTACAAGTCCGTAAGCAAGCAGCTTTTCAGATGATGGAGAGAGAAGCACTCCAAGTGGATCGCTCGCGCCCACTGTGGCTGTGGAGGAAGAGGAACTCAGATGAGGAAGATTCAGACTTCATTGCAGATGAGGAAATAACTTCTAAGCCAAAGAGGAAGGTGGTTGCCAAAGAGCATCAAGGGCAACAAACCAAGAAAGGCACAAGCAAGGTGAAGAAATCCTCTGCAGTACGTAAGCTCAAGATGGAAGAAACCTCCAAAGAAGATCAAGAAGACTTCCAAGAGGAAGAGGAAAGTTCATGAAGAGACAAATGATGATGATGATGATTCGATGAGGAAGCACCTCACCCACCTCGTATGTGGTTGATGGGTGATGCCATCGTAAGGAGCACCTCCAAAAGCTAAGCCTTCAGCTCCAAAGAAAGGCAGCCCAAGCCAAACCAGCTGCCAAGCCCAAGAAGACTGTGAGGAACATACCGCTTCAGAGAAGAAGAAGGACAATGTGCCACCGCAGAATCGATGATGAGGCTCATGTTTTGCTCAAGCTCGCATGTAAACCGCCAGCTCATAATGAAGCTCATCCTCGAGCTGAAAATATGAAGGAGAGAAAGGACAAAGGACTCAAAGCTATGGAGGCAAACAGATCCATATGCCACCAGGAGAAGAACAGCAGCTTGACTCAAGATTCCACACAAGAGAGCAACAAGACTTTTATGAGACAAAGGCTCATGGACAAGAAGCCAATTGTTGCCGACACCAGATACGTTGATCGGAAATACATCGATAGTGAAGAGCACAGAGACTTTTTCCCACATGTGCATGAAAGCTTCACCGCTTGGGATTGCAGAGTTTGTTGGTCGAAATTGATCGCTCGAACGATGAGATGATCATGCAATTCTATGCCACCGCACACTTCTATCCAGATGGCAGGATTGTATGGATGATGTATAGCGTAGATTCCATTCTACAGCTTGAGGAATGGAGAGCATTGCTGAATGCACCTGCTTCAAGGGAAGATGATATTGATGTGTATGGCATTCAAGAAAAATCACGAGTCAATGAAGAACATGTATAATGAGGTTGATGAGAAGGATGTAGAGATTTGGAAGCTTGGTTCAGCTTACTACCTTCGTGCAGGTCTCCCAACCACCAACACCATTCTCGAGGCATACATTGATGCCTAAGTCAGGGACCACCGCATGATAAGAGGGTACTCTATCAACATGCTGCACATTCTAGATCGAAGACACCTTTAAGGTGATGGACCTGATAGTTGAGACTATCAAGAGGACAAAGAATTGACCGTAAGAGGTCGTGTGGTTTGCTCCGCATATTCAGATGCTCATCAATGCCAAGTTTGGCACGGACACCTACCGTTGGATAGACCCCACTTGCCACCGCAGCTCTAACATGAGGACAACGAGGTTGTGATGACCGAGAATGCTCCCACATCTGTGAAGGACATGCTAAGTCTGAAGTCGCTAAACAAGCTAAAGCCGAGAAGGAAGCAAAGAAGAAAGCCCAAGAGCGCTGCGTAACAACTTCTTGAAGCCACTCAGAGAATTGAGCTACGCCGCCAAAGATAGTGCAATCTCGTGAGAGCCTTGAGAGGATCGTTGAGGATAAGTTCCATGCTCGACGCTGTCGATCAAGTGCAGTCACCGCCAACAAGCTTGATGCGATATCGAGGAAGCTAAGAGGAGAAGGCAGAACTCATGAAGGAGATGGAAGGTGACATGGTCCAGATGACTATGAGCAGCCTGCGCAAAGGCCCACAAAGCCCAGATCAGCTGCTATTCCAAAGGTCGATCCTGTGGCTACTACATCAAGACCTCCTACAGCTCCGCTGGCCCAAAGACCACCCAAGATCCACTCCTCCAGCTCCACAGACTTCAGCAGAAGCTTGCAGATGCAGCCATCTCCACTCCATCGACGCAGACAGAGCCGCCAGCAGAGTCCCGAGTGACGATTAGCTCTATACCTTTCAACTTTTGGTAACTTGTTGCCAAAGGGGAGAAATTGTATAGATCATAGGGCTTCGAGAGAGAGAGTGCTCTGCTTTTTGCTCTTTCGCTTATGGTTTTCCTTGAGATACTTTTGAGTTCTTTGAGATACTTCGTGTTTGATACTACGCTTGTTTCTATCTTGATGAGTGCTTGATCATACTGTGCTTAATGTGTGCTTGATGCTTATCATATTCCATTCATATCTTGTATGATCATTTACTCATGTCTTGGTGATTGGGTGCATGCTATTCATTCTTATCATTTTGTGCGCCCACCAAGATGTATGTGACATGGAAGAGTAACCCATGATCCTAATCGATTGTGCATTTGCATTCAAACGCAAATCTTAAATAATGCACAAATTTAGGGGAGCTCTTGCTTATCACATACTTCTCAAAGCGATTTATGTTATTCATTGATTATATCATTTGTCGAAGTTTTGATCTATATGTTGTCATCAATTACCAAAAGGGGAGATTGAAAGTGCAACTAATCCCTGTGGTTTTGGTAATTAATAACAACATATATATCATTGAACTAATCATTTCTTGAGAATATTTCAGAAAGTTCAAGGATATGGGAATGGCAATGACCGATGATGTGGACCCTCAAAATGCTAAGGAAAACATTGGCAAAAGCTCAAGACTCCATTTTTGGTTTAGTGATCCAAGATCACATTGAGTCCATAGGAAAGCCAATACTATTAAAAGGGGTGAGGTTATGATGATGATCCGTTGCTCTAAAGTGCTTAGTGATTTATCTCTCAAACATTCAGCAATCTTTCATTCCAACATAAACTCATAAGTAATCTCGGTCCCACCGATTCCAAACTCACCACACCGAGATGAACCACCTCACCATATAGCCAAACCCTAAGAATCTCGGATTTTCCGATTCCAAACTCGGTCATTCCGAAATTGGTGTTGCCAAGCTTCAGAATCTTCAGACTCAAATCGGTGTCACCGAGATGAGAAAGTCGGTCCCACCGAGATTGGCAAACCCTAGACTTTGGAAGAATCGGTCTAACCGAGATTGTATTTTCGGTCCCACTCGAAAATCCCAACGCTCACAAGATTTGAACTTTCGGTCCGACCGAGTTGTCAACTTCGGTCCGACCGAGATTGCTCAAATGTGTGTAACGGTTGGATTTTGTGTGGAGGCTATAAATACCCTCCACCTCCTCTTCATTCGTGGAGAGAGCCATCGAAAGAACTACCACTCCTACCTTACATTTCGAGAAGAAAACTACCTACCCTTGTGTTGAGATCAAGTTGCTCCACTCCCACCATATGACACTTGATTTCTAGTCTTTCCAAGTTGCTTTCCACTCAATCCCTTCCTCCACCACAGCCAAATCAGTGAGGAGAGTTGAGTGTTGGGGAGATTATCATTTGAAGCACAAGAGCAAGGAGTTCATCATCACCAACCCCATCTATTACCTTTTGGAGGGTGGTGCCTCCTAGATTGGTTAGGTGTCGCTTGGGAGCCTCCGCATGATGTGGAGTTGAACCAAGGAGTTTGTAAGGGCAAGGAGATCGCCACTGTGAAGATCTACCCCGAGTAAGGCTAGTCCTCCGTGGGCGAAGCCATGATGGCATAGACAAGGTTGCTTCTTCGTGGACCCTTCGTGGGTGGAGCCTCCGTGGACTCACAGAGCAGCTGCTATCCTCCGTGGGTTGAAGTCTCCATCAACGTGGATTGACGATAGCACCACCTATCGGAACCACGAGAAAAAATCTCCGTGTTCCATTATGCTTTGCTCTTCTCCTCCTCTCATTTACTATACATGCAATTTACTTTCCGCTGCCATAACTCTAGAATTGCATGTGTAGGGTGATACTTGACTTGGTTATCATTGTGAACTTGCTAAGAAACTACTCCAATCAAAAGGCAAAATTTTTAAGTTGTCAAGTAGTCTAATCACCCCCCCTCTAGACATACTTCCGATCCTACAGAAACCCTACGTCCTGCTTGATTAATACTGATGATATGGGTAGTACAAGAGTGGATCTACCACGAGATCAAGGAGGCTAAAGCCTAGAAGCTAGCCTATGGTATGATTGTAATGGAGGTTATGTCCTACGGACTAAAGCCCTCCGGTTTATATAGACACCGGAGAGGGCTAGGGTTACACAGAGTCGGTTACAATGGTAGGAGATCTACATATCCGTATCGCCAAGGTTGCCTTCCACGCCAAGGAAAGTCCCATCCGGACACGGGACAGAGTCTTCAATCTTGTATCTTCGTAGTCTTGGAGTCCGGCGGACGATGATAGTCCGGCTGTCCGGACACCCCCTAGTCCAGGACTCCCTCAGAGGGCCTCCGACCCCTTCTTCCTTGCTGCCGTAGTGTGGGCAGATCCGGCCTCCCGCCGCCCACCTAGCGACATCCCGGTGGCCCTCAGTTATAACTTCCTTCGAAACCTGCCTTGCTCTACTTCACAAGCTCCTGACGTTGCTGCATTTGTATCTTTTACTATTTCTCAGGCCCCCTCGTAGATAGGATTGATCGGCTGTTCGAAAACCACCTAAATTTTTATGGTTAAGAGATAAAACTAGTTCATGCACTCGAATCTAGTACTACTTGGTTCAAACAAGGAAGAAAGGGGGTGGGGGTGGGGGAAGATTTGTTACCTGAATCTAGGACTTGGTCGAAAGAGGAAATAATGGGGGCGAAAAGTAGCAGAGATTGGCTATCCAACTAGTCACTACGTCTAATAGGGAAATAAAGGGAAACGCAGTACAAACTCAATATAAACCCAATCTATTGGTTGAAAAAGGAAAGAAAGTGGGGACTAGGGGACAAGTCAACAGAGTAAGCCCAGCACTAGATTTGCTAGCCTCACACAGTATAAGGTGGCTATACCGAACAAAAATGGGAGCAACCCAGATATCATGTTCTGATGTTTGTTGCCCCGAGCCACTCTTATGTAATGCCACCGGTATACTGTAGCAGTCGCACTGTTAAAAGTAAGGACACGTTAAACCAATGTTGTTTTCAATGTAATGCCTCCAGTAATATGAATCAATGGCACTTTTTACATGTCCCGCTAAATTTCCCATTAAGATAAGTTGCTTTTTTCGTTAGAAATGCAATCGCTCCGGTCCGCCTACTCTCCCGTGCCCAAATGCCGACTCTGTAGTAGCTGTTAATGTAATGTTGCTGGTAAAATGAAGCAATGGCACCATTAAAGTAATGTCGTATTTAACGGTTGTCATAGTTAATCCTAATGCCCACACTAATATCTAGCAATGCTGCTGCTTTAGAAATTGCTACTGTCCTTGTAGGATTGCCATTCATATAAGGAACATGCTTCTTTTCATTTGATGCATGTTTCATCACTTGTTAGTCACCCTCCTTTCCACCTTTTTTGTGCAAACAGAGATATACATTTCACACTCGATCTTAGTTGAACTGCACAAATGATATCCAAATTATAGTTGAACATTCCAGGAGCTTCACAACCAACCTTGATGTTGCTCAATTTTATTGCAACTAATGAAGAAGAAGCTCTGTGGGTTTCGTTTTATGATGGAAATGGAACCGGGGCTGGAGCCCTTTTCTTAAAAAATAAAGAAGAAGCTGCTAGCTCATGGGACATTGCTTCATTTTAGGTGAACTGCACCAAAAGGTCCCATGAATTGAATCATCCATGTTGGGGACTGAAAGAGCCAGCTCCAAAGATCCCAAAGGTAAGCACCCCTGCCTCCATCCTTATGACACTTGCACGGTACACCTCGCTTGCCACCGCTCAATTCTAGTGTCACCGATAAAATGAAGTAATAATACAGCTTAAAATAGAGCGAGTGTCCTCTTTATCATTTCATTTCCAATGTAGATAAAGAAAGTGCTTCTCTTTGTTAATGTATGTTTCATCAACTAGTCCCATTGTTAATGCTTGCCGCTTACGCAAACTGGGTGCTTAATTTTAGTTGATCTGCACAAAATAGAGATTTGAATGTGTCAAGGCGCCTCCTTGTACTACCGCTGTACACCGTTGTTCATCATCGCGTAAAGGTGTATCCGGGACACTTGGGACGATTTCGAAGATGAGGCGCATCAGATGAGGCGTCATAGGCCCATCTCGCCTTTTGCAACATGGCATACTATGATACTATCGCAATATTTTCTTCTATTTATTTTGTGTGTTTCATCAACTAGTGCCACTATAATGTAATCACGCTTTTTCATTATCTATGCAAACAGGGTTATTCAGCTGCATTTTGGTGGAACTGCACAAATGTACGTATGGAACTGGCATATATGCAGTGCCAAGTAAAAATTACCGACACCAACCATGCTCCATGCACGCATTGGCATCCACCACCACCAGTGGGATGTGTGGCGCTCTCTATGGATGGATCTTTCTCGGCAACAAATCCTCTAACCAAATACTAGTAGCTTATATTGGCAGTTTAGGGGAGTACTTTTTCCAAAGAAGCACCAATCTATTTTTCTTTATTTGTACATTGTGTCACAACTTTGACCCAAAGGTCCAGAGCTATTTTAGGGTGATTGGCATAGTACTCGGAGACTGATTGTAAGCATGATTTTCATTAGCTGTCACACTGATTGTAAGCATGAGCAGGTGGAAGATTAGGTTAGTGCTAAGCTTACCTTAAACCCTACCGCCACCGTTGAAACAAGGCGAGCTTCGAGGGAACCGTGGAGAACGGCGGGGAAGCAACGTCGTGCCATCCGGCCTCCTCTTGCGGTGGGAGAACGAATACTCCTGTGGCTCCGGCTGGCTCTGCACCCTCACGAATGGCACACCATACTCGATCGATTCGCTATCCTCTCGGTGCTCGACCTTCGACCTGTACGCCCACCACCTCCGCCTTACTGTCGCCTCGGGCGAATCTGTCTGCTCCATCGCCCAGAGGATATACTCGATGAACTTAGAGGACTGCGGCGTGACTGCCGCCGAGGAGTACATGTACATCACCGCCCTCATCGCCGCCGTCTCGCTCTTTCGCATACATTGCGACATGGCCCTCACCGTCCTTGAAATATCCCACTCATTGTCAAACCAAGTAAGGATCTCTTTCAACCTGGCTAACTTTGCCTGGTCGCCGCCAACGATCTGCCTGATTCGCTGCTGCATCCTCTCCATAGATGTCCTTATGAGTGGTCCGGTGCTAGTTTTGGAAGATGGGAGGAGAGATGATGGTCTTGCAATAGAGAAGAGGGAGAGGAGAGACAGTGGTTTTGGAATGGAGATGATGGAGAGGAGAGGAGGTGGTTTTGCAATGGAGAAGAGGGAGAGGCGAGACGATGTCGTGGGGAACGAACACCTATGGGGCGGAGGCCCCTTTTAGGTCCGGCAGGGAGCGGAGGGCGCACGAAGAGCGGATCGAGGCGGAGCACGCGAGCGATTTTACCCAGCTTCGGAGCTCTCCGGAGAGATAATACTCCTACTGCTACTGTGTGGTTGTATTATGCTCTTGCTCGAGAGCGTGGGAGTGTTCTGGTTTTCGAATGAGTCGAACCCCTTCTACGTTGCGCATGGGCCTCCTTTTATAGGCTAAAGGGGTCACCGATAGGTGGCAACGCAGGCAAGGGTACAAATGTAAAAAGGGTGGTTGGTACAACTGCTATCTACAGTGCACCCTACCTAACTCTGACGGCAGGGGACAAGAGCATTTAATGCCCGTCGCGTCGCCTAAACAAAGGCAGAAAGCGATCATAGGGGCCACCGCCACCACGATGGCCTTCTCGTCATCTCCACTTGCCACCTCGCACCGCTATTGCACAGCTTCCACGCCACGCGTCCCGAATGGTCTCTGGCGACACGCCGACGGGTGCGCTGGAGCGTGGAGCACAGAGGTAGGAGCCATGGCAAGCGCCTTGCCGCGGTCGTTGTCTTGTCGCGCCCGAAAGCTTGTCGCTCGTCGGGTCTTGCCGGGACGCGCGGCGCATCACGACAAGTTCTTTGAAGCGCCTTGGTTGGCCTTCCCGGCAAGCTCCTCTTGCCGGGGCCTTGTCCTTCCCGACAAGCTTCTCTTGCTGGAGTCTTGTCTTCTCAGTTAAAACACTTTGTTCTTGAATGGCATCAATAGGAACTACGGAGGATTTTGGCGAGCACCCGGCAAGCCTTGCCGCGGGACGCTGCGACTGCCCGTGCACAAGTTCGGGATACTAAGGTACCCCTACTTTAGTACACCGACAGGAGCCCCCGGGCCTGGGCCACACACGGTGCCGAGCGCTATTGGGCCAGGCCCAAAACAGGGCACGGGCACGCGCGGCCTGGGTCTACACCATATCTAACTCCGTATCCACCGCGCCCTCCCGTAACGGCACGCGTCAAACGCGGCATCGTGGGAGAGATCATGGGTGATTCTTTATTCGGAAAAAGCGTAACATTCGCCTCCTCCTCTTTATAAGCAGGGGAAACAGGGGCCGTTCCCCCACCTTCGCCACTTCAGCTTGCTTCTCGAATCTCCGCCGCCCTCCGCTTCCCAAAGCCGAAGGGGAGCAGCGCCCGCTCGTGCCGCTGCCGCCGCTAACGCCTCGCTTCCCCCACCGCCTCCGCCATGGCTCCAAAGACCGGGAAGGGTGCAAAGTCGGCCGAGGCGCTGCGGCTTGAGGCTGGCACTCCCCCCCGAGCTCTCCGCGAAGGAGCTGCGGGAGTGGTTCTATCTTTTCTGGTTGACGGAGACGGATGCATCCGCAAGACGCAGTACTTTTTCGCCATTCTTCCGCTTCGAAACGTTGTCCAAAAGGATACCCCTTCTTTGCTATGTTCTTCTATTGCAGGCTCTGCCCGCCCTTCTCTGATTTCTTCTGTGATATCATGAATACCTACGGGTTTCATCTCCTTGATTTCACCCCCAACGCCGTTCTGACCATGGCGGTTTTCGCACATCTCTGCGAGAACTTCGTCGGAATCCACCCAAACGTTGCCCTTTTTCGCCACTACTTCATGCCCCGGGCCGAGAAAGGAGAGCCCTTAGCTGGCGTGATCGCCTGGATCTCGAGAGTCGGCATGAAGGAGGTCTATCTGGAGGGGGAGCTCCATAGCAAATGGGAGGAGTGGAGAGCGGATTGGTGTTGGATTGTTGATGAGAACCCGCAGCCATTCACCAACTTGCGCCAAACCCGAGTAGTGCGAGGCGGCGATTGGAGCGCCCTGGCGGCGGACGATGCCAGACTGAAGATCGCCACCACCCGGATCTTGTGGCTCAGGCTTGCCGGGCTCACTGTAGGGGCTGTTGGAGCGGACTTTCTTGTTGCCAGACGCCTCCTCAGCAGAGAGGGGAGACCCGCCTGGCTGTTCGGGGGTCCGGAGGATATCATGAGGCTGCGCCTGGGCCTCAATTTTAATTTCACTGTTTTGGAGTTGGATGGGACGCTCAAGGAACTGTTCAAGCATGACCCCAACCATCCCGAGTGGTTCAGGCTGCCGTAGGGCGTCGTCCCATTGTGCAACAACTCCCAGCTCGATCGCATCCGCGCAATGATGCCGGAGTGTGACTCGCATGGGATTATCCCAACCTGGCAGGAGCCCGCCGACGACATCGTGCAGCAATTCTTCGACGACTTGGTGGAGGTGGCGATCCGCGCCGCCGAGCAGAGGAGCCTCACCCGTGACACCACCGACGATGAGATGCGGCGCATTGCCACCAGGGCGGAAGAGGCGGCGGCGGCCGCCGCCGCAGGCGAGTTCGGGTTTACTGTGGAGGAGGCAGAGGCAGCCGAGGCGGCAAGCCTTGCCAAGCGGGAGGAGCTTGTCGGGGAGGTCGTCGGCGAGGGAGAGCCCGAGGCCGAATCGAGCAAGCCCGCTGAGTGCGCAAGCGGCCAGCCGTCTTCAAGCAACTTGCTGCAAGCGGAGCCCCCAGTGCAGCCCCCAGCTCAACCAAGAAGGCGCCTCCGCAGGACCGGAGACATAGCAGGGCGGTAGACGGGTCAACAGCCGCAGCGCCGCAGGACACGCTCCACCGCGACAAGCACTGTTGCCGCGGGAGCATCTCACGCCGCACCGGCAACTGGAGTGGGGTCTTCTCGGGCCACCGCTTCTGATCCTGCCGCAGCTCCCGCCAAGCATCCAAGGGAGCCTACCCCTCCGCCTCGTCGCACTGAAAGAGTACCGGACTTCGACCTCTCCGCGCTCAGCTCCGACGAGGAGGAAGAAGAGGAGGAGGAGTAAGACTTTCTTTCTGTTGTACTTATATTTCTTCGATTCTTGCTGTTTCTTGTCTTGTATCTGATCTGCTTTCTTCTGAACCCTGTCCCTTTCCAGGACTCTGGCCCAGAGAGCGGCGAAGAGGGCCAAGGTCCCCGTGGTTGTCATCAAGGACGATCCCGCTGTGATAGTAGAGGACGCGTCCGAGACCACCTTGTCGGACCCGGCAACCTCTCCCCGAAGCAGCCCCCAGCGTAAGTTCACAATTTTACTTCCCGCTGTCAGGCGCGCATGGGTGTTCTTTCCTTGTTGATATCCTGATTGTTGATTTGCTTGTGTAGGAGCAGAACAGGCCCATCAGGAATAGCCAGAAGTCGCCCCTGAGGTGCTGTCTGCTTCTACTACGCCGCCAAGGGATGACTCCCCGGCAAGGGAGCGCTCTCCGGCAAGGAACGGGACCCGTGATCCCCCGGTGATGGAGCCCATGATTACAGAGCCCAGCACAGGTAATCCTTCTTGTCAGAGAACTTCCCTTGGTTCTTCTTCTTCTGATCTTCTTTTTTGGATATTTGCTTGACTTTTTCCCCCCCTTCCTGTCTTCAGATCCTCCCTCCGCGGAGCCAATGGAGACCGAGGCCACCGGCGAGGAGAACGTGCGCCGCAATACTGATGATGCCACTGCTACTGAAGAAGAGGCCGGCGCTGATGATCCTACAGACGAAGAGGCCGCCAGGGCTGCTGGCGCAGGAGCTGGCAAGGGATCCGGCGATCGCACTGACGGCTCGGGGGCCGCAGGAGCGCAAGGCGCTACACCGACCGCCGATCCCTCTGCCGCTGACGCAGCGCCAGGCTCTGAAGAGCCCCAACCCGGCGCCTACTTGAAGGCCGGCGACGGTGTCTTCATCAAGCTCCCCTGGGCGTCAAGCTCCAGGGCGCCGGTCGAGGGAGAAGCTTTTGACGGGGAAGTACTCACCTCCGCTGGGCTGACAGTGGTTGCCGCGCCAAGCAGCAGTGGCGGCAAGTCTGAGGAGGAGCAGTTGCTCCGGAAGTTGGTGTCACTCTACCGCGCCCGACAAGCAAAACCGAGTCCCGGAAGCGCTTTGTCGCGCAGGCGGGAGTGGACATTGAGAAGCATGCGGAGGAGCTCCAGAGCCGCAACCAAGAGGCCCTCCGGTCTATTGCAGAGGAAAGGGCGCAGCTTGTCGAGGCGCGGAAGGCCTTCCTCCTTGAGAAGGCTGAAGCCGAAGACAAGCAGCGGCTTGCCGCCGAGGAGATGTCCGTGCGAGAAGGTGAGCTGACGCAGCGGAAGGTCAACTTGGACAGCTATGAGGAGGAGCTTGCCGTGCGCGAGGAGACACTTGGCGGGGCCCTAAAGGAAGCGAGAGATGCTGCTACAGCTGTCGAGGCCGCCAAGAAGGAGCTGGAGGTGAAGGTGGCGGAACTAGAAGCCACCCTCAAGGCAAAGAATGAAGAGCTTGCCGCGCTCCAGCGCGAGCGCGAGAAGGACGCCCTTGCCCATGGTGAGCTGCAGGGTCGTCTCTCTGAGAAGGGCAGGGAGCTGAACACCGCCAAGGACGCCAATGCCGATCTCGAGCTGAAGCTGGCTACGCTGACTGAGACGCTGGACGGCGCCAAGAAGCAAGAGGAGGACTTGAAGCAGGAGCTCAAGGCCAATGAGGCGCTGCTGACGAGGGCCGCCGAGACCCAGAACACCTTCAGGGATACGGTGGAGCTCTGGACGAAGGGCCTCGTCAACATCGCCGCAGTTATTGACGAGGAGCCGACGAAAATGAATCGGAGGGCTTCGGTACTCCTCGAAAACCTCCAGCCCAGCGCCAAGCTCACTGTTTCTTCAAGGGCGTGGCGACGGCTTCTCCAAGAACTCCGGAAAGGATCCCAAGGTAGCTGGCTGACGAGTCGCGCGCAATCTGCGCCAGAGTCCTGGAGAAGGTGTTGGTGAAGGTGCTCTTCCGCAATCCGGGCCTCAACCTCACCAACGCCCTCAAGAAGCTGCCATGGTGCTGATCTTGAAGAGCTCAGGGCCCTTGTCGCACCCATTGTGGACAAGGTGAATGAAGTCAGGAGGGTCGATGGTGATCGCGTAGACTAGGCCGCCTTTTTCCTCCTTTTCTTGCCGCTGTTGATCATGTTGCGAGAACCATTTATTAGAGCTACGACAAGTTCTTTTTGTAATATAACTTTATCCTGGGCAGTATTTGCTATGTTATTTCCTTTACTTGATTCATTCCTTTGTATGTTTTTACCCTACGCTTTTAGGGAACTTGCCGGCGTAGGCACCCTTGTCGCGAAAGGCCGAGTGCATAACATCAAGAACTCTCTCAAGCGGTGTTGCTTCCGCAAGAAACCTTGTCGCAACTAGTCACAGACACTTAAGTTGTTGAGCGGACTCAAACAAAGTAAGGGCGCAACTAGCTATGAGTTGGTTCCTCCGCACAGTGTTTTCCATACAAAGCACGGTCGCTCAAGGAAGATAACTTAAATTTTTAAAACTGATTGTGCTCAAACTTTGGCAACTTAGCTTTTCGTCGTCAAGCGTCCCGCAAGGCTATACTTCTTTGAACGACGCCTGGTCCACACCATTATCTTCTCCTCCCCGTGAACTTGTGGGCGAAGGAACCTTCTTTTTGAGAAAAAGAAAGAAGAGAAAATAAAGATATGGATCCTTAAGGCTCGTTATTGCTTACCGGGGGCAAGTGCTGCACAAAGTGTCAGATAATACATGCAAAAAAGAAAAAGGCATGAAATTTGACAAGATGTGCGAAGCACATGAGCTTTATTTATGCACGGGATCTGCGCCCGGCTTTGTACAAAGGGTTACATGCAACAGCGGCAAGGCTTGTACGAAAGGTGGTTGCCGGAATAGGTTCCGGCAACCGCGCCTTATGGGTAAAACTTACGAAGATGCTCAATGTTCCAGGAGTTGCTCACCGGAAAGCCATCTTCGGTCTCAAAGGCGGACAGACGCCAGCCTAGTGACTCGCTTCACCCGATAAGGGCCTTCCCACTTCAAGCGCCAACTTGTTGGAATTCTTGGCGGATTGAACGCTACCAAGAACAAGGTCGCCTTCCTCGAGACTTCGCATTGACTTTGCGGCTATGGTAGCGGCGCAAAGCTTGCTGGTATCGAGCAGCTCGTCATAAGAGCTCAAGACGATCTTCCTCAAGGAGCAGCGCCATCTTGTCGCAGCTGCTCTTGCTCAAGCTCATCATAAGCGAGCACTCGAGGCGATCCGTATACAAGTTCCGTGGGGAGAACTGCCTCGCTCCATAGACTAGAGCGAAGGTGTCCGCCGCGGCTCGATTTGGCGTCGCCCCGATCGACCAAAGAACCACTAGCAGCTCGATCCAATTCCTTCCGCACTTGTGCAGCTTTGTCGAAAGTCCTGGTCTTGAGCCCGCGCAGCACTTCAGCGTTGCCCTCTCCGCTTGACCGCTGCTTCTCGGTGAGCAATGTGTTTAAGCGCACTTTGGCGCCAAGATCTTGGACGATCGCATGAAGATGCAGCTCGTGGAATTGTGTGCCATTGTCGGTGATGATCCCGTTAGGGACTCAAACGGCAAACAATCGACCAAGAACTTGACCGCCGATCGTCTTGTCACCTTCCTCATCGCTTCCACTTCCGCCACTTTGTGAACTTGTCGATTGCCACGCATAAGTACTCAAAGCCCCGACAGCTCGGGAAAAGGGCCGAGGATGTCGAGCCCCTGCACCGAAAATGGCCAGGATAAAGGGATCGCCTGGAGAGCTTGAGCTGGTTGATGTATCTCGCTGGAGTGGAACTGCACGCTTCACACTTGGTTACTTGTGCAAGCAGCATCCCGGAGGGCTGTTGGCCAAAAGAAACCTTGCCGGAAAACTTTGCCGCAAGTGCTTTTGCGCCAATGTGATGACCACATATGCCTCCATGTATCTCCGCCAACAGCTTCATCCATCTTCCCGGGAATGCACTTCAATTTCACTCTGTTGAATCTCTTCAGACAAGATGTCGTCGACAAACTGGTACATACTTGATTGCCGGGCTACTCTTCCGCTTCTTCTTGCTCTTCGGAAGTTCTCCCGCTCGAAGGAAACGGACAATCTGCTTTGTGCCCATGCCGGAGCTTGCGCTCAACAACAAGGACTAAAGGCACAATGCTGCTGCGGAACATTCGCTTTCACGGCAAGAACTCGTGGTTCAGCCGAGCTTGATGTTCCCCGCAAGCTTGCCGAGCAAAACTTGTCGGGAGCGCTCGCTTCAACGAACAAACCTTAGGGCTTGTCGGAGCAGATCTCCTCAAGACTCTTGGTGTTGATCTTGGGGACCTTCTTGGCGGCGGCTCCGGGAGCTCAGCCGAAAGTAGTCACCGGAAATCAACTTTCTCTTCTTGCTCTGTCCAGTTGATGGTATCACAGATGGTTGAGTCAGCCTGAGCACAAAGATCCCTGGTTCCACAGGTAACTTTAACGCAGCGCATTTTGACAGGCCATCGGCAACGTCGTTTTGGACTCTTGGAAGATGTTCCATCTGCAGGCCGTCAAAATGCTCTTCCAACTTTCTCACTTCATCAAGGTAAGCTTCCATCAACGGACTCCAATAATCTTTGTTCACTTGGCGAACGACAAGCTGCGAGTCACCCCTGACAATAAGCTTCTTGATCCCAAGGTCTGCCGCGATCCTGAGTCCGGCAAGCAAACCTTCATACTCTGCAGTATTGTTTGTCGCCTGCTCCTTGGGAAAGTGCATCCGACGACGATTTGAGGTGCTCTCCGTGGGTGCGACAAGTAACACGCCCGCACCGGCGCCTTGCAGCGAGAAGGCACCATCAAAGTACATGATCCATTCTTTGCTTGCTTCCTTGATGGGGATGCTCGTCTCTGGGGTTTCTTCATCAGGTGTTGGCATCCATTCTGCTATAAATTCTGCCAAAGCTCGGCTCTGGATGGTTGAAGTGCTCTCAAACTTGAGGCCAAAGCTTGACAATTCCAGTGCCCACTCGACAATCCTTCCTGTTGCTTCTGGATTTTGCAATATCCTCTTCAACGGAAAGCGAGTGATAACTATGATCTCATGTGCTTGAAAGTAATGGCGCAGCCTTCTCGAGGCCATGAGAAGGCCGAAAAGCAATTTCTGCACACCAGAGTACCTTGATCTAGCCCCTTGCAGAAGGGAACTGACAAAGTAAACTAGGCGTTGCACCATTTTCTTCTGCTTCTCTTCTTGTGGCTGCACAGATCCATCCTCGTCGGGACCAGAGCTTGTCGGGGAAGCCCCCTGCTTGTCGCTGGATGCACTTGCCGTGGCCGCTGGCTCATCATCTGTCTTCCTTTCCGCTACTAACGCAGCACGAACCACTTGATTGGTTGCCGCTAGATATAGCAGCAACTTCTCTTGTGGTTTAGGTGCGACAAGTATTGGAGTGGAGGACAGGTATCTCTTCAAGTCCTGCAGTGCAGCCTCCGCTTCTGGAGTCCATTTCATTGGACCTGCCTTTTTCAATATTTTGAAAAATGGCAGGGCACGCTCAGCAGACTTAGAGATGAACCTGCTGAGAGCAGCTACGCAGCCGGCAAGCCTTCGCACATCCTTGACGCGCTTCGGTGCTTCGATCTGCTCAATGGCTTTGATCTTGTCGGGATTAGCCTCAATCCCTCGCTAAGACACAAAGAACCCGAGAAGCTTGCCGGAAGGGACTCCAAACACACACTTCTCGGGGTTGAGCTTGAGATTGATCTTGCGCAGATTTGCAAAGGTCTCGTCCAAATCTTGAATCAGAGTTGCTCTGTCTTTGCTCTTGACCACTATGTCATCCATGTAAGCCTCTACATTTACGTAACAGCGTGGCTCAAAAGCTTCGTGAACTACCCTTGCAAATGTTGAACCAGCATTCTTTAGTCCGAAAGGCATCCGTACAAAGCAGTACGTGCCACATGGAGTAATGAATGCGGTTTTCTCCTCATCCTCTTCTGCCATGAAGATCTGATGATATCCTGAATATGCATCAAGAAATGAAAGCAAATCACATCCTGCCGTGGAGTCGACGATCTGGTCAATGCGCGGCAAGGGAAATGGATCCTTGGGACAAGCTTTATTAACATCAATGAAGTCTATACAAAGCCTCCATTTTCCGTTCGCCTTGCGCACGACTACAAGATTGACCAGGCCTGCTGCTTCCAACTTCTTGATCTCTTCTGCAATGAATTCTTGGCGCTCCACTGCTTGTTTTCTGACTTTCTGCTTGACGGGCCGCGCGTGAGGACAGACGGCAAGGTGGTGCTCAATTACTTTCCTGGGAACACCGGGGATGTCAGATGGTTGCCATGCAAACACATCAACATTCGCCCGCAGGAAAGCAACGAGAGCGCTTTCCTATTTAGGATCAAGCATGGCACTGATGGTGAAGGTACCACCAGTGCCGTCCTCCTTGGCGGCCACTTTCTTGGTCTCTGGCGGAGCTACCTTTGCCTTCTTACACTTGCCGGTGGAGCTCGATGGTGCGTCCTCGATGGTAGCGCATCACTCCGAAGAGCTGCGCTTGCCGGAGTGGGCATCAGAGCTCTTGCCGGACTTAGTCTTCTTCTTCCCCCCGGGAGCTTCAGCGGCAAGTGGTTTGCGTTCGGCTGCGGCTGCTGCTTCCCGGTAGATCTTGTCGGTACAGATAAGGGCATCTTTCTTGTCGCCAGGGACAGAGATGACACTTATCGGACCTGGGATCTTGAGCACGTTGTAGGCATAGTGGGATGCTGCCATGAACTTGGCGAGCGCTGGCCGGCCAAGTATCCCATTGTAGGGCAATGGGAAATCAGCAACATCAAAAGTGACTTTCTCTATTCTGAAGTTCAGCTCGCTTCCAAATGTCACTGGTAACGTGATCTTCCCCTTCGGCTTGCTCCTTCCCGGATTGATTCCCTGGAAAGTACCGGTCTCTTCGAGCTCGCTGTCGGGGATTTGGAGCTTCTGGAGTACCGCGGAGGAGATCAGATTCAAGCCGGCCCCGCCGTCAACTAGCATCTTTGTGACCTTGAGGTTGCGGATAGTTGGTGAAACCAACATCGGCAAACACTCGACCGCAGTGATGCGGTCAGGGTGATCCTCAATGTCAAAGATGATAGGCGTGCTGGACCACTTCAGGGGCTTGCGTGACTCAACTGATGGTTCTGCTGCATTAACTTCTCGCACCCACTGTTTGAGCTGGCGGTGCGAAGTATGCAGAGAAGCACCACCCTCAACGCACAGAACCTCTGTTGCTTTCTGGAACTCCTGCTCATCGGTCTCATCATCATCCATGCCCTCATCTTCATCTTCATCTTCATCCTTGTCGCGGCCGTAGGGAGGCCTGTCTCCTTGCCGCTGCTTGGCCTTGCTGCGGCGTCCTCCCCGGCCAGGACGCTTCTTGCCGGATCCGCCCGTACCTTCCTGGACTTTCTCCTTGTCGCGTCGCTCGTACTCAGCCTTTTGCAGCTCAACGAGCTGCTCGACCTTCTTGCAACTTTGGAGATCATGGCCCTTGGTACGGTGAATCTTGCAGTACTTCTTGTCGGAGCCGCCCTGCTTGTTGGCGGCCGCCACAGGTTCTGCTTCCTTGGCGCCACCTCCGTTGCCGGACTGCTCGACAGCTGCCACATCTTTGCCTTTCCTTCTTCTGTTGTCCGCCGCCGGTTTTTCTTTGCCGGGCCAGCATCCTCACTGTCAGACCCCCCTGCTCCTGTGTTCTCTCCGGGGAGTTTTCTTCCTTCTTCAGCACGTGCACACTTGTCGGCCAGGGCATAGAGCTCACTGATGTCTCTTATCTTGCACATCGCCATCTCCTCCTACATCCTGCGGTTACGCACGTTCTGATGGAACGCGCTGATGACCGCGGCGGGGTGGACATCTGGGATGTTGCGCTGCACTTGGCTGAATCTTTGTATGTACTTGCGCAGGGGCTCTCCTTCCTTCTGGGCGAGCAGATGAAGATCGCTCTCTTGGCCATGAGGCTTGTGGCCGCCTGTAAAGGCGCCGACAAACTGATGGCACAGATCCGCCCATGAGGAGATGGAGTTGTCCGGCAAGTGCATGAGCCAGGATCTGACATTGGGCTTGAGCACTAGTGGGAAGTAGTTGGCAAGGATCTTCTCGTCGTGCCCCCCGGCAGCTTGCACCGCGATGGTGTAGATGTTGAGGAACTCCGACGGATGCAATCTGCCATCATACTTCTCCGCTACATCTGGCTTGAAGTTCTTGGTACTGGGCCACTGGACTTGCCGCAGCTCACGAGTAAACGCAGGGCAACCTACCGTGTACGGCAAGTCGCCTGGTTCCCCTGGCGCATGCATGTCAACAGCGGGCCCAGCGTGCTGGTCTGATTGACGCCGCGCTTCTCTCCGACGCTCGATGCGGGTGCGAGCGTCTTCATGTTGTCGCTCTTGAAGAACTTGGCGTTAATCGCGACGAGCTTGCGGATCCGACAACGCCGTGGAGTCGGTGTCGGGGTTGACCCGGCAAGTCGGTGATCTTGGCCTTCGGGGTGGGGAGTGCACGGTGGTTGCACCTCCACCGGTCTTGTCGCCATCGGCTCGCGTCCGACAATCTTGCCGCGGCTGCGATGTAGCTGGCTGCCCTGGAGTGTCGCCGTTGGCGAAGCCGGTGAGGCTCTGTATGGTGGCCCTCCAATCGTCGATCTTGTCCGCCGTTGGAGGGTAATCCAGGAGCAGTTGAGCTCGGGCCAACGCTTCTTCTGGAGTCTTCGGTGGCGGTGGTGAACGGCGCGAGGAGCGGGATATGCTCGGACTTCCAACTGGGTTGGAAGGAGAAGTACCCCGTCCAGGCGACCGTACCTCGCTCGTGCCGGCATGCTGGCGTGCATGCTGGTCTTGAACGCCCCGAGATCCACCAGCTTGGCCTTGTTCTAATGCGAGTACGGTGCCGCGAGCACCATGACGCTTTCGATCCCGCGCCTCCTGAGATGGGCGCGGTGCGTGTACGGATGCCGAAGTTTGCGGGGCCTTGTCCTTGGATCTGGTAACGACGTGAGCTCCCTCATCGGCGCCCGCTCCTCCGCCGGCGTCTACACCACCGCCCGTTTGCTCCGGTGGCGGTGGGATTGACGCGGACGGAGCAGCCACCTCCGAAGCCTTCTTCTTCGGTGGCATGTCGATGAAGATGATGATGAACTGGCTCGCGTGAACGCCGGATCGGGTTCACACAACCTCGACGCCCCCTACCTGGCGCGCCAAAGATGTCGTGGGGAACGTACACCTATGGGGCGGAGGCCCCTTTTCGGTCCGGCAGGGAGCGGAGGGCGCACGAAGAGCGGATCGAGGCGGAGCACGCGAGCGATTTTACCCAGCTTCGGAGCTCTCCGGAGAGATAATACTCCTACTGCTGCTTTGTGGTTGTATTATGCTCTTGCTCGAGAGCGTGGGAGTGTTCTGGTTTTCGAATGAGTCGAACCCCTTCTACGTTGCGCATGGGCCTCCTTTTATAGGCTAAAGGGTCACCGACAGGTGGCAACGCAGCGAGCAAGGGTACAAATGTAAAAGGGTGGTTGGTACAACTGCTATCTCAAAGGCACCCTACCTAACTCGACGACGGCAGGGGACAAGAGCATTTAATGCCCGTCCGCTGCCGCCTAAACAAAGGCAGAAAAGCGATCGTTAGGGCGCCACCGCTGCCACGATGGCCTTCGCCATCTCCACTTGCCACCGACACCGCTTTGTTTGACAGCTTCCGCCACGCGCGTCCCGAATGGTCTCGTATACACGTCGACGGGTGCGCTGGAGCGTGGGCACAGTGTGGTGGCTTCGCCACGGCAAGCGCCTTGCCACGGTCGTTGTCTTGTCGCGCCCGAAAGCTTGTCGCTCGTTGGGTCTTGCCGGGACGCGCGGCGCGTCACGGCAAGTTCTTTGAAGCGCCTTGGTTGGCCTTCCCGGCAAGCTCCTCTTGCCGGGGCCTTGTCCTTCCCGACAAGCTTCTCTTGCTGGAGTCTTGTCTTCTCAGTTAAAACAATTTGTTCTTGAATGGCATCAATAGGAACTACGGAGGATTTTGGCGAGCACCCGACAAGCCTTGCCGCGGGACGCTGCGACTGCCCGTGCACAAGTTCGGGATACTAAGGTACCCCTACTTTAGTACACCGATAGATGGTGGTTTTGGAATGGAGATGATGGAGAGGAGAGGAGGTGGTTTTGCAATAGAGAAGAGGGAGAGGAGTGTGCGGCAGCGATTTAGGATTGAACGAGAGGGCCGGCACGCTGTGACTGGATCAAAATCAAAATCAATTTACCCTTCTATTAATAAAGCGATCCCACATTAACTAGTCTCCCTTTTATTCTGGGTCATAATTGACCATGATTTTCGCAAATAAAATATATGTTATACATTGCAAAAATAATATAATTTGAAAGTACATTCAGATACGAACCAAACGATACAATTTTTGGTGACAGGCATTCACATTTTGCTTGTCAAATACAGTACATGGTCAAACTTTGACCCCAAATACGCAAAACAAAAAAATACTTCCAAGACCAGCACCGCTCTTCCGCTCTTCTCCTCTTAAACCACCGCCGCTCCTCTCCTATTCTAATCTAAATCCAGCGCCGCTCCTCTCCTCTTCCATTTCAAAACCACCGCCCCTTGTCTCATGTTCGATCCAAAACCAGCATCGCTCCTCTCCCGTTCTAATCCAGAACCAGTGCTCCTCCTCTCCTCTTCCATTCAAAAACCACCGCCGGTGAGTGAAGGTGCTGTGGAGAAGTAGATCGATGGAGGAGTACAACTGATACGTGAGGTTCGCAGACGGCGACCCTGTGAAGCTAGCTAGGATGTTGGAGATATAGTCTTGGTTTGACAACAAGGACCAACTAGCGGCGCCGGTGACATCCATTGCCAAATATCTGCAACAGAGCGAAAAGGCGGCGATACTCCTGGAGGGAGTCGCGCGGGAGTACATAGAGCTGCTCCTATGGGCCATGGAGCAAACAGATTCACCGAATCCGATCATGAGGGAGTGCTGGTGGGACTATCGATCCCAGATGGAGCATCCACCAGAGATTGAAGGATCGAGCATCTACAGGGTGCCGTTTGTGAGGGTGTCGTGCCAGAGCGAGCCGGTGGAGCCTTCATTGACCGAACCCAACTGCAAGAAGAGAAAAGCAATTCACATCACCATTCACATCGTCTCACGGGGTGGCTATCTGCCACCGAGGAATAGAAGGGGAGTGCCCCCCCAGCCCAATAGTCGGGTAGGTTGTGAATTGTCAGGAGGTGCTTAGGGTTGTCAGTATTTGCAGGATGTGAATTGTGTTTTGTGTTGTGTATTTTGAGAGTACTTTCATATATGAACGTGTTTTGAATTTTAGATTTGCAGTATTGAGCATATGAAGTATTTTATGAATTCTAGAGATCTATTTTTAGCACTTAAAAAATCTAGTTTCATAGGAGTATAAAAGTGCAGACAATGTGATTCTCAGAGAAGAAACAACAAGTTTCAGTTTCAGATAAGAAACTGCAAGTTCAGTTTCAGATAAGAAGTTTTATTCATGTTGGAAGTTTTATTCATGTTCGAAAATGGAACTACTAGCTAGTTAACATCATGATGCTCAACATTCATGCATAGCACATCTTCATATGATGCCAAGTCAAAAAGATATGCTATTTTCAAAATGCCCACACAATGTCGAGTGTGCGAAACACAGAGAAAACGAGGGACGAAGTTTTGGCAAGTGTTGGACGTGGTGTGCGTAGATGACAATGGGGACCCACATGTCAATAAAGGCAGAGGCAAAAAATTTGGAGATATTTTCCCTGCACACGTGGAATCGAACCCGGGCGGAACAGCTGTCGGGTAGTGTCACTTGGCCACTAGGCTAATTCAGTAGTTACGTTACTAATAAGGCACTTCCTTAGGTGGTCGGATCCCCTCCTGCGCGTTTGTGCGCTCGCCGCGACGCCGCTGTCTGCCATTGTGAACATGTTGAACAAACGAGAGGAATCTGGAGAGGAATGTACATGGAGAGGCGGACAGTAGGGACCCACTAGGTCTATGGCCGTACGCAAGCAAGTGCCTCATCGAAAAAAATACTTCCTCCTAATGCTATACTGATGTTAGGGCCCACGGGTTTGTCAACATAGTTATATTTTTTAGGTGCTTCAATGTAGTTACTATAGGAGATAAATTCACAATGAAGCCAGGGAGCTTATAAAAATAATTTAGGTGCTTCAACATAGTTACATTTTTCTGAAACATCAACAACCCAAAATATGTATTTTTTTGAAGAAAATGTAGAGGTCTGTTTCATTTTTCTATTTAAGAATAGGAACGCCTGGTCCAACTTATATTTCCCTTCTAAGAAAACAATATCCCACATCTTATTAACTTATAAAAATAATTTCTTAACAATAAAATCCTGGATTTTTTTTGGCACGAAAATCCTAGTGATCGTGTACAAAAGCTTGGTAAGATTTAAGGACGAATGTAATAATAAATCACTTATTATTTAAATATATTTATAACAAAATGCTCAGCCCCTGTTCATTTTTTGATAACATTGCTAGCCCAACCGAACATTATAATTAGAATCAGCCCAGCAAAACCGTGTATTTCGAGAAAGTGCAAATGGCCTGTAATTTTTTAGGAAAAAAATAAATGGGTCGCATGGACGCTACATTATTTGTTCTCCCAGCCCAGCTAATGGACTGTAATTCAAAAAAAAAAGATCAAATTGACTGTAAATTCTACCCCGCAAAAAAAGACTGTAAATTCTGAAAAAAGGGTTGAATACGTGCCACATTTTTGGAGGCTGAAATGTGGGCCAATAGGTCGAAGCCAACGCAAGTCGTTGTCAAATTAGTCAACAAATGATTCTGACATCATTAGCCGTTGTATTTACATCCAACGACCGGCATCCATCTTCAATCTCTCGTCTTCTTCCTCCAGCGCCGCCGGGACCACCTCCCGCCTCCTGCTGCTAGCAGCTCTTCTTAGCATGCTTCGCTGTGAAGCGCTACTCCACCGTTGGACAGACCATCCCTTCACCCCTCCACACCTCCTGTTCTTCTCCACCGACTGCCAAACCACACCGCACCAGAACCAGTTAACCCTCGTACACCTCTCCGTCTGCGACTCTACTCCCGCGTCTTCCCATCTCCGGCTCGTTGTTATCCGGGGCCTCGCCGTCGTCCACCACCTTGGATGCGCTCGACGCGGCATGGTCAACGTGGTCACCGAACGACACCATCGGAAGTAGACTGTGCGTGGAGAGGCTGAGAGCTGGGTCCATGGCCGCACGCAAAGAAATGGCTCCTTACTACGCGCAAAATAATGATTCCTCCACCTGACAGTTGGGACCCACCGGAAGGGCCTCAGATTTCGAAAAAACACTTCACGACATGTGTCGGACCCACCAGCTATATCTTCGCACTCAAGGAAGTGCCTCCTTATTACGCACAAAAAAAATGAATACCCCCTGCTAGCTAGGACACACCATAGTGGGAGGCTGACTTGTGGGCCAACTAAGTTTACGGGGACGGAGGGCTTTGTCAACTTAGTCCATATGAATGATTCTAGCTCCAGTGACCGTATGATGTCCATCTAATGGTGGTAGTGCTTCTTCAACCTCTAGTCTTCTTGCTCCAGCCGCCCAAACCAACTGAGGTCGTGCCACGTGCTCCTGCCTCCCGTGGGCGGCTGTGATGCCGCGGAGGCCTCTCCGCCCCCTACTACTCCCACCGCTGGACATGCCATCCCTCTACTCACCCATACCCCCTGTTATTCTGCGGCGACGATAGCCTCACACCGCAGCCGAACCTGTGAACCCTCATACTCTACACGTGGGCATCCACTACCGTGTCTTCCCTGGCTCCACGTCGTCCCCTTCCTAGGCCTTGCCGTCGTCCACCGCCCTGGTGCTCTTGGCGCGACGTGGTCAACGTGATCAAGGAACGACTTCCATCGGAAGAGTACTGTATGTTGATAGGCTGACAGTTGGGTCCAGGGCAGCCGCAAGGAATTGGCTCCTTATTACGCGCAAAATAATTATTCCTCCACCTGACAGCGGGGACCCACCGGACAGGAAACCGTATTTCACGAAAAAAACGTTTCCCCGTGACTACTGGGACCCACCAGCTACATCTTCGCACGCATGGAAGTGCGTCCGGGCAAAAAAAAAAAGATTCGCCCCCCTGACCGCTGGGACCCACCAGATACATCTTCGCACACAAGGAAGTGCCCGACAGTCGGGACACACTTGGTCGAAGCGTACGTAGTGTTGTCATTCTGGTCGCGAACATGTACGCACATACTGGTCGATGTAGAGGCGCGCACGCGTCGTAGTAAAGGCGCGCACGTAGCATGTGCACGTACGTACAACGGCTAGTGTGCAAGAAAGAAAATACGGCCACGTACGTACATACGGGCGGGGTCTCGAACGCCTACTAGCGCATATGTACGGCCAGGGCTTGTGTACATGGCTGGGCCAGAACGGAGAAACTACGTCGTCGTCATGTTCATGGCGAGGCAACGGGATGTGTCGTGTTCATCGGGAGGCACCGAAACGTGTGGGAACCAACCGGCTTGGAAGGAACAACTGATGGAAATGAGGCCTGGCACACCGCAGAACGGAGGAAACTGCCTTGTGCTCGACCGACCACGTTCGAAACGGGATCCTGCTCATCGGGAGGGGTCTGGCGTACCGCAAAATAGAGGAAACAGACTTGTGTTTGACCTCCTATGGTCGAAACATGGTCCTGTTGATCGTGAGGGGTGTGGCGTACCGCAAAACAGAGGAAACAGACTTGTGTTGGAGCGCTACGGTCGAAACGGGGGTCCTGTTCATCGGGAGGGGTGTGGCGTACCACAAAACGGGACTCCACGGGATACTGTTCATCTCCACCATCGACCTCCTCCAGCCTCCATGGGCTAATGTTCATCCACCGTCGACCTCCTGCAGCCTCCACCTGCGACTGTTCATCCACGGGCTCCTGTTCATCCAGCCTCCACCGCGCGCTACTCTACGGGCTCCTGTTCAACCACCCCTCTCCACGGGCTCCTGTTCAACCACCCCTCCACGGGCTACTGTTCATCTAGCCCTCCACCAACTACTGTTCATCCAGCCCTCCACGGGGTCGTCCTGTTCATCCAGCCATCCACGGGGTCCTGTTCATCTAGCCCCAACCGGCTCGATCGATCGGGGTCCTGTTCATCCAGAGGCAACACCACGGGGTCCTGTTCATCCACCCCCACCAGGAACTGTTCATCCAAACCCCCCAGCAATGCTCACTATTCATCAAGGGAAGGAGGCAGCAGGGTTCGATCGGCTTCAGTTAGCAGCAGTAGTGAAGGAATCACTCGGGTTCAGTAACGTAGCTAGTGCAATCGCTCGGGTTCAGTTAGAGCCCAATGCCTCGCACACACGCGCACGCAGTACCGTAGAACGCAGCGATCGCCGCCCCGACCACCCACCGTAATCGGGAACTCGCCGAAATTTTCCTCGCCCTCGCTTCTACCATGGTTTTTTCCGTCATGGACGGCCCAAAGAATGTCATACAGCTGCGTCTCTGGACCGCCCAGGACGAAAAGCCCATTTTCTGTCATGATTTTTTGTCATAGAAGTAGGAGCCCACCACATATATGATGATACCGGGTTTTTGTCACAATTATCGTCATAGAAGTGTCATAAGTATGACAGAAAAAAAAATAGTTCGGCCCAAAATGTCACGGATGTGTCTTTTTTTGTAGTGCGGGAGGTTACCGGGACCCCCCCCCCGAGGAAGTAGTGGGCCTTCATGGCCTTAGTGGAAAGGAGAGCAGGGCCGCAAGGGTGGCCGAGTGCCCCCCCCATGGCTAGTCCAAATTGGACTAGGGAGGGGGCGACGCCCCCATCTTTCCTTCCCCCTCTCCTCCTCCTTCTCTCTCTCCCCCTCTTGGAAAAAGGAAGGGGACTCCAACTAGGATTGGGAATCCTAGTTGGACTGCCCCTATGACGCGCACTCCTTGGCCGCCGGCCTCCTCCTCCCCTCCTTTATATATGGGGAGGGGGCACCCCAAAGGCACAACAAGTCTTCTCTTAGTTGTGTGCGGTCCGCCCTCCACAGTTACACACCTCGGTCATATCGTCGTAGTGCTTAGGCGAAGCCCCGCGCCGGTAACTTCATCATCACCATCGCCACGCCGTCGTGCTGACCAAACTCTCCCTCGTCCTCAAGTGGATCAAGATTTCAAGGGGGGTCATCGTGTTGAACGTGTAATGAACACGGAGGTGCCGTACGTTTGGTACTTGGATCGGTTGGATCGTGAAGACGTTCGACTACATCAACCGCGTTGCTAAATGCTTCCGCTTTCGGTCTATGAGGGTACATGGACACACTCTACCCACTCGTTGCTATGCTTCTCCTAGATAGATCTTGCGTGATCGCAAGATTTTTTTTGAATTACTACGTTCCCCAACATCTATAACAATAGATTTTTAGCAAGCAAAGATGCAAGCAAAATAGGAGGCACAAGGAAATACAAGCAAACATAAGATCGAACGAGAAAAAGGGCGAACGAAAAAGAGGGTCGAGTAATTTGGCAAATTTTTGTGAAGTGGGGGAGAGGAAAATGAAAGGCAAGTGGCAAATAATGTAAATTGCAATGGGATGAGATTTGTGATTAGGAACCTGGTATATGTTGAAGATCCTCCCCGACAACGGCGCCAGAAATTCCTTTTGATGTCGCTTGAAGCTACGTCGGTATTTCCGCAAAGAGGAAGGGATGATGCAGCACAACGGCGGTAGGTATTTCCCTCAGATATGAAACCAAGGTTATCGAACCAGTAGGAGAACCAAGCAACACAATGTAAACAGCCCCTACACACAAATAACAACACCTCGCAAACCGATGTGTTAAAGGGGTTGTCAATCCCTTTCGGGTAACGGCGCCAGAAATGGCGTGTGGACGGGAGAAAGTTGTAACAGATTGAATAAAAAGATCGCAAATAAAATAAAACGCATCAAAATATTTTTGTATTTTTAGTTTAATAGATCTGAAAAATAAATGCAAGGAAATAGTAGATTGCAAAGACAAATATATGAGAAAGAGACCCGGGGGTCGTAGGTTTCACTAGTGGCTTCTCTCGAGAAAAATAGCAAATGGTGGGTGAACAAATTACTATTGGGAAATTGATAGAACTACAAATAATTATGACGATTGAGGGAGTCCTAGATTAGGGGGTATTCGGACAGCCGGACTCTGTACAACGTCCGGACTATTGAAGCATGAAGATACAAGACTCAAGACTTCGACCCGTGTCTGGATGGGACTTTCCTTGGCGTGGAAGGCAAGCTTGGTGATCCGGATATTATATATCCTTCCTTGTAACCGACTCCATGTAAACCCTAGCCCTCTCCGGTGTCTATATAAACCGGAGAGGTTGGTCCTTAGAAGACCGATCACAATTACATTCATACCATCATAGGCTAGCTCCTAGGGTTTAGCCTCTACGATCTCGTGGTAGATCTACTCTTGTACTACCCATATCATCAATATTAATCAAGCAGGAAGTAGGGTTTTACCTCCATCAAGAGGGCCCGAACCTGGGTAAACACCTATGTCCCTTACTTCTTGTTACCATCAGCCTTGACGCACAGATCGGGACCCCCTACCCGAGATCCGCCGGTTTTGACACCGACATTGGTGCTTTCATTGAGAGTTCCTCTGTGACGTCGCCGTCAGGCTCGATGGCTCCTTCGATCGTCATTGACGACGCTACCCAGGGTGAGACTTTCCTCCCCGGACAGATCTTCGTGTTCGGCGGCTTCGCGCCGCGGGCCATTTCGCTTGGCCACTTGGAGCAAATCGATAGCTATGCCCCTGGCCCTCAAATCGGGTTCAGAAACCTAAACCACACGGCGGATACCCAAGGAGACTTGATCTTCGGCGGATTCGGGCCAGGGCCAGAAGCACCGAACAGTCACGATGAGCACGACTTAGACCCGCCGTCAGACGTTGCTTGGGATATCATCCTGGCAGAAGCCCCGGACCTAAATCCGGGATAGGTGGCGTTGCCTAAGGACGGAGGGTAGGACCCGCCCCGCAGGCCATACCCTCATCGGCGATGGAGTCGAACACATGCCTCAATTTTGAGGAAACCGGTGACCCCGGGCCCGCCGATCCCGGTTGGGCTCCGGTGATGGAGTTCACCGCGGCGGACATCTTTCAGCACTTGCCCTTTGCCACATACTAAACTCATTCAAAACTCCCTCTTTGACAGAGAATCTCGGGCCGAATTATGTCCGGCTCGAGTGTAAGCAGGCGACAAAGACATTCGTTGCCCACCCACCACCCACTTCATAGCCATGGTTGATGATTTAACCGACGTACTGGACTTTGACTCCGAAGGCATCGACGGTATGGACGACGATGCAGGATAAGACTCAGAATCTATGAGGTGCCGGATTCACGCCTCGCCACACGACATATACATGGTGGATACGCCCAAGGAAGGCGACGGTGGCAATCCGGAAGATAACACCCCTAGACAAAAACCAAAGTGGTGGCGCAGACGCCGTTCCAAATCTGGCAACAGTAACAATATCAGCAAGAGCGCCAGAAGAATGGATACTCCGGTCAACCCCGATGGCAATAATGACCAAACAGAACCAGCGATGGAGCAGGACGAACCAGGTCACACCGAACATAGTCCGGGTCATATGCCCGAAGAAAACAATCCAGAGGGACGAGTTCACCAATCCGGCCCAGGACAAGAAGACAGTCCGGACGACGACGCATTCATCGTTCCGAAAGAACGCGTGGAACAAGAGAACCTCCATAGAAAGCTTATGGCCACAGTGAGAAGTCTGAAGAAGCAGAAGCAACGGCTTAAAGCTGCACTGGAGAAGCTCAATCGCAGATGGAACAAAGTGCTAGACGCTGAAGAAAGATATGGCGACGATCGCCATACAAAGAGCTACCCAAAACGCAAGCTACTGCTAGAATTCGACGACGAGGCCGTTCCACCGAAGAACAACACGACCAGGAGACCAGGAGTACCACCTCATAGCCGCAATAAATCAGCTGCCAAAGACGCCCACGATCTACGTGAGCACCTGGAGAAGAAAGCTAGCGCAGCTAGGTCCATCTATGGATCTAAAGGAGACACCCCGGCGAGGGACTACGGCCGTCAAAACAATTATGACAACCAAACACCAGTTCGGAATAAACACCGAACACAACAACAACCGACGGCATGCCACAGCGCGTCCAGATACAGAGGGGCTTCTCACCCCCTGTGCTTTACTAATGAAGTACTGGACCATGAATTCCCACAGGGCTTTAAACCTGTAAACATAGAGGCATACGACGGAACGACAGATCTAGGAGTCTGGATCGAGGACTTTATCCTCCACATACACATGGCTCGTGGAGACGACCTCCATGCCATCAAATACCTTCCCCTCAAACTAAAGGGACCGGCCCGGCACTGGTTGAAAAGCCTCCCTGAAAATTCAATCGGGAGCTGGGAAGAATTAGAGGACGCTTTCAGGGCCAATTTCAAGGGACTTATGTCCGGCCTCCGGATGCTGACGATTTAAGTCACATAATCCAACAACCCAGAGAGTCTGCCCGCTAGCTTTGGAACAGATTCCTCACTAAGAAGAATCAAATCATTGACTGTCTGGATGCCGAAGCCTTAGCGGCATTCAAGCACAAAGATTGGGACGAGTGGCTCGCTGCACACCTCGCCAAGAAAAGCCAAGGACAATGGCAGCCCTAACAAGTCTTATGAACCGCTTTTGTGCGGGAGAAGATAGCTGGCTCGCCCGTAAAGGCACCAGCGACCCCAGCACATCCGAAATAAGGGATGGCAATGGGAAGCCACGACGTAATAAAAACAAATGCCCAAACAAGGAAGAGAGCCCGGACAACATAATGGTTAATGCCGGATTCCGAGGCTCTCGACCTAACCAGCAAAATAAGCAACCTAAAGGCAGTAAAGAGGGAGCGTCCGGTCTGAACAGAGTTCTGGACAGACTATGCCAAATTCATGGCACCCCCGACAAACCTGCGAACCACACGCACAGAGAGTGTTGGGTCTTCAAGCAGGTCGGCAAACTAAACGCCGAACACAAGGGAAGTGTCGGGGATATACCCCGCGGTGTAAACCGACCGGAAGTTTAACCCAGCCGGACTGGACGACTCATTGGTAACCCGCCCGGAGCTTGGCGGTTCATGGGATACCCGCCCGGTCTTGGTGGTTCATTCGTAACCCGGCGGGCGGGTTAGATGGATGACGAGGCCCAAGGCCCAGAAGGCCGGTTCACGTTTAATGGTGGGCCGGTTTATGAGGAAAGCATAAGGACTATTCTCCTACAAAGGAAGCAAGACTAGGACTCCACTTAGAGTAATCCTAATCCAACTAGGACTAGTCATGTAAACCGCCCCTTCAACATATATAAGGAGGGGCAGGGCTCCCCAAAGATGGACAAGTTAGAAGTTACAAGCTACAAGCAAGAAACAATCTCTAGGGCTAGACACAACTAGAGGAGAGCCGGTTTACGGCGACTCCCTCGTTATGATAATGAGATCTAGCCTCAAACAGCATGTAGGGTTTTTACAGGATGATGTTTCCCAGGGCCCGAAGCTGTCTAAACCCTTGTCTTGTGTTGCGTCTCTCGGTTCCGCTCAACCCCTCTCAAGCTACCACATAAATGCGTTGGCCTCGCGACTAAGTCCTCACACTAGGACATCTGCCGTGACAAATCCACGACAGTTGGCGCCCACTGTGGGGCTCACGCACGATGGTGATGAGTTCTTGAAGGGATGTCTTCTCAGGGATCGAGAAGTTCGTAATTTACTGGATGAGAAAGAACCGGTTTTGAAGGATCTTCATCAGCTTCGAATCTGACCAAGCAGTGATTCGTCGTGGTACCAAGTTCAATCCTGCCGTTGAGTATAGTCGAGGAAAGCTAAAACTTCGATAAGATAGATTCAAGCCGCTGGATTTCTATCCCACGCGAATCCTCGACTTCAAGTCGCCGCCATCGCCGTGGTTTCGAAGCGTTTTTCAACTACGACCCGGATCAAGCTAAACTAGCCAGACCCGGGGCAGGATTGACACGGAATTACTAGTTCAGATTTAGTAAAACATCAAAGAAAGGTACAAAAGTACGATGAATCGGAGGGAGATTGATCTTGGGCGCAGACTCGCCCGTCCGAATCGCCCCGAGCAACCTCGTGGCCAAGTCGCCGACGCCACCGCTTACTTCGCTCTGTTGCAAGTCGCCGCTTGTCGTCCGAAAAAGCCGTGGGTCGCCGTGGTCGGCCTTGACTCCGCACGCCCTGTTCTCGACCGCACACGTGATTTCCTCCCGCTCGCTTACAGCCCGCCTTGAGCCGCTTTGAGCCACCCATGGCCGCCTCGACCGCTGCTGCTTGTGAGTCGGCCTCACCGTTCCCGCCGCGTGCCGTTATAAACCCACGGTGCACCCTCGAGCTCGCCTCCATCACCATGGCTCTTGAGCCGCTGCATCGAGCCGTGGATCACCTTCGTGTTCGAACCACCGATTCCACTGCAGTCCCGAGCCAGCCATGCCTCTGTCCCTCGCAGCCTCAACTACCCGCCGAAGCTTCTCGAGTCGCCCGTCTCTGCCACTCTGCTGTCCGAAGTCGCCGTCTGGCTGAGCTGCTCATTGGTCTCGCTGCCGCAAGCCGCCTCACTAGTACCCGGATATTTAACTCAGATCTGGAGCAGTTTACTAGTACTCCATAATACTAGCTGAAGGCTACTCCACATGAAACCCCAAGGACCACTAGTGGTTGCACAGAAATCGAGGTTGATTAATCTGGAGCACATGCACCTAAAAAGGGAAAAGGAAAAAGTGATGATGCGGTGAAGAAACACTAGTCCTTTGCGTAAAATCAGCCAGAAATTCAACTGCTGCATTGGCTATTGAATGGAATTTATCCTTAGATTAATTTATAAGCGGGAGGCTGTTTTGCCCATCCGCACTTTGCCGTTGTACCCGGTGGACGCACGTGCCGATCTATGACGGTACACCATGGCCGTGTCCGCTCGAACGTGCACAACCTGTGGTCCGATCTACATCAAATCACTGGGACCGCGCCCACGATTAGCTCGCTGTTCGCACGGTTTACAAGGCCGCGACCAACTCATCACTCCGAAGCCGCTTCTGATGCTGCGGTGTTTTACAAACATCAGGTGGTATTCATCTAAATTTATGTATTAAACACTTTTGTTTTTTATCAAAGAACAATTACTCTATCTTGTAATATTTTTACACAGGACAATTTTTATGCCATTCACGGACACACGCATCACGGTCCGGGTTATATCAACGCGCCGACCGACTCGCCCGTCCGCACCACCTTACAACATCACGGACGATTCGCCCGTCCGCCCTGGCCACCGGTTCATGCGTCTGCGCCGGCTTACAACGCGGAGGACAACTTGCTCGTCCAAGACCGGTTTACGCCGGTCGACTCACCCGTCCGCGACCGGTTTACGCCATGCCGGTTCATCCATCTGCCAGATGGCCGATTTGTCCATGATTGATTTCAGCTTCACCGCGGTGATCGCAAACTCCGGTGGATATTTTCTCGCTAATATATCGTGAAATTCATCCACTATATTTTCATAATATATATTGCTTTTTTAAAAGAGCAAATGCTCGATTGCAAGTTTTTCAATGCGTGACAAATTGTCTATTGCAAAAGGATTATTATACCATCGAGCTATTGATAACCCATGCCGGTTTATATCGCGATCCAGTCCGCATCAACTCGCCAGACCATGCGACTACCCAATAGCGCGCACAGGCCGCCGTCCCCACAAATCCGGTCTACATCAACATACCGGCCGCACTCACAAGATGAGCCATTTATTGAGTATGAGCAAGTCACAACTTGGGTAGCCCGGTTTTCTTTCAAATTGGAGGCAAATTATCATCAACCGCCGTCTGCATTGGTGGCTCAATGGGCAGGCACACAAATCGCCGCCGCTACAGTTTGGTTAAACTTAAATCGCCAGTTGGAAGGAACTATTGGCTGAGTTGCTGACACGGTTCATACGGGATCATTCATAACCCGCCGCAGTCACCTCAACCTTCTGTGGATTCACATTGGGCTATCAGCACCAATGATATACATGTTATGCCGATTTATATCATGGTCAAATATGAAGAGTTTCAAGCCAACTCCTCGAGTCACCTTGAGACTCGGGGTGCTACGATGATATGACGCAACAAGTCTTGCCTGTGTCAGCAAATTTAAAAACCCCAGGACAATGGAGGAAAAGATAGCCCGGTCCCGGAGGCTACTGTTATTTGAAGGCCATCAGAAAATTTCCGGCTTAGAACGTATATGACAATTACAAAATCCCGGCTCAATGAAGAAGTTCCGGGTCATCAGAAAAGATTCCGGTTTAAAATCCGGCTCAAGGGAAGCCAGTCTCACCGAAGCTCTCAAATCCGGTTTAACAATGTCCGGTTCAAAAAGGAATTAACTTCTCGCAAGTTCGAGTTTAAAGGCCGTCAGAAAATTTCCGACTGAAAATGAAGATTCCGGTTTAAAATCCGGGTCAAGGGAAAGATGTCTCCCACAAAGCTTGGAAGCTCTCAATATCCGGTTCAAGATCCCGGTTCAAGAAAAATTTATCTCTTGCAAAAAGGTTAAAAAATACCAAAGAGGACCTGCTGCCATGATGCGCGGTTCAAACATGGATATCCTGCCTTATTGGCTTAACATATTGATCACATGGGGGTTTCTGCTTCATAAAGCGGGGTCTCTGTTCTTTTTTACATCATGCGTGGTTACATGGAGGTTCTGTCTTAAAGCGGCCTCCGGTTTACCCCTTGACATTTGCTTTTTTATATATCACTAGGGGCCTTGGTCGTGTTCGAACCAACGCGACACCTTTTGATAGGCGACAGCCACCAGATCACTTGGGAACATGGTCAAGTCTGAACCAGTCACGCCTCTTGGTCGGCCTAAGGCCACAAAATCACTTGGGGGCATGGTCGAACCCGAACCATTGCCACGCCTCTTGATCTGGCATATATGCCACGAATCATTTGGGGACCTGGCTGACTTGAATCATTGTCACACCTATTGGGGGCTTGATCCTGTCCGACCATGGTAACACCCAGCTCAGTATAGCATATTTTTGCAAACGGTTTTTTATCATTGCCTTTGCTTCCATGTTATTTTCATGGCTTGTTTATTCTTTGTTTTTGTTGGATTTCTTTTATGTCAACAAACACCTTTTTTCCGGTTCAGCCGATGGATTTGATTCCGCTTTAATCCGGAGACTATCTGCCCGGTTTGATTTTCGGTTACCGTCCTATTATGGAGTAAACCGGTGTTTATCAACCCGGGTTGGCTTTCAATTACAAGTTATCAGTACACGATCAAGTTATAATCCGGAGATTGTCAGCCCGGTCTGGTTTGACTACGAGTCGCCAGTATTATATATGGATAATCCGGTGTCTATCACAACCCGGTATGATTTTATCATAAACCGGCACAATATGGAAGGAGTTATCAGTACTCAAGATTGGGATTATCACCCTTACTACAAAAAGTTGGTAAACCAATGATGTGATTCAATGTCACAGGTATGATATATTTCATATTTGATTATTCTTATGTGCAGCCTTGGTTATACCCCCAGGTTATATGCTGGGCATTATGACCCGTCCGGCGGTAAACCGCCAAGACACTTTAAACTTGTTGTATGCAGAAACAAGTTGAATAAAGCATGATTATAAATTATCCGGTGTTTATTAAACCGGCCTGGCTTTAAGACGATAAGTCGCCAGTATATGATGGGAAATTATCCGGTGTTTATTAAACCGGCCTGGCTTTGGACTATACGTCGCCAGTATATATTTGGATTGCGCCATTGGAATCATGCGCTTATAAATGATTGGGTTATATTATTCAAATAGCCAAACTTGGCTGAACTTTCATTATGATATTGGATGAATAAGGTTTCATACCGGATTATATTATCTTGAATAGCCAACATGGCTGGATTTTTATGGTTATTAATATTATGATTGAGGTTTTTCAAAGTCGCTTTAGTGCAATGGATATTATGTTATCAATGGATATGGCTTTTATTCTACAATTGAAGGAATAGTCCAGAGTTGCTGCAGGCTTACAACCCGGCACTTGGGGGCTACATTATTAAAGTTGAGATTACATCAAATATGCAAGTCTCATGTCGCTGCAAGCATGCACCACGACACTTGGGGGCTAATGCAAAGTCATTCTTTGTTCATCTTATTGAAGACCTGACTCATCACATTATAATGAGCCGGCCCTTGGGGGCTACCAATTGCTCCTGTTAAACAATTCAAGGTACAAAGCTTTTTATTCATTATATTGAAGGGTCCACTGCCCAGTTGGTAAAGCACAAGGCTCTTAACCTTGTGGACGTGAATTCAAGCCCCATGATGGGGGTTACATTATATGGTGTTATTTTCATTGAAGTATATATCAAAGTCCTTGCTCATTATTGCATAATGACCCGGCCCTTGGGGGTTACACTGGTTGAAGTTTTTATGAGCATCAGGAAATTGCAAGTCCCAGGTTGCTGCAAGCATAACAACCCGGCACTTGGGGGCTACATAATATGGAGTATTCAGTTTTACTAAGTGACTGGGATGAACAACATGGATTTCTTCTTAAGTGGCAGTATTTATATTGAAGCAAGTCTTAAGCCATCACTTTGTTCTGCTCAAGACTTGGGGGCTACAGGTATTATATTATTATCGAAGAAATATTTTCAAATTCTCTGATCGAGCAAACTAGGTTGACCCGGTGTCACCAATCATTATGACCCTGTGGCTGCAACTCGGCGTCATTAAAAATCATGAACCGGTGTTGGTAACAATCATGAACCGGTATCTGCAACAATCATGACTCGGAAGTATCAGTTTTTATAACCCAACAAAGGTGGTAATCATAAACCGGCAAGTTTTTTACATCTTCAAACCGGCTGAATATCAGATGAATATTTCAAGACCAATATTTCTTAAACCGGCGCTTTGGAAGCCGACTCAAGTGGATTATTCTTCACAATATTGTTCTGTGAGAAACCAATGTCAGAAAATTGAGTATGACGCTGGCTTATTGACCTGGATTTTCTAGAAGGAGGAAATGACAAGGACTTAAGGATGATCAGGTGCCGGTTTACAAGAATTCTTAACCCGGAGCACAACCTATTAAGTTTGTTCTTGTGTTTATTTTACAGGATCAGTTTAACATGGATAAATCCAAATTAAACTGGGGGCTAATGTCGGGGATATACCCCGCGGTGTAAACCGGCCGGAAGTTTAACCCGGCCGGACTGGACGACTCATTGGTAACCTACCCGGAGCTTGGCGGTTCACGGGATACCCGCCCGGTCTTAGGGGTTCATTCGTAACCCGGCGGGCGGGTCAGATGGATGACGAGGCCCAAGGCCCAGAAGGCCGGTTCACGTTTAATGGTGGGCCGGTTTATGAGGAAAGCATAAGGACTATTCTCCTACAAAGGAAGCAATACTAGGACTCCACTTAGAGTAATCCTAATCCAACTAGGACTAGTCATGTAAACCGCCCCTTCAACATATATAAGGAGGGGCAGGGCTCCCCAAAGAGGGACAAGTTAGAAGTTACAAGCTACAAGCAAGAAACAATCTCTAGGGCTAGACACAACTAGAGGAGAGCCGGTTTACGGCGACTCCCTCGTGATGATAATGAGATCTAGCCTCAAACAACATGTAGGGTTTTTACCGGATGATGTTTCCCGGGGCCTGAAGCTGTCTAAACCCTTGTCTTGTGTTGCGTCTCTCGGTTCCGCTCAACCCCTCTCAAGCTACCACATAAATGCGTTGGCCTCGCGACTAAGTCCTCACACTAGGACATCTGCCGTGACAAATCCACGACAGGAAGGGAAACACCAAGTGAACACGAGGATGAACCTCGCCAACTGTAGGACCTTGAAGTATGTCTAGAGGGGGGGGTGATTAGACTACTTGACCAATTAAAAACTTAACCTTTTCCCAATTTTAGAGTTTGGCAGATTTTAGCTATCTTTGGACAAGTCAAGCAATCATCACACAATTCAAGCAAGCATGCAAAGAGTATATGAGCAGCGGAAATTAAAGCATGCAACTTTTAAGAAAGTAAATGGAAGGGCTTGGAGGATTCAAACGCAATTGGAGACACGGATGTTTTTCTCGTGGTTCCGATAGGTGGTGCTATCGTACATCCACGTTGATGGAGACTTCAACCCACGAAGGGTAACAGTTGCACGAGTCCACGGAGGGCTCCACCCACGAAGGGTCCACAAAGAAGCAACCTTGTCTATCCCACCATGGCCGTCGCCCACAAAGGACTTGCCTCACTAGCTGTAGATCTTCACGAAGTAGGCGATCTCCTTGCCCTTACTAACTCCTTGGTTCAACTCCACAATCTTGTCGGAGGCTCCCAAGTGACACCTAGCCAATCTAGGAGACACCACTCTCCAAGAAGTAACAAATGGTGCGTTGATGATGAAATCCTTGCTCTTGTGCTTCAAATGATAGTCTCCCCAACACTCAACTCTCTCTCTCATGTGATTTGGATCTGGTGGAAAGAAGATTTGAGTGGAAAGCAACTTGGGGAAGGCTAGAGATCAAGATTCATATGGTAGGAATGGAATATCTTGGCCTCAACACATGAGTAGGTGGTTCTCTCTCAGAAATGGTAAGTTGGAAGTGTAGGTTCGTTCTGATGGCTCTCTCCATGAATAAAGAGGAGGTGGAGGGGTATATATAGCCTCCACACAAAATCTAACCGTTACACACAATTTACCAAACTCGCTGGGACCGATTCAACAGACTCGGTTAGACCGATTTGATCAACCTAGTGACCGTTAGGATTTTTGGTGGGACCGACATGCAACTCGGTAGGACCGATATGGTTAGGGTTAGGGCATAACGTAATCTCGGTGAGACCGATTACACAAACTCGGTGAGACCAATTTTGGTAATAAGCTTTCCAGAGAGTTGGTCAGGTAAACTCGGTGGGACCGATTCACTCATTTTGGTGAGACCGAAATGTTACAAAAGGGAAACAAGGAGTTTACATTGCAATCTCGGTGGGACCAATCGCTCACTTCGGTTAGACCGAAACTTTACAAAGGGAAACAGAGAGATTACAATCCCATCTTGGTGAGACCGAGATCCCTATCGGTGAGACAAATTTGCCTAGGGTTTGTGGCAGTGGCTATGACATTTGAACTCGGTGGCACCGGATAGAAAGAATTGGTGGGACCGATTTTGACTTTGGGTTTAGGTCATATGTGTATGTGAGAAAGTAGTTGAGGGTATTTGGAGCATATCACTAAGCACATGAAGCAAGAGGCTCATTAAACAACACCTCATCCCTCCTTGATAGTATTGGCTTTTCCTATAGACTCAATGTGATCTTGGATCACTAAAATGTAAAATGAATAGTCTTGAGCTTCTGAGCTTGAGCCAATCCTTTGTCCTTGATATTTTGAGGGATCCACTTTCATCATCCATGCCATGCCATTCATTGAGCTTTCCTGAAATAATAGTCTTGGAATAGCATTAGCTCAATGAGCTATATGTTGTTATGAATTACCAAAACCACCTAGGGATAGTTGCACTTTCAATCTCCCCCTTTTTGGTAATTGATGACAACATATAGATCAAAGCTTTGACAAATGATAATAAGATTGAAAAACATCATCGCTTTGAGAAGTATGTGATAAGCAAGAGGTCCCCCTAAATTTGTGCATAGTTTAAAATTTGCTTTGGACTGCAAATGCACAAGGAATTAGGCTCATGGGTTACTCTTCCATGTCACATACATCTTGGTGGAGCGCTCAAAATGATAAAGATTGAATACATGCACTCATCACCAAGCAAAGTTAATGATCATAAAAGGATAGGTAAGATAATATCATTTAGCAAGTGAGGGAGTCCTAGACTAGGGGGTGTCCGGATAGCCGGACTATCATCATCGGCCGGACTCCAAGACTATGAAGATACAAGATTGAAGACTTCGTCCCGTGTTCGGATGGGACTTTCCTTCGCGTGGAAGGCAAGCTTGGCAAATACGGATATGTAGATCTCCTACCGTTGTAACCGACTCGGTGTAACCCTAGCCCTCTCCGGTGTCTATATAAACCGGAGGGTTTTAGTCCGTAGGACGAACAACCATTACAACAATCATACCATAGGCTAGCTTCTAGGGTTTCGCCTCCTTGATCTCGTGGTAGATCCACTCTTGTACTACCCATATCATCAATATTAATCAAGCAGGAGTAGGGTTTACCTCCATCGAGAGGGCCCGAACCTGGTTAAAAACATCGTGTCCCTTGTCTCCTGTTACCATCCGCCTAGACGCACAGTTCGAGACCCCCTACCCAAGATTCGCCGGTTTTGACACCGACATTGGTGATTTCATTGAGAGTTCCTCTGTGTCGTCACCGATAGGCTTGATGGCTCCTTTGATCATCAACAACGACGCAGTCCAGGGTGAGACTTTTCTCCCCGGACAGATCTTCGTATTCGGCGGCTTTGCACTGCGGGCCAATTCGCTTGGCCATCTGGAGCAGATCGAAAGCTACGCCCCTGGCCGTCAGGTCAGATTTGGAAGTCTAAACTTCACGGCTAACATCCGCGGAGACTTGATCTTCGACGGATTCGAGCCATAGCCGAGCGCGCCGCACTGTCACGATGGGCATGATTTAGCTCTACTGCCGGACAGTGCCCTGGAGGCCGCACATGAGTCCGCTCCGACCCTTAGTTCGGAGCCGACCGCGTTGATCGAGGACGGGTGGTTAGACACCGCCTCAGGGGCTGCAACCTCTACGGCGATGGAGCCGAATACTGACCTTGTCCCTTGTAAAGCTCATGACTCCGAGGTGCCGGACTCCTCGCCGGACTCTGAACCTCCTGCGCCCCTACCAATCGAATCTGACTGGGCGCCGATCATGGAGTTCACTGCCGCGGACATCTTTCAGCACTCACCCTTTGGCGACATCCTGAATTCGCCAAAGTATCTCTTGTTATCAGGAGAGCCCTGGCCGGACTGCGGTCAGGATGGTTGGGATGTGGACGACGAAGAAATTCAAAGCCCACCCACCACCCACTTTGTAGCCACTGTCGATGATCTAACCGACATGCTAGATTACGACTCCAAAGACATCGATGGTATGGACGAAGATGCCGGAGGCGACCAAGAACCAGCGCCTACGGGGCACTGGAATACCACCTCGTCATACGACATATACATGGTGGACATCCCAAAGGATGGGAACAGCGAGGATGCAGCGGAGGAAGGCTCCTCCAAGAAACAGCCCAAGCGTCGGCGTCAGCGTCGTCGCTCTTAATCCCGCCATAGCAAGAATTGAGATTCCGGCACCAGAGATAATAACACCCCAGAGAGTGCCGAAGACAACCCCCTCCAGCAAGATTCAGCACAGGAGGATGGAGAAGCCAGCCCTCACGAGAGAGCGGCAGACGAAGAGGTAGAGGATGATAATTACATGCCTCCCTCCGGAGACGAGGCAAGCCTCAACGACAACGAATTCGTCGTGCCCGAGGATCCTGTCGAACAAGAGCGTTTTAAACGCAGGCTAATGGCCACGACAAACAGCCTAAAGAAAAAGCAGCAATAGCTTCGAGCTGATCAAGACCTGCTGGCCGACAGATGGACCGAAGTCCTCGCGGCCGAAGAGCATGAACTCGAACGCCCCTCCAAAAGCTACCTGAGGGAGTCCTGGACTAGGGGGTTTCCGGACAGCCGGACTATCATCGTCAGCGGGACTCCAAGACTATGAAGACACAAGATTGAAGACTCCGTCCCGTGTCCGGATGGGACTTTCCTTGGCGTGGAAGGCAAGCTTGGCAATACGGATATGTAGATCTCCTACCATTGTAACCGACTCTGTGTAACCCTAGCCCTCCCCGGTGTCTATATAAACCGAAAGGTTTTAGTCCGTAGGAGGAACAACCATTATAACAATCATACCATAGGCTAGCTTCTAGGGTTTAGCCTCCTTGATCTTGTGGTAGATCCACTTTTGTACTACCCATATCATCAATATCAATCAAGCAGGAGTAGGGTTTTACCTCCATTGAGAGGGTCCGAACACAGGTAAAACATCGTGTCCCTTGTCTCCTGTTACCATCCGCCTAGACGCACAGTTCGGGACCCCCTACCCGAGATCCGCCGGTTTTGACACCAACATTGGTGCTTTCATTGAGAGTTCCTCTGTGTCGTCACCGATAGGCTTGATGGCTTCTTCAATCAACAACAACGCCGTCCAGGGTGAGACTTTTCTCCCCGGACAGATCTTCATATCCGGCGGCTTCGCACTGCGGGCGAATTCACTTGGCCATCTGGAGCGGATCGAAAGCTACGCCCCTGGCCAAAAGGTTAGATTTGGAAGCCTAAACTTCACGGCGGATATCCGCGGAGACTTGATCTTCGATGGATCCGATCCGCAACCGAGTGTGCCGCACTGTCAAGATGGGCATGATCTAACTCTGCCGCCGGACAGTACCTTGGAGGCCGCACACGAATCCGCTCCGACCCATAGTCCGGAGCCGATTGCGCAGATCGAGGACGGGTGGCTGGACACCGCCTCGGCAGCTGCGACTTCCACGGTGATGGAGCCAAACACTGACCTTGTCCCTTATAAAGCTCGCGAATCTGAGGTGCCGGACTCCCTGCCGGACTCCGAACCTCCTGCGCCCCTGCCAATCGAATCTGATTGGGCGCCGACCATGGAGTTCACCGCTACGGACATCTTTCAGCACTCACCCTTTGGCGACATCTTAGATTCGCTAAAGCATCTCTCGCTATCCGGAGAGCCCTGGCCGGACTATGGCTAGGATGGTTGGGATGCGGACGACGAAGAAATTCAAAGCCCACCCACCACCCACTTTGTAGCCACTGTCGACGATCTAACGGACATGCTAGACTACGACGCCGAAGACATCGACGGTATGGATGACAATGCCGGAGACGATCAAGAACCAGCGCCTACAGGGCACTGGAAGACCACCTCGTCATACGACATATACATGGTGGACACCCCAAAAGATGGGGATGGCAAAGAAGCAGCGGAGGCAGATTCCTTAAAGAAACAGCCCAAGCGCAAGGCCACGGGCGCCGCTCTAAATCCTGCCACAGTAAAAATGGAGATTCCGGCACAGGAGATAATAACACCCCAGAAAGTGCCGAAGAAAATCCCCTCCTTCAAGATTCTGCGCAGGAGGATGCAGAAGCAAGCCCTCATGAGAGAGCAGCAAACGAAGAGGTCGAGGATGATAATTACATACCTCCCTCCGGAGACGAGGCAAGCCTCGACGACAACGAATTCGTCGTGCCTGAGGATCCCATCGAACAAGAGTGTTTCAAACGCAGGCTAATGGCCACAGCAAATAGCCTAAAGAAAAAGCAGCAGCAGCTTCAAGCTGATCAAGACCTGCTGGCCGACAGATGGACCGAGGTCCTCGCGGCAGAAGAGTATGAACTCGAACGCCCCTCCAAGAGCTACCCAAAACGCAAGTTGCTCCCCCGACTAGAGGAGGAAGCATATATACCTTCATCACCAGCGCTGTCTGGCGGACCGACCACCCCGTGGTCGGGACAGAGAGGCACCGAGGCCCTCCACCAAGACCGTACCCCGGCATCGCTCAAAAAGTACGAAGCCACGAGGGAACGCGCCAGACTTGCGGGATATATTGGAGGACAAAGCAAGGAAATCCAGATCTATCTATGGATCACGAGGGTGCCCCACGACCCACGACGAATACCGTCGCGCCGGATACAGCAACTCCGACCGGGCCGAACACAGCAGACAACGCTCTCTTGAGCTACGACGTGACATTCCTCAATACAGAGGCGCCGCACACCCACTATGCTTCACAGACGAAGTAATGGATCATCAAATCCCTGAAGGGTTTAAACCCGTCAACATTGAATCCTACGATGGCACAACAGACCCCACGGTTTGGATCAAAGATTATCTCCTTCATATCCATATGGCCCGCGGAGACGATCTCCACGCCATCAAATATCTCCCACTCAAGCTTAAAGGACCAGCTCGGCATTGGCTTAACAGCTTGCCCGCAGAGTCAATTGGGTGTTGGGAGGACCTGGAAGCCGCATTCGTCGACAATTTCCAGGGCACATATGTCCCACCACCAGACGCCGATGACCTAAGCCACATAATCCAGCAGCTGCATTTAATCGCCAGCAATTCTCGACACGGTTCTTAACAAACAAAAATCAAATCGTCGACTGTCCGGATGCAGAGGCCCTCGCAGCCTTCAAACATAACATCCGCGATGAGTGGCTAGCCCGGCACCTAGGACAGGAAAAGCCAAAATCCATGGCAGCCCTGACATCATTAATGACCCGCTTCTGTGCGGGAGAGGATAGCTGGCTAGCTCGCAGCAACAACCTCAGTAAAAATGCTGGCAGTCCGGATACCAAGGACCACAACCGCAGGTCGCGACGAAGCAAAAACACCGCGTTAACGGCGACAACAATGAGGATACGGCAGTCAACGCCGGATTCCGAGGCTCTAAACTCGGTCAGCGGAAGAAGCCATTCAAAAGAACCACTCTGGGTCCGTCCAATTTGGACCGAATACTCGACCACTCATGCCAAATACATGGCACCCCCGAAAAGCCAGCTAACCACACCAACAAAGATTGTTGGGTATTTAAGCAGGCAGGCAAGTTAATTGCCAAAAACAACGACAAGGGGCTACACAGCGACGACGAGGAAGAGACCCGCCCGAGCGATGAGAGGATGTATGGTTTTCCCGACAAGTGGGGACGGTAAACATGATATACGCAACCCATATACCCAAGAGGGAGAGGAAGCGTGCACTAAGGGACGTATATGCGATGGAGCCAGTCGCCCAAGTTCAATCCATGGTCCTCTTGCCCGATCACTTTCGATCGAAGAGACCATCCGCCAAGATCCGCTTATGGCGGATTCGCCGCATTGGTTTTAGACCCAATCGCCGATGGATTTCACCTCACGAGAGTCCCGATGGACGGCGGCAGAGCTGAACCTGCTTTATCGAGATACAAAGTCGCAAGATGGGCATAGACCCTCAAGGATTAAACCTACAAAGACGACCTTCAAAGGCGCCATACCGGTGTTGAGGCCAATTGTGCGAGCTCGACCACATCGAAGTGGTCTTCGGATCCCGGATAATTTCCGAAGTGAGGAGTTAATCTTCGACATAGCCCGCTCAGAAGCGGCTATCACGCTCGCTTTCGGACGAACCGCGTTCGCAAAGTTCAACACGGCGCCGCATTACATACCTCAAGCTCAAGATACCAGCCCTCATGGAGTCATCACGGTCAACGGAAATACGGAACGCCCTCTCGAACGGAGGAACATACAGCTCTCGCGCGAAGTATAGAGCAGCCTTCTAAGGCAATTTTCGAGTCCGGCCGTTAAACGACTGGACACGGCCAAACGCGCCCGGAGCAACATCAATCAAGACCACCTGGTGCGTTTCGAGCACGCGTAGCAATGCGGCCCCAACCCCATCCCTCGCATGATTGCAAGACCATCTCTCCGCGTACATCATTATGCTCTGGAGATACCATGGGCATAGGGGGAGGGGCACGACCACAACAGACCCAGAGTTCTCCTCGACCACACCAGGGGCTCCCAAGTGTGTCGCTCTTTTTATTTTATTTTCCTTCTTTTATACACAGACTCCGCTCACGGAGGCCTGTCCGTGGCGAACCCGCCGAACTCACGATGCAACAACCAGGGGAGGGAAAAGGATGCATTTAACACTCGATGGTCTCCATTACGAGCATTAAATTTGATTATACACACCAGTCCGCAGCCCATCCCTAGAGGGGACATGTTTAATTAGTCCAATCCCTTGCTTATCAAGACTATTTGTATCATTCCGCACTCATAGCGAGAATTCCTTAAATAAATAATGCAACACTTTTTGCCTATAATTGCATTACTTTACATATATGTTCATTAATGGCTTCTTGCACCTGACATTCTGGTACGGCCAATACACCAGGGCTTATGTTCCCCGATTATGGTGTGATAAGTCCAAACGCTTTCACAAGTGCGGCACCCGAACTTATAGCATTATATGAATCGGCTCAATCATGTCTTGGGTCAATAGTTGGGTTTGCCTGCTCCCATGTTTTGGTACCTTACGCCCGCTCGTCGCCTAAGGTAGCACCGGGAGAACCACTCGCGATTGCGCCTGGTTGAGCTGGGCGAGTGCCTCGAAGGAGAAAGCTAAAACGACAGCATGATAAGGCGAGAGACTGTCGCTGTTCGAGAGGTCTTTTCGAGTCCTTAAAGACTTATGCCGCTTGGCAGAAAGAACCGGATAATGTCCGCCAAGGCGCCGATAAGCGCCCGAACTCGGCCTTCCGAATACTAGGGGCTTCACTAAATTTAAAATTATAGAATTCTATGGCTAAGTGAGAGTGTTCAAGCATTATGTCCGGTTGCCTTGTCCGTTGTGTTGAGCGCCTCCCTAGATGGACCCAAAAATGGGAACAAGAGCGCTCAAGTTTATCCCGAACACCCTAGCACTCGTGGCATGGGGGCTGAAGCCGACGACTTGCCATCTCTCAGATTTGATAAACGGCCACACAGAAGGTAATATTTTAAATCAATAAGCGTTGCCTAGTGCATATGAACAAAGTTTTCAGCGCACAGGATAACACATTGCGAGTTTACTCAATAATTACATCTCTGGGCACTCATCCGCAATCTTGTGGGCACCCTTCAGGACAGTCTTATAGTACATCTCGGGCGTCGATACTCCTTGCCCGGGCGGGCGCGTCCGCTGATAAGCCTCTCCGCATCCAGCCTGCCCTGTGCACCTTTGCGCTGGCAAGGGCCCGACGAGCACCTTCAATACAAAGGAGCGCTTGATGACCTCCACCCAGGGGCACGATCCACCAGCCGCCAAGACGAGGCTGAAGTAGCTCCCAGTGCATGACCTCTCGAGCCACAACCGGACTATGAGGCCCTTCATGGCCTGCTCGGCTACCTTGGAGCTCGACCACTGCTTCACCTGGTCGCTAGGGAGCACTGATGGCCGGCCTCAACAGATCGAGACCGAAGACCTTCTTCGTTGAGCTCCCCTCCTCGGCTCGGTAGAATGCGGTGGCATCGGACACACTGCGAGGCAGATCTGCAAACGTCCCTGGAGAGCTCCGAATTCGGGTAAGTATCAGGAAGTTTACATTAACACGCTTGCTTTGCATGAAAAATGCCTTACCCGCCGCTATTTTCTTCACATCCTCAATCTCCTGAAGGGCCTTATGGGCCTTGGCCTTGGCGGCTTTGGCACTTTCGAGAGCCGAGGCAAGCTCGGACTCTCGAGTCTTTGAGTCGCGCTCCAAACTCTCATGCTTTTCCATGAGAGCTCGGAGCTCTTGCCGCACTTCCGCCACCCGCGCCTCCTGCTTTTCCCGCTCTGCCTGTTCTGCGGCAGATTATGCTCGTCATGACACAGCCTCCTTCAGGTCGCCACCTCGCTCGTGGCCCCGCAGCACTCCACGTTATCCTTGTTATTTTTATTGCAACCTAAATCCTTTTCTCGAAGGTAACTATTCAAAGTGGTGTTACTCACCTTCTTTATCCTCGAGCTGCTTCTTGCACGGCCGAGCTCTTGCTCGGACCGCCGAGGTCCTGCTTCAAAGCACCGACCTCCGCAGATCAAGCGGCAGAGGTCAGCAGCGCAGCCTCGCAAACCCATATTCACATAATTTTTAGCAACCTCACAGATATCTTTTAGATCCTCATCCGCTTTTCTTCCGAACACCGAACTAAGCATCGCAGCTACTCTGTCTCTATGCGGTATTACGTTACATAATTTCAACTTCTTACCTCAAAGCCTGTTAGAAGGCTATCGCAGCTTCGGTCAGCCCGCTCTTGGCGAAGTTGAACCTTTCAATCACCGCACTCATAATAGTGCGGTGTTCTTCTCGATGGAAGCGCCTTTGAGCGCCTCCAAGAAGTTGTCCGGCGCCTCGGTTGGGCGGGGCCACCGGCGTCCACGGTCTTGCCCTTCTTGCGAAGGGCATTGTCGGACTCGAACCACTGCGGGTTCCGGCGTGGAGTCCGGCGCAAAAGTCCGGAGGCTGCCTTGCGGCGCCCCGAGCCTCCTCCCGATGGGTCCTTCACGATCCCACCTCGGCATCCTCAGCATCGCGAGGGGTGGAGGCAGTCGGGATGGAATCCACATCCGACAGAGCCAGCAACCCGCTCGATGAAGCGGGAAGATCATCATCGGCCGGACTGCAGGTAGTATGTGGCATTAGAAGGACACTATGTGACTCAAAAGAAATTACAAATCATTCAGGAATCCGGATACTTTCGATCTTGCCCGAGGCCTGGCCCTTAAGGGTCACTCTTCGTCGCCAACGTTGGCGTTGGCAGAGCTGTCCGGGGGAATAGTCCTTCCCCTCTTGGACCCTTCGGCCTCCCCTCTCGGGGAAGCCTCCCTCTTCCTCTCCTTCCTCCGGAGAGAGTCTTCTTCCTCCTCCTGCGGGAGGAGATTCCGCCCCGGAGTCGTCGGACACATGAAAACGGGAACTCTTTCGAGTACCCGTGGCCTCCTTCTTGGCCTTCTTCTCCGGCACCACATGCGGTGCCGGAACCAGCAGCCCCGCTAAACGGGCGTCAACTGGGTTTTCTGGCATGGGAACTGGGCAGATGATCTGCTCGGCCTTCTTCATCCAGTCCTATCAAAGGAAAAGAGATATTGAAACCCGCGTAGGGTCAAACTTTTAAAAACAAGCGTCCCGTAAAGGGGTAGAATCACTTACCTCGTCAGCTGGACGCTGCGAGCGAAATCCGCGATCTTCAGTGGCGGATGCGGGAGCTTCGGCGCCATTGAACAGCACCCTCCAGGAGGCTTCGTACGTCATGTCGAAGAGCCCGCTCAATGCCTGGTGCTGTGCCGGATTGAACTCCCACAATTTAAATGCCTGTTGTTGGCAAGGTAGAGTCCGGCGGATGAGCATGACTTGGACGACATTGACAAGCCTGAGCTTCTCGTTCACCAGCTTCTGGATACTGGCTTGGAGTCCTGTCAGCTCCTCCGAACTACCCCATAGCAAGCCCTTCTCTTTCCAGGAGGTGAGCTGCATAGGGATACCAGATCTGAACTCGGGTGCCGCCGCTCACTTAGGGTCGCGCGGCTCGGTGATGTAGAACCACCCCGATTGCCACCCCTTGATGGACTCCACAAAGGCCCCTTCGAACCAGGTGATGTTGGGCATCTTGCCCAACATGGCACCTCCGCACTCCGCTTGAGTGCCCTTCACTACCTTCGGCTTGACATTGAAGGTCTTGAGCCACAAGCCGAAGTGGGGCTGGATGCAGAGGAAGGCCTCGCACACGACGATAAACGCTGAGATGTTGAGGATGAAGTTCGGCGCTAGATCGTGGAAATCCAGGCCGTAGTAGAACATGAGCCCCCGGACAAAGGGGTGAAGTGGAAAGCCCAGTCCGCGGAGGAAGTGGGGAAGGAACACGACCCTCTCATGGGGCCTGGGGGTGGGGATGAGCTGCCCCTTGTCGGGCAGCCGGTGCGCGATGTCGCTGGACAGATATCCGGCGCTGCACAGTCATTCGACGTGCCCCTCCGTAATGGAGGAGGCCAACCATTTGCCTCCCGCTCTGGACCGGAGAAGGTCGAGACGAGATGCGCGGACTTGGGCGCTGGAGCTCGAGCGCGCAGAGATGGATAAGCAAAGGAGGAAGAAGGCGTAGGTAAAAAGGGTGGATCCTTATCCCCTTATATATGGGCGGACGAAGACTATACGTCCCCACCGGCCTAGTAAACCTCGCTTATCTCCCAAGCGCCACCATCAATGGCGCGGTTGGGTTACCCACGTCCGTATTGTTGAGAATCCCGGGATAAGGGGAACACGATCTCTGCTTCGACAAGACGTGCCAACGAAACCGCTTCGCTAAACGCGCTGAGGTGGTATAATAAAAAACGATTCAAGTAAAGGCTTGGTAGTAGCGTGACGTCATGCTATGAGATACATCAGCAGATTGAACTTGTGTACATATTATTCTCTCTACGGTGGAATGTGGAATTTATGTTGCAGAGCCGGACACTATCCTGGTGTTCGCAATCTTCTATGAATTATTCAGAGAAGGAACCCGCCTTGCAATGCCGAACAATATGCGCGTCGGACTCATCGTCATTGAAGCCTGGTTCAGGGGCTACTGAGGGAGTCCTGGACTAGGGGGTGTCCGGACAGCCGACTATCATCGTCAGCCGGACTCCAAGACTATGAAGACACAAGATTGAAGACTCCATCCCGTGTCCGGATGGACATTCCTTGGCGTGGAAGGCAAGCTTGGTAATACGGATATGTAGATCTCCTACCATTGTAACCGACTCTCTGTAACCCTAGCCCTCCCCGGTGTCTATATAAACCGAAGGGTTTTAGTCCGTAGGAGGAACAACCATTACAACAATCATACCATAGGCTAGCTTCTAGGGTTTAGCCTCCTTGATCTCGTGGTAGATCCACTCTTGTACTACCCATATCATCAATATCAGTCAAGCAGGAGTAGGGTTTTACCTCCATCGAGAGGGCCCGAACCTGGGTAAAAACATCGTGTCCCTTGTCTCTTGTTACCATCCGCCTAGACGCACAGTTCGGACCCCCTACCCGAGATCCGCCGGTTTTGACACCGACACTACCCAAAATGCAAGTTGCTTCCCCGATTAGAGGAGGAGGCATATAAACCTTCATCACCAGCGCACAATACGGCGGACCGACCACCTCGTGGCCGCGACAGAGAGGCCTCTAGACCCTCCGCCAGAACCGTAACCCGGCACCGCTCGAAAACTACGAAGCCACGGCGGAATGCGCCGGACTTGCGAGACATATTGGAGGACAAGGCAAGACAATCATGATCGATCTACGGATCACGTGGGCGCCCCACGATGCATGACGACTACCGTCGTGCCGGATACAGCAACTCCGGCCGGGCCGAACACAGTAGACAAAGCTCGCTTGAGCTACGTCGTGATATTGCCCAATATAGAGGTGCCGCACACGCACTATGCTTCACAGATGAAGTAATGGATCATCAAATCCCTGAAGGGTTTAAACCCGTGAACATTGAATCCTACGATGGCACAACAGAGCCCGCGGTTTGGATCGAAGACTATCCCCTTCATATCCACATGGCCCGCGGTGACGATCTTCACGCCATCAAATATCTCCCACTCAAGCTTAAAGGACCAGCTCGGCATTGGCTTAACAGCTTGCAAGCAGAGTCAATTGGGTGTTGGGAGGACCTGGAAGCCGCATTCCTTGACAACTTAGGCACATATGTGCGACCACCGGACGCCGATGACCTAAGCCACATAATTCAGCAGCCAGACGAATCGGCCAGACAGTTCTGGACACGGTTCTTAACAAAGAAAAATCAAATCTTCGACTGTCCAGATGCGGAGGCCCTCGCAGCCTTCAAACATAACATCGGCGACGAGTGGCTGGCCCGGCACCTAGGACAGGAACAGCCGAAATCCATGGCAGCCCTCACATCACTCATGACCCGCTTCTGCGCGGGAGAGGAGAGCTGGCTAGCCCGCAGTAACAACCTCAGCAAAAATTCTGGCAGTCCAGATAACAAGGACCGCAAAGGCAGGTCGCGTCGCAACAAAAACAAACGCCGCGTTAACGGCGATAACACTGAGGATACGGCAGTCAACGCCGGATTCAGAGGCTCCAAACCCGGTCAGCGGAAAAAGCCATTCAAAAGAACTACTCCAGGTCCGTCCAATTTGGTCCGAATACTCGACCGCTCGTGCCAGATACACGACACCCCCGAAAAGCCAGCCAATCACACCAACAGGGATTGTTGGGTATTCAAGCAGGTAGGCAAGTTAATCGCCGAAAACAATGACAAGGGGCTGCACAGCGACGACGAGGAAGAGACCCGGCCGAACAATAGAGGACAGAAGGGTTTCCCCCCACAAGTGCGGACGGTAAACATGATATATGTAACCCACATACCCAAGAGGGAGCGGAAGCGTGCACTTAGGGACGTATATGCGATGGAGCCAGTCGCCTCGAAGTTCAATCCATGGTCCTCTTGCCCGATCACTTTTGATCGAAGGGACCACCCCACCAGTATCCGCCATGGCGGATTCGCCACACTGGTTTTAGACCCAATCGTCGATGGATTTCACCTCACCGAGTCCCGATGGATCGGCGGCAAAGCAACTGAACCTGCTTTATCGATACAAAGGCGCAAGATGGGTATAGACCCCTCAAGGATTAAACCTACAAAGACGACCTTCAAAGGCGTCATACCAGGTGTAGAGGCCAATTGTACAGGCTCAGTCATACTGGAAGTGGTCTTCGGATCCCCGAATAACTTCCGAAGCGAGGAGTTAATCTTCGACATAGTCCCGTTCCGCAGCGGCTATCACGCTCTGCTCGGACGGACCGCGTTTGCAAAGTTTAACACGGTGCCGCATTACGCATACCTCAAGCTCAAGATGCCAGGCCCTCGAGGAGTCATCACGGTCAACGGAAACACTGAACGCTCCCTCTGAACGGAGGAACACACAGCGGCTCTCGCGGCAGAAGTACAGAGCAGCCTCTTAAGGCAATTTTCAAGTCTGGCTGTTAAGCGACCGGACACGAACAAACGCGCCCGGAGTAACCTACAACAAGACCACCTGGCATGTTCCGAGCACGCATAGCAATGCGGCCCCAACCCCAGCCCCTGCCAAATTGCAAGACTGGTCCTTCGTGTACATCATTACGCTCTGGAGATACCATGGGCATAGGGGGAGGGGCATGGCCACCACAGGCCCAGAATGCGGCTTAACCGCACCAGGGGCTCCCAAGTGTGTGGCTCTTTTTATTTTTCCTTTTTCTTACGCACATGACTCCGTTTACCAGAGGCCCTGTCCGGCAGTAGACCTGGCGAACACACGATGCAACAGCCAGGGGAGAAGAAGGGCTACAGTGAGTATCCAGGTGGTCTCCATTACAAGCATTAAATCCGTTTTCATACACCATTCCGCAGCCGACCCCTGGAGGGGGACATGTTTAATAGTCTTACCCCTGGCTTACCGCACTATTTGTATAGTTCTGCATTCATCGCAGAATTCCTTGAATAAACAATGCATCGCTTTTCGCTTATAATTGCATTTCTTTCTTATATATATGTTCATTTATGACATTTTGTATCCGTACACTTTGGTACGGCCGAATACACCAGGGGCTTAAGTTCCCCGCATTATGGTGTGATAAGTCCGAACACTTTCACAAGTGCGGCACCCCAAACTTATAGCATTATATGCATCAGCTCCGAATCATGTCTTGGGTCAATAGTTGGGTTTGCCCGGCTCCCATGTTTTGGTACCTTACGTTCCGTTTTATCGGCTAAGGTAGCACTGGGAGAACCACTGTGATTGTGCCCCGGTTGAGCTGGGCGAGCGCCTTAGTGGATAAAGCTAAAACTGACCGTCATGATAGGGAGAGCTGGTCGCTGTTCGAGAGGTCTTTTCGAGTCCCTAAAGGCTTATGCCGCTTAGAGCGAGGAACCGGCTTTGTCCGGCCCAGGCATGGATAGCGCCCCGAACTTGGTCTTCTGAACACTAGGGGCTTCGCCGAAATTGAAATTTATAGAATTCTATGGCTAAGTGAGAGTGTTCAAGCATTATAAGTCCGGTTGCCTCGTTCATTGTGTTGAGCGCCTCCCTAGATGGACCCAACAATGGGAACAAGAGCGCTCAAGTTTATCCCGAATACCCCAGCACTCGTGGCATGGGGGCTGAGGCCAACGACTTGCCATCTCTCAGATTTGATAAACGGCCGCACAGAAGGTAATATTTTAAATTAATAAGCGTTGCTTAGCGCATATGAACAACATTTTCAGCGCACAGGATAACACATTGCGAGTCTACTCTAATATTACATCTTTGGAGCACTCACCCGCAATCATGCGGGCACCCTTCAGGACGCTCTTATAATACATTTCGGGCGTGCGATACTCCTTGCCCGGCGGGCGGCGCGTCCGTCGAAGCTTCTCGTCCATCCCTGCCTCAAGACACTTTTGCACGGGCAAGGGCCCGACAGCACCTTCAATGCAAAGGCGGAGTGCTTGACGACTTCCACCCAGGACACGCATCCACCAGCCGCCGCACCAGGGGCAAGTAGCTCCTGTGCATGGCCTCCTTGGGCCACAGCCGAACTATGAGGCCCTTCATGGCCTGTTCGGCTACCTTGTGGAGCTCGACCAGCTGCTTCAGCTGGTCGCTAAGGTGCACCGGATGTTCGGCCTCAACATACTGAGACCAGAAGACCTTCTCCGTCGAGCTCCCCTCCTCCGCCCGGTAGAAAGCCGCAACATCAGACACGCTGCGAGGCAGATCTGCAAACACTCCTGGATAGCTCCGAATTCGGGTAGGTGACAGGTAATTCACATTCACATGCTTGCTTTGCATGAAAAATGCCTTACCCGCCGCTATTTTCTTCACCGCCTCAATTTCCTGGAGGGCCTTGTGGGCTTCGGCCTTAGCGGCTTTGGCACTCTCAAGAGCCGATGCAAGCTCGGACTCTCGAGCCTTCGAGTCGCGCTCCAAACTCTCATGCTTTTCCATGAGAGCCTGGAGCTCTTGCTGTACCTCCGCCACCCGTGCCTCCTGCTTCTCTTGCTCGGCTCGTTCCGCGGCTGCATTGCATTCGGCCGTGGACACGACCTCCTTCAGGGTCGCCACCTCGTTCGTGGCCCCTGGAGTACCCACGTTATCCTTGTTATTTCTCTTGCAACCAAAATCCTTAACTTAATATGGTGTTACTCACCTTCCTTGTCCTCGAGTTGCCTCTTGGCACGGCCGAGCTCACTCTCGGACCGCTCGAGGTTCTGCTTCAAAGCATCGACCTCCGCAGTCAGTGCGGCAGAGGTCAGCAGCGCAGCCTGCAATCCCATATTGACATATTTTTTAGACCTCCTGCGTACATCTTTTTAGATCCTCAGTCCGGCTTTTCTTTCCGAACACCGAACCAAGCATCAGGGGCTACTGTCTATGTGGTATTATATTACATATTTTAAATTTTCTTACCTTAAAGCCTGTTAGAAGGCTGCTGCAGGCTTCGGTCAGCCCGCTCTTGGCGAGCTGAACCTTCTGAATCACCGCACTCATGATAGTGCAGTGTTCTTCCTCGATGGAAGCACCGTTGAGCGCCTCCAACAAGTTATCTGGCGCCTCTGGTTGGACGGAGGCCGCCGGTGTCACAGTCTTGCCCTTCTTATGAAGGGGCCGCCTGCCGGACTCCGGAACCACTTCAGGTTCCGGTGCGGAGTCCGGTGCGAAGTCCGGGAGGTTGCCCTGAGGCACCTCCGGAGCCTCCCCCTCTTGGCAGGTCCCCTCCTGGGATCCCACCTCGGCGTCATCAGCATCACGAGGGGTGGAGGCGGTCGGAAGGGAATCCATATCCAACGTAGCCAAGGACCCGCTCGACGAAGCGGGAAGATCGTCCTTGGCCGGACTACAGGTTGTATGCGGCATTAGAAGGACACCACGTGGCAAAAAGATAAATTGTAAATCATACAGGAATTTGGACACTTACGATCTTGCCAGGGGCTTGGCCCTTGAGGGCCACTCCTCGTCGCCATCGTCGGCGTTGGCGGAGCAGTCCGGAGGAAGGGTCCGTCCTTTCTTGGACCCTTCAGCCGCCCCCGTTGGGGAGGCCTTCCTCTTCTTCTCTCCCCGGCCGGGAGAGGCTCTTCTCCTCCTCCTCGGGGGAGGAGTCCGCCTCGGAGTCATCAGACGATGAGTCCGATACCACCTGGCGCCGGGAACTCCTTCGGGTTCCTGTGGCCTTTTTCTTGGCCTTCTTCTCCGGCACCACGTAAAGTGCAGGGACAAGCAGCCCCGTCAAACGGGTGTCTGCTGGGTCTTCTGGAAGGGGAGTCGGATAGTTAACCTGTCCGGACGTCTTCTGCCAGTCCTGTTAAAGGCATTGGGAGTTTAGATCCCACATAGAGTTAAACTATGAAAGAAATGAGTGTCCCATAAAGGATAACATAGCTTACCTCGCCGGTGGGGTGCTGCGTGCTGAATCCGTGATCTTCAGTTGCGGATGCGGGGGCTTCTCCGCCCTTGAACAACACTCTCCAAGCAGCTTCGTATGTCGTGTCGAATAGCCCGCTCAAGGTCCGGTGCTGTGCCGGATCAAACTCCCACAAATTGAAGGCCCGTTGCTGGCAGGGGAGAATCTGGCGGACGAGCATGACCTGGATCACGTTGACAAGCTTAAGCTTCTTGTTCACTGTGGTCCAGAGACAGGGTGGAGTCCGGTCAGCTCCTCCGAACTACCCCATAGCAAGCCCTTCTCTTTCCAGGAGGTGAGCTACATGGGGATACCAGATCTGAACTCAGGGGCCGCTGCCCATTTAGGGTCACGCGACTCGGTGATGTAGAACCACCCCGATTGCCACCCTTTAATGGATTCCACTAAGGCACCCTCAAGCCAAGTGACGTTGGGCATTTTGCCCACCATGGCGCCTCCGCACTCCGCTTGGACGCCTTCACCACCTTCGGCTTGACATTGAAGGTCTTTAGCCACAAGCCGAAGTGGGTCTGAATGCAGAGGAAGGCCTCGCACACGACGATAAACGCCGAGATGTTGAGAATGAAGTTTGGCGCCAGATCGTGGAAGTCCAGGCCGTAGTAGTACATGAGCCCCCGGAAAAAGGGGTGAAGTGGGAAGCCCAGTCTGCGGAGGAAGTGGGGAAGAAAAACGACCCTCTCATGGGGCCTGGGGGTGGGGATGAGCTGCCCCTCGTCGGGCAGCCGGTGCGCGATGTCGCCGGATAGGTATCCGGCGCCGCGTAGCTTCTCGATGTGCCCCTCCGTAACGCTATGCGTCCCCACCGGCCTGGTAAAACTCGCTTATCTCCCAAGCGCCACAATCAATGGCACGGTTGGGTTACCCACGTCCGTATTGATGGGAATCCCGGAATAAGGGGAACATGATCTCTGCTTCAACAAGACGTGCCAAGGAAACTGCTTCGCTAAACGCGCTGAGGTGGTATAATAAAAATGATTCAAGTAAAGGCTTGGTAGTGCTGTGACGTCACGCCAGAGAATACGTCAGCGGATTGAACTTGTGTACATATTATTCTCTCTATAGTGGTATGTGGAATTTATTTTACAGAGCCGGACACTATCCTGGTGTTCACAATCTTCTATGAATTATTCGGAGGAGGAACCCGCCTTGCAATGCGAAGACAATATCGCACCGGACTCGTCGTCATTGAAGCCTGGTTCGAGGGCTCTTGAGGAGTCTGGACTAGGGGTGTCCGGATAGCGGACTATCATCATCGGCGGACTCCAAGACTATGAAGATACAAGATTGAAGACTTCGTCCCGTGTCCGGATGGGACTTTCCTTGGCGTGGAAGGCAGGCTTGGCAAATACGGATATGTAGATCTCCTACCGTTGTAACCGACTCTGTGTCACCTTAGCCCTCTCCGGTGTCTATATAAACCGGAGGGTTTTAGTCCGTAGGACAAACAACCATTACAACAATCATACCATAGGCTAGCTTCTAGGGTTTAGACTTCTTGATCTCGTGGTAGATCCACTCTTGTACTACCCATATCATCAATATTAATCAAGCAGGAGTAGGGTTTACCTCCATCGAGAGGGCCCGAACCTGGGTAAAAACATCGTGTCCCTTGTCTCCTGTTACCATCCGCCTAGACGCACAGTTCGGGACCCCCTACCCGAGATCCGCCGGTTTTGACACCGACAACAACCATAAGTGTTGCTTATGATCAAACACATGATCGTTAATGTCTCATAGATAATAGCATAGTATCTCAAGCAATCAAGAGCAAAGAAAACTTTAACCACCAAAGCAAGAGAGAACAAAAGCAACACTCTCTCTCTCTCGAAGCCTATGATCTATACATTTTTGTCCCCCTTTGGCAACAAGTTACCAAAAAGTTCATAGAAAATGCATAGTGCTAGATCGACTCTCAGGCTTGATCTTCAGGTGGTGGTGTAGAGATGGCTCCTTGGACGAAGGCTTCAGTTGATGTGGATGGAGCTGGAGGAGTTGGTGCTGGAGCTGGTTGCACTGGAGCTGTAGGAGCTGTAGCTGGTGCAGATGGAGTGGCTCTGGTGTCTGTCACAGGCACTATAGCTGACCTCTTAGCTCTAGGCACTCTGGCAAATGCATCAGTGGTTGTCTTTCCCTTCCTCTCCTGCATGTCATCCTGGAGCTGCTCCACAACTGACTGAATCTCAGTTACTTTGACATCTAGATCATAGAATTTTTGTTCCATGATTCTTTCCAGGCTCTCCTGGTTTTGAGTTAGGGTGGCCAACCCCTTCTCAATCCTCAGTGTTGATGCTATCAAGTAACCAAGCTGCTCCTGCTTGTTCTTCAAAAAGTACTCAGATGCCTCCTCCTGAGTTGGCATCTTGGCAGCCTTCTCTCTCTTTGCTTTCTCCTTCTTCTCTTGAGCTTGCACTAATGATGGTTCATTCTAATTCATGACAACTTGATTGTCCTCAAAGTCTGGATAGATAGCAAAATGTTCCTTATCTAGCAAGTATGTTCCTGTGCCCATCCTTGAGTTAATCAACTACTGAATCTGTGGGGCATACCCACAACTTCTCTTCTGGTCTGCTGCTACAAAACACTGACTGCTGACCCTGTGAATAGTTATAGATGAGATAGAATGGATGAGCATCACAAAATGCAGAGATTTTTTTGCAAAAGAATGATTCAAAAATTCAGTTTTAGTTTTCCACAGAAAGCATTTCGGATCAACCGATTTTCAAATTCGATGATACCGAAGCAATTTTGGAACCTAAACTGGTGAACTCGGTAGGACCGAGTCACAGTTCGGTGGCACCAAGACTGCTAGGGTTTCACAAAGTCCTCAAATCGGTCACACCGATTAGCAATTCTTGGTCAAACCAAGAGTAACTAGTGCAATGGCGTTAGCCAAATCTGTGGGACCGAGTTTTTCAACTCGGTGGGTCCGAGATGGTTTCGGCGGAAACCTAACCCTAAATTTTCAAGTCCCATCTAATCTAAGGATTGTATTGACTGGATAGGAGTGTTTCAATCGTGGCAAGAATCATAATGAACACAATGTGCTAGGAATCAGATGAGGATAGCACTGTGATCGAGTTCATACCCTAGCTTGGCGATGAACTCGCTATGGCGGCAACGGCGGGTGTCGGTGTCAAAACCGGCGGATCTCGGGTAGGGGGTCCCGAACTGTGCGTCTAGGCGGATGGTAACATGAGACAAGGGACACCATGTTTTACCCAGGTTCGGGCCTTCTTGATGGAGGTAAAACCCTATGTCCTGCTTGATTAATATTGATGATATTGGTAGTACAAGAGTGGATCTACCACGAGATCAAGGAGGCTAAACCCTAAAGCTAGTCTATGGTATGATTGTTGTGATGTATGTTGTGTCCTACGGACTAAAGCCCTCCAGTTTATATAGACACCGGAGGAGGCTAGGGTTACACAGAGTCGGTTACAATGGTAGGAGATCTACACATCCGTATTACCAAGCTTGCCTTCCACGCCAAGGAAAGTCCCATCCGGACACGGGACGGAGTCTTCAATCTTGTATCTTCGTAGTCTTGGAGTCCAGCGGACGATGATAGTCCGGCTGTCCGGACACCCCCTAGTCCATTTCTCCCTCAGTAGCCCCCGAACCAGGCTTCAATGACGATAAGTCCAGCGCGTATATAGTCTTTGGCGTTGCAAGGCGGGTTCTCCCTTCAAGTTCTATGTACATGCCGAACAGTGTCCGGCTTCACCATAAATACTGTGCTTCTTGGCTTCTACGCCCAATAATGGCCTTCTTCCACGCGTCGCACGAATGCGAAAAGCCAGGGTGTCTTTTATGTTTCACCCCCTAGTCGTGCGAGTCATCCGCCTACAAAAGAGGCAAAAATCCAGATCCAAACCACATCATCTTCCTTCCGCGAATACTTCATCGGAGCGCCCTTGACCTAAAAATCCATTCCATCATGGATCGTCGACGCGGCTCCTCTTCTCGCGCCCCCAGCCCACCGCCAGGGGATTGGAGGAGATGCTCTGTTCCACACAACGAGCTAGTGAAGCTCCAAGCGGGGGGATATCTCCCTCCGGCCTTCATGGTCCCATTTCGAACCGGGCTGGCCACCTACCAAGGTGGGAAGCAAGCGAAGGCTACCCCAAGTCCCAACAAAGGGGAGCGGGTATGCTTCGTCCCCTATCTGATAAGGGAACTCGGATTTCCAGTACATCCGTTTCTCCGCGGGCTCCTGGAGTTCTACGGACTCCAGCTCCATCACCTTAGGCCCGCCTCTGTCCTGCATATCGCGGGCTACGTAGCTCTTTGCGAGTTATTCCTGGGCATCGAGCCCCATTTTGCGCTGTGGAAGAGGCTGTTCTGCCTCGTACCCCGTTCTCACGAGGGATCTATATATCAAGTGGGTGGCGCTAAAATATGGCGCATTGCCGGGACCGGATACCCATCTGGTACCCCTAAGAAGGCGTCCGAAGACTGGCCTTCGGAGTGGTTTTACATAGAAGATGCTCCGCTGCCGGACCCAGTCCGGATTGGCCTCCGGAGTTCATGCTGCTCCTCCAAGAAACGCCTCACTGGCGCCCATGAGCCCCGTTTGGAGGAAGACAAGAGCGTCCATTACCTGATGGGCCGAATAAGGTTACTGGCCCATTCCGGGTTGACCATGATTGGTGTCATGGCAACATGCATCATGCGGGGAGTACAACCACTGCAATACAGGGGCCACCCCATGTGGGATTTCAACGGGGAGGACGACGCCACCCGCCACGGTCGCAAAGGACCGGATTCGACCGAGGACCTGGTGCAGATCCTGTCCGGCCTGTACAAGGGGGAAAAGGAGGACTTCCTCCGAACGAACCCTCTGAATGGATTTTCCATGAACAACCCTCGGGGCTGGGTAAGCGAACACCTCTTAAGGGCTCAACCCGTGCTTTTAGAGTTTAAGCTTTTTACACTATGTCTTCGGCGCAGGAACTGCGCCGGATTGTGGAGGACATGATAAGTCCGGCTCCGCAACCTGAGGATCCAGGGAGATCCCAAGATCCGGCCTCCGAAGAGGATCCGGATATCAAGGTGGAGCTGATCGACGGGGTGTTTCACCAGCTCAGCATGGACAATGCTTTGGTCGCCATTACGGCGGACTACCCCGGATTATATCCGGCTTCCCAGGTGATTGTGACCGAGGTTCGGACACCATTATCTATTCCTTGCCCTTTTCTGACCTTCGCGAACGATGGTGTTTTACAGGAAGCACCTTCAAGGCGGGAAGCCGAGCCTGCGGCGACTGATCAACAAAGGCCAGTCCGGACCAGCAGGCGGAAGAGGAGCGCGGTACGGACTGAAACGTCGCCGCAAAGGTATAGCTCGTGTTTTAAATTTTCAGAGCAACGTTCCTAGGAAGCGTCTGAGTGCTCATGATCTTTGTAGGAGAAAGAGCGCCCGCCGGACTGCGGGCGTAGAGGTTGCCGATCCGACCTATACCGGCCAGGCTCCAGCGCCCGGCCTGGAGGGGGAGGCAAGTGCAAGGCGCGGGCCGGATACTCCTGCAGCGGAGGATGCCGACAGACTGTCCGCCACCAAGTCTAAGGTGGAGAGCGCCAAGAACCACAGGCGCCGCCGGACAGTATTTCGTGAAGCGTGCTTCTCCCCTGAGGCATTGGACGCCTTTAACGCAGGGGACGCGCACCTCCGTGCTGCTCAAGATGGTTTTACCAGGGCCACGGAGCAGTATGTAAAAGACATACGGGTAAGGGGATTTTTAATGGTTATATATGCTAGTAGCCCCCGAGACTTAAAGTAGTTATGTTAACTGATTTAAGGATCATTTGAAACGCAGGCTCTTACCGAGAAGAATGCCCAGCTGTCTCAGGAGCTGCAAGAATGCAAGGCCCAACTTGAGGCCGCGCTTGCTGCCGCAGGAGGAAACACAGAGACCCCTCCTGGTAACACATGTTTATTAATAAATATAAGCACTGTGCGGCGTGCGTGCAAGTCTAATAATGACATTGCAGGTGCCGTCGGACAAGATCCGAACAGGCAAGAATTACTGCGCCAGCTGAAGGCCGACGAGAGGGTGCTGAATAGGATGCAGCAAGAAAGGAACAAGCTCCAGGATGCCAACGCCAAGCTCGGAGAAGAGATGAAAGGCGCTCGAGCTGGGCTGTCCGGCTCCGTTAAGGAGAATCAGCGGCTTCATCGCGGCATTTATAGTAAGTGCTTGAGCGGACTCCTTTAAAAAGAAGAGTTCGGCGAAGAAGTAAATTGACATAATATGTCTTGTAGGTATACTCACAGGTCGCCCTGCAGAGGAGATGCCCATATCAACGGGTGATCAACGGATGCCCATATCAACGAGATGTCTTGCGGAGAAGCTTCAGGGAGTGTGGCAGCGCTTCCGTTTGTGGAAGATTTCAGCTTGCCGTCAAGGTGCCAGGGAGGCCTGGGCCATGGTGAAGACGCGTTACAAGAAGGCGGATCCCAACCACATGGCCGAAGTTGGACCGGTGGGGCCCGATGGGAAGGAGATCTCTGTGAGTTTAGTATACAGCCAGGTAGAGTTGGCTGCTAAATTTTCCCAACGGGACTGTAAGTTAGACAACCTGTTAGACGGGATTGAGGAGGAATACAATCAGTAAATTTGACAATGTATTTTTTTAAATGACATGTGAAATGCCTTCTAGCCGGATTGTAGATCGTTTGTCTTTGCCGACCTTTTCGCTTCAACCTCGGGACCCTAGAGTCCGGAGTGTGTCCGAATACCTTTTTGGTTAAGAAACAACCGGGGTATGCATGGAGACCAGGCGTAGGGGTCATTAGTGCTTTATCGCATAAGTGCCCAACTAGTTATGTTATATTACATGGTTAGTAAGAAACATCTTCCGGGAGAATAGTTCTCATAAGGGTTCCTTTCTCGAGGCATACCCTAAAGTGCATGCCCGGACTGCGAAAAAAAGTAAAACATCCGGGGCAGATAAATAAATAGGTAAAAAATCATCTTTAAGTCACCGACCAATATTCCCTTAAGAACGCTTAGCTTTCGCCTCACCCACCGAGGTACACATCCGCCGACCCGCAAGAATAATCGCAAAGGTGCTCCTTTACCTCCTAGCCGAACAATCAGAACGTGGGGGTAAGCACAGGAGCCAGGCAACCCAGCTTGGCCAAAACTTAAGTCATATCGATGCATATAATGGTGAGTAAAAGGTACATGTGGAAGCTTGACACATGTGCTGGGCATGAAGCCCTTATAATTGAGCTTCTGGAAAAGAAGCCCCCAGGTATAATGAGTGCGGATGGCACGTCAAGTGTATGCGAACAATGCGGAAGTAGGCCCTTAGGGGCTTTTTAGTAAAAAGGTTAGGGGAAGAAAGAGAAACAAAAGACAGCTGAAGTGTAAAAATTTGAACGGAGGAAGGGGACGAACTCTTAGTCCGGTGCTAGGCATAGAGTCTTCGGAGGCGGGCTGCGTTCCATGGGTTCGGCTCGAGTCGGTTATCCGACGCATTTCGTAGACGGTACGCTCCGCCGGTCAGGACTTGATCGATAATGAAGGGGCCCTCCATTTGGGCTTAAGCTTGTCCTTTTTCTTGTCCGGCAGGCGTAGAACTAGTTCGCCAATGTTGTAAGTCTTGGCCCATACTTCTCTGCTTTCATATCTTCGGGCCTGCTGCTGATAGAATGCGGAACGAGCCTTGGCGACGTCGCGTTCTTCCTCCAATGTATCCAAGCTGTCCTGCCGATCCAGCTCGGCCTCTCTTTCTTCGTACATGCGCACTCGAGGTGAGTCATGAATAATGTCGCAGGGCAGGACTGCCTCTGCGCCGTATACCATAAAAAATGGTGTGAATCCGGTAGTACGGTTAGGCGTTGTCCGCAGCCCCCAGAGTACGGAGTCGAGCTCCTCAACCCAGTGCGTGTCAGATTTAGTAAGTGACCGCACTAGTCTGGGTTTAATGCCGCTCATTATTAGACCATTTGCTCGTTCCACTTGACCGTTGGTTTGAGGGTGATAGACTGAAGCGTAGTCGAGCTTGATGCCCATATTTTTGCACCATGACTTAACCTCGTCGGCCATGAAGTTCGTGCGTTGTCGGTGATGATGTGTGGGGACTCAGAACGTGTACCACCCCGATATAAAGTCTATCACTGGTCCGGACTCACGTTTTGACCGGTTTGGCCTCTATCCATTTGGTGAATTTATCCACCATGACCAATAGGTACCTTTTCTTGTGGGTTCCCTTTAAGGGGTCCAACCATATCAAGCCCCTGCATCATGAACGCCGTGTAATGGTTATAGTTGTGAGGGCGGTGGGTGGCATATGGCTCGATTAGCAAAGAGCCGACAACCGACGCATCTCGGACTAAGTCCCGGCATCCGTCCGGCCGTCGACCAATAAAATCCTGTATGGAATGCCTTTCCTACAAGGGCCCGGGCTGCCGCGTGGTGTCCGCCTAGTCCGGCATGAATTTCAGCCAGGAGGTTTCGCCCTTCCTCTTCGGAGATACAAATTAGAAGGACTCCGGTTGTACTTTTCTTATAAAGTTCTCCCTCATGGACCTTGTAGGCTTTCGATCATCGGACTATGCAGCGGGCCTCATTTTGGTCTTCGGGGAGTTCCTGTCTAAGCAGATAGGCTAGGAATGGTTCCGTCCACGGGGCAATTACTGCTATTATGTCGTGGGCTGAAGGTGTTATGTCGTGGGCTGAATCGCCGGTTGGCGCGGTTGTTTCCAGTTTGTCATTTCCGGATTCCCCTTCCCATAGTACGGATGGCTTGAAGAGCCGTTCCAGGAAGATATTTGGAGGGACATCGTCACGTTTTGCGCCGATGCGTGCCAGTACGTCGGCTGCTTGGTTATTTTCTCGGGCTACGTGATGGAATTCAAGTCCTTCAAACCGAGCCGACATTTTTAGGACAGCGTTGTGATATGCTGCCATTTTCGGATCCTTGGCGTCAAAGTCTCCGTTGATTTGGTATATTGCAAGGTTTGAATCCCCGCGCACCTCTAGGCATTGAATGCCCATGGAGATTTCCATCCGGAGACCATGTAGGAGGGCCTCGTATTCGGCTGCGTTGTTGGAGTCCGTGTACATTATTTGAAGTACGTATTGGGCTGTGTCCCCGGTTGGGGACATCAAGACGACGCCAGCCCCCAGTCCGGCCAACATTTTGGAGCCGTCGAAGTGCATAGTCCAATTGGAGTATGCGCCGTACTCTTTAGGGAGTTCGGCTTCTGTCCATTCGGCGACGAAGTCAGCCAAAACTTGTGACTTCATAGCTCGCCGAGGTTTGTAAGTTATATCGAATGGTAAGAGGTCAATGGCCCATTTTGCAATCCTGCCCGTTGCATCGCGGTTATTTATGATGTCATTGAGTGGTACTTCGGAGGCCACTGTTATCGAGCACTCTTGAAAGTAGTGTCGGAGCTTCCGGGATGCCATGAACACCGCATATGCTATCTTCTTATAGTGTGGGTAACGGGACTTGCAGGGAGTTAACACAGTGGATACATAATACACTGGTTTTTGAAGAGGGAATTTATGCCCTTCTGTATCTCGTTCGACGACGAGTACCGCGCTTACAACTTGATGCATTGCTGCGATGTATAACAACATTGGTTCGCCCAGTTTGGGAGTAGCCAGGAGTGGATTTGTTGCCAATATGGCCTTTATTTCTTCGAGTCTGGCAGTGGCAGCATCCGTCCACTCGAAGTGTTCGGTGCGCCTGAGGAGGCGATAGAGGGGCAATGCCTTTTCTCCTAGACGGGAGATAAAGCGGCTTAAAGCTGCCACGCATCCTGTTAATTTTTGTATCTGTTTGAGGTCTTTTGGGATATCCAACTATGACAGAGCTCGGATTTTAGCCGGGTTTGCTTCAATTCCTCTACCAGATACAATGAAGCCCAGCAGCTTTCCGGCTGGTACGCCGAAAACACACTTCTCCGGATTCAGCTTGATGTCATATGCTCTGAGGTTGTCGAATGTGAGCCTCAACTCGTCTACTAGAGTTTTGACGTGTTTTGTTTTGACGACTACGTCTTCTACGTATGCCTCGACTGTTTTTCCGATCTGGGTAGCCAGGCATGTTTGAATCATGCGTTGATATGTTGCGCCGGCATTTTTAAGTCCGAAGGGCATCGTGTTGAAGCAAAATGGTCCGTATGGAGTGATGAATGCCATTGCGGCTTGGTCTGCTTCCGCCATCTTGATTTGATGGTAACCAGAGTATGCGTCGAGGAAGCACAATGAATCGTGCCCTGCGGTAGCATTGATAATTTGGTCGATGCGGGGAAGGGGGAAGGGATCCTTTGGGCAAGCCTTATTGAGGTCTTTAAAATCGACGCATAGGCGCCAGGATTTGTCCTTCTTTGGTACCATTACCAGATTTGCTAGCCAATCCGGATGTTTGATATCTCTAATGAATCCGGCTTCCAATAGTTTGGCTAGCTCTTCTCCCATTGCCTGTCTTTTGGGTTCGGAAAATCGTGGAAGAGCCTGTTTGACCGGCTTGAATCCTTTTAGGATATTTAGGCTGTGTTCTACCAGTCTGCGTGGGATTCCGGGCATGTACGAAGGATGCCAGGCGAAAATGTCCCAATTTTCCCAAAGGAATTCGCGCAGTGCGGCGTCTACCTCGGGGTTTAATTGTGCCCCAATAGAGGCCATCTTTGTTGGGTCTGTTGGATGGACCTGGAATTTCACTATTTCATCTGCTGGTTTGAAGGAGGTGGACTTGGATCTTTTATCAAGTATCACATCGTCCCTGTTTACCGTAGAGCGCAGCGCGGTGAGTTCTTCTGCCACTAGGGCCTCGAATAGTGCCTCCAGGGCTAATGCGGCTGTCTTGTTTTCGGCGCGGAGTGCTATGTCCGGATCACTGGCGAGAGTGATTATTCCGCCGGGCCCAGGCTTTTTGAGCTTCATATACGCGTAATGGGGTATGGCTTGAAAAATTGTGAATGCCTCTCGTCCCAATATAGCGTGATATCCGCTGTTGAACGGGGCCACTTGGAACATGACTTCTTCGGATCTGTAATTGTCCGGCGAGCCGAACACCACATCGAGTGTGATTTTTCTGGTGCAGCGCGCTTCCCGGCTAGGGTTTATTCCTCTGAAGGTTGTGCTGCTTTGCTCAATACGGCTCCAACTGATTTCCATTTTTTGAAGAGTTTCCTCAGAGATGAGGTTTAGTCCGCTGCCGCCATCCATGAGGACCTTTGTAAGTCGAAAGCCGTCCACTATGTGACTAAGCACCAGTGCGGCTGGTGCTCGGGCTGTTCGGAATTTAGGTTCGTCGCTAGCGTTGAAGGTGATAGCTGTGTCACTCCATGGATTTGCTGTTGCTACTTGGTATACTTCGGCGAGGCCGCGGATTGTTCGTTTTCGCATATTGTTTGATGCGAAGGTCTCGAAGATTGTTGATACCGTACCGGTATTGTTGGAGTGGTTTTCCGGGGCTAGAAGCTCCTCGCCACTTTTGGCCACCTGCCGTAATATCCAACATGCTCGAAGGCTATGTGTTGGGACGGCTCCCTCCGTACTATGAAGCTTACAGGGTCCATTGAGCCATCCCTCTAGTACGGTTCCGTGCCCTTTATGGGGTTTTTGCTTTTCGGTTTTTGCATCTGGGGCCTGAGTGTGATGCACCCTTTTGTTGCGGACTGGGGTTGTATTCGGGACCGGATTATCCCAAAATTGGTTTTCGGTTTTCCGGAAACTCTCCATCGCACAGTACTTTCGTACTATGGACGCCAGATCGGTGAAGCGTATAATTTTACGACGGCCGATGGCGTTCAATATTCCCTTGTCCGTGCAATTATTGCAAAAGATTGAGATTGCGTTTTCCTCTCGGCAGTCCTTTATCCTGTCCATAACCAGGAGGAATCTGGCCCAGTAGTGATGTACTGTTTCAGCGGGCTCTTGCCGTATTAGAGATAGATCGCATATGTCTGGGCGGGTGGTTGGACTAAAATCTGGATCCCTGCCCATCTTGGGGCTTAAAGGCCGAGGAGTTTCCGAATTCGGAAGCTTGGATTGCTGGACACGATCCAGCGAGTCCGGAACGATGCATGATTTTAAGTTCAATGCTCGATCGAAGTCCGTCCCTTCGCGGAAATCCGACATGGAGGGTTCGGGAATCCGGACGTGACTAGTTTTCAATATAGGCGAAGAGTCGCCGCATTGCTCCTCTACCACTGCGACGTGGTGGGTGGCCTAGGGAGAGTTAATCTTTCTCAGATCGGTTTTAAGCCCAATTTGATAGTTGTCTGTAGCGATTCCCAGGGCGGTGATGCGATCCAAGAGCTCGTTGACAGACGAGAGCTCTATTGGATCCAGCCGCTCGGCGAATTCCGAGCAAACGCGGAGATTGCTTTTGACGAGTTGGGAAGTCATTGTCGAAGCAGTGGCCGGACAGGCGGTCATAAGAAAACCGCCTAGCCGGATAGTTTGGCTGGCGGCCAAGGCCCTTTTGGCAAAAATACCGTCTTTGAAGACGGGTGGAGGCATCCTTCCTATCGGTGACGACACAGAGGAACTCTCAATGAAAGCACCAATGTCGGTGTCAAAACCGGCGGATCTCGGGTAGGGGGTCCCGAACTGTGCGTCTAGGCAGATGGTAACAGGAGACAAGGGACATGATGTTTTACCCAGGTTCGGGCCCTCTTGATGGAGGTAAAACCCTACGTCCTGCTTGATTAATATTGATGATATTGGTAGTACAAGAGTGGATCTACCATGAGATCAAGGAGGCTAAACCCTAAAGCTAGCCTATGGTATGATTGTTGTGATGTATGTTGTGTCCTACGGACTAAAGCCCTCCAGTTTATATAGACACCGGAGGAGGCTAGGGTTACACAGAGTCGGTTACAATGGTAGGAGATCTACATATCCGTATTGCCAAGCTTGCCTTCCATGCCAAGGAATGTCCCATCCGGACACGGGACGGAGTCTTCAATCTTGTATCTTCGTAGTCTTGGAGTCCGGCGGACGATGATAGTCCGGCTGTCCGGACACCCCCTAGTCCAGGACTCCCTCAGCGGGGGTGAATTCCGTTGACGGCGGCGGAGACCAGCGACAGGAGGCGGCTGGCGACGAGGAGACGATCCGGAGACCCTGGAGGCAGAGCGAGCTATTGCGCGGGCGAAGAGGTTCGGAGAAATTTCCAAATTTTTGCCCGTGAGTATATATAGCCCGACCCTGTCGGTGTGACGGAGTGGAACGACTTGGTGGCACCGAGATGCATAACTGTTGACAGTTACAGCAACTCGGTGTGACCGAAAAGTTCAATTCGGTTGCACCGAGATTGAAAACATATATCGACTTAGTGATCTCAGTAGGACCGAAATGGAGGAATCGGTCAGACCGAGAATCACAAAGAAGTTTTGGAAGTTTAGGTCTATGACGAATCGGGGACTCCGAGTGCTCCTCACACAGAGTGGTTCGAATCTGACTTGATCAAATTTTGTGATGTAGCATGAATAGAGTTTGAGACGAGAAAAGCATAGATAGCTAGAGAAGGTTCTGAGGCATTCTTGTCCATCCACTTGGCAAAAAGAAAAAGAACCCAAACAATCAAAGCAACAAGTGGATGTCCTCGAATGAGTAAAATATGCAACCAACATGCTCACACAATGGAATGGCAAATAAAATATGTGGCAAAGCATGCACAACCAATTCTAGCATCTATCAAACAATTGGCGATGACTAGGTCATCTATATATATGAGTATATTGACTTAGGAGTCAAATGAGAACATTTGATCATAGGTCATACTCATTGTTAAGCTCAAGTGGGGTTACCACTTTTACATAATGCATTGATGTGTTCACACCATTAGAGTTGCTTTGACTCAATTCTTAGAGTTAAGCTCCCCCTAGATGTGAGATCCCCTTTTAGAGGGATAAACTAACCTTGGGTTTTGTCGATGATGACTTCATGTAGGTGTTGAAGATGTGGATGCTCAATGTTGATGTAGATCATTTGGAGCAATCCTTTGGAGTGAGTTGCACTTTCAACATACCTCCATGGGTTAGTCCCACAAGGAACAAACAAGAATATCCATAGACATAGAGTGATGCACACACAAGATGATGTCCATGAAATCATTAGGTTACCTTGTCCCTTGCCTTACCAACATGAGGGTTTGTGACTCCTTGAACTAGTGCAAGATGTGGAGGTTGATTGCACTTGTCTTTGCCATAATGATATGAGTGAAGAATGTTGGCGGAGTCACCCTCAAGAACTCTCTAGTTCTTCTTCTTCGGGATCCACATCATCTTGATGGGAATCCTTGGAGTTGTAGTTGTACTTGATGAAGTAGAACTTGACGTAGTCTCGGGAACCCATATGACCGAGTCCTTAGGTGCTTCTTCAAATGCATCAATCTCCTCTTGAAGCTTGTCCTTGCCTTTGTTCTTGTGGTCTTGTGGTGGAAGATCATCTTGTGCTTGTGTCCCCTTGAAGGAAGTAGGATCATACTTCTCTTGTTGAGGAATAAACTTCGTCTTGGGGTATTGATCTTCTTCCCACTCAACTCCATTAAGTAGATAAGGATCTTTCTTGTACTTGTTACTAGACTTGACTTGAGGCATGTAAGTAGATAAGAGTAAACGCTTGGCAATGTAAGAAGAACTTTTCTTACGGAGATCATCATGGATTGCTTTTAAGAACTCATGCTCTTGCTCAAGATTGAGCTTTTCAAAGCGTAACTTCTCATGAGCCCTTAAAAGTTCTCGATGATCTTCGAAGATAGTTTCATGAGCTAACTTAAGAGTGTTTAGTTCTTTAGTTAGAAGCTCAATATTCTCCTTATCATTGTCATTCATTTTATCTTGATTTGCATGATTAATTGATGTTTCATCATAGTATTCATCACTAGAGTTGTCAACAAGTAAATCATCATCACCTAGCAAGTCATCTTCATCACTATTGAAATCAACATACTCGAGATGTGTTACCTTTGGACCTTTGGCCATGAAGCATCTTCCAATTCCTTCATTTGGTGAGTCAAATATGTCGTAGGAGTTGGCTGACACAAGTGCTAGACCGGCAACACCTTCATCTTGAGTATATTCAGAGTCGGAGTGATAGCTTCTCTCGGAGTGATTGTCGGAGTCGGAGCCGGATACCAATTCACCAACATGAGCTTGATGTCTTCGTTTTGTGTAGCTCCTTGATGACTTGTCCTTCCTTTCCGAATCCTTGCCTAGAGTACATTTCAGCGACACCTTCACCATCCTTCATTTTGAACTTGTCAAGCTGACTTTGGAGCACATCCAACTTGGATTCCTTGACGGAGTCGGTACCTTCATGCATATCAATCAAAGTATCCCAAATTCCCTTTGCACTCTCAAGACGGCTGATTTTGTTGAATTCTTCAGGGCACAAGCCATTGAAGAGGATATCGCAAGCTTGAGCGTTGTATTGCAGCATCTTCAATTCTTCCGCGCTAGCTTCACGGTTTGGCTCTCTCCCATCAAAGAATTCAACTTGCAAGCCAATACACACAATAGCCCAAACGGCGGGGTTATGTCCAAGAATATGCATTTTCATCTTATGCTTCCAACTAGCAAAGTTAGTACCATCAAACTAAGGACCTCTACGGTGATAATTTCCCTCACTAGACGCCATACTCTCCTAGGTTGTGAAACCAAGGCTATGACCACCAAAAGCTATGGAAATCAAAGCAAATGGAGACCAAAGCTCTGATACCACTTGTAGGACCTTAAAGTATGTCTAGAGGGGGGTGATTAGACTACTTGACCAATTAAAAACTTAACCTTTTCCCAATTTTATAGTTTGGCAGATTTTAGCTATCTTTGGACAAGTCAAGAAATCATCACACAATTCAAGCAAGCATGCAAAGAGTATATGAGCAGCGGAAATTAAAGCATGCAACTTGCAAGAAAGTAAAGGGAAGGGTTTGGAGGATTCAAACGCAATTGGAGACACGGATGTTTTTGTCGTGGTTCCGATAGGTGGTGCTATCGTACATCCACGTTGATGGAGACTTCAACCCACGAAGGGTAATGGTTGCGCGAGTCCACGGAGGGCTCCACCCACGAAGGGTCCACGAAGAAGCAACATTGTCTATCCCACCATGGCCGTTGCCCACAAAGGACTTGCCTCACTAGCGGTAGATCTTCACGAAGTAGGCGATCTCCTTGCCCTTACAAACTCCTTGGTTCAACTCCACAATCTTGTCGGAGGCTCCCAAGTGACACCTAGCCAATCTAGGAGACACCACTCTTCAAGAAGTAACAAATGGTGCGTTGATGATGAACTCCTTGCTCTTGTGCTTCAAATGATAGTCTCCCCAACACTCAACTCTCTCTCTCATGTGATTTGGATTTGGTGGAAAGAAGATTTGAGTGGAAAGCAACTTGGGGAAGGCTAGAGATCAAGATTCATATGGTAGGAATGGAATATCTTGGCCTCAACACATGAGTAGGTGGTTCTCTCTCAGAAATGGTAAGTTGGAAGTGTAGGTTCGTTCTGATGGCTCTCTCCACGAATGAAGAGGAGGTGGAGGGGTATATATAGCCTCCACACAAAATCTAACCGTTACACACAATTTACCAAACTCGGTGGGACCAATTCAACAGACTCGGTTAGACCGATTTGATAAACCTAGTGACCGTTAGGATTTTCGGTGGGACCGACATGCAACTCGGTAGGACCGATATGGTTAGGGTTAGGGCATAACATAATCTCGGTGAGACCGATTACACAAACTCGGTGAGACCAATTTTGGTAATAAGCTTTCCAGAGAGTTGGTCAGGTAAACTCGGTGGGACCGATTCACTCATTTTGGTGAGACCGAAATGTTACAAAAGGGAAACAGGGAGTTTACATTGCAATCTCGGTGGGACCGATCGCTCACTTCGGTTAGACCGAAACGTTACGAAGGGAAACAGAGAGATTACAATCCCATCTCGGTGAGACCGAGATCCCTATCGGTGAGACCGATTTGCCTAGGGTTTGTGGCAGTGGCTATGACATTTGAACTCGGTGGCGCCGGATAGAAAGAATCGGTGGGACCAATTTTGACTTTGGGTTTAGGTCATATGTGTATGTGAGAAAGTAGTTGAGGTTATTAGGAGCATATCACTAAGCACATGAAGCAAGAGGCTCATTAAACAACACCTCATCCCTCCTTGATAGTATTGGCTTTTCCTATAGACTCAATGTGATCTTGGATCACTAAAATGTAAAATGAAGAGTCTTGAGCTTTTGAGCTTGAGCCAATCCTTTGTCCTTGATATTTTGAGGGATCCACTTTCATCATCCATGCCATGCCATTCATTGAGCTTTCCTGAAATAATAGTCTTGGAATAGCATTAGCTCAATGAGCTATATATGTTGTTATGAATTACCAAAACCACCTAGGGATAGTTGCACTTTCACCAACCGAACACTGGGGGACAGAAAACATTCCCGCCAGAGGTTAAAACAGTGAACATGATCCACGCGACTCATACATCCTTGGGAAGGCACGAACGCGCCCATAAAGACGCACGCGATATAGAGCCCATCGTACCCACACCTAACTGCTGGATGTCTTGTTCGATCACCTTCGATCACCTAGACGGCCAAACTAGCATTCGGCGCGAAGGATCAAATGCCTTGGTGCTTGACCCAATAATCGATGGATACCATCTCACTCATGTCCTCATGGACGGTGGCAGCAGTCTCAATTTAATATATGAGGACATTGTCCGTAGGATGGGGATAGACTCATCCAGAATCAGCAAGATTCACACCACCTTTGAAGGGGTGATACCAGGCGTTGAAGCCTACAGCAAGGGCTCCGTTGAAAGTGTGTTATATCGACTAGAGGGGGGTGAATAGGCGATTTTTATGAATTCTTCACTGAGGAATTTGTTGGTGAGGAAATTCCTTAGCGAAGAACTACTTGCAGCGGAATAAGTACTCAGGAGTAAACATTACAGGATACTAGCATGGTCATCATGATGATATGAAGACAAGCACAGAGTACAGAAAGCGTAATCACAGGATAACGCAAGACGAAGACAAGCAGACTGAAGAACTTGAACTGAGGAATTTGTGAAAGTCTTCAGTCAAAGTCCTCAAGCACAGATATGAACAAACATTCAACATAGTAATGAGGAAATGAAAGGGTTGAGGAGATAGAACCAGTTAGTTGGTGAAGACAATGGTTTGGTAAACCAGTTCCAACTGCTGTCTCAGTTGTACGTCTGGTTGGAGTAGCTGAGTATTTAAACTCGAGGACACGCAGTCCCGGACACCCAATCCCGGACACCCAGTCTCTGAGCCGCAACTCAGGACACCCAGTCCTCACCGTATTCTCCTTGAACTAAGACCACGCAGGTCTCGTCCAATCACTCGTGGTAAGTCTTCAGGTGGCTTCCAAACCTTCACAGACTTGGTCACTCGGCGATCCACAATTCCTCTTGGATGCTCTAGACCTTGACGCCTAACCGTCTGGAAGAAGCACATTCTTCAAAGGTAACAAGTGTCGGATCCACGCGGGATCAATTTTCAGTGATGCTCAATCACTTTGGGTTTGTGGGGGTTTGGTTTTGGGATTTTCCTCACTTGATGATTTTCGCTCAAAGACCTCGGAGGATGGGTTGCTCTCAAATGACAAGTGTCAAGTTCTCTCGTAGCAGCCAACCAACTAGTAGTTGTAGGGGGCGGCTATTTATAGCCTAGGGAGCAGCCCGACATGATAAGACATAAATGCCCTTCAATGATATGACCGGTCAGCCAAATACAAGAAGACAAAGAACGGTCGGAAATTTGACTCTCAAATTCCTCGTGGCTATCGAAGTTCTCATCGTAGGCAATTCGACTGGCGAATTTTAACTCTCGCCGAGCAAAGTCATCGCGGACTGTAAGAACTGCGTCTCACATCAAGAAATTGACTGAATCGTATGAGATTTCCAATGGCTTCATTCAAGGATTGGTAGGTGTAGGATTTTGAGTTGAGCATCACCTGGAAATTTTTCCTTAGTATTTCCTCGACCCCCTTTAACAGTACGGTGTTTCTTATGACTCAAGAAAGAGAAAATGAAACTACGAAAACCAAAGTCTTCACGCTTCATGTTCCTCGAATGAATACCAAGTCTTCAAGGTCACACCAATTTCTTCACATTCAGAGTCTTCAGAAAGTCTTCAGAATATCAAAGTCTTCAGTCGAAGAACATCATTTTTAGGGGTCGACTTTCTCTATAAATATCAAACTCCTCATAGACTTATGGACCTGTGTACACTCACAAACGCATCAGTCGCTTAACCTATAAGTCTTCAATACACCAAAATCACTAAGGGGCACTAGATGCACTTACAATCTCCCCCTTTTTGGTGATTGATGTTAACATAGGTTAAGTTTTCAACGGGGATAATTATATGAAGTGTAAACACAGATATTGAGGAATTTGATTGCAAGATATAGAAGAACTCCCCCTGAATATGTGCATAGTGAGGAATTTGCTTTTGAGGCAATGCACATTTGAAGAATTGAATAATGGAGATCTCCCCCTATATCTTGTAATTCATACACGCATTTGATATATAATATGAAGAATTTGAAATGCAGGATTAAATATGGTGCCTGATGGAATTCAGCATGCGTGCAATAATATTAACGAGGAATTAGCATGCAGAACATCACATCAAAAGTATCAGAGTACAGTGCATCAAAAGTATCAGAGCACCATGCACCGTCCAAAAGTATCAGGGCACCATCGGGTTTAAGATTATAACTCGATCCAATAAAAACTTTCGGAAGAACGAGAGTTGCAACTTAACAAAACGCCCATAATATAAACCCGCTTGAAGACTAACTCAGATTTCTCCCCCTCTGTCATCAAATGACCAAAAGGATCGAAACTGAGGGCTAATGCCCCTGAAGAATTTCAAGTTGATGGAGGAGCGCCAGCGTTGTCGGGGTTGTTTGTTGAAATAGGGCCTACCGCAGTGTCGTCCAAATCTTCATACTCATCAGTTTCGCGATGAAGAATAAGAGCTGGCCACCGATCGTGAACTTTGACTTGCTTGAATTTCTTCGGAGGAGGTGCAGACCACCAAATGCTTCCGAGACCCATAGTCTTCGCTCATCCGCGCTATATACATGAGTGAGAACAGCCCAGGTGCGGTTGAGGGTTTCATGAAGGTGATAATGATTTTTCTTCACTGCATTATGGGTTGAGGTCATGTTGTGAAGAATTGCAGCAAACTGACGCTTCACCCATTTGTGATTGCGATCAACCTTCTGATGAAGACTGAGGAGTAACTCACGGTCACCATCACTCTGGTGTCTGGTGGCTTGAGGCTTTTGCTTGGCTGAGGTATTTGCGGCAGTGTCATGTGTGGCAGAGTCATCATTGGTTGAGTAAGATGTAGCCAAACGAAATTGACCATCCAATGGACGAATGCCTTCATCAATCACAGCAGCTGCCTTGCCTTTGTCATCAGATGATGAAACTGGTCGCTTGAGGACTTCAATGGGAGGCAAGTAGCTACCATGGTTCAGAGTGTCAGCCTTGTAATTCAGTGAAGATCTTGCCCTTATGAATCTCATAATCCAAGGCGCATAGGGCTTTAGCTCGAATGGTGACATTGCAACATTTGCAAGAGTCCTCATGAAGAAATCATGGAAGTTGACGGGAACGCCATGAATGATGTTGAAAAGCATGTTCTTCATGATGCCAACGACATCTTCATCACTTGAGCCGTGGCCTTTGATAGGACTCATTGTCTTCGTCAGGATTCGATAGACAGTCCGGGGCACATAGAGCAAGTCCTTGACGAGGAATTTGGTTCGTGGGGCCTGCCCTGGCTTCAAAGGCTTCATGAGCACTTGCATATAATGATTTGTCAGTTCAGGCTCATTGTAGATGCAACATGCACTGTCATGGGGAGGATCAAGAGGAAGGACACGAAGCAATTCAGTTGCTGGTGCCTTGTAGTGAGTATTTTCGGTCATCCAATCTAGCACCCATGAATTGACGTCTTCAGCATCACCGGTGATATGCAGTGTAGCGTAGAACTGAAGAATGAGTTCTTCATTCCAATCACAGATATCAGTGCAGAAATTCAGTAGTCCTGCATCGTGAATAACACTGAGGACTGGCGCAAAGCACGGCAGAGATTCCATATCCACATGAGGAATATGTTCATGATCGAAGATTTTGTCCTTGTCAAACAGCACAGAGGAATAGAAGTTGGCTTTAGTAGCAGTCCAGAAACGCCTCTTCCTTATGCGAGCAGAGTCATATGGATTATAATCAGTGAAGAACACGTGTTCAGAAAAGAAGTCTTCAGCCTTGAATTTTTGCTTGCTTGAGAACGGATTCTTCGGCTTGGGCAAAGGAGTGTCAGTGATTTGCAGCACAACCTCAGGAATCGCGAGCTCAGCACTTCAGCCGAGGAATTTCTGGTTCCTCTTCTTGTGCAACTTGAGGATCAACAAGAAGAGGTTCTTCAAAGACTAGCGGCTGGAATATGTTCATGAACAGATGATGTGGGATGAGTTTCTTCAGAGCCCATTTGAACAGTTGTAGCCGGGGACTGAGGAATTTGTTGAATGGGAGTGAAGAGAGGAGTATTGGGATGCTGACTTTCCCAAAAGTCATCATTCATCACTAGTGTAGTGCACCCAATATCCACATCTTCATCTTCATTTTCAATTTCCTCAACACCAGCCTCTTCAGCTGTGAACTGAGGCATAGGTGATGAAACGACGGGCGATGAAGGGAATGCTTCCACTTCAATTTCTTCATCAAGGTGCTCTGACGTAGCAGCAGAATGATTTTCTTCATCAGCTCCGCTTGGGATCTTGTAGTCTTCTCCATAAGGAACAATTTCCTTTGACGACATGGAGGAAATCGGAACGACATCAATAGGATTTTCAAGCAAGCTGGTCATTGGCTTCATTTTCTTCACAGCCGAAGAATTTTACGCAGCTGATGCCTTCCTTTTCTTCACTGCAGCTCGCTCTGCAGCCTTGGTCTTCTTCACTTCATAGGCAGAAGGAAGAATTGGAGTTGGAGTAGGCGCGGGAGGAGCTGAGGACTGTGGTTATTTTTCTTCAGCGAATCGATGCAGTTGCCTCGATTTCTTCAGATTCTTCAGCGCACCACTAGTGGATGCCCCGGCAATTTCTTCAGCCGCTGGAATGGAGTCATCAGCCTCGAACTTGTATTCTCATCAAGAGGCTAAAAGTCATCAGCGGTGTCTTGGCATGTTCTTCAAAGAGCTGAGCGGAATCTGCACTGAGGATTTTCTTGTTGCGATGGGGCTGCAACAGTTGACATTTTCTTCGTCGAGTTGACGAATCTCACTTGCTCCTTGCCAATCAGCATTGTATGCATCAAGTCCTTGCCGAGGGCTTGGATCTCAGATTGAGCCTTGAGAAGTTCTTCGTGTTAGTCCGACAACGTTCTTTTCGAAAGCTTCTCCTTTCTAGCTTGAGCTCTCTTTATCTCACGAGCCTTTTCAAACTTCCATTTCTCTTGAGAGATGAAATGGGTCAGCATATGACTTTGACCAGGAGTCAGAGGCAGATCAGGCATTGGAGTGTTTGGATCCTGGTGCCAGAGGTCAATGTAGTCAAGGATCTTCTTCGGATCCAAAAGCAGTGGCACAGATGTGCCCTTGGCTCTAGCGGCCTTTGCTTGTCTGTCTCTGATGATTTCAGCAAGTTCTTCATCAGAGGCCTCATCTTCAGAGGGCACTTGGAATGCAACCTGTTTCTTCTTTGGACTTGGCCGAGGACCGCGTCCAGCTGTTGCTTTAGTCTTCAACAGTGTGGGGGCTGATGAGGACATTGGTGCAGCTGAGGAACTTGCTGAGGCACCAGAAGCAATTGAGAAACCCTGAGTCCTTTGACATGTAGCTAGATGCAAAGGAGTTGAGGACTTTGAGGGAGCTGCTGAGGACTTTGGTGGAACAGTAGCAGTCTGAGGAATTTGCCGTGAGGGTGCAGTTGAGGAACTGGGTCGTGAGGGCACTGATGGTGAAGCACTTGGCTTACGAGCAGTCTTCTTCGGCATTGATTTCCTCGGTTTGACCGAGGTCTTAGTGGCAGCAGCAGCGGCAGAATCCTCATTGAATTTCCTCACTGCCTCCTTGGCTTGTCTTGCCAATTTTGCTTGACGCCTAGCCCATTCTTCAGGAAAGACCTCACCACGCTTGATGCTGGTGGGATCAGCTACTTGGCCAGGTGCCAATGGAGCTCTAGGGCACAGAGGATTGATGGCGAATTTCTTCATGTATTTTGGAGTGACATATCGATATTCCCTCCATTCTCTCGCCCATCTCCGTTCAATTCTCTGGATGCGCACTTTGCGCTGGTTTTTGTTTTCTTTGCCAAACTTGGCTTCATCAGGTGTGCAATAATCCTTGTATATTTCATCAGGGATCTCGAAAGCAGTCATGACCTCAGGTTTCTTTCCTCCTTTCTGCGGTCTCTTTCCTTCAGCCATTTTCTTCAGGTGAGGAATTTGAACAATTGAAAACTCTGAAGAAGTATGCAGTTTTTCTTCGAGGAGTGCTGCAAATGAGTTAAGTTGATGAGAACCTAGTGATTCAGCAGCGGACATGAGTACCTGTGAACAGAGTGTAGGTGCGAGGAATTTGTAGAGGTCATATGCGTTCTCAGAAGACTTTTCAAAAAGACAAGTTTTGAGGAATTTGACCAGTTGAGCCTTGAGGAATTTCACTAAGCGTTCGTGTCTTAGGTTCCAGAGTTGTACAGATCGAAATCCGCACAATTGAGGAATCTTGAAGAAAGTGAGTGCTTAGAGAGATGGATCAAGAGCATACAGTGTGTGAGGTGTTCATATGTGTGAAGATTTGAAGAATAAAACACCTTTGAAGATTTTCAGGAGAACTTGAGAATCAAAGTGAGTAATAAAAGTAACTTTTAATTACCCGAACTGAAGAACACGACGAACTGAGATGAACAGCGGCGAAGTTCGTCAAGTTAGATCTCCCACGCCCTAACTTGGCAGAGGGAGACAGCTACGGCGGAGGCGGAGTGAAGATTTCCGCAACCGGCGCGAGTACGACGGCGACGAGGTCGAGGCAGTGAAGCTCTTCCTCACCGGCGGCGATGGAGTAGCGGTGGCGCTAGGGTTTGAGGAGCTCGAGCGAGAGACAGCTACCGAGCGGAGTAAAAGAAGTGAGGAAGGGGAGAGGGGTATTTATAGCCGCGGTAAAAACTGTTCGCCCGAAGATTTTGGGACGAACATGCCCTGCCCTTTTTCCTTCACGCGACATGTGTCACCCACGCATCGTGCGTATGAGATCGTAAGATCGTGGGTGATTATGATAATGCATCGTGGGATGCGGAACGGTTTGAGCGGTAAAACCGAAAATCTGGATAAGATTTGTTTTAAAGTTTCGTTCGCAATTTCTTCAGCTGACAAGGACATAGTGAAGACTTTGAACGAGTTTCAAATAGAACGCACATGAAGAATTTGTGAATAGATTGGGTTGAGTATAGCATAGAGGGGGAAGGGTCTGATCATATTCACTTAGCAGAAAAAACAACTTGAAGAAATAGCCATAAGTGAATGTCAGAGAGGACATAAACTCATATATATATATATATATATATATATATATATATATATATATATATATATATATATATATATATATATAGCCAATGAAGAAAAACGTCGGAAACAGTGAAGATTTTGCAAAGTTGAAGAATTTGAAAAACTGAAGAATTTCAAAAATGAGGAAAACTCAAATTGAGGATTTTCAACTTTTTGTGGTGGCGTGGCCCACCGTATAAGAATGATGATTTCAGACACTGCGTACAATTGTCGTAGGGTTCTGAGAATCAAATTATTCATTAATTTCTTCACACTTAGAGTGTTAATCTTCATTGATTGAAGAAAAACGTTTCTTCATGTGTTGCACATCTAAGTCATCAATTTTGCATAGGTGTTAGGATGTGTGTCCTTTTCAAAGAACATTCGAAGACTCTAAGATATTTAGCTCACACCGCAACTTGCTAAATCTCTTCTCATCCAAGGGCTTGGTGAAGATATCAGCTAGCTGTTCTTCAGTCTTCACATGCTCGATATAGATGTCGCCCTTCAACTCATGATCATGAAGAAAATGATGACGAATCTGGATGTGCTTTGTCTTCGAGTGCTGAACTGGGTTGTGAGCAATCTTGATGGCACTCTCATTGTGGCAGAGGAGAGGCACATTCTTCACGTTGATGCCATAGTCCTTGAGGGTTTGCTTCATCCAAAGCGCTTGAGCACAAAGAAGAGCCAAAGACAATGTATTCAGCTTCAGCAGAGATAGTGATACGCAGTTCTGCTTTCTTCGAGGACCAATGCACCAAAGATCGTCCGAGGAAATGACAAGTGCCGATGTTGACTTGCGGTCCACACGATCACCAAAGATAGTCGAGTCGAATATCCAATGAGATCAAAAGCAGAGCCCTTGGGGTACCATAGTCCTAGTATTGGTGTGTGAGCTAGATATCAAAGAGTATGCTTCACAGCCTTATGGTGTGATTCCTTCTGTAGCTTGAAATCGGGCACACATGCAAACACTAAGCATTATATCCGCCTAGATGCACATAAGTACAATAAAGAACCAATCATGGAGCGGTATACCTTGTGATCGAAATCAATACCATTTTCATCGATGCATAGATGGCCATTTGTGGGCATAGGAATTTTGACGCTTTTGCAATCTTGCATGCCAATTTCCTCAAGACATCTTTGAGGTATTTCTCCGAGATATGAATATGCCATTGCTTGCTTGACGGATTTGAAGTCCTAAGAAGAATTTCAATTCTCCCATCATAGACATTTGATATTCTTCACTCATCATATAGGAAAATTCATCACTATAACGTTGGTCAGTACAGCCAAAGATAATATCATCAACATATATTTGGCACACAAACAGTTCACCATCATAAGATTTAGTAAAGAGAGTAGGGTCGAGTGAACCGGGTGTGAAGCCATTCTTCACGAAGAATTCCTTCAATGTATCATACCACGCCCGAGGGGCTTGCTTGAGGCCATAGAGGGCCTTATTGAGTCTGAAGACTTTGTCAGGATTCTTTGGATCTTCAAAACCTGGGGGTTGAGCAACATATACTACTTCCTCAAGCTTACCATTGAGGAATGCACTTTTCACATCCATTTGATATAAGATGATATCATGATGGTTAGCATAAGCAAGTAATATGCGAATAGCCTCATGTCTAGCAACAAGTGCAAATGTTACATCGAAATCAATTCCTTCAACTTGTGTGTAGCCTTGAGCTGCTACTCGTGCCTTATTCCTCACCACAAGGCCATTTTCATCTTGCTTGTTGCGGTAGATCCACTTTGTGCCAATGATATTATGCTTGCAAGGATCTGGGCGATTGACCAATTCCCAGACATTGTTAAGCTCGAACTGATGTAATTCTTCTTGCATAGCCTGAATCCACTCCGCCCGTAAATGCTTCATCTACCTTAGTGGGCTCTGTGATAGAGACAAAAGCATAGTGCCCACAAAAGTTAGATAAATGTGAAGCTTTTGAGCGTGTGAGAGGACCTGGTGCGCTAATATCATCAATGATCTTCTCCACTTGCACTTCTTTTGCAACGCGTGGATGAGCTGGTTGTCGCTGAGGATTTTGATCAGCATTTTCTTTAGTACCATTTTCCTCATCATGTTCTTCAGGTGCATCAACTCGACGTTCTTCATGAGCAGGAATGAATTCTTCAACAGATTCTTCAAGAGGAATGACATCCTCGGTTGCCTTGAGCTTGATAGCATCCTCAAAAGCGGTTCATCTAACACGTAAGGTAGGTGCTCTCTTTGCAGCCATTAGTTTCATCGAACCGCACATCTACAAAGGTCAACAATCTTGTGAAGAACAATGTTGAAGACTCAGAGGTGTGCGAGTCCTTTCCGTAACCAAGCATAAAACCTTCAAGTGCTTTCGTGCAAATTTAGAGTTGTGGTGAGGATCTCTAATCCAACATTTAGCAATCAAGACTTTGAAATAACTCACATTGGGTGTCTTGTCAATGAGGAGTTCATAGGCAGTCTTCTTGAAGAATTTGTGAAGATATACTCTGTTGATGATGTGGCACGCAGTATCAATTGCATCAATCCAAAAACGCTGAGGCGTTTTGTATTCATCAAGCATAGTGCGAGCCATCTCAACAAGAGTTCTGTTCTTGCGCCCACGACGCCATTCTCACGAGGAGTATAAGGAGCAGATAATTCATGAGTAATACCAAGTTCATCAAGATAGGCATCAAGACCGAATTTTGAACTCAGTTCCATTGTCACTTCTAATATGCTTGATCTTCACACCAAAGTTGGTTGAAGCCCTCGAGGAAAATCGTTTGAAGACTTCCTGCACTTCATGTTTGTAAGTAACAATGTGTACCCATGTATATCGAGAGTAATCATCAACAATAACAAAGCCATATAGAGATGCATCATTAGTGACTGCTGAGTAATGATTAGGTCCGAAGAGGTCCATGTGAAGCAATTCGAATGGATGGGTAGTGGTCATGATAGTCTTCGCCGGATGCTTGGCCTTGGTCATTTTTCCAGCTTCACAGGCTCCGCATAAATGATCCTTGAGGAATTTGGCATTCTCAATGCCAATGACATGCTTCTTCTTCGCAAGCGCAGTAAATTCCTCATGCCTGCGTGATCAAGTCGCCGATGCCATAGCCAGCCTTCGAAGCTTTTGCAAGTAGACACACGGCTGGTTGTGGTCCCAGAGAGAAATCAACAATATACGATCTCCTCTCCTAAAGCCTTCAAGACTTTGGAATTGTCGACTTCCATAATCACAACACAAATGATATTTGCCAAAGACAACAACCATATCAAGATCACACAGCATTGAGACTGACATGAGATTGTATCCTAAGGACTCAACAAGCATGACTTTGTGCATGTGTTTATCCTAAGAGATTGCAACCTTATCAAGACCCAATACCTGACTTTTGCCTTTGTCAGCAAAGATGATATGCTTCAGAGGTGACGGTGATAAGGGAGCATCCATCAATAGATTCTTGTCACCAGTCATGTGATTTGTACATCCACTATCGAGGACCCATTCAATAGTTTTGGGTTGATCATCCTACAGATGAATTAGTGTAGCTTATAATCTCATATGCTTCATCAATGAAGAATATGATATCAAGTTCATCGATGAATTTCATCAAGCAAAGAAATGATATAGCAAGATGAGGACGTGTGAAATGAAAGTTCATTTCATCATGATTCGCCTGCGCCCTTTCGAGCATTTTCGTCAGTCCCCAAAGAAATTCTTCAGAGGTTAAAGCGCGCTCGGAGACCTGACCTCGCAGAAGAGATTAGTTCTTTTTCTTCACCACCCACATCTGGAGGGGTGGCAAAGAATTCATCATTCTGCGAGCACCATATGAGAATGGTGGCAAAGATGCCAAACCATTTTGTTTCACATAAGAGGGGTTAGGGTAAGCATATGAATAAGCAGAGTAATTCTTCGAGGACTTATGAACATAATGATTTGAAGAATAATGCACATATTCATAGCCCTTAGCTCTACCCTGCGAGACAGAGTTGTTAGCACGATGATAATCATATGAGGACTTTGATCCATTTAGGAATTTGATCCACGTGAGGAGTTTGGTCCTTATGAGGACTTGGATCCATATGAAGAATTTGGTCCATATGAAGAATTCGATCTGGGGTTCCTGTTCTTCACAGGTGGTGTCATGAGGACATTCACCTGAAGACTTTCAACATAACTTTTGGGAACCCAGATTTTCTTCATAGGGGAACCGTTCTTGCAGTTAGTGCCAACATATCTAGCGAATACATCACCATTCTGATTTTTGAACAGTTTATAGTTGGAGTCAAATGACTCATCTGAAGAATGAGGAGATTCACATGTAAAGCCAGATAAGTTAGATGGATCAACTAGAGGTCCCTTTGCAGCAACCCATGAGGTCTTGGGGTACCGCCAAAGCTTCCAATATGTTCCATCAAGATTGAGTTTCCTCTCAAAGGCAATACCCTCTTTCCTAGGGTTTCGTTGAGGATCTGCTTTTAAGCACATCACAAAGTGTCGATGCCCTTTGAGGCTTTTGTACATGCTCATCATGTACAATTCCTTCAGCCCTGCATTGTCAAGGATACTAGCAATGTCCTCGGATGAGGAATTAGTGATAGCAGAGGCAGATGAAGAATTTGTAACAGTTGAAGCATTTGAACATTCAGTGAAGAATTAGCGATTCACGCTCAATGCACTTTAAGCATGGAGGAACCAATTCTTCCGAGAAGCGCTGATTTGTTGAGCTAGTAATGAATCACGCCCTTCGAAGATCTTCATAACACACTCTTAGCTTTTCAAGATCTTCCTTTCTTTGAAGAGATTCAGAAGAAAGCTTCTCATGATCTTGCTTCTCTTGAAGAAATTCATAAGGAAGTTTCTCATGATCAGATAAGAGAGTGTTATGATGACTTTGAAGGTTGTCAAACCTAGACTGAAGTCTCTGAAGATTTTCAGTCAGGGCTTTAGTGCGATCCATTTCTTCACCCAACATATCATCACTTTTGTCTAGCATATTTTGAACCTTTTCAAAAGCCCGTTGTTGTTTCACAGCAATCTTAGCAAGTTTAGAGTAGCTGGCTTGAGATAATCATCAGATTCATTTTCAGTAGATTCAGAGGAGTTGTATTTGAGTACCTTAGCACCTTTCGCCATGAAGCAATAGGTGGGAGCGTAGCCATCATTATCTTCATCAGGCTTGTCGGTGGAGTCAGTTTCTTGATGTTGAAGATGGACTTGTCGACGAAAGCAATGAGCGACGGCCAGACTTGCCACACCAGATTCAGATTCTTCAGATGCCTCCTCTTCATCATTTTCCTCAGATTCGGCTTCAGAGTCCATTTCCTTGCCAATGAATGCCCGAGCCTTCTTGGAGCTGCTCTTCTTATGAGATGAAGACTTTGAGGATTTTGATGACGAAGATTTTGATGATTTCTTCTTCTTCTTTGCATCATCAGAACTGTAATCCTTGTATTTCTTCTTCTTCATTTCCTTTTCCCACTGAGGATAATCTTGGATATAGTGACCAGGTTTCTTGCATTTTTGCACAACCTTCTCTTATAGTCACTGGATGAGGAGTCACTGCTTCTTGAGGATTTTCCGAAGCGACCACGTCTTGAGAACTTCTGGAATTTCTTCACGAGCAGTGCTAGCTCCTGGCTCAATTCTTCAGGATCACCAAGGCTACTACCAGAATCCTCATATTCAGAGTCAGACACAGCCTTGGCCTTCAGAGCACGTGGTTTGCCATAGTTTGAACCATAGAGATCTCTCTTTTAAGCAAGTTGGAACTCGTGAGTGTTTAGCGTTTCGAGGATATCAGCAGGATCACGCGACTTGTAGTCAGCACGTTCTTGTATCATCAGTCCCAGAGTATCAAATGAGGAATCAAGCGATCTCAACAGTTTCTTCACTACTTCATGAACAGTGATGTCAGTGGCACCAAGGGCTTGAAGCTCATTTGAGATGTCAGTGAGGCGATCAAAGGTTTGTTGGACATTTTCATTGTCGAGTCTTTTGAAGCGGTTGAAGAGATTCCGAGGAACATCGACTCGAGAGTCACGCTGAGTTGAAACTCCTTCATTTACTTTGGACAGCCTATCCCAGATAAGCTTAGCGCTTCCAAAGCACTCACTCTTCCATACCGCCCTTTGCTCGATGGCCACATATGATATTCTTCGCTTGAGAGTCGAGTTGCTTGAATCTCTTCACATCGGTAGCGTTCAAAGGAGGGTGAGACAGAGGAACACCATTTTCCACAACATACCGTAGATCGTTATCAATTGCCTCAAGATGCATTCACATCTTGTTCTTCCAAAGAGGGGTAGTCCGTCCCATCAAAGGTAGGACACCCAATGAGACCTTGATCATACCTGCGGTTGACATAACTAAAACTCCAAAGTGTTAAACTAAAATCACACGTAACAAGGAGTACCTTGCTCGATACCAATTGAAAGTGCGTTATATCGACTAGAGCGGGGGTGAATAGGCGATTTTTATGAATTCTTCACTGAGGAATTTGTTGGTGAGGAAATTCCTTAGCGAAGAACTACTTGCAGCGGAATAAGTACTCAGGAGTAAACATGACAGGATACTAGCATGGTCATCATGATGATATGAAGACAAGCACAGAGTACAGAAAGCGTAATCACAGGATAACGCAAGACGAAGACAAGCAGACTGAAGAACTTAAACTGAGGAATTTGTGAAAGTCTTCAGTCAAAGTCCTCAAGCACAGATATGAACAAACATTCAACACAGTAATGAGGAAGTGAAAGGGTTGAGGAGATAGAACCAGTTAGTTGGTGAAGACAATGATTTGGTAAACCAGTTCCAACTGCTGTCTCAGTTGTACGTCTGGTTGGAGCGGCTGAGTATTTAAACTCGAGGACACGCAGTCCTCGACACCCGATCTCGAGCCGCAACTCAGACACCCAGTCCTCACCGTATTCTCCTTGAACTAAGACCACGCAGGTCTTGTCCAATCACTCGTGGTAAGTCTTCAGGTGACTTCCAAACCTTCACAGACTTGGTCACTCGGCGATCCACACTTCCTCTTGGATGCTCTAGACCTTGACACCTAACCGTCTGGAAGAAGCACAGTCTTCAAAGGTAACAAGCGTCGGATCCACGCGGGATTAATTTCTTCAGTGATGCTCAATCACTTTGGGTTTGTGGGGGTTTGGTTTTGGGATTTTCCTCACTTGATGATTTTCGCTCAAAGTCCTCGGAGGATGGTTTGCTCTCAAATGACAAGTGTCAAGTTCTCTCGGAGCAGCCAACCAACTAGTGGTTGTAGGGGGCGGCTATTTATAGCCTAGGGAGCAGCCCGACATGATAAGACATAAATGCCCTTCAATGATATGACTGTTAGGTGGATAAGATATTTTGGGATAGCCAGCAAGAAGACAAAGAACGGTCGGAAATTTGACTCTCAAATTCCTCGTATTATCATGTTCCTCACTTTGTGTAGGCAATTGACATCCGGCGAATTCCTAAGTCCTCGGTCGAGCAAAGTCATCATGACTGTAAGAACTGCGTCTCACATCAAGAAATTGATCGAATCTGTATGAGATTTCCAATGGCTTCACTCAAGGGATTGGTAGGTGTAGGATTTTGAGTTGAGCATCACATGGAAATTTTTCCTTAGTATTTCCTCGACCCCCTTTAACAGTACGGTGTTTCTTATGACTCAAGAAAGAGAAAATGAAACTACGAAAACAAAAGTCTTCACGCTTCATGTTCCTTGAATGAATACCAAGTCTTCAAGGTCACACCAATTTCTTCACTTTCGAAGTCTTCAGAAAGTCTTCAGAATATCAAAGTCTTCAGTCGAAGAACTTCATTTTTAGGGGTCAACTTTCTCTGTAAATATCAAACTCCTCATAGACTTATAGACCTGTGTACACTCACAAACGCATCAGTCCCTTAACCTATAAGTCTTCAATACACCGAAATCACTAAGGGGCACTAGATGCACTTACATCCGTCATACTGGAGGTAACATTCGGCTCTCCAGGTAACTCCAGAAGCGAAGAGCTAGTCTTCATCATCGCACCCTTCCAAGGCAGCTATCAAACACTGCTTGGAAGAACGGTCTTCGCCCGCTTCAACGCATTGCCGCACTATGGCCACCTTACACTCAAGATGCCCAGTCCACGCGGCGTCATCACCGTTAGCGGAACAACGGAGCGCTTTTCGCGCGCAAAGGAATATGCAACGACCCTAGCGGCCGGACTATAAGCGGCCTCTAACAAAATTATACCAGGTCGTTAAGACCACGGACACGGTTAGACGAGTCTGGCAGCCCACATTAAACCAGGGCATTGTATATGTAATCCTATAGTGGACACCAGGGGCTAATAATAAAGCCCCACACTCTCAGCTCAACCTTATTGGGAGGCCAGCATTTTACATTTTCTACTATCCATCGCACACTTATGTTGCACTCTTCTATGGGATCCCCTTTTTCTGCAGACAACATTCGCGCGATACCCTTCCAGGATGCGGCACAATGGAGACAATGGCGCAGACGTGCAGCAGGGCCCCGTCCAACAGGTTTCTTTTTAGATTAAGCCCATGTGTAAACCTTTTCTATTGCCTCTTGTTGTTTCATCATCCCACGGGTTCCATACCCACAGAGGATACTGCCGTTTTTGGCATTACGCCACGACAGATTAATGCACGCACCTGGACATACAGGGTTTATAATGAATGGGCATTCTTGAGCCCATCATCTATTAGAATGTCCGAATACCTTCGGGAGTGTTCGGCGTCACGAGTTTGGCCTTATATGCATCAGCTCCGAATCATGTCTTTAGTCAAATGTTGGGATTGCCCGGCGCCTGGGTTTGCCGCCTTACGTTCCGTTATAATCGGCTAAGGTGGCCAAAGGAGAACTACTGCGATTGTGCCCTGGTTATTCCAGATGAGCACCTTAGTAGAGAAAGAGGAAAACTGACCGTCATGATACAGCGAGAGACTGATCAACCACTCGACGACTCACCGGAATATCTAGGATTCCTCCGCCTTAACGAAGGGCCATTTCTCGGCCAGGTACATATGCGCCCGTATTCGGATGCACGCGATGGTACCAGGGGCTACATAGTAGCCCCAATATTAGAATCTCGCGGCTAAGTGAAAGTGTTACAACTATATGGTCCGGTTGCCTAGTTCGACGTGCGATCACCTCCTTGCCGGACCAAGACGTTGGATAAAGAGTGATCAGGCACATTTTTTCGCGAACACCCCCACATTGTATGCGTGGGGGCTGAAGCCAACGACTGCTATCTTTCGGATTACACACACACACACACACACACATATATATATATATATATATATAAACAGCAGCACAAGGGACACAATCATATTTTCAGACACAAATTATAAATATAACCTTCTAATCAAAATGTTTTTACAATAATTTGAATCATCACTCGAAGAGGAGATCCTTCGGGCACTGCGCCTCTATCAGGCGGGCACCCTCCGTGACCTGCGCCAAGTAGTGCCCGGCCGGATATTGACCCCCTACCGGATCCTGAGACGCTATCATAGTGGCATCATATCCGTCCAGTACGCTTTAATGCGTGCAAGGGCCATCTGCGCACCCTCTATGCATGCTAACCTCCACATGGCATCGATCCGGGGCACGGCCCTAAGGAACTGTTGCACTAAACCAAAGTAGCTGTCCGGCTTAGGCTCCTTCGGCCAAAGATGATCTATTACAGACTACATCGCAAGCCCGGACAGCCTGTGAAGCTCCGCCACGGCAGCCATCTTATCACTTAACGGCAGCGGGCGAGTGGGAGCATGGAACTGCGACCAAAAAAGCTTCTCCACCTCCTTTTCACCCCGATCTTTGAAGAACTCCCTAGCATCAGCCGTACTCTTCGGCAGGTCCGCGTATACTTCCGGCGAGCTCCAGCGTCCATCAAGGGGAGCGTACTTTGGATCGAAGAACTCCGTCCGCAGCAAATAGGAACCTCCAGCCGCGATTTTTCCGGCCTGTTGAAGCTCCTCCCGCGCACCCCTGAGCTCGGTCCGTATTTCCTTGGTGGAATTCAGCGCCTTGCTCAGGTCAGCCGATTTATCTTCATGCTCCTTCTTCAGGAGCTCATACCAGTCAGCGACATGTTTTAACTTGATAGCCATTTTGGCTATCTTTTCCTCGCTTCGGCGATGAGTGTCCTTTTCGGCTCTCAATTCCTCGGCCGCCTTTAGGGAAGCCGCATTGCTCACCCGAGCTTGTTCCCTGGCTAGAGCAAGTTCAGCCCTCAGGGCCTCCATGGCAGCAGCACCATCTGCAGTCCGAACAAATTATATTAATACATTCCACCTTAATATTTTCCAATGCAATGGGAGATAGGGCACATACCTTGTGATGTATCCAGCCGCTCATTCATCAGAGTAATATCGGCATCAATCGACCCAATTTGCCTCGATAGTTCGGCAACTTCAACGGACGGGCCGGCGGCCGGACCCACAGGTACCTGCACACATTTACAACACTATCATTGGTTTATGATCCCCCGTTTGCCGCCTAGGGCGGGAAACCAAAGTCTCAGGGGCTACTATCTATATGGAGCACACCTAGAGCGTGCCTTACAACCAAAGAAATAGTGAGTTATCCATTACATACCTCAAAGCCTCTGAGCAGGCTTGTGAATGCTTCATTCAAACCGCTTGTAGCGGATGAAATCTTCTTGAGCACCATGCTCATTAATGAGCGGTGCTCCTCTGAGAGCGCAGCTCGCTCCAGTAAGCCCGTCAGTACGTCCGGACTCAGGGCGACTGACGCATTGGCTTCCGGCCTTGGCGGATCCGGGCTCCTCCGTGACGACACCTCGGTGTCGCCCGTGTCAAGAACCGGAGAGGAGGGTGGGGTCTCGCTCTCCATCATCTCCGGAGGAAGGTCGCCCAAAGACGATCCCTATTGAGAAGAGCTGCCAGCCGGACTGCAAAAAGTTGAGTCCTGGTCATTGATCCAGGAGAAATACAGTACCTTTAAGTTAATGATTGACTTATGACTCGTTGGAGGGCAGTGAGGGTGCCTGTCGGGGCAAGGACCCCTGGGGATCCCTTTTTCCCCAATTTGGGCATCTCTGCCTCCAAATCTTTGGAGGTGGCCCTCTTCTTCCCGCGTGGGGAGGCGGCCTCGACCTCTCCTCCCCGACTATCCCCGATTCGGATGCGTAGTGTGTAGGGTTTGGATTTTTCATCCTTCCCCTTGTCTTTCCCCGAGGGCATTTTGCTAAGTACCCGGTCGAGCATCTTGGCCACGGTAAGGGCGGGCGAGCCTTTGGGAAGTGGTGCCAGACATCTGATTCTCTCCGCCTTGCTGAGCCACTCCTGGACGCGGATGATGTTCAGAATAAACAAGTATGACAAATACAAAACATGGTGTCCGGTATCAAGGCTACTTACTTGAGTATCTAGGCGGTTGCAGCTTAGGCCCGCATCCTCGGTGGTATCCGGACACGTTACCTTCTGTCCGAAGAATAACTTGCACATCTCTTTGAGCTTTAAGCCGAAGAAGTGCTTCACAGTCCGCGGACCCTCCGGATTGAACTCCCACATCCGAAGAGGCCGGCGCTGGCACGGCAACATCCGCTGGATTAACATCACTTGCATTACGCTGACAAGGTTGATATCCCTCTCGAGAAGCTCCCAGATGCGGTTCTGCAGTATTAGTACGTCGCCTGCGGGTCCCCAATTACGTCCTACGTCTGTCCAGGATGCCAACTGCGACCGGGGGCCCGAGCGGAACTCGGGGGCGGCTACTCACTTTGTGCCCCTTGGGGCCGTAGCATAAAACCACCTCCGCTGCCATACGTCGGATACTTCCAGGAAAGAACCCTCCGGCCATGGGGCATCGGCGTTTCTGCTTATTACGGCACCTCCGCACTCCACGTGTCGCCCCTCGATCATCTTCGGCTTCACATGAAGGTCTTGAGCCATAAGCCGAAGTGTGGCGTGACGTGGAGAAAAGCCTCGCACACGATAATGAACAACGAGATATGAAGGATGGCATCTGGAGCCAGATCATGAAAATCCAGCCCATAATAGAACATGATCCCCCTCATGAAAGGATGGAGGGTGAAACCCAAGCCACGGACGAAGTGTGGGACAAAAACAACACACTCATTGGGCTCCGGCGTGGGGATAACTTGGCCCGGAGCAGGAAGCCTGTGCTGGATATCTGCGGTTAGGTATTCGACCTCCCTAAGCTTCGCAATGTCCTTCGCCTCGATCGAGGAGGCGACCCACCGGCCTTGAGGATCAGACCCGGACATACTGGCGGATTCCGGAGGTGTGGAGCTTAGGTTTTGGGTGTTAGAACTCGAGGTGCGAAGAAGGTGCGATGAAGGTGAAGAAAGAGGTGTAGGTCTCGACCCCTTTATAAAGAGGGTGAATATCAAGAGTCCCCGGTGTGACCGTTTGAGGCTTATCTAAAAACACACGGGGTAATACCAACGGCCGTCGTGGGGTCACGCACGCTCATATTGATGGAAAATCCCGTAATAAGAGAGACACGATCTCTGCCTCGACGGGATGTGCCAATAAAACTGCCTCGTAACGTGAGTTGTTGTGGGGTAGGAAACGTCGGTTCACATTGGACCGAGCCACAATACAAGGGCACAACGCACGAAGATTGCCAGCGAATCAGATCTATACCATACGAAGATCATCTTGCGGATCCGGACACGGTCTACGTGTTCGATAACCATTTTGGAGTATTCGGAGGAGGAACCCGCCTTGCAATGCCGAAGATAATACTGCGCGCCGGACTCATCGTCATTGAAGCCTGGTTCAGGGGCTACTGAGGGAGTCCTGGATTAGGGGGTATCCGGACAGCCGGACTGTGTACAACGTTCGGACTATTGAAGCATGAAGATACAAGACTCAAGACTTTGACCCGTGTTTGGATGGGACTTTCCTTGGCATGGAAGGCAAGCTTGGTGATCCAGATATTATATTTCCTTCCTTGTAACCGACTCCATGTAAACCCTAGCCCTCTCCGGTGTCTATATAAACCAGAGAGGTTGGTCCTTAGAAGACCGATCACAATTACATTCATACCATCATAGGCTAGCTCCTAGGGTTTAGCCTCTACGATCTCGTAGAAGATCTACTCTTGTACTACCCATATCATCAATATTAATCAAGCAGGAAGTAGGGTTTTACCTCCATCGAGAGGGCCCGAACCTGGGTAAACACCTGTGTCCCTTACTTCTTGTTACCATCAGCCTTGATGCACAGATCGGGACCCCCTACCCGAGATCCGCCGGTTTTGACACAGACAACGATATCCAGGCAATGATCATTATATAGACATCATGTCCAAGATTAGTAGACTGACTCCTGCCTGCATCTACTACTATTACTCCACACATCGACCGCTATCCAGCATGCATCTAGTGTATTAAGTTCATGGAAAAATGGAGTAATGCAATAAGAACGATGACATGATGTAGAGAAGATCTATCTATGTAGAGATAGACCCCATCGTTTAATCCTTAGTAGCAACGATACATACGTGTCGGTTCCCTTTCTATCACTGGGATCAAGCACCGTAAGATTGAACCCACTACAAAGAACCTCTTCCCATTGCAATATAAATAGATCAAGTTGGCCAAACAAAACCCAAATATCGGAGAAGAAATACGAGGCTATAAGAGATCATGCATAAAAGAGATCAAAGAAACTCAAATACTTTCATGGATATAAAAAGATATAACAAATCATAAACTCAAAGTTCATCGATCCCAACAAACACACCGTAAAAGAGTTGCATCATATGGATCTCCAAGAGACCATTGTATTGAGAATTCAAAGAGAGAGAGAGAGAGAGAGATGAAGCCATCTAGCTACTAACTACGGACCTGAAGGTCTACAAAGAACTACTCACGCATCATTGGAGAGGCACCAATGGAGGTGGTGAACCCCATCCAAGATGGTGTCTAGATTGGATCTGGTAGTTCTGGACTCTGGCGCGGCTGGATCAATATTTTGTCGACTCCCCTAGGGTTTCTAGAATATCGGGGTATTTATAGAGCAAAGAGGCGGTTCCGGGGGCACCCGAGGTGGGCACAACCCACCAGGGCACGCCTGGGCCTCCTGGCGCGCCCTGGTGGGTTGTGCCCTCCTCAGGACATGCTCCACGCGCAGCCAGGGCCATTATGTTCCTTTTGGCCCCAAAAAATCTCCGTAAAGTTTCATGGCATTTGGACTCCGTTTGATATTGATTTCCTGCTATGTAAAAAACATGCAGAAAACAACAACTGGCACTTGGCACTATGTCAATAGGTTAGTACCAAAAATGATATAAAATGACTATAAAATGATTATAAAACATCCAAGATTGATAATACAACATCACGGAACAATAAAAAATTATAGATACATTGGAGACGTATCAAGCGGCTACTATCAAGGTGTGGGCACACTGGGAGGTCTTGCTGGTTTTGTTTTACCATTGTCGAAATATCTTGTTGTCGGCGTTCTGGGAACGGGGGTACCCAGACTTGCCTGCCTGCGGCCTACGGCGTGGCTCAAGGAGTGGCCCAGTACGGCCCATCTTCATCAACACATGCTCAAGACCCTCACGAGGGGCCAAGCCTGGCTGGGCGGACGACAGGAGGCTTCCTCAGGCACGGCCTCGTCAGGCTGGCTCGCGAGGAGGCGGGGAGATCAAGGCGGGGTACCTCACGAGGTGTCCGTGACACAAGCCATGACGACCAAGGCCAGGCGGGCGCCGGCCTGCGCAGAGTCCTTGTTTCCTCTTTGGTGCAAAGGGGGCAAGTGCAGGCAAGGGTATCAAGCAAAGGCAACCATTTTTGTGCAACAAGACCAAGACCAGCAGGACGGCAGAGTGGAGGTCATCGTGGAGCCCAAGCCAGCGTCATCGTCAGGGTCTTTGGTAGGCGAGGACCAACTTTAGTCCGGATAAGTGTACTAGATGTTCCCCTTCAAAATGGCCAATTGTTGGCGCCCTTCCCGCTCAATATTTGGGAAGAGGCCCGGGGCCTTCTCCTATAAATAGGACTAGCCACCCACAGGGTAGGGAGGGAAAAAAGAGGATCCGCATCTGAGACACAGAGAGAGGGGACTGAACTCCCCCTAGCAGTTCATCGTACCAACCAGGAACAGACCCTCGCGAGGCTGTTCTCCTCTTGTATTGTTCCTCATCAGCCCCAGAGGCAATCCACCACACCACAAACTGGAGTAGGGTATTACACCACAATGGTGGCCTGAACCAGTATAAATCTCGTGTCCCTTGTGTTGTTCTTCGTGTAGTTTAGATCCTGGCGAGGCGGTGAGACATGGGTAGGCTGGAGGTGTGATCTCCGCATGCACCCCAGTGTTCGAACCTCAAGGGTCTGCCGGAACCCGAAATCCGACATTTGGCGCGCCAGGTAGGGGTGCGCCGGAATCTGCCTTCCGTCGCCTCGTGTTTCACCACCCGTCGCATCATCGTCATCATGTCCGGCAACCCGACGGGCAATCCTGATACCTGGGCGGCCTGGCCCACCCACGCAGAGCCGCTTGCCCAGGGCGACCTCAACCCCGTGCCCCAGGCAGCCCACGGTCCGCAGGGCGCTGTGGGCCGCGGGCGACGCGGTCAGACGACACCAGCTCTCACAATACGGCAGGTACGATCGGCAGCGAGGGCCTCGAGCCACGCCGCGGCCACGGCGCCGTACTCACTGCGAGAGCAGGCGAACTCAAGGGTCGCGCTCACGGTAGCTCGAGAACTACTGCAATGCAGGCTGCTAGAGGGCGGCCGCGACGTGCTATTAGAGCAGGTGGCAGAGCTCCTGGGCTCCGCTGTCTCAGGGGCTCACCCCTTCTGCACCCAGCTGCCGCCTCAGGCCCAAGGCGGATCGCACGGAGGCCCCATGTGTGCCCGCGCAGCTCCAAGCGGATTCCAGGGCCACGCCAACGCCAACCTGGCCGTCAGCGCCTGGCCGCCAACGGTGCCGCCTCCGCCTCCGACTAGCAAAGGGGGATCCACTGCAGCCTATGGTCCCAGTGAGCCGCCGCGCTACCACTCCCAGGTTGGCACCGTGAGCAGAACTACGTGGTACATGGGGCACTACGGCGAGGCATTCGGGGCGGCGGCCCTGGAGGCCTATGTGCCCCACATGGTGGATCAAGGACACGCACAGGAGGAAGACCATGGCTAGTTCCTCAGCCCAGGCTGGGAGAAGAAACACCCGAGGCTGAGTTCTTTCAGGAGCCCAGGGAAGGCCCCGTCGACCGCGCCGGAGGCAGCGACTATCGGGTACCGCTAATCCCTCAGGAACAGGCATAAGCTAACCATGGATCGCAGGAGGTACAGGTCATCGCAGCGGGTGGCTGCCCCAATCCAGCAGCTCCCCAGCCCTTAGGAGGAGGGCACCGGGGGCTGCAGGAGAGGGTCCGAGATCCGGCCTCGCCCACGCGACGCTCGGAGCAAGGCGTCCTCAGGAGGTAGGCCCTCTGCCTGGGAGGTGCCCTAGGGCCTACCCCCTGCAGAGGACCGATGGTCGTCGGGGGAACCGCCCGCTCTATCCCATCGGCGGCGTCCTTGGTCTCCGGCCATTGTCAGTGGCAATAGAGTGTGGTGCAAGGCGGGGCCCTCGTCTGGCGATATGAAGCAAGGCCGGTACCTGTGAAGAAGTCCCAGTGCCTGTGAAGCTCGCCACCCCGTGACACTCTCACATAATAATGAGTGGGGCTGTACACACCCCGGAGTCTCCGGAGAGCTGTCCTCAGGCCTCGGGGGCTTCCGCCCACGCCTAGTGGCAGCACTTAGCTCCGTGCTGGTGAGAAGACATCGAAGACTAGACTAGGTGCCGGACGCGGCTTTTTCTGCTTTTCTTGCTTTTCCCCTTGGTTGTTGCTTTTCCCTATTTGGATTTAAGTTGGATTTGAGCTTGAAACTTGTGTGTGTCCGGGGAAGGGGTGTTTAGTCTTGTTCGAGCAATCTCTTGCATTCTGGTTGCCGCTTTACGTCCGTCCAAGCTCCAGCTGCCTCCCCTCGCGAGCCCCTCGCGAGCCGGGTCAGGCCCAGCATTAACGCAGCCCAGACTGCCGTCGGCACGCCCTCTCAGGAGGTTCTCCTTGCAGGTTTTACAAGCTCGTTAAGGAGACACTCAGGACACCACGGCCCTCCGCAGGCTAGCTCAGGGCCCACGCGGGTCGAAGGTAAACAAGCCAATCGGCTCGCCATGAACCAGTTGCCTGGCGCAGGCGCACCCGGTGATGTCATGTCTACAAATATGCTAACTGTAAGTTTTTACACGAGGGGCTACCCCTCCCAAAATGCTCTTACAATCTCCTGGGCCAAGCTCGAACTCTCTCTGCGCAGGGTAAAAACAGGAACAACACACGGTCAATCGGATAAATCCCCCAATGCATCCCCGGGGACACCTCCGGAGTCGCCACTGGCGTCGCTGGCCTCGCCGTCGCCTTCTACGTCGCCGCTGTCAGCACCTAGGCCATTCACCACTCCGCCCTCACCAGCACGTGGGCCATTCACCACACAGCCCTCATCAGCGGCTACGACCACACCGTCGTCATCAGCGGTGAAGCCCCTAACAAGGGCATCCATGTTGTCTTCCACCCAACTCGCCAGATTGTCCCGGATTGTCGAGGGTACCAGTGCGATGGCGGCATCGAAGTCGAAGCGGGGGTCCATTTTCTGAAGGTGACTGAAGACACGAGAAAAAGCACGCCCAAGTAGGGCACGGCTCCTCTCCTCCACCAACCTGTCGGCTCTGCCCGAACGGGCCTCCAGCTGCGTCACCACATCGGTGAAGAACTGAAGGTTGCCAGCATAGTTAACCACACAAAGCTCCCCAACGGCTGCCTCGAAGATGATACTCAAGGCCGTGTTAGCTCTTTCTCGGAGATCGCGCAGCATGGGGCTGTGCATGTGCTCCAGGGTCTGCCGCTGGCGTATCTCGTCCTCGTTCCGCCGCGCAACGGCCTCAGCCGCATCCACCCTTTGGTGGAGAAGAAGCACCTCGGCGCGGGAGGAAGCCAGTTCCGCCTGTGCGGCGCCAAGGGCGGCCCCAGCAGCGTCCGCACGTCGCATCACTTCATCTAGCTTGGCCTTCAGGGCGGCGGTCCTGCCCTCTGCTTCGACCTGGATCAGCTCCAGCTTTCCTCGAACTCGCGCTCGAGGTTCGAGCGAGCCGCCGCCACCCGGCGATCAACTTCTTCTGAGGCTCGGGCTTCCCTTGCGGCGACATCATCCTCCGCCTGCGCCACCAGGTGCTCCCTCGTCTCCAATCGCTCGAGTTCCAGGGTGCGCGCTCGGTGGCCTCCAGCCTCAGTGCCGCCTCACGTTTCTGAAGCTCTACCCGATCGACCGAGCCCCCCTCCATCGATGCAAGGGCCGCCTCATGCAGCTCCATCTGTTGCTCCAGGGAGCTACTCCGGGCACGGAGCTCCCACACCCGCTCTTCTGCGACCCAGCGCCGCTGGTTGGCCTCCTGAGCCTCCTCGACGGCCCGGGAGCAGGCCTCCCGAGAACCTGCCAGCGACGCCTCGGCCTTCTCGTTGTCGAGGTCACGCTGGTGGCGCGCAAGGGCAACGGCCACCTTCATCTTGCGCCTCTCCTCAGCTAGGCGCGGGCCCTCGGCCTCAAAGCTCGCGTCCTCGTCAGCGAGCTCTACACCAAGCTGGCTCACCGCATCCGCCGCCCTCCGGAGGAACCCTTGGCGGAGGGCGCGGCGCTCCCGAGCGCGCTCAAGCACGTCTTCCGCATCACCTTCTGCCTCGGGCACGCGAGGAGGGCCATGGATCAGCACTCCCCCGCTGGGCAGGGGGCTGGGGGCTGGCGCCCTCGCGATGGCCGGACGCGCCTCGCCAGCAGCCTGGCCCGGAGCCAGTTCGTCCTCCAAGGAAGATCCCATGGCCGACCTCAGCCAGTCACCGTCCACAACCAGTCGAAGAGCCCAGGGCAGGCTAGCTATGCCCCGGGAGGGCTCGTGAAAGATGGTCGCGAGATGCGCAGAACCAAGACACATCACAAGATGGCCCGCCTCTCCAACCGGCCTCACCGCACGGGCAGTGCTGGAGCTCGGGATGCTTGGGGAAGGTGGAGAGGGCGAGGCCTGGGGGGATGGCTCCTCAGCCATCTCCGTGAACTCGGCAGGAAGGGACCTGCAGGGCAATGATCAGCTGAAGCAGCAGGAAAGTAAGGAACAGAGAAAGGGAAAGGCTTACTCATCAGTGGCGAAGTACTTCCTGCGCTTCAATAGGCGGCAAGGGTAATCATCACCCAAGGCCTCCCTTCTCTTTCGGAGAGCCTCGAAGTCCATGCGGAAGCGGCCCAGGAGCTCGGCGCAAGGGCCAGCCCGCGACGAGGAAGAAGCGCCAATATGACTGGCGTCGGGGGCATCGCCCAGGGGCACGCCGCCGGACGCCGCGCCAAGAAGGGTGGCCGGGGCCTCAGGGGCCTCTGCCACGGGAGCCGCAGGCCACGGCTCGGTACCTTCAGCCGCCGCAGGGCGGGTCTCAGGAGTTGCCGCCTCAGGAATACCGCGTGGCGTCATCGTCCCGACGGTGGCCCCCTCAGCCCCCGACGCCCTTTGCCTCCTAGCTCCACCACTCTAGGAAGGACCGTCGTGGGCAACCGGAAGGGCAACCACCACAATTGGGTTCTCGCAAGGTCCCCTGAGGCCTGCAGGGTGCAGCCCCCATTCATCGAAGCTGGGCATCTACTTCACAAAATCACCCCTGTTTGAGCAAAGGTACAGCAGGGCGCCCCCATGTCGGATGCTGCCAGGGGAAGGCTCCCCAGTCAGGATCATGAGAACCTTCCTCAGCACTTCAGGCGTCAGATCTTCCTCTTGGAGCCTCATGCGGTCTTTGTGCCCCCCGAAGGCCCACATCCGGCGGGAATGACGCTGGAGAGGGGCAATGCGGCACAGGAGGAACTCCTTCACCACCTTGGGTGCCGTCACACCGAGCGCCCTCAGGTTCGCGAAGTGATGCCAAACAAAGATGAGCCGGGGGCTCGTGAGCGTCTCCTGGCCCCAGCCCGAGTTGGGGATAGCAGGCACGGTTGGCTCCGAAAGCATGGGGCTGGGCACCCCAGCATCCACGTATAGCCACCGCTCACGGAACCCGGTCGCGGGCGGAGGAAGGCTGAAATCGATTCCCGAAGCCGTTGTTTCTGGTGCGGCAAGGAAGCTCACGCACCCCGAGCATTGGGTGGGATCGCTGAGACGCGGAGAGAAGAAGTGGCGCAGCAAGGCAACTGAAGGAGGAATGCCCATCATCGCCTCGCAGACAAAAGCGAAAACGGCAAGAAGAGTAATGGATTCGGGACCCAGATGCATCATGTGGATCTGGTAATGAGAAAGCACAGCGTTGAAGAAATCGGAAAAGGGGGGAACCAGTCCTGCCCACAGAGCGTCGGCAAAGTACCGGACCTCGGTGACTATTCTATCGATGGAGAAGTAAGACGCGGACCAGACCGTGGTCCTCCCGCACTCGTTGAAGATGGTGGTGATGGCAGAGCTGACCTTGTCTGAGCCATCCCGGTTGAGTATGATCGACCGGTCGACAGCATGAGCCACCGACGGCGACTGGCGGGGCGAGGGCACGGGCTTTGGCCCTTTCCCCTTCTTCGTTGGACTCATGGCGACAAGAAGGGAGAGGATGCAAGATTGGATTGGAAGCAGAGGCCGGAGCTCGAGAGAAGGAAGAGCAGGAGGCGCGCGGGCGGCAAGAAGAGGGGAGACTGTGTGCAACAGCGGGTCCGCCTAGCTGAGCGCAAAATAAGGAGGCAAGGGGGAACAGGGACGCCCACGTGCAATCACCGCCATGCGGCGCCCAAGGCCGCAGGCTATTGGGGCCCGCGGCGCTTCCCACTTGCCTCTTCGCTTCTCTGCTAAGCCAAGTCCAAGCGCGCCTTGGGCCCGGGGGCTACTGTCGGCGTTCTGGGAAAGGGGGTACCCAGACTTGCCTGCCTGCGGCCTGCAGCGTGGCTCAAGGAGTGGCCCAGTATGGCCCATCTTCATCAACACATGCTCAAGACCCTCGTGAGGGGCCAAGCCTTGCGGGGCGGACGACATGAGGCTTCCTCACGCATGGCCTCGTGAGGAGGTGGAGAGATCAAAGCGGGGTACCTCACAAGGTGCCCGTGACGCAAGCCATGACGACCAAGGCCAGGCGGGCGCCAGGTGGGCGCCGGCCTGCGCAGAGTCCTTGTTTCCTCTTTGGTGCAAAGGGGGCAAGCGCAGGCAAGGGTATCAAGCGCAGGCAACCATTTCGGTGCAACAATACCAAGACCAGTAGGACGGCAGAGCGGAGGTCATCGTGGAGCCCAAGCCAGCGTCATCGTCAGGGTCTTTGGTAGGCGAGGACCTACTTTAGTCAGGATAAGTGTACTAGATGTTCCCCTTCAAAATGGCCAATTGTTGGTGCCCTTCCCGCTCAATATTTGGGAAGAGGCCCAAATAGGACTAGCCACCCACAGGGTAGGGAGGGAAAAAAGAGGATCCGCATTTGAGACACAGAGAGAGGCGACTGAACTCACCCTAGCAGTTCATCGCACCAACTAGGAACAGACCCTCGCGAGGCTGTTCTCCCCTTGTACTGTTCCTCATCAGCCCCAGAGGCAGTCCACCACACCACAAACTGGAGTAGGGTATTACACCACAATGGTGGCCTGAACCAGTATAAATCTCGTGTCCCTTGTGTTGTTCTTCGTGTAGTAGATCCTGGCGAGGCGGTGAGACATGGGTAGGCTGGAGGTGTGATCTCCGCGTGCACCCCAGTGTTCGAACCTCAAGGGTCTGCCAGAACCCGAAATCCGACACTTGTGCAGCGGGATTCTGAGTCTGATCGGAGGGTCCCGCAATGGAGGATTATCTCCGCGAATCGTGAGCTTGTCATGGGCTAAGTTGGGCACCCCTGCAATGTTTAAACTTTCGAGAGCCATGCCCGCGGTTATGTGGCAGATGGGAATTTTTGATATCCGGTTGTAGAGAACTTGACACCATATCCGAATTAAAATACACCGACCGCGTGCGTAACCATGATCGTCTCTTTTCGTGTTAGGACAAGAAGAGAACATGGTGGGGTTATGTTTGAATGTAAGTAGTTCAGGATCACTTCTTGATCATTACTAGTTTGCAACCGTTTGCGTAGTTTCTCATCTTAATCTTGTACTCGTAAGTTAGCCACCATACAATGCTTAGTCGCTTGCTGCAACTTTACCACTTATCCTTTCCATACCCATTAAGCTTTGCTAGTCTTGATACCCTTGGTAATGGGATTGCTGAGTCCTCGTGGCTCACAGATTACTACAACAACAATTGTAGGTACAAGTAATGCGATGATCTGACGTGAGAGTGATGTTTGCTTGTTTTTGAGTTCTTCTTTGATCAGGGGATAGGTTCCTAGTCGGCGGCCTGGGCTAGCAGGGTGGATGTCGTTTGAGTTTCTGTTTGTGTTTCATCCGTAGTCGGATGTTGTTCTCATGTATGATGTATTGATGTATTCTTGTGGCATTTGTATGCCCTGCATGTATCCCCAACTATTGTGTAATGGTACGATGTAATGATATCCACCTTGCAAAAGCATCTTCAATATGCGGCTCTATCCTTGGTGGGACCTTCGAGTTCCTCTCGGATAGGATCGCATATTGGGCATGACAGCCGTGTCCACGGTAACAGACGCTCGGAGTTGTATCCTGATCTATTACAACTAGAACTGGATACTGGAGACACTAAATGGATATGATGGCTCCCGGATCACTTTCTCGCGGGGAGTCGAGGAAGGATCTCTGGACGAGGCTAATATGTTATGTTACTCTACTCTATTCTATTGTTGCAAGATGCTGCAAGATGCAAGTCTTCGATAGGCTAGGCCTTCCCGTCTGTTCAGGCAATTCTGTAGTATAGTCCACCGATACAACCCCATCCCATTGATATGAATACTTAGCATAAATCTGATGTAAGTCTTGCGAGTACTTCAGATGAGTACTCACGGCTGCTTTGGTACCTTTTCCCCCAACTTTCTTCTTCTCGGATGTTGCAATCATATGAGCCCCGGAACCAACTGATCCCGCCGATGGCTACTACTGCCCCGACGGAGCCTACTACTACATGGAGACCATCGATGACCAGGAGTAGTTAGGAGGCTCCCAGGCACGAGGCCTGCATCTTTTTGATCTAGATGTTGTTGTTTTGCTCAGCTTCTAAAGGCAAACTTGTTTACTTATGTCTATACTCAGATATTGTTGCTTCTACTGACTCTTGTGTATTCGAGCTTATGTATTCGAGCCCTCTAGGCCCATGGCTTGTAATATAAAGCTTGTATTTTTTTGTGTCTAGAGATGTGTTGTGATATCTTCCTATGAGTCTCTGATCTTGATCATACGCATTTGCATGTATGATTAGTGCATGATTAAGTCGGGGGTGTCACAACTTCCATAACACAAATTAAGATCATGATATCCTAACACAAAAATATGGTTGTAAGCATAAGTTCTCATACCCATACCTATTTTTATTATGAGTGTTTTCAGCTCAGGTTGATTTACGATCCGGTCAAAAGTTGTAATTTAATTCTCTATCAAAAGCTCGTTTGAAACCCTTTCTTTAAGGGTGCATATTCTCGTGGGTTCGATAACTAGGGTCAACTATGGGGGAAAATACAAGAATAATTTATGCTCTATTTCTGGATCATTGAAGGAACTAATCAGCCAGGTAGACTCGGATCCCTAGATTGCGTGCATTGGCAATTGAAGGATTGCACATATGATCTATGGGCAACATCAGGGCTATTCTAAGAAGCTCACCATCATTTTTTAAATAGTTGCGTCACAAGACCTTTGAATTCGACACTCTTTTTTGAGATGCATGGGTCTCGTAATAACATCAACATGATGTGGTGGTCTCCATTGTTTGCAAGGTTGTGTGTGGGCGAAGCTCATCGGTGCAACTATACCATGAATGGTTATGACTACAACATGGTGGGCTATTATCTTTGTGATGATATCTATCCTTCGTGGGCAACTTTCATCAAGTCCATCTCTGATCCTAGGGGTGCAAAATGATCCAGCTTTACCCAAAGAAAAGGCACTAGAAAGGTTGTTAAAAGGATATATTTGGACTGCTCCAGGCCCGTTTTCCAGTTGTTCCAGGACCTGCAAAAATATGGGTCTAGAGACGTTGTCGGATGTGATGACAATTTATGTGATTATGTACAACATGACTGTGGAGGATGAGGGCAACAAAGTTTGCCCTGGCCTAGAATTTTAGCGTATGGCTCACCCTATCCAACTTCTAGAGCAGAATTCGACGGTGTTTGATAGTTTTATCCAAATGCATCAGCAGGTTCGCCATCGAGTAACTCATGAGCTGTTTCAGAATGAGCTAGTTGAACATTTGTGGACGCTTTAAGGAGAGAACTAAAAAGTGTGTTGGATAAGTTGGATTCAAATTTGAACTATTTTACTAGCAAAATTATCTTATGAATAGTAATATTTATATTTGAATTATTGTTGCATTGAAATATTTGCACAACGTGTTTATGGATGAAGGATGATATTTATCCTTAATTATTTTATTATTATAAGTGCTTTGCATATATATAGGAAAAAGAAGGACCCCGATATCACGCGGCCATTCGGTCTGGGAGCACCCCAGATCGAACATTTTCGTTCGGGATGGGAGGGGCTTCGATCGAACAACTTGTTCGGGAGGAGAACGTCCCCAGAACGAATGCCCCACCTGCAGGGCCCTACAGGCCTTTTTCCTGTGAAAAGGAAAACAAAAAACAAAGCCCACATTAAGTTACGACTAGTAAAAGAAGCCTTGTTTTTCTGTGATTAATAAACATTGGCCTTATGTATCTCAAAATTGACATGGACTTTTGTCATTCTATGAGGAAAATTGCCATGTTCAAGTTTATGTTTTAGAAAAAGGTGCAAGAAAGGAAGAAATCATCGCAATTTGCATCCGTGCAGTATGAAAAGTTGCCATCACTACGAAGTTTACAAAAAAATGCAAAAAAGTTGCCATGAAATGGTATGGTGAAAAAGTTCTATCTAGACACATAGAAATTTTTCAGAAAAAATGGAGAAAACATCTTAAATTGTAATGATATTCTACATGTAATCCCCATGAAAAAAACAAATTTGAAATAACAAACTTGCCGTGTTCTAAACTAATTCGCAATGTCCATGACAAACATTCTCCGGATGGACATGGCAAAAAATGCATTTAGTTGCCATGAAAAAAAACAAATATAAACAATATTGATTTTTGTCGCCATGGCAAATTTACCATGTTTTTAAACATCTACAAACATTGCCATGTTTTTGAACATCTTTAGTTGCCATGGCAAGTTTGCATGTTTGTGAACATGTTAATTAAAAAGAAGTTTGTCGTGTTTTTGAACAAACTTAATTAAAAGAAGTTACCATGTTTTTGCACATATAAAAGTTTGCCATGGCAAGTTTGCCCTGTGTTTGAACATTTTAAAATTCCATGGCAAATTTGTGATATTTTTGAACATCTACAAAAGGTTGCCATGTTTTTGAACTTCGTAAGTTGACATGGCAAAGTTTGCGATGTTTTTGAACAACTATAAGTTTGCCATGGCAAGTTTACATGTTTTTGAACATGTTAATTAAAGAAGTTTGCCATGGCATAAAATGGAGTTAATTTGCCATGGCAAAAAGTAGTACTTTTGCCATGGAAAATAAAAAATGCCATGCCTGGACAAGTATATTTAAGATGCTACATAATAAAATTTGCCATAATATTTTAATTAAAATTTCCATGCTCTTTACAATAAATTTGCCATGGCAACTTAAACTAAAAATTGCCAAGGCAACTTAACCTAAAAAAATTCATGTGAAAAATAAACGTATTTTTGTCATGGCAAAAAATGGAGTTAAATTTTCCATGGAAAAAATGGAGTGAAAATTGGCATCTCCATAAATGGATTACTTTTTGCCATGGCAAAAAAGTACTTTCTCCATGGAAATAAATTAAAAAGTGAGATGGCCATACAAGTATAATTCCAAGCTACATAGTTAAATTTGCCATGTTCTGGAAATGTATATTTGCCATAATATTTCAAACAAAATTGCCATGCTATTTACTTTCCATCGCGACTTAAACTAAAAATTGCCATGGCAACTTACACTAAAAATTGTCCTGTGACTATTACAAAGATTTCTAAAAGTTGTCGTGATGATATGTGAACTATTACAAAGATTTCTTAAAATTTCCGTGATGATGTGAAATCAGCACTCGTAGCAACTTAATCCAATAACCAAAAGCAAAGACACTGCATATGATCTAGTGGGAAAATAGAAGCAATCACAAAAAGGAGATAACATGCATACCACAGAACCAAGCACGCGCCATGGGGAAAATGGAAGAGGAAGAGACTGACCTAAGCAAGCACCAGTGGCTCCTCCGGTAGAGGGCACTAGCCCATGGACGACCTTGAGCTGCCGATGCAGGACGCGTCGTGTGAGGGCATCGCCGCCTCTTACCTCTTCTCCCCAGCTGTTGCTCTGGCCCTGTGCATGAGGGCTTCATTGATCAACGGAGGCCGCGGCGATGTGCCGCTCTTCCAGCGAGCCTCCCTGTGGTGGGCACCGCGCACATTGTGGGGCCACCATAAAGGCTACTCAAAGGCGGCTAGACGGTACTGCCGAGCCCCATCCTGAGGCTCAACGCCGATGGAGTTTGGGAGGCGCGACGCCGACGGACAGCGCAGATCGCCCCATCTCGACCGCATAACATCCCGATGTTGGATATAGTGGAGTTCCTTCCCACCACCGCCCACCTCGTGTCCTCTGCTGCCGGCCTCATTGCCGACGCTTGGAGCTCTTCATCTGTGCTTCGTAGTGAGGAAAGGGGATGGGAATGGAGGTTTGCTTCGGAGTCTGTGGTGGGTGAGGAGAGAAAATGTATAAGGTCGCAATGTGAGGATGATGGGAACGTTCGGGGCAGCCACCTATACCTGGCCATCCGTCGGGTCAGGCCAGGCCTACCAAAGCCTGATGCAAAAGATCTAGGCCCGAGCCCGGCCCGGCCGTCGGGCCTAAAAATCAGGCCTGAGCCCGGCTCGTCATGCTAAAAGCTTGGCGGTCCTTGGGCCATGGGTCGAGTCTCTTCCTTAAACGGTGAATATGACGGGCCTGGGCCCGGACCGGCCTGGCCGGCGGGCTGAAAATCTAGGCCCAGGCCTGGCCCGTGGGCAAGGTCGAATCGGGCCGTCTGGGCCGGGCTGCCCATGGCCAGGACTACAACTACCTCCTTTTTCAAACTAAAGGAATCGATGACGTGGCTGCTTTGACATGCTTTAGGATTAGTGCTGACATCCCACGGTCAAAAGGTCGTTCGGGGTGAGAGCACAAAAGTTGGCACGTTCGGGAGTTATTGATTTCGAAAAAGAAAGGTGATTTCTTTTTTTAATCTATTGGCACTTTATTTTGGAAAAAAATCTTGATGTAGGTGTTTTTACTTACTCCTCTTCGCCTTCAAATTTTTTTAGCATCACGCGGTTAGTTTTCGTTCGTTGCGATGTCAGCTCTTTTCATCTGGCGCACTTCTCTTCGTTACATGGCATCGGTGATCTCTTTGCATATTTTTTGGGGGATTTTGAAAACAGCCATTGCATATACAAGGATGAACTGTATAACTGCCTTCAGTAGGATCTCCTTCCCACCCATGGACAAGATTTTTTTCTTTCCACCCCTTCAACCTGTTCACTATCCTCTCTACAAGGTTGGTAAAGCTATCACTTCTATCCAGGCCTACCATAGTAGGGAGCCCAAGATACATATCTGAGACTGCTTTAGTCATGATATTAAGTTCTGCACACATGTCTGCTCTTAGATCAACATTCACATTGGGACTAAAAAAGATACTACTCTTTCCCACACTCATCAACTGACCAGAGCTAGCACAATATTCTTCCAATACCTGACTCAACGAGGTTGCATTAGTCATATCCGCCTTCATGAGGATTAGGGAATCATCAGCAAAAAGTAAATGTGATACTGATGGTGCATTTCTGCACACCCGGACTCCATCAATACCACGAACCTCCTCTTTATGAGGCAAAGCACTAGACAAACCTTCAGCGCACATGAGAAATAAATAAGGTGATAAGGGATCACCTTGACCGAGCCCCCTCATAGGATAAACCATTCTGTCTCTTGATCATCGTATCTTACTTTGTATTTAATAGATGTCATACACGCCATTATGGGTTGCACAATCTCTTCATGAGAACCCAGGTTTAACATCATTTTCTCCAAGAAGGCAAGAACCTCCACTCTACTCGATCATATGCTTTGTGCATGTCGAGTTTTACCGCACAATAGCCCACCTTCCCTTTATTGTTATTCTTTATACTCCCTCCGTTCCAAAATAGATGACTCAACTTTGTACTAAGTTTAGTATAAAGTTAGTACAAAGTTGAGTCATCTATTTTGGAATGGAGGGAGTAGTATGTAAGCACTCATAGTATAACCCTGCAACCAAATACAAGAAATCTCTTGTGTCCCCAACACACCCAATAAAATGGCAAATTGTATAGGTCCACTAGTTCGGCAAAGAGATGGTGATAAAAGTGTAATATTGATGGTAGAAATATATTTTTATAATCTGAATAAATAAAAACAGCAAGGTAGCAAATAGTAAACGGGCACAAAAACGGTATTGCAATGCTTGAAAACAAGGCCTAAGGTCCGTACTTTCACTAGTGCAACCTCTCAACAATGCTAACATAGTTGGATCATATGATTATCCCTCAAAGTGCGATAAAGAATCACTCCCGAGTTCCTATTAGCGGAGAACAAAACATAGGAATTGCTTGTAGGGCATGAAACTACCTCAAAGCTATTCATTCCGCTCGATCTATTCAAGAGTTCATACTAAAATAACACAAAGCTATTTTTTCCGTTCGATCTATCCTAGAGTTCGTACTAGAATAACACCAAAGCAAATTCATATTCATAATACTCAATCCACACAAACAACTATAAAGAGACCCCAAAGTTTCTGTCGGAGAAAAACATGCATCAACCCCTATGCATAGATTACCTCAATATCACCGCGAGAATCCGCGAGTTGAATGTTGTAACACATATCAAGTGAATCAATAGGATACCTCATTGTCACCTCAAGTATGCATATTGCAAGACATATCAAGTATGTGTTCTCATCTTTGAATATTCATTCCGACAAGACAAAACTTTGAAGGGTAAAGATTCAATTCATCATAACAAGAGTATAGAGGGGAGAAACATCATATGATCCGACTATATCAACAAAGCCCATGATATAGGTCACGAGAGAGAGAGAGAGAGATCAAACACATAGCTACTGGTACAAACCCTCAGCCCCGAGGGTGGACTACTCCCTCCTCATTGTGGTGGCTGCCGGGATGATGAAGATGGCCATCGGAGATGATTCCCCCCTCCGGTAGGGTGCCAGAACAAGGTCTAGATTGGTTTTCGGTGGCTACAGAGGCCTGCGGCGGTGGAACTTCTGATCTTGGTCTACCCTGAAGGGTTTCGGAATATTTTGGTATACATAGTGCAAAGACGGGGTGCGGGAGGCTACCGAGGTGGGAACAACCCACCTGGGAGAAGAAAATATGCCCTAGAGGCAATAATAAAGTTATTATTTATTTCCTCATATCATGATAAATGTTTATTATTCATGCTAGAATTGTATTACCCGGAAACATAATACATGTGTGAATACATAGACAAACATAGTGTCACTAGTATGCCTCTACTTGACTAGCTCATAAATCAAAGATGGTTAAGTTTCCTAACCATAGACATGAGTTGTCATTTGATTAACGGGATCACATCATTAGGAGAATGATGTGATTGACTTGACCCATTCTGTTAGCTTAGCACTTGATCATTTATGTCGGGGACGGAGCGGGACGGAGGCCCGCCCGCCGCGAGCACCTATGGGGCCGGAGGGCCCCTTCGTGAGTTCGGTACGAGGGCGGAGGAGGCACAGAGAGCAGATCGAGGCGATGCGCGCGGGCGCGGGGATTTTTACCCAGCTTCGGGCCGCGATGGTCGCGTAAAACCCTACTGCTGCTTTGTGTTGTATTGGATCTTGCTCAAGAATGCGAGCGTATGGTGGTGTTGAGTGAATGGAACCAGCCGAACCTCAGGCGCTAGAGTTGCCCAGGATCCGAACCGAACCGCCAACCCCCCTCTACGTTGTGCATGGGCCTCCTTTTATAGGGCAAGGGTCACCGACAGGTGTCAACGAGGAGGAAGGGGTAAAATGTAAAAGAGGTGGTAGTTGGAACAAGCGGGGAGCAGTCTTTGCTGATTGCTTGAACAGTGGATTCTACCTACTTTTGACAGAGGGGGACAAGGGCATTTAATGCCCGTCGCCGTCGACCCCAAAAGCTCCCGCCCTAGCGTCTCCGTCTGCCACGGCGATGGATCCACCACCGTGGAGTGCCACCGCACCCCCCATGCTGCACAGCCACCCGCCACGCGTCTCTGGAGAGGGCTCAAGGCGACGCGTGGGCAGATGAGCTGGAGTGCGGGCACGCAGCGCAGCTCTCCCGGCAAGTACCTTGCCGGGGTCTTGATCTTGCCGGGCCCGGGAGCTTGTCGGGCTCTGTAACTTGCCGCTCCCCGGGCCTTCGCCGGGACGCGTATAGCGCCGAGGCGTGTCTTCTGCGAAGTAATCTTCTAGTTTCCCCGGCGAGCTCCTCTCGCCAGGGGCTTGCATGAGTGATGTAATCTTGAGCCTGGAACGGCCTTCCCGGCAAGCTCCTCTTGCCGGGGCCTTGATCTTCTATCTTGTACACTTTGTTCTTGAATGGCTTCATATGGATCAGGAATGGTCTCCGGCAAGCATGTGGTGGATCCAGCTGCGGGGAGCTGCGGCTGCCCGTGCACAAGTTGGGGTACTGAGGTACCCCTACCTTAGTACACCGACAGGAGCCCCCGGGCCTGGGCCACACACGGTGCCGAGCGCTGTTGGGCCAGGCCCAAAACAGTGCACGGGCACACGCGGCCTATGGCGCGTTGAATCTGCTTCTGCATCCGCCGCCTCCTCCGTAACGGCATGCGTCGATTGCGGCGTCGTGGGAGATGTGGGCGGCGCATGCAGCCTTTAAGGCGTCCACCCCGTGATCGTGGTGCAGAGCGAGGTCGCTTCACCCGTCGCTCCGGCTCCGCTTTTTCGCCACGCGGCCCTCATGCACAGGGGTCGTGGGCGGCGAAGGTGGGAGACCGAGCCGTCACGGGCGGAGAAGGCGAGTCGGCCCCGCTCCTCTGGCCTCCTCGCTTCCTGATTGGTCGAGCGGGGCGGTTGAGCCCCCACCTCGCCCCTTTAAAAGGGGCGGAAGGGGAGCACAATGGCCACACTCATCCTCTTCTCCCTTCGTCTTCATCTTCTATTCTTCTTGCCGCCATGGAAGGAGGGAATCCCGGCTCTTCGACGGTGGCAGCGAGGGTCGCCTCTAGGCAGCGCACCTCTCCCTATCCCGCTCCCGTGGCCGCGGAGCCGGCCACGAGAGGGAGAGGGGGGGGGGTGTGGCCGCGGACGAGGCCGAGGGCGTGGCCGAGGCGGTCGGGGGAGAGGCGGTCGTGGTGATGCGCCTCCCGCCTCCCCGACGCCTCTCCTGCCCACGATGCAGTCCACACCGAGATGACCCACGGGAGTTCTTCATCAAGCCGCCGAAGCGCCTCGTCGGCGCCTCGGTTGCCGCCCCGCTTATGGACGCGATGGGGCCGGATCCACCCGACGTGATGGAGTTGCGCGATGAGGGGCTGCGGGATCAGCGGCACTCGAGTGAGTGTCGTGTCCCCAGCCCCGCGCGTGATGTTCTTCGACCGAGGGTGGAAGACGTTCGCCTGGATCCACAGCTTGACGGCGGGGTTCACCCTCCATTTCAAGTTAATGGATGGTGACCTTCTCGCCGTCAAGGTCTTCGGCGACTACGGGACCCGGGTGCGATGCTGTGTGGACAGCTCCTCGGATAGCGAAGGCTCCTCCCCGAGCGAGAGTGACGAGGAGGAGAGCGACAGCGACGACGAGGGGGATGGCGGGCCCGACTAGGTGTCGGGCGCCGCTGCCTCGCGCGCCACCGGCGACCCCGTCTCCTGGGTCGCCGGCCTTCTGAACTCCCCGGGGCCGTCTTCTTGGCGGCTGGCGTAGAGAGGCAGCAGAAGAGGAAGAGGGGGAGTGGCGGCAAGGCCGTTAAATCGGAGTACGAGGGCGAGGTGCCCTCGTCAGCGTGCCGATGTCCCACCACCCCGTCTTCAAGCTCTGCCTCCGGCGCCTTCGTCTCCGTCAAGCTCCTGGCCGGCCCCCGGGGTGTTCTCTTGGTGTCTTCTGGCGCCCGTGGCTCTCCGGGGAAGCGTTCCTTTCGCCCTTCCCCGACAAACTCCTCTTGCCGGGGCCTCCTTCCCCGGCAGGCTTATCTTGCCGGGGGCTCCTTGACTTACCTCCTGAACTCCTGAACAGAGAAACAGGAGAGGGATCACGGGCACCTTATCTTTTTAATTTGTAAGCCCTCGGGCCTTTGCTGTATTTAAAAACTTGTAATCCTCTCTATCATGTTTTTCATCCTCTATGGACTTGTACTAAACTAGGATGTTTTTAATGAAAAGAGGGGAAAGCTTGCCGGACTGAGTCTTTTACTTGACTTCGTGCCTTGTGTGTTCTTACGCTTATCGGGAGTTTGCCGGGCGAACACGCTTGCCGAAAAGGGACAGCCCACTGGCGGTGTCGCTCCGGCAAACAACCTTGCCGGGCCGCTTATGACGCTTAACTTGTCGAGCAGGCTCGAAGCAAGGTAAGGTGCAGCAGCACACTTGTGTTTGTTGAGCGGACTCGGAAACAAACCAAGTACGCAACTGGGCCACGACTTGGCTCCTCCACGTACGGGTTTTACAAGACACGCTCGTTCAAAGACGCAGCCCCGCCTTTCCCGGTCCATAGGAGGATGCATGACGAGGGATGAAAAACTTATCTGATATCGCAGCCCCCAGCAACTCTGGCTTGCCGGAGATGAATCTTGGTGCTCGCAGCCCCCAGCGACGCTGGCTCGCCGGGGACGAATCTTGGCGCTTGCAGCCCCCAGCGACGCTGGCTCGCGGGGATTTAATCTTGGCGCCGCAGCCCCCGCTATGCTGGCTTGGCCGTAACCCAAGTCTGGTGCGCTTTTCCGGTTTCTCCTTGTTGCTGTAATTTCAGCCATGAAAACAGCTGAGATAGATCTGCAACAGCTTCATCACGCACACGTATATGTATATAAATCTTGGTTGTGCAATACGATGCGTGCCTTGCCCTTCGTATGTTTGTACTCTCACGCCTCGGGAGCTTTCCGGGCGAACACGCTTGCCGAAAAGGGACAGCCCGCTGGCGGTGTTGCTTCCGCAAACAACCTTGCCGGGCCGATTCACGGCTTAACTTGCCGAGCAGGCTCGAAGCAAGATAATGGGTGCAGCAGCACACTTGTGTTTGTTGAGCGGACTCGAAACAAAACAAGCACGCAATCGGGCCACGACTTGGCTCCTCTCGCGCACAAGCCTCTCATACGAAGCGACATCTCACGGCAGGGCTTGCCACGTTACACCCCCGCTTTACACCCTTTGTGTGCTTTTACCCTACGCTTCCAGGGAACTTGCCGGCGCTTAACACACTTGCTGAGTGTGGAACATCAGCAGCCCGCTGGCTGGTGTTGCTTCCGGCAAGCAACCTTGCCGCGTCTAGTCGTGACGCACTTAACTTGCTGAGCAAACTCGAAACGAAACAAGGGCGCGAAGCTGGTCGCGGCTCACTTTTAACTCGTTGAGTGTGCTCGAAGCAAAGTAAGGGTGCGGCTATTCACTGGCAGGCTCCTCCGCGCACAGGCTTTGCGCACAAAGGACGAACGCACGAGGGATATAACATAAAAAAGCATGGAACTAAAGAGTGCTCTGCACAAAAGCTCGAGCAACTTAGCTTTTCTTTTTCTTGTTTCCTTGCACTTGCTGGTGGAGCTCGATGGCGCGTCCTCGACGGCAACGCAGCACTCCGGGAAGGTGCGTTTGCCGTAACGAGCACCAGAGCTGCCCTCGCCGGGCTTATAGCGTTCCGAGGAGCGACGCTTGTCGGAGTGAGCACCAGAGCTGTCCTAGCCGAACTTGGAGCTCGATGGCGGGTCCTCGACGACAGCGTAGCGCTCCAGGGAGATGCGCTTGCCGGAGCGGGGGGGGGGGAGCGGGGGCGAACGGCACGAGGAACAGGACATGCTCGGACTCCTAGTAGCGATAGGAGGAGCAGAGCCCTGCCCCGGCACTTTCGCTTTGCTCATGCATGGACAGCGGTCCGGAGCATCCCGCGAGCCTCCGGCATGCTCTTGCCCCAGCATGCGAGTACCACATCTCGTGGCACGGCGCCGCTGGGTTGTCGTGCGCTGAGATGGACGTGGATCCACGGAGACCGAGGCGCGGTCATCCGTCCTGTCCCTGGATCTGGTGGCGCCGCGAGTACCCTCGCCGGTGTCCACCCTTCCGCTGGCGTCTCCTCCGCCCACCGCTGGCTCCGGTGGTGGCGGGTGAGACGCAGACGGGTCTGCAACCCTTGAGGCCCTCGTCTTCGGGGCCATGGCGCAGTTGTCGATGAAGTCGCCGACGAAACTGGAGAGGTTGATGAAGAAAACGCCCGTGCGAACGCCGGATCAGGTCCGCACAACCTCGACGCCCCCTACCTGGCGCGCCAAAGATGTCGGGGACGGAGCGGGACGGAGGCCCGCCCGCCGCGAGCACCTATGGGGCCGGAGGGCCCCTTCGTGAGTTCGGTACGAGGGCGGAGGAGGCACAGAGAGCAGATCGAGGCGATGCGCGCGGGCGCGGGGATTTTTACCCAGCTTCGGGCCGCGATGGTCGCGTAAAACCCTACTGCTGCTTTGTGTTGTATTGGATCTTGCTCAAGAATGCGAGCGTATGGTGGTGTTGAGTGAATGGAACCAGCCGAACCTCAGGCGCTAGAGTTGCCCAGGATCCGAACCGAACCGCCAACCCCCCTCTACGTTGTGCATGGGCCTCCTTTTATAGGGCAAGGGGTCACCGACAGGTGTCAACGTAGGAGGAAGGGGTAAAAATGTAAAAGAGGTGGTAGTTGGAACAAGGGAACAAGGTTTGCTCTGATTAAGGCTTGAACAGTGGATTCTACCTACTTTTGACAGAGGGGGACAAGGGCATTTAATGCCCGTCGCCGTCGACCCCGAAAGCTCCCGCCCTAGCGTCTCCGTCTGCCACGGCGATGGATCCACCACCGTGGAGTGCCACCGCACCCCCCATGCTGCACAGCCACCCGCCACGCGTCTCTGGAGAGGGCTCAAGGCGACGCGCGGGCGATGAGCTGGAGTGCGGCACGCAGCGCAGCTCTCCGGCAAGTACCTTGCCGGGTCTTGATCTTGCGGGCCGGGAGCTTGTCGGGCTCAGAACTTGCCACTCCCGGGCCTTCGCCGACGCGATAGCGCCGAGGCGTGTCTTCTGCGAAGTAATCATCTAGTTTCCCCGGCGAGCTCCTCTCGCCAGGGGCTTGCATGAGTGATGTAATCTTGAGCCTGGAACGGCCTTCCCGGCAAGCTCCTCTTGCCGGGGCCTTGATCTTCTATCTTGTACACTTTGTTCTTGAATGGCTTGATATGGATCAGGAATGGTCTCCGGCAAGCATGTGGTGGATCCAGCTGCGGGGAGCTGCGGCTGCCCGTGCACAAGTTGGGGTACTGAGGTACCCCTACCTTAGTACACCGACAGTTTAGTATGTTGCTATTGCTTTCTTCATGACTTATACATGTTCCTATGACGATGGTTATGTAACTCCCGTTTACCGGAGGAACACTTTGCGTGCTACCAAACATCACAACGTAACTGAGTGATTATAAAGGTGCTCTACAGGTGTCTCCAAAGGTACATGTTGAGTTGACGTATTTCGAGATTAGGATTTGTCACTCTGATTGTCGGAGAGGTATCTCTGGGCCCTCTCGGTAATGCACATCACTATAAGCCTTGCAAGCATTGTAGATAATGAGTTAGTTACGAGATGATGCATTACGTAACGAGTAAAGAGACTTGCCGGTAACAAGATTGAACTAGGTATTGGATATCGACAATCGAATCTCGGGCAAGTAACATACCGATGACAAAGGGAACAACGTATGTTGTTATGCGGTTTGACCGATAAAGATCTTCGTAGAATATGTAGGAGCCAATATGAGCATCCAGGTTACGCTATTGGTTATTGAACGCAAACGAGTCTCGGTCATGTCTACATAGTTCTCGAACCCGTAGGATCCGCACGCTTAAGGTTTCGATGACAGTTTTATTATGAGTTCATAAGTTTTGATGTACCGAAGGTTGTTCGGAGTCCCGGATATGATCACAGACTTGACGAGGAGACTCAAAATGATCGAGACATAAAGATCGATATATTGGACGACTATATTTGGACACCGGAAAGGTTTCAGGTGAGATTGGGACAATACCGGAGCTCCGGGAGGTTATCGGAACCCTCTGGGAGGTATATGGGCCTTATTGGGCCTTAGTGGAAAGGAGGGAGAAGAAGCAAAGGAGGGGGTGCGCCCCCCAAGCCCAATCCGAATTGGGAGGGGGGCCGGCCCCCCATTTCCTTCTTCCCTCCCACCTCTTCCTTCCCTCTCCCTCTCCTAATAGGAAAGGGGGGAGTCCTACTACTTGTTGGGGTTGGACTCCCCCCCTAGGGCGCGCCACCCCCCTTGCCCGCCCCCTCTTCCACTCCTTTATATACGGGGGAGTGGGGCACCCCATAGACACAACAATTGATCATTGATCTCTTAGCCGTGTGCGGTGCCCCCCTCCACCATACTTCTCCTTGATAATATTGTAGCGGTGCTTAGGCGAAGCCCTGCGATGGTAGAACATCAAGATCGTCACCATGCTGTCGTGCTGAGGAAACTCTTACCCGACATTCTATTGGATCGGAGTACGGGGAACGTCATTGAGCCGAACGTGTGCAAGAACTCGGAGATGCCGTAGTTTCGGTGCTTGATCGGTTGGGCCATGAAGACGTACGACTACATCAACCGCGTGGTGCTAACGCTTCTGCTTTCGGTCTACGAGGGTACATGGACACACTCTGCCCTCTCGTTGCTATGCATCACCATGATCTTGCGTGTGCGTAGGAAAATTTTGAAATTACTACGTTCCCCAACAGTGGCATCCGAGCCTAGGTTTAATGCGTTGATTTTATATGCACGAGTAGAACACAAGTGAGTTGTGGGCGATACAAGTCATACTGCTTACCAGCATGTCAAACTTTGGTTCAGCGGTATTGTTGGATGAATCGGCCCGGACCGACATTACGCGTACGCTTACGCGAGACTGGTTTTACCGCCGTGCCTTGCACACAGGTGACTAGCGGGTGTCTGTTTCTCCAACTTTAGTTGTACCGAGTGTGGCTAAAAACAGCACTAACTTGACGAACTATCGTTGTGGTTTTGATGCGTAGGTAAGAACGGTTCTTGCTAAGCCCATAGCAGCCACGTAAAACTTGCAACAACAAAGTAGAGGACGTCTAACTTGTTTTTGCAGGGCATGTTGTGATGTGAATGGTCAAGACGTGATGCCATATTTTATTGTATGAGATGATCATGTTCTGTAATCGAAGTTATCGGCAACTGGCAGGAGCCATATGGTTGTCACTTTATTGTATGAAATGCAATCACCCTGTAATTGCTTTACTTTATCACTAAGCGGGAGCGATAGTCGTAGAAGCAACAGTTGGCGAGACGACAACGATGCTACGATGGAGATCAAGGTGTCGCGCCAGTGACGATGGTGATCATGACGGTGCTTCGGAGATGGAGACCACAAGCACAAGATGATGATGGCCATATCATATCACTTATATTGATTGCATGTGATGTTTATCTTTTATGCATCTTATCTTGCTTTGATTGACGGTAGCATTATAAGACAATATCTCACTAAATTTCAAGATAAAAGTGTTCACCCTGAGTATTCACCGTTGCCAAAGTTCGTCGTGCCCAGACACCACGTGATGATCGGGTGTGATAAGCTCTACGTCCATCTACAACGGGTGCAAGCCAGTTTTGCACACACAGAATACTCAGGTTAAACTTGACGAGCCTAGCATATGCAGATATGGCCTCAGAACACTGATACCGAAAGGTCGAGCGTGAATCATATAGTAGATATGATCAATATTGTGATGTTCACCATTGAAAGATACTCCATTTCACGTGATGATCGGTTATGGTTTAGTTGATTTGGATCACATGATCACTTAGATGATTAGAGAGATGTCTATCTAAGTGGGAGTTCTTAAGTAATATGATTAATGGAAGTTAAATTTATCATGAACTTAGTACCTGATAGTATTTTGCTTGTCTATGTTTGTTGTAGATAGATGGCTTGTGCTGTTGTTCCCTTGAATTTTAATGTGTTCCTTGAGAAAGAAAATTTGAAAGATGATGGTAGCAATTATACGGACTGGGTCCGTAACTTGAGGATTATCCTCATTGCTGCATAGAAGAATTACGTCCTGGAAGCACCGCTGGGTGCCAAACCTGCTGCAGGAGCAACACCAGATGTTGTGAATGTCTGGCAGAGCAAAGCTGATGACTACTCGATAGTTCAGTGTGCCATGCTTTACGGCTTAGAACCGGGACTTCAACAACGTTCTGAACGTCATGGAGCATATGAGATGTTCTAGGAGTTGAAGTTAATATTTCAAGCAAATGCCTGGATTGAGAGATATGAAGTCACCAATAAGTTCTATAGCTGCAAGATGGAGGAGAATAGTTCTGTCAGTGAGCATATACTCAGAATGTCTGGGTATAACAAGCACTTGATTCAACTGGGAGTTAATCTTCCAGATGATAGCGTCATTGACAGAATTCTTCAATCACTGCCACCAAGCTACAAGATCTTCGTGATGAACTATAATATGCAAGGGATGAAAAAGACAATTCCCGACCTCTTCGCAATGCTAAAAGCTGCGGAGGTAGAAATCAAGAAGGAGCATCAAGTGTTGATGGTCAATAAGACCACCAGTTTCAAGGCAAATTGAAAAAGAACGGGAACTTCAAGAAGAACTGCAAACAAGTTGCTGCTCAAGAGAAGAAACCCAAGTATGGACCTAAGCCTGAGACTGAGTGCTTCTACTGCAAGCAGACTGGTCACTGGAAGCGAAACTGCTCCAAGTATTTGGCGGATAAGAACGATGGCAAGGTGAACAAAGGTATATGTGAGATACACATTATTGATGTGTACCTTACCAAAGCTTGCAGTAGCACCTGGGTATTTGATACTGGTTCTGTTGCTAATATTTGCAACTCGAAACAGGGACTACGGATTAAGCGGACACTGGCTAAGGACGAGGGGATGATGCGCGTGGGAAATGGTTTCAAAGTCGATGTGATCGCCGTCGGCACGCTACCTCTACATCTACCTAAGTAATTGTTATTTGGTGCCAGCGTTGAGCATGAACATTATATCTAGATCTTGTTTGATGCGAGACGGTTATTCATTTAAATCTGAGAATAATGGTTGTTCTATTTATATGAGTAATATCTTTTATGGTCATGCACCTTTAAAGAGTGGTCTATTTTTGATGAATCTCGATAGTAGTGATACACATATTCATAATGTTGAAGCCAAAAGATGCAGAGTTGTTAATGATAGTGCAACTTTTTTGTGGCACTGCCGTTTAGGTCCTATTGGTGTAAAGCGCATGAAGAAACTCCATACTGATGGACTTTTGGAATCACTTGATTATGAATCACTTGGTACTTGCGAACCATGCCTCATGGGCAAGATGACTAAAACGCCGTTCTCCGGTACTATGGAGAGAGCAACTGATTTGTTGGAAATCATACATACTGACGTATGTGGTCCAATGAATGTTGAGGCTCGTGGTGGATATCGTTATTTTCTCACCTTCACAGATGATTTGAGCAGATATGGGTATATCTACTTAATGAAACATAAGTCTAAAACATTTGAAAAGTTCAAAGAATTCCAAAGTGAAGTTGAAAATCATCGTGACAAGAAAATAAAGTTTCTACGATCTGATCGTGGAGGAGAATATTTGAGTTACGAGTTTGGTTTACATTTGAAGCAATGCAGAATAGTTTCGCAACTCACGCCACCCGGAACACCACAGCGTAATGGTGTGTCTGAACGTCGTGATCATACTTTACTAGATATGGTGCGATCTATGATGTCTGTTACTGATTTACCGCTATCGTTTTGGGGTTATGCTTTAGAGACGGCCGCATTCACGTTAAATAGGGCACCATCAAAATCCATTGAGATGACGCCTTATGAACTGTGGTTTGGCAAGAAACCAAAGTTGTCGTTTCTTAAAGTTTGGGGCTGCGATGCTCATGTGAAAAAGCTTCAACCTGATAAGCTCGAACCCAAATCGGAGAAATGTGTCTTCATAGGATACCCAAAGGAAACTGGTGGGTACACCTTCTATCACAGATCCGAAAGCAAGACATTTGTTGCAAAGAATGGATCCTTTCTAGAGAAGGAGTTTCTCTTGAAAGAAGTGAGTGGGAGGAAAGTAGAACTTCATGAGGTAACTGTACCTGCTCCTTTATTGGAAAATAGTTCATCACAGAAACTGGTTCCTGTGACGACTACACCAATAAGTGAGGAAGCTGATGATGATCATGAAACTTCAGAACAAGTTACTACAGAACCTCGTAGGTCAACTAGAGTAAGATTCGCGCCAGAGTGGTATGGTAATACTATTTTTGAGGTCATGTTACTTGACCATGGCGAACCTACGAACTATGAGGAAGCGATGATGAGCCCAGATTGCACAAAATGGCTTGAAGCCATGAAATCTGAGATGGGATCCATGTATGAGAACAAAGTGTGGACTTTGGTTGACTTGCCCGATGATCGGCATGCCAAAGATAATAAATGGATTTTTAAGAAGAAGACTGATGCTGATGGTAATGTTAGTGTCTACAAAGCTCGACTTGTTGCAAAAGGTTTTTTCGACAAGTTCAAGGGGTTAACTACGATGAGACTTTCTCACCCGTAGCGATGCTTAAGTCTGTCCGAATCATGTTAGCAATTGCCGCATTTTATGATTATGAAATTTGGCAAATGGATGTCAAAACTGCATTCCTGAATGGATTTCTGGAAGAAGAGTTGAATATGATGCAACTAGAAGGTTTTGTCAATCCAAAGGATGCTAACAAACTGTGCATGCTCCAGCGATCCATTTATGGACTGGTGCAAGACTCTCGGAGTTGGAATAAACGCTTTGATAGTGTGATCAAAGCATATGGTTTTATACAGACTTTTGAAGAAGCCTGTATTTACAAGAAAGTGAGTGGGAGCTCTGTAGCATTTCTAATACTATATGTGGACGACATATTATTGATTGGAAATGATATAGAATTTCTGGATAGCATAAAAGGATACTTGAATAAAAGTTTTTCAATGAAATACCTCGGTGAAGCTGCGTACATATTAGGCATCAAGATCTATAGAGATAGATCAAGACGCTTAATTGGACTTTCACAAAGCACATACCTTGATAAAGTTTTGAAAAAGTTCAAAATGGATCAAGCAAAGAAAGGGTTCTTGCCTGTAATACAAGGTGTGAAATTGAGTCAGACTCAATGCCCGACCACTGCAGAAGATAGAGAGAAAGTGAAAGAAGTTCCCTATGCTTCAGCCATAGGCTCTATCATGTATGCAATGCTGTGTACCAGACCTGATGTGTGCCTTGCTATTAGTTTAGCAGGGAGGTACCAAAGTAATCCAAGAGTGGATCACTGGACAGCGGTCAAGAACATCCTGAAATACCTGAAAAGGACTAAGGATATGTTTCTCGTTTATGGAGGTGACAAAGAGCTAGTCGTAAATGGTTACGTCGATGCAAGCTTTGACACTGATCCGGACAATTCTAAATCGCAAACCTGATACGTGTTTATATTAAACGGTGGAGCTGTCAGTTGGTGCAGTTCTAAACAAAGCGTCGTAGCGGGATCTACACATGAAGCAGAGTACATAGCTGCTTCGGAAGCAGCAAATGAAGGAGTCTGGATGAAGGAGTTCATATCCGATCTAGGTGTGGTACCTACTGCATCGGGTCCAATGAAAATCTTTTGTGACAATACTGGTGCAATTGCCTTGGCAAAGGAATCCAGATTTCACAAGAGAACCAAGCACATCAAGAGATGCTTCAATTCCATCCGGACCAAGTCCGTGGGAGACATAGAGATTTGCAAGATACATACGGATCTGAATGTAGCAGACCCGTTGACTAAGCCTCTTCCACGAGCAAAACATGATCAATACCAAGACTCCATGGGTGTTAGAATTATTACTGTGTAATCTAGATTACTGACTCTAGTGCAAGTGTGAGACTGAAGGAAATATGCCCTAGAGGCAATAATAAAGTTATTATTTATTTCCTCATATCATGATAAATGTTTATTATTCATGCTAGAATTGTATTACCCGGAAACATAATACATGTGTGAATACATAGACAAACATAGTGTCACTAGTATGCCTCTACTTGACTAGCTCGTAAATCAAAGATGGTTAAGTTTCCTAACCATAGACATGAGTTGTCATTTGATTAATGGGACCACATCATTAGGAGAATGACGTGATTGACTTGACCCATTCTGTTAGCTTAGCACTTCATCGTTTAGTATGTTGTTATTGCTTTCTTCATGACTTATACATGTTCCTATGACTATGAGATTCTGTAACTCCCATTTACCGGAGGAACACTTTGTGTGCTACCAAACATCACAACGTAACTGAGTGATTATAAAGGTGCTCTACAGGTGTCTCCAAAGGTACATGTTGAGTTGACGTATTTCAAGATTAGGATTTGTCACTCCGATTGTCGGAGAGGTATATCTGGGCCCTCTTGGTAATGCACATCACTATAAGCCTTGCAAGCAGTGTAGCTAATGAGTTAGTTACGAGACGATGCATTACGTAACGAGTAAAGAGATTTTCCGGTAAAGAGATTGAACTAGGTATTGGATACCGACGATCGAATCTCGCGCAAGTAACATACTTATGACAAAGGGAACAACGTATGTTCTTATGCGGTTTGACCGATAAAGATCTTCGTAGAATATGAAGGATCCAATATGAGCATCCAGGTTCCGCTATTGGTTATTGACCGGAAACGAGTCTCGGTCATATCTACATAGTTCTCGAACCCATAGGGTCCGCATGCGTAAGGTTTCGTTGACAGTTTAATTATGAGTTTATAAGTTTTGATGTACCGAAGGTTGTTCGGAGTCCCGGATATGATCACGGACTTGACGAGGAGTCTCGAAATGGTCGAGACATAAAGATTGATATATTGGACGACTATATTTGGACACCGGAAAGGTTTCGGGTGAGATTGGGAAGCTCCGGGAGGTTATCAGAACCCCCGGGAGGTATATGGGCCTTATTGGGCCTTAGTGGAAAGGAGGGAGAAGAAGCAGAGGGGCGCCCCCAAGACCAATCCGAATTGGGAGGGGGGCCGACCCCCCCTTTCCTTCTTCCCTCCCACCTCTTCCTTCCCTCTCCCTCTCCTAATAGGAAAGGGGGGAGTCCTACTCCCCGTTGGGGTTGGACTCCCCCTTAGGGCGCGCCACCCCCCTCGGCCGGTCCCCTCCTCCACTTTTTTATATACGAGGGAGGGGGCACCCCATAGACACAACAATTGATCATTGATCTCTTAGCCGTGTGCGGTGCCCCCCTCCACCATAGTTCTCCTTGATAATATTGTAGCGGTGCTTAGGCGAAGCCCTGCGACGGTAGAACATCAAGATCGTCACCACGCCGTCGTGCTAACGATACTCTTCCCTGCCATTCTGCTGGATCGGAGTACGGGGAACGTCATCAAGCTGAACGTGTGCAAGAACTTGGAGGTGCCGTAGTTTCGGTGCTTGATCGGTCGGGCCATGAAGACGTACGACTACATCAACCGCATTGTGCTAACGCTTCCGCTTTCGGTCTATCAGGGTACGTGGAGACACTCTCCCCTCTGATTGCTTTGCATCACCATGATTTTGCGTGTGCATAGGAAAATTTTGAAATTACTACGTTCCTCAACACTGGACGCTCCAGGGGGGCCTAGTGGGTTGTGCCCCCCTCGGGGCACCCCCAGGTGCAGCTCAGGACCATTGGGTTCCTTCTGGTCCAAGAAAAATCTCCGTAAAGTTTCGTTGCGTTTGGACTCCGTTTGATATTGATTTCCACCTATGTAAAAAGCAAGCAAAAAACAAGAACTGGCACTTGGCACTTGGTCAATAGGTTAGTCTTAAAAAATGATATAAAGTTTCTATAAAATGATTGTAAAAGACACAAGAATGATAAATAACATCATGAATACTTCATAAATTATAGATACGTTGGAGACACGTATCAGTATCCCCAAACTTAATTCCTACTCGTCCTCGAGTAGGTAAATGATAAAAGAAATAATTTATGAAGTGTGAATGCTGGCAAAGTGCATAAGTTTGATCTATGATAAATTCAGTCACTTTTTCTAGCATCATAATAGCAATTCTTTCTTATAAAACTTCTCATGTTATAGTAGCAACCAATTCACATGTTAAGGTTCAAACAATGAACTCTCTTGAAACTCAACAACGTATGTTCTCAGTCACCAAGCAATTGCAATTCAATTTATTCAACAGAGTTTAAGTAAGAGCTCCACATACTCAACCATCATATGGTCTTCTATGATTGCTAACACTCACCGCATACACATGAGCAAAATGTTTCAACTGGACACATAGAAAGGTAGGGGCTTATTGTTTTGCCTCCCGACGTATTCACCTCAAGGGTGGTGTCAACAATAGTAACTCATGCTACCCATATTCAACTGGACATATGTGCCTAGATCTTTCCTCACCACATGATGCTTTCCAAAAGAAAAAATAAAAAGGAATAGAGAGAAAAACTTTGACTCTTTGCATAAAAGTAAATACTAAAAAGTAAAAGATAGGCCCTTCGCAGAGGGAAGCAGAGGTTGCCATGCGCTTATTTGTTTGTATGCTCAATCCCTTAGTGCAAAAGAACGTCACGTTATATTGCCCCTTGTGATGGCAACCTTTATTATGCAGTCTGTCATTTTGTTCTTTACCATCACAAGTTCGTACAACGCTCAATTTTCTCTTACACTAAATGATCTCACACTTTTAGAAGCAATTTTTATTGCCTTATTGCACCGATGAAAACTTACTTGAAGGATCTAGCTCAATCCTTAGGTAGGTATGGTGCACACTTGAAAATAAGATTTGGGTTTAAGGGTTTTTGGATGCACAAGTAGTATCTCTACTTGGTGCGGAATTTTTTGGCTAGCAAAGACGGGGGGCAAGCACCACATGTTGAAGGATCTATGGCAATATGACTTCTATGTGAATATGAGAAAACATAAATCATTAAATTGTCTTCCTTGTCCAATGTCAACAATTTTGGCATATAACATTTTGATGGGGGCTCACAATCACAAAAGATTTCGATGATAGTGTATTTGCATGTGAAAGTTCTCTTCCTTATACTAATTATTCGTGAATTGCATGTGTCGGTGTCAAAACCGGCGGATCTCGGGTAGGGGGTCCCGAACTGTGCGTCTAGGCGGATGGTAACAGGAGACAAGGGACACGATGTTTTTACCCAGGTTCGGGCCCTCTCGATGGAGGTAAAACCCTACTCCTGCTTGATTAATATTGATGGTATGGGTAGTACAAGAGTGGATCTACCACGAGATCAAGGAGGCTAAACCCTAGAATCTAGCCTATGGTATGATTGTTGTAATGGTTGTTCGTCCTACGGACTAAAACCCTCCGGTTTATATAGACACCGGAGAGGGCTAGGGTTACACAGAGTCGCTTACAATGGTAGGGGATCTACATATCTGTATTGCCAAGCTTGCCTTCCACGCCAAGGAAAGTCCCATCCGGACACGGGACGAAGTCTTCAATCTTGTATCTTCATAGTCTTGGAGTCCAGCCGATGATGATAGTCCGGCTATCCGAACACCCCCTAGTCCAGGACTCCCTCAGTAGCCCCCAAACCAGGCTTCAATGACGACGAGTCCAGCGCGTATATTGTCTTCGACGTTGCAAGGCGGGTTCCTCCTCCGAATTCCATGTGCTTGCCGAATAGTGTCCGGCTTCCTTACAAATGTCGCGCTCCTTGGCTTCCACGCCCAATAATGGCCCTCTCCCACGTGTCGCGCGAATGCGAAAGGCCAGGGTATTTTTATATTTTACCCCCTAGCTGCGCAAATAATCTGCCTATAAGAGAGGCAAGAATCCAGATCCAAATCACACCATCTTCCTTCCGCGAGTACTCATCGGAGCGCTTCTGACAAAAAATCCACTCCATCATGGACCGTCGACGCGGCTCCTCCTCTCGCGCTCCCAGCCCTCAGCCAGGAGATTGGAGGAGATGTTCAGTCCCGCACAACGAGCTAGTGTCGCTCCAAGCGAAGGGATACCTTCCTCCGGCCTTTATGGTCCCGGTTCGAGCCGGGCTGGCCACCTACAAAGGTGGGAAGCAGGCGGAGAATACCCCCAGTCCCTCTAAAGGAGAGCGGGTGTGTTTCGTCCCCTATCTAATAAGGGGGCTCGGATTTCCCATACATCCGTTTCTCCGGGGACTTCTGGAGTTCTATGGACTCCAACTTCATCACCTCACGCCCGCCTCTATTCTGCACATCACGGGTTTCGTAGCTCTTTGCGAGCTGTTCCTGGGCATCGAGCCCCATTTTGCGCTATGGAAGAGACTATTTTGCCTCGTACCCCGTTCTCACGAGGGGTCAATATATCAAGTGGGCGGAGCCGAAATATGACGCATCGCCGGGACCGGATATCTATCCGGAACCCCAAAGAAAGCGTCCGAAGACTGGCCCTCGGAATGGTTTTATGTGGAAGATGCTCCACTGCCGGACCTAGTTCGGATCGTCCTCCTGGAGTTCAGCAAGGCTCCTCTGAAGAAACGCCTAAGTTGGCGCCCGCGGAGCCCTCAATAGGAGGAAGACAGGAGCGTCCATTATTTGATGGGCTGGATAAGGTTGCTGGCCCGTTCCGGATTGACCATGATTGGAGTCATGGCCACGTGCATTATGCGAGGGGTGCAGCCGCTCCAATATAGGGGCCACCCCATGTGGGATTTCAACGGGGAGAATGACGCCACCCGTCATGGCCGCAAGGGGCTGGGATTGGTCGCGGATCTGGTGAAGATCCTGTCCGGCCTGTACAAGGGGGAGAAGGAGGACTTCCTCCAGACGAGCCCATTGAATGGGTTCTCCATGAATAACCCTCGGAGCTGGGTAAGCGGACGTTTATTCATCCGACCCGTGCTTTCAAAGTTAAGTGCCTTACTTTATGATTTTGACGCAGGAACTGCGCCGGGATGTGGAGGGCATACACAGTCCGGCTCCACAACCCGAGGACCCGGGAAGATCCCTTGACCCGGCCTCCGAAGAGGATCCGGACATAAAGGTGGAGCTAATTGACGGGGTGTTCCACCAACTCAGCATGGACAATGCTCTAGTCGCCATTACGGCCGACTACCCCGGCTTATCTCCAGCTTCCCAGGTAAATATGACCGGAGTCCTGACACCATTACATCATCCTTGCGTATTTCTAACCACCGTACACAACGGTGTCTTGTAGGAGGTGCCTTCAAGGCGGCAAGACGAACCCACGGCGGCTGACCAACAAGGGTCCGTCTGGCCCAGCAGGCGGAAGAGGGGTGCGGTGCGAATCGAAACGTCACCGCAACGGTATGGCTCGTGACCGTTGTGTAGGAAAAAGATTCCTAATAGGTGTATTAATGCTCATGACTTTTCCAGGAGAAAGAGCGCTCACTGGACTGTGCCCGGAGAGGTTGCCAACCAAGCCTCCGCCAGCCAGGCTCCAACACCTGGTCCGGAGGGGGAGGCGAGCACAAGGCGCGAGCCGGATACTCCTCCAATGGAGGATGCCGACAGGCTGTCCGCCACCAGGTCTGAGGTGGAGAGCGCCATGAATCATAGGTGCCGCCGGACAGTTCTTCGTGACGCGTGTTTCTCCCCAGAGGTGTTGAATGCCTTTAACGCGGGAGACGCGCACCTCCGTGCCGCTCAAGATGGTTTATCCAGAGCCACGGAGTAGTATGTAAAAGACATACGGGTAAAGGATTTTAATAGTTGTATATGCCAGTAGCCCCCGAGACTTAAAGTAGTTAGAATAACTGATTTAAGGATCATTTGATATGCAGGATCTCATGGAGAAGAATGCCCAATTGTCTCAGGAGCTACAAGGGTGCAAGGCCCAACTTGAGGCCGCACTAGCCGCCGCAGGAGGAGACACCGAGACCCCCTCCGGTAACACATATTTCAAAAAGATAAGCAGTGTACAGCGTGCATATAAGTCTGACAATAATATTGCAGATGTTGTCGGACTTGATCCGGACAAGCAACAGCTACTGTGCCAGCTGAAGGCCGGCAAGAGGGTGCTTATGAAGGTGCAGCAGGAGAGGAACAAACTCCAAGATGCCCACACCTAGCTTGGAGAAGAGCTAAAAGGTGTTCGGGCCCAGCTGTCTGGCTCCATGAAGGAGAATCAGCGGCTTCGCCGCGGCATCTATAGTAAGTGCTTGAGCAAACTCTTTTGAAAAGAAGAGTTCGGCGAGGAAGTCAATTGACAGAAATATGTCTGTAGGTGTGCTCACAGGTCGCCCTGCGAAGGAAATGCCCGGTTCAACGGGTGACCAACTTCCCGAGCTGGTGCAACTGCTCGAACGTGTTCGGCAGGCGATGAGTGGCGTCGTCCAGGCCTTATGGCCGTCCGTCTCCCTACCCGAGGGCCTTGGAGAGCTTGCGGAGAAGCTTCAGGGAGCACGGCAGCGCTTCCGTTTATGGAAGATATCGGCCTGCCGTCAAGGTGCCAGGGAGGCCTGGGCCATGGTGAAGACGCGGTACAAGAAGGCGGATTAAAACCACATGGCCGAGGTCGGACCTGTGGGGCCCGATGGGAAGGAGATCCCTGTGAGCTTAGTGTACGGCCAGCTAGAGTTGGCCGCTAAGTATTCCCAACGGGACTGTAAATTAGACAGCCTGTTAGACGGGATTGAGGAGGAGTACAGTTAGTCGATTTGACGATGTATTTAAAATGACATGTAAAATGCCTTCTAGCCGGATTGTAGATCGTTTGTCTTTGCCGACCTTTTTGCTTCAACCTCGGGACCCTAGAGTCCGGAGTGTGTCCGAATACCCTCCCGGTTATGAAAAAACCGGGGCATGCATGGAGACCAGGCGTAGGGGTCATTAGTGCTTTATCAGACAAGTGCCCAACGAATTATGTTATATTACATGGTTAGTAAGAAACATCTTCCAGGGAGAATAGTTCCGTTAAGGGTTCCTTTCCCTAGGAGGCATGCCCTAAAGTGCATGTCCGGACTGCGAAAAGAGCAGGAAAACATCTGGGGGTAGATAAATAAATAGTTAAAAACAAGATCATCTTTCAAGTCACCGACCGAATATTCCCTTAAGAATGCTAGCTTTCGGCTTCACCCAGTCTGAGGTACACATCCGGCTGACCCGACAGTAACAATCGCAGAGGTGCTCCTTTACCTCCTAGCCGAACAATGCGGAGCGTAGGGGTAAGCACAGAGCCAGGCAACCCAGCTTGGCCAAAACTTAAGTCATATCGATGCATATAATGGTGAATAAAAGGTACATGCGGAAGTTTGACACATGTGTTGGGCATAAAGCCCGTATAAGTAAGCTTCTGTTAGAGAAGCCCCCAGGTATAATGAGTGCAGGTAGCACATCAAGTGTGCGCGAACAATGTGCAAATCGGACCTCAAGGGCTTTATGAAAAAGGTGGGAGAAAAGAGAGAAACAAAAGACAGCTGAAGTGTAAAATGTGGACGGAGGAAGGAGACGAACTCTGAGTCCGGCCCTAGGCGTAGAATCTTCGAAGGCGGGCTGCGTTCCATGGGTTCCGCTCGAGTCGGTTGTCCGATGCATTTTGCAGGCGGTATGCTCCGCCGGTCAGAACTTGGTCGATGATGAAGGGACCTTCCCATTTGGGCTTGAGTTTGTCCTTTTTCTTGTCCGGCAGGCGTAGAACTAGTTCACCAACATTGTAAGTCTTGGCTCGTACCTCTCCGCTTTGATATCTTCAAGCCTGCTGCTGATAGAATGTGGAACGAGCCTTGGCCACGTCGCGCTCCTCCTCCAATGCGTCCAAACTGTCCTGCCGATCCAACTCGGCTTCTCTTTCTTCGAACATGCACACTCGAGGTGAGTCATGAATTATGTCGCAGGGCAAAACTGCCTCTGCGCCGTATACCATAAAGAATGGTGTGAACCCGGTAGTACGGTTTGGCGTGGTCCGCAGCCCCCAGAGTATGGAGTCGAGCTCCTCTACCCAGTGCGTGTTAGATTCCGTAAGGGACCGCACTAATCTGGGTTTAATGCCGCTCATGATTAGACCATTTGCTCGTTCAACTTGACCGTTAGTTTGAGGGTGATAGACTGAAGCGTAGTCGAGCTTAATGCCCATATTTTTGCACCAGAGTTTAACCTCGTCGGCCGTGAAGTTCGTGCCGTTATCGGTGATGATGCTGTGGGGGACACCGTAACGGTGTACTACCCCGGATATGAAGTCTATCACAGGTCCGGATTCGGCCGTTTTAACTGGCTTGGCTTCTATCCATTTGGTGAATTTGTCCACCATGACCAATAGGTATTTTTGCTTGTGGGTTCCCCCTTTAAGGGGTCCAACCATGTCAAGCCCCCAGACCGCAAACGGCCAGGTGATGGGTATAGTTTTGAGGGCGGTGGGTGGCATGTGGCTCTGATTAGCAAAGAGCTGACAACCGACGATCGTTGGACTAAGTCTGAGCATCTGCCGGGCCGTCGGCCAATAAAATCTGTCACGGAAGGCCTTACCTACAAGGGCCGGGCTGCAGCGTGGTGTCCGCTTAGTCCGGCGTGAATTTCAGCGGAAGATTTCGCCCTTCCTCTTGGAGATACACCTTTGAAGGACTCCGGTCGCGCTTTTCTTATAAAGATCCCCCTCATGGACCTTGTAGGCTTTAGATCGCCGAACTATGCAGCGGGCCTCATTTTGGTCTTCAGGAAGTTCCAGCCTAATTAAGTAGGCTAGGAATGGTTCCGTCCACGGGGCAATGACTGCCATTATTTCATGGGCGTAAGGTGTTATGTCATTGGCTGAGCCACCGGTTGTGTCAGAATGTTCGGTGTTGGGCGGTGCAGTTGGTTCCGGATTGTTGTTTCCGGACTCCTCTTCCCATACTACGGATGGCTTACAGAGCCGCTCCAGGAAGATGTTTGGAGGGATGGCGTCGCGTTTTGCGCCGATGCGTGCCAACACGTCGGCTGCCTTGTTATTATCCCGGGCTACATGGTGGAATTCGAGTCCTTCAAACCGAGCTGACATTTTTAGGACGGCGTTACGGTAGGCTGCCATTTTCGGATCTTTGGCATCAAAGTCTCCATTTACTTGTGATATTGCGAGGTTTGAATCCCCGCGGACCTCGAGGCGTTGAATGCCCATGGAGATTGCCATCCGGAGACCGTGCAGAAGGGTCTCGTATTCGACTGCGTTGTTGGAGTATGTGTACATTATTTGAAGTACGTATTGGACTGTGTCTCCGGTTGGGGACATCAAAACGACGCCAGCCCCCAAGCCGGCCAACATTTTAGAGCCGTCGAAATGCATGATCCAATTGGAGTATGCGCCGTACTCTTTAGGGAGTTCGGCTTCAGTCCATTCAGCGACGAAGTCAGCCAAGACTTGCGATTTTATGGCTCGCCGTGGTTTGTAGGTTATGTCAAATGGTAAGAGCTCAATGGCCCATTTTGCAATCCTACCCGTCGCGTCGCGGTTGTTTATGATGTCGTTGAGGGGTACTTTGGAGGCCACTGTTATCGAACACTCTTGAAAGTAGTGTCGCAGCTTCCGGGATGCCATGAACACCGCGTATGCTATCTTTTGATAATGCGAGTACCGGGACTTACAGGGAGTTAAGACAGTGGATACGTAGTACACTGGTTTTTGAAGAGGGAATTTATGCCCTTCTGTTTCTCGTTCGACGACGAGCACCGCGCTTACAACTTGATGTGTTGCCGCGATATATAACAACATTGGTTCGGCCAGGTTAGGCGCGGCCAGGACCGGATTTGTTGCCAATATGGCCTTTATTTCTTCGAGTCCGGAAGTGGCAGCATCCGTCCACTCGAAGTGTTCAGTGCACCTGAGGAGGCGATAGAGGGACAATGCCTTTTCTCCCAAATGGGAGATGAAGCGGCTTAGAGCCGCCATGCATCCAGTCAATTTTTGTATTTGTTTGAGGTCATTTGGAATATCCAGCTGTGACAGAGCTCGGATCCTGGCTGGGTTTGCTTCAATTCCTCTACCGGATACAATGAAGCCCAGGAGCTTTCCGGCGGTACGCCAAAAACGCATTTTTCTGGGTTCAGCTTAATGTCATATGCTCGGAGGTTGTCGAATGTGAGCCTCAGATCGTCTACTAGAGTTTCAACGTGTTTGGTTTTGACGACCACGTCGTCTACGTATGCCTCTACTGTTTTGCCGATCTGGGTAGCCAGACATGTCTTAATCATGCGTTGATATGTTGCGCCGGCGTTTTGGAGTCCGAAGGGCATCATGTTGAAGCAGAATGGTTCGTATGGAGTAATGAATGCCGTTGCGGCTTGGTCCGCCTCCGCCATCTTGATTTGATGGTAGCCGGAGTATGCGTCGAGGAAGCACAATGAATCGTGCCCTGCAGTAGCATCGATTATTTGATCGATGCGGGGAAGGGGGAAAGGATCCTTTGGGCAAGCCTTGTTGAGGTCTTTAAAATCGACACATAGGCGCCAGGACTTGTCCTTCTTTGGTACCATTACCAGGTTTGCTAGCCAGTCCGGATGTTTGATGTCTCTGATGAATCCGGCTTCCAATAGTTTGGCTAGCTCCTCTCCAATTGCATGTCTTTTGGGTTCGGAAAATCGCCGAAGAGCCTGTTTGACTGGCTTGAATCCTTTTAGGATGTTTAGGCTGTGTTCTGCCAATCTGCGTGGGATTCCTGGCATATCTGAAGGGTGCCAAGCAAAGATGTCCCAATTCTCCCGAAGGAATTCTCGTAGTGCGGCGTCTACATCAGGGTTTAACTGTGCCCCAATGGAGGCCGTCTTTGTTGGGTCCGTTGGATGGACCTGGAATTTGACTATTTTGTCCGCTGGTTTAAAAGAGGTGGACTAGGATCTCTTATCGAATATCACATCATCCCTGTTCACCATAGAGCACAGCGCAGTGAGTTCCTCCACCGCTAGGGCTTCGGATAGTGCCTCGAGGGCTAATGTGGTTGTCTTGTTTTCGGCGCGGAGTGCTATGTCCGGATCGTTGGCAAGGGTGATGGTTCCATTGGGCCCGGCCATTTTAAGCTTCATGTACCCGTAATGGGGTATGGCTTGGAAGATTGTGAATGCCTCTCGTCCTAATAAAGCGTGATATCCGCTGCTGAACGGGGCCACTTGGAACATGACCTCCTCGGACCTGTAATTGTCCGGCGAGCTGAACACCACATCAAGTGTGATTTTTCCTATGCAGCGTGCTTCCCGGATAGGGATTATTCCTCTAAAGGTTGTGCTGCTTCGCTCAATGCGGCTCCAGTCTATTTGCATTTTTTGAAGGGTTTCCTCGTAGATGAGGTTTAATCCGCTGCCGCCATCCATGAGTACCTTGGTAAGACGAAAGCCGTCCACTATTGGACTGAGGACCAATGCGGCTGGTGCTCAGGCTGTTCGGAATTTAGGTTCCTCGCTGGCGTTGAAGGTGATGGCCGTGTCACTCCATGGATTTGTTGTTGCTACTTGGTAGATTTCGGCGAGGCTGTGGATTGTTCTTTTCTGCATATTATTTGATGCGAAAGTCTCGAAGACTGTTAATACCGTACTGGTACTGTTGGGGTGGGTCTTCGGGGCTAGAAGCTCTTCGCCACTTTTGGCCACCTGCCGCAGTATCCAACATGCTCGAAGGCTATGAGTTGGAGTGGCGCCCTCTGTACTATGAATTGTACAGGGTCCACTGAGCCATCCCTCCAGTACGGTTCCATGCCCTTTATGGGGTTTTTGCTTTTTGGTTCTTGTCCTAGGTGCTTGAGCATGGTGCACCCTTTTGTTTCGGACTAGGGTTGTGTTCGAAGCCGGATTGTCCCAAAACTTAGTTTCGGTTTTCCGGACACTCTCCATCGCACAATATTTTCATACTATGGATGCTAGGTCGGCGAAGCGTGTAATTTCGCGACGACTTACAGCGTTCAAGATTCCCTTGTCCGTGCAATTGTTGCAGAAAATTGAAATTGTGTTTTCCTCACGGCAGTCCTTTATCCTGTCCATAACCAGGAGGAATATGGCCTAGTAATGATGTACTATTTCAGCGGGCTCTTGCCGGATTTGAGATAGATCGCATATGTTTGGGTGGGTGGGTGGAATTGAGTCCGGAACCCTGCCCATCTTGAGGCTCAAGGGCCGAGAAGTTTCCGAATTTGGAAGCTTGGATTGCTGGACGTTGTCCGACGAGTCTGGTCTGCTGCCTGACTTTAGGTTCAGTACTTAATCGGCGTCCGTCCCTCCGCGGAATCCGGCATGGAGGGTTCGGGAGTCCGGACATAACTAGTTTTTAATACAGAAGAAGAGTCGCCGCTTTGTTCCTCTACCACCGCAACATGGTGGGTAGCCTGGGGAGAGTTAATCTCTCTCAGATCGGTTTTAAGCCCAATCTGATTGTAGTCTGTAGTGACTCCCAGGGCGGCGATGCGATCCAAGAGCTCGTTTACGGAAGAGAGCTCCATTGGATCCAGTTGCTCAGCGAATTCTGAGTTGACGTGAAGATTGCTTTTGATGACCCGAAAGGCCATCGTCGAAGCGGTGGCGAGCAGTGATCATGAGAAACCACCTAGCCGGATAGTTTGGCCGGCGACCAAAGCTCCTTTGGCGATGGTACCGTCTTTAAAGACGGGAAGAGGCATCCTTCCTGATCGTGACAGCACAGAGGAACTCTCAATGAAAGCACCAATGTCGGTGTCAAAACCGGCGGATCTCGAGTAGGGGGTCCCGAACTGTGCGTCTAGGTGGATGGTAACAGAGACAAGGGACACGATGTTTTACCTGTGTTCGGGCCCTCTCGATGGAGGTAAAACCCTACTCCTGCTTGATTAATATTGATGGTATGGGTAGTACAAGAGTGGATCTACCACAAGATCAAGGAGGCTAAACCCTAGAAGCTAGCCTATGGTATGATTGTTGTAATGGTTGTTCGTCCTACGGACTAAAACCCTCCGGTTTATATAGACACAGGAGAGGGCTAGGGTTACACAGAGTCGGTTACAATGGTAGGGGATCTACATATCTGTATTGCCAAGCTTGCCTTCCACGCCAAGGAAAGTCCCATCCGGATACGGGACGAAGTCTTCAATCTTGTATCTTCATAGTCTTGGAGTCCGGCCGATGATGATAGTCCGGCTATCCGGACACCCCCTAGTCCAGGACTCCCTCAGCTTGTATGACCAATATTGTGATTGTCAAGCTTCAAAAGATTTCACTTTCTAAACCCAATGAGAAGCTACCACTAGCCATGATATGATTTCAACTTCATGACATTCAACTTATTCAACAATTTACTCATAGGATATAAGTGAAGCACAAGAGTAAATGACAAACTACTCCAAAAAGATATAAGTGAAGATCATGCGAGTAGTTAAGTAAATAGGTAGCTATTTGAGGACTCTCTCTTATTTAAAAGTTTCAGATCTAAGTATTTTATTAAAACAACAAGCAAAAACAAAATAAAATGACATTCCAAGAATAGCACACATCATGTGAACAAGCAAAAACTTAGGTTCAACTGATACTAACCAATAATTGTTGAAGAAGAAAGATGGGATGCCTACCGTGCATCCCCAAGCTTAGATGCTTGAGACATCTTGAAATATTATCTTGCGATGCCTTGGGAATCCCGAAGCTTGAGCTTTTGTGTCTCCTTAATTCCTTTTATATCACGGTTTCCCGATAATGTTGGAGACGAAGGAGGGGATGCCTTCCGGGGCATCCCCAAGCTTAGTTGCTTGGATTGTCCTTGAATATTAACTTGGGGTGCCTTGGTCATCCCCAAGCTTAGGGTCTTGTCACTCCTTATTCTCCTCATATCGATATCTCTCCCAAAACTAGAAAACTTCAATCACACAAAACTTAACGAAACTTTGTGAGATAGGTTAATATGATAAAGAGCAAACCATTTCACTTTGGTACTGTCAAAGACAAGATTCATAATTGTTTCCACACAATGCCTACTGTATCATATCATTTCCACAATTAATATCGAGCAATATAAGCCATAGAAACTAGAAAACAAGCAAACTGTGCATTGAAAACAGAATCTGTCAAAAACAGAACAGTCTGTAATGATATGGATAACTACCATACTTCTGCTACTCCAAAAATTATGAAAAAAACTAGGACCACGTGAGAAATTTATATATTAGATTTCTGCAAATGTAATCAACTCAAAAGCACTCTTCTGTAAAAAATGAGACTTATTTTCGAGAGCGCAAAAGTTTCTACTTTTCAGCAAGATCAAATCTACTATCACCCAACATGATCCCAAAGGCTTTACTTGGCACTTTATTTAAACAAAAGTTGTAAAACATGATCACTACAGTAGCATAATCATGTGAACACACAAGAAAGTAGGTAAACGTGTTGGATTGTCTCCCAACAAGTGCTTTTCTTTAATGCCTTTTAAGCTAAGCATTATGATTTCAATGATGCTCGCATGAAAGATAAGAATTGAAACATAAAGAGAGCATCATGAAGCATATGACTAGCACATTTAGGTCTAACCCACTTCCTATGCATAGGGATTTTGTGAGCAAACAACTTATGGGATAAAGAATCAACTAGCATAGGAAGGCAAAACATGTGTAACTTCAAAACAATCAACACATAGAGAAGAAACTTGATATTATTGAGATATGTAAGAGCATAAGTTCCTCTCTGATAATAATTTTCAGAGGCATCATGAATGGATTCAACAATATAACTATCACATACAACACTCTTTTCATGATGCACAAGCATAGATTTTTTTACTCTTTATGGCATACATGTCATCATAATAATCATCATAGATATCAACTTTATTACCATAGTCAATTGAAACCTCTTCCAAATAGTGGATGTATCACTAAATAAAGTCATGACCTCTCTAAATCCACTTTCATCAATATTGTAATAAGATTCAACACCCTCCAAAATAGTGGGATCACTACTACCTAGAGTTGACACTCTTCCAAACCCACTTTCATCAATGTAATCATCATAAATAGGAGGCATGCTATCATCATAATAAATTTTCTTATCGAAAGTAGAAGGAATAAAAGGATCATGTTCATTATGCAAAGCATCCCCAAGCTTAGGACAAGCATTATTTCTAGCAAATAAATCTTCAAACATATCATACTCATTAAACATAGCATCCCCAATCTTGTGGTTTTGCATATCATCACAATCATTCTTATCAATAGCACAAATGGCACCAATAGTATAGCAAACATTATTATCATATTCTTCCAAGCAAATGCTAAAAAGATTTTCAAGATCCTAATGGATATCGTTGTATTCACAATCATAATCATTACAACAAGTAGTAGGTATCACAAAATCATAGTCAATATCATCATCTTCCATCAATATATTTGATTCACTTTCGTGAGGCACAATGGTGATAGGAGCAATGTTATTAGGGAGAGATACCTTTTTACCTCTCTTCTTTCTTCTTTTCTTCTTCTTCACCACATCATGTGTGCGTTTAATTAAATTTTTCAAGCTTCTTGTTGAAGAGATTGATTGGATAGAAAGCTCCCCCTCGCTACCTGATTCATCATAATAATCACTAGGAGGGTATATTGGGAAATATTTTCCCTTTCATTAGTACTCTCTTCATATTCTATTTGTTTTCTTGACTTTAGGTAGTTGGCAATATAAGGATTCTCAATGCAATTTTCCACACAAATCATATAATTTTCTTCTAGATCAAAATCAAGAAACCTCTCGGGATTTGGAAAACCCTTAGTTATACATTTCATTTCTTCATACCCCAAAAGAAGACTAAGCTCTTTATGATACTCAAGGGTAATCAAGTCATCACAATTTTTGGACATGATTTGATCATGAAATAATTTCCATTGGAGATTTAAATGACCACGTTCATTGCAAAGTTCACAAGGATGGCGAAAAAATTACATCTTTCAGCACAATCATCTAGCCTCTGTTGCTTTTTTGTTTATAAATATTTATGCTTCTTACAAAATCTATCTTCCCTTTTTGGTGTGCAAAGGCACTCCCAATTCACTCCACAAAAAGTGACATGCTTATAAGAAACATTTTTATCATGACTTGTGCAATCATCATTAGCATTCTGGATATTCAAAGAATTCATACTAACAACATTGCAATCATGCTCATCATTCAAATACTTTGTGCCAAGCATTTTATTGACTTCTTATTCTAACAATTGAGCACAACTTTTCGATCCATCATTTTCAAGAAAGATATTATAAAGATGATCAATAATATCATGCAACCTAAATTCCATTTTTATGTAGTTTTTCTTAATAAACCAAACTAGTGATAAAACAAGAAGCTAAAAGATTCCATTGCAAGAAATAAAGATATACCTTCAAGCTCTCACCTCCCCGGCAACGGCGCCAAAAAAGAGCTTGATGTCTACTACACATCTTTATTCTTGTAGACTCGTGTTGGGCCTCCAAGCGCAGAGTTTCGTAGGATAGTAGCAATTTTCTCTCAAGTAGATGACCTAGGGTTTATCAATCCATGGGAGGTGTAGGATGAAGATGGTCTCTCTCAAACAACCCTGCAACCAAATACAAGAAATCTATTGTGTCCCCAATGCACCCAATACAATGGAAAATTGTATAGGTGCACTAGTTCGGCGAAGAGATGGTGATAAAAGTGTAATTTTGATGGTAGAAATATATTTTTATAATCTGAATAAATAAAAACAACAAGGTAGCAAATAGTAAACGGGAACAAAACAGTATTGAAATGCTTGAAAACAAGGCCTAGGGTCCGTACTTTCACTAGTGCAACCTCTCAACAATGCTAACATAGTTGGATCATATGATTATCCCTCAGTGTGATAAAGAATCACTCCCGAGTTCCAATTATCGGAGAACAAAAGATAGGAATTGCTTGTAGGGCACGAAACTACCTCAAAACTATTCTTTCTGTTCGATCTATTCAAGAGTTCGTACTAAAATAACACAAAGCTATTTTTTCTGTTCGATCTATCCTAGAGTTCGTACTAGAATAACACCAAAGCAAATTCACATTCATAATACTCAATCCACACAAAGAACTATAAAGAGACCCCAAAGTTTCCGTCGGAGAAAAACATGCATCAACCCCTATGCATAGATTACCCCAATATCACCGCAGGAATCCGCGAGTTGAATGCCATAACACATATCAAGTGAATCAATAGGATACCTCATTGTCACCTCAAGTATTCATATTGCAAGACATATATCATGTGTTCTCATCTCTGAATATTCAATCCGGCAACACAAAACTTTGAAGGGTAAAGATTCAATTCATCATAACAAGAGTATAGAGGGGAGAAACATCATATGATCCGACTATATTAACAAAGCCCTGATATAGATCACGAGAGAGAGAGAGAGATCAAACACATAGCTACTGGTACAAACACTCAGCCCCGAGGGTGGACTACTCACTCCTCATCATGGTGGCCGTCGGGATGATGAATATGGCCACCGAAGATGATTCCCCACTCCGGAAGGGTGCCTGAATGGGTCTAGATTGGTTTTCGGTGGCTACAGAGGCCTGCGGCAATGGAACTTCTGATCTAGGTCTACCCCGAAGGGTTTCAGAATATCTGGGAATTAGTAGTGCAAAGAGGGGGTGCGGGAGGCCACCGAGGTAGGCACAACCCACCTGGGCGTGCCAGGGGGCCTTGGTGCGCCCTGGTGGGTTGTGCCCTCCTCGGGGCACCCCCCCAGGTGCAGCTCAGGCCCATTGGGTTCCTTCTGGTCCAAGAAATTTTTTCGTAAAGTTCTGTTGCGTTTGGACTCCGTTTGATATTGATTTCCTGCGATGTAAAAAACAAGCCAAAAATAGCAACTGCCACTTGACACTGGGTCAATAGGTTAGTCCCAAAAAAGATATAAAGTTGCTATAAAATGATTGTAAAACACCACGAATGATAAAATAATAGCATGAATACTTTATAAATTATAGATAAGTTGGAGACGTATCTAGTACGTTGCAGAGACTAATCGGCGTATAATGAAAAATTCTTTTTGGTTCATCCTCTTTAGGGATCAAGATAATGACTGTATCATTCCATCCTTCTGGGATTATTTTGTTATTTATTGCACATAAGACTTCAACGGTTAATACATCCCCCAATATGTGCCAACATTTCTTAAAGAAAATGGCGTGGAGACCATCCGTACCTAGAGCTTTTAGATCACCAATAGAGAATAGATCTCTCTTGACTTCCTCCGCCATATAAGGTCTCAGAAACTATTCATCTCCACTATCACACGCGACACGACTTTCCCTAACAGTCCTGGGTCTGGCTCGTCAATTTCCAACGTAAAAAGCCCAACAAAATAATCTGAAATATGCGGGTTCAGGTAGGACAGTACCTTCCTGCCAAGCGCCCTCTTCATTCATCAACCTCTTTATACGATTTCTCTTCTTCCTGGCCGAGGCGTATTGTTTAAAATATTGAGTATTTTTTGTCACCGAATTTCAGCCAGTCCAAGCCGCATCTCTAACCCCAGTGTATCTCCTCTAACTGAAGTATTTTTTCAATTTCCTCTGTCAGCTCTCTCAACCAGGTAACATTCTCCGCGGACAGCACACCCCGAGCAACCTGTTCTAGTTCCTTTCTGTACTTTCTTCAAGTTCTTTGAGATTTTCTTCAGTAAAGTTCTATCCCATCTATGGATATGCTCATGCACATGCGATAGCCAAGCTGCAAGGTCACCTCCTAGCACATCAGAGTCCGAAGAAACCCATGCTTCCTGCACCACATCCCAAAATTTTGCCTCTCGTAACCATCGAGCTATTGGAAATATGCCCTAGAGGCAATAATAAAATGGTTATTATTATATTTCCTTGTGCATGATAATTGTCTATTGTTCATGCTATAATTGTATTAACCGGAAACCATAATACATGTGTGAATACATAGACTACAACATGTCCCTAGTGAGCCTCTAGTTGACTAGCTCGTTGATCAATAGATGGTTGTGGTTTCATGGCCATGGACATTGGATGTCGTTGATAACGGGATCACATCATTAGGAGAATGATGTGATGGACAAGACCCAATCCTAAGCATAGCACAAGATCGTGTAGTCCGTTTGCTAGAGCTTTTCTAATCTCAAGTATCATTTCCTTAGACCATGAGGTTGTGCAACTCCCGGATACCGTACGAATGATTTGGGTGTATCAAATGTCACATCGTAACTGGGAGACTATAAAGGTGCACTAAGGTATCTCCAAAAGAGTCTGTTGGGTTGGCACGAATGGAGACTGGGATTTGTCACTCCGTATGACGAAGAGGTATCTCTGGGCCCACTCGGTAATGCATCATCATAATGAGCTCAATGTGACTATGGAGTTTGCCACGGGATCATGTGTTATGGATCGAGTAAAGAGACTTGCTGGTAACGAGATTGAACGAGGTATGGGGATACCGACGATCGAATCTCGGGCAAGTAACATACCGATGGACAAAGGGAATTGTATACGGGATTGATTGAATCCCCGACATCGTGGTTCTCCCAATGAGATCATCGTGGAACATGTGGGAGCCAATATGGGTATCCAAATGCCGCTATTGGTTATTGGCCGGAGAGATGTCTCGGTCATGTCTGCATGGTTCCCGAACCCGTAGGGTCTACACACTTAAGGTTCGGTGACACTAGAGTTGTAATGGGAATTGTATGTGGTTACCGAAAGTTTTTCGGAGTCTTGGATGAGATCCCGGATGTCACGAGGAGTTCCGGAATGGTCCGGAGGTAAATATTTATATATGGGAAGTCCTATTTTGGCCACCGGAAAATGTTCGGGATTTTTCGGTATTGTACCGGGAAGGTTCTAGAAGGTTCCGGAGTGGGGCCCACCTGCATGGGGGACCCACATGAACGTGGGTAGTGGGGCCAAGGCCCCACACCCCTGGTCAAGGCGCACCAAGACCTCCCATTAGAAGGAACAAGGTCATATCCCGAAGGGATAAGATCAAGATCCCTAAAAAGGGGGGATAACAATCGGTGGGGAAGGGAAAGGATGAGATTTCTTTCCCCCCACCCTTGCCAACGCCCAATGGACTTGGAGGGAAAAAACCAGCCCCCTCCACCCCAATATATAGTGGGGAGGTGCATGGGAGCTAACCCCTTCCCCTGGCGCAGCCCTCTCCCTCCTAGACCTCCTCCTCCTCCGTAGTGCTTAGCGAAGCTCTCCCAGAAAACCACGAGCTCCAACACCACGCCATCGTGCTGCTGGAGTTCTCCCTCAACTTCTCCTCTCCCCTTGCTGGATCTAGATGAAGGAGACGTCCCCGGGCTATACATGTATTGAACGCAGAGGCGCCGTCCGTTCGGCGCTTGGATTGGGTCTTCCGTGATTTGAATCGCCGCGAGTACGACTCCATCAACCGCATTCTTGTAACGCTTCTGCTTAGCAATCTTCAAGGGTATGAAGATGCACTCCCTCTCTCTTGTTGCTAGCATCTCCTAGATTGATCTTGGTGACACGTTGGAAAACTGTTAAATTATTACTACATTCCCGAACAGTGGTATCAGAGCTAGGTGTATGCGTAGATTCTATGCATTAGTAGAACACAAGTAGTTGTGGGTGATGATTTGTTCAATTTGCTTACCGTTACTAGTCCTATCTTGATTCAGCGGCATTGTGGGATGAAGCATCCCGGACCGACCTTACACGTACGCTTACGTGAGACAGGTTCCACCGACCGACACGCACTTGTTGCATAAGGTGGCTAGCGGGTGACTGCCTTAATCGGATCAGATTCGATGAAGAGGGTCCTTATGAAGGGTAAATAGCAGTTGGTGTATCACCGTTGTGGCTTTTTCGTAGGTAAGAAATGTTCTTGCTAGAAACCCTTAGCAGCAACATAAAACATGCAACAACAATTAGAGGATGTCTAACTTGTTTTTGCAGGGTATGCTATGTGATGTGATTTGGCCAAGAGGATGTGATGTATGAGATTGATCATGTTCTTGTAATAGGAATCACGACTTGCATGTCGATGAGTATGACAATCGGCAGGAGCCATAAGAGTTGTCTTAATTTATTATATGACCTGCGTGTCAATGAAAACGGCATGTAATTACTTTACTTTATTGCTAACCGTTAGCCATAGTAGTAGAAGTTATAGTTGGCGAGACAACTTCATGAAGACATAATGATGGAGATCATGATGATGGAGATCATGGTGTAATGCCGGTGACGATGGTGATCATGTCGCGCCTCGAAGATGGAGATCAAAGACGCAAGATGATATTGGCCATATCATGTCACTTATGATTTGCATGTGATGTTTGTCATGTTTACATCTTATTTGCTTAGAACAACGGTAGCATATATAAGATGATCCCTCACTAAAATTTCAAGAAATCTGTTCCCCTTAACTGTGCACCGTTGCAAAGGTTCGTTATTTCGAAGCACCATGTGATGATCGAGTATGATAGATTCTAACATTCGCATACAACGGGTGTAAGCCAGATTTACGCATGCGAAACACTTAGGTTGACTTGACGAGCCTAGCATGTACAGACATGGCCTCGGAACACGACAGACCGAAAGGTCGAACATGAGTCATATAGTAGATGCGATCAACATGGAGATGTTCATGGTTGATGACTAGTCCGTCTCACGTGATAATCGGACACGGCCTAGTCGATTCGGATCATGTATCACTTAGATGACTAGAGGGATGTCTATCTGAGTGGGAGTTCATTAAATAATTTGATTAGATGAACTTAACTATCATGAACTTAGTCTAAAATTGTCTTTACAATCTATCTTGTAGATCAAATGGCCCATGTTAATGTTGCCCTCAACTTCAATGCGTTCCTAGAGAAAACCAAGCTGAAAGATGATGGAAGCAACTATACGGACTGGGTCCGTAACTTGAGGATCATCCTCATAGCTGCCAAGAAAGCATATGTCCTTGAAGCACCGCTAGGTGACGCACCCATTTTCCCAGCAACTCAAGACGTTATGAACGCTTGGCAGTCGCATAGTGATGATTACTCCCTCGTTCAGTGCGGCATGCTTTACAGCTTAGAATCGGGGCTCCAAAAGCGTTTTGGGCAACACGGAGCATATGAGATGTTCCAAGAGCTGAAAATGGTTTTCCAAGCTCATGCCTGGGTCGAGATATATGAAGTCTCTGACAAGTTCTACAATTGTAAGATGGAGGAAAATAGTTCTATCAACGAGCATATACTCAAAATGTCTGGGTTGCACAACCACTTGTCACAGCTGGGAGTTAATCTTCTAGATGACTCAGTCATTGACAGAATCCTCCAGTCGCTTCCACCTAGCTACAAGAGCTTTGTGATGAACTACAATATGCAAGGGATGGAGAAGTCCATTCCTGAGTTATATTCAATGCTGAAATCAGCAGAGGTGGAAATCAAAAAGGAACATCAAGTGTTGATGGTGAATAAGACCACTAGTTTCAAGAAAGGCAAAGGTAAGAGGAACTTCAAGAAGGACGGCAAGGGAGTTGCCGCACCTGGTAAGTGAGTTGCCAAGAAGAAGAAGCCAAAGAATGGACCCAAGCCTGAGACTGAGTTCTTTTATTACAAGGGAAATGGTCACTGGAAGCGGAACTGCCCCAAGTACTTAGCTGATAAGAAGGCCGGCGACACCAAAGGTATATATGATATACATGTTATTGATGTGTGCCATACCGGCGCTTGTGGTAGCTCCTGGGTATTTGATACCGGTGCGATTGCTCACATTTGTAACTCAAAACAGGAGTTGTGGAATAAGCGAAGACTGGCGAAGGACGAGGTGACGATGCGCATCGGGAATGGTTCCCAGCTCGATGTGATCGCCGTCGGCACGCTACCTCTACATCTACCTTTGGGATTACTTCTAAACCTCAATAATTTTTATTTAGTGCCAGCTTTGAGCATGAACATAGTATCTGGATCTCGTTTAATGCGAGATGGCTACTCATTTCAATCCGAGAATAATGGTTGTTCTATTTATATGAGAGATATGTTTTATGGTCATGCCCCACTGGTCAGTGGTTTATTTTTATTGAATCTCAAACGTGATGTTACACATATTCATAGTGTGAATGCCAAAAGATGTAAGGTTGATAATGATAGTCCCACATACTTGTGGCACTGCCGCCTTGGTCACATTGTTGTCAAACGCATGAAGAAACTCCATGCAGATGGACTTTTGCAGTCTCTTGATTATGAATCATTTGACACGTGTGAACCATGCCTCATGGGCAAAATGACCAAGACTCCGTTCTCTGGAACAATGGAGCAAACAACCAACCTATTGGAAATAATACATACTGATGTATGCGGTCCAATGAGCGTTGAGGCTCGCGGTGGCTATCATTATGTTCTCACCCTCACACGACTCATAAATTGTGGGGGATAGGCCCTCCTGGGACACAGGCTAGGGCCGTGTGCGATCAGGCAAGGCATCGAAACCCAATCATTTCTGTAGGTATGTACATCCCACACGGTAATCCGAGAAAACCATTTCCATAGGTATGTACATCCTACACGGTGAATCCCAGAAAAACATTTCCGTTCGTATGTATATCACACACAGTCAATCCAAGGAATACGTTTCCGTTCTTATGTACATCCCACGCAGTCAATCCAGGGAAAACGTTTCCGTTCGTATGTACATCCCACACAGTTTTATGTGTACGCTTGTGTGTGAAAGGTGTAACTATCACACACGCTCTACCTTGGTTAACTGTTTGCTTTCATTAACTACATCACACACGATTTGATGCAGAAGACTGTGTGGCATTGGGCCATCCATCACAAGCGCTTTTACTACCAGAACCATTTGCAAAGTTCCATGACCGTCTGTTCTCTTTTTTTGCCTGTAATTTATTATTCGAATTGGAAATTTTGAAACATGAAACGTGCAATTCAAGTTCTCAGCACAATGGTTCAACAACGAATCCATAAATAAAATTACCAGTACAATATGTTCAGTAATTACAGGATTAGGCAGTAATTAACTATGATGAACCACAATATTTAAAGGCGGTAAAGGTGAAGAGACAAGTGTAATTATTTTGACTGCCGGCGGTGTTGAAGAAGCGGAATGCCCATAATGTGCCTTCCTGCATGCCATAGGCACAAACCACTTTTGTCCAACCCCTTGTGACGATCGCTCAGCCATCCTTCATAGCCTTCAGGAAGACTTCTAGAGCATTATCATGGTAGCATGAATTATATACTTTAACCTTAGTTGCCTCCACTCCGGTCATGTAGTTTGCAAGGTAATCATCAGTAAATAGCTTCGAAACCATCGAAAAGAAAAATATCGAATCTTGAGGTCTAATAGAGTAACTTGTTGTGGGAAGGGGGAAAAGGAAACACATTACTTGCCATCCTAAAGTTCACTGTTGTCTTCGACAAAGTGTAAATAAAGAGCTTAATTCCAGTCACCCATTTCTTTCGCCTAACAATCTTTCTTAGTTTCCTCACTTGACGCTTGTTCATGAATATCTCATTGCCCCATACACAAAAGGGATCGAAGTGTGGATCAGTACCGCTCATATATGTACCTACAAGCAACCAGTAAATGTTAGAAGCTAAACTGAGATTGCACAAATGATGTAAAATACAACTACCTATGTTCCTAAGTACAAGTTTTTTTTTGAGATTTCAATATGAACTACATACGGGTGTATATAGAATTATAGATATAGTTTAGATTAGAATATAGATTCACTCATTTTGCTCCTTATGTAGTCTATATTGAAATCTCTAAAAATGCTTATATTTAGGAATAGATGGTGTATAAGACATGGGACGTAGCTAACCTCGATGGCGAACAACAGCATTGACCATTGTAGCCCTGTGTAAGTACATGAAAAGCCAATGTTAACTACAACATGGTTAACATCCACCAAAGATAGCAAATGGTAATAAAACGGCAGCATCTGTAGTGATATCTTCATTTCGAAAGAGTAGCACGGTAGCGAAGGGACGGATTAAAAAATGGATACAACTGTTAATTGCAACAGGTTTAACAACATCCTAATTCATGTTTTGTAAGTTTGTAGCCATTGAAATACAACTCTTTAAAAATGGATATAACTATTAATTGCAACAGGCTTAATGGCCATTGAAATCGGTACTGATAAAAATGCAATTGGCAGAGTTAAACATCACAGGGCAGGTGCTGCCAGAGCAGATAATGGCCCAGTTGTGTATAAAAAGGTAGGGAAAATGGCTAAAACATGCTAGGAATGTTTACTACAACATGCTTAATACATCGACCGTACAAAACATAGCCATTAATTGCAACTGGTATTGGTAAGATTGAACTGGTGAGTGCATACTTGGTAAGTCCTGAGAGGTAGTTGATGGGGAACTTCATCTTGGCCAGAGCCCGCCCAAAGTCAGCGGCGGCGGAGGCGAGCTGTTCCTTCGAGTCGAAGTAAATGATGTGAAATACTGTAAGACATGGGATGCAGCTAACCTCGACAGGAAACAACAACATCAGCCATTATGACCCCGTGTAAGTACATGGACAAGCATGTTACGTACAACAGGGTTAGATCCACCAAAAATAGCAAATGGGCAGCATCTCCAGTATATCTTCATTGCGGAGAGTAGCATGGTAGCAAATGGATAGATTAAAAAAAGTACAACTGTTAATTGCAACAGGCTTAACAACATCAGAAGTCATGTTTTGTAAGTTTGTAGCCATTGAAATACAACTATTCAAAAATGAATTCAACTATTAATTGCAACATGCTTAATAGACATTGAAACCGGTACTGATAAAAATGCAATTGGCATAGTTAAACATCACAAGGCAGGTGCTACCAGAGCAGAGAATGGTCGAGATGTCTATAAAAGGGTAGGGAAAGTAGCAAAAACATGTTAGGCATGTTTACTAGAACATGCTTAATACATCGACCATACAGAACATAGCCATTAATTGCAATTGGTATTGGTAAGATTGAACTAGTGAGTACATACTTGGTAAGTCCTGAGAGGTAGTTGCTGGGGCACTTCATCTTGGCCAGAGCCCGCCCAATGTCAGCGATGGCGGAGGTGAGATGTTCCTCCGGGTCGAAGCGTGGATCAGTGCCACTGACATGTGTACATACAGGCAACTAGTAAATGGTAGGAGTTAAACTGGAGTTGCACAAATTATGTGAAATACTGTAAGACATGGGATGCAGCTAACCTTGATGGCAAATAACAGCATCGGCCATTATGACCCTGCGTAAGTACATGGACAGGCATGTTAAGTACAACAGGGTTAGCATCCACTAAAAATAGCAAATGGGCAGCATCTCTAGGGATATCATGAGTCATGTATTGTAAGTTTGTTGTTGGTATTGGTGAAGTTGAGCTGGACACGGTAATATTTGAACATCACACAGTGTGCAGTACTGGAATAAACAAGGCACGAACATGCTTAATACATCAATCGTACAAATCATAGCCGTTGCAAGTGGTATTGGTAAGATTTAGTTGATCAGATCATACCTGTTAAGTCCTGGGGATTAGTCACTAGGGGACTTCAACTGGGCAAGAGCCTGCACCATGTAGGCGGCGGAGGGTAGGTGTTCCTCCGGGTCAACACGCACAGCGGCCATCGCGCCATGGACTTCCATCAGCTCCTGGCGGGGGATTTGCAGGCATGAGGATGTTTCGTAGGCGCCATTTAAGAAATCATGCCGGGGCCATGATAGAGATCGGTGGGTTACCTGACTGGATCCGAGCAGAACGTAGATGTGGTTGAAGTTGTGGTTGCGGCGGCCGCGGTTTGAGATGCCATTAGGGGGAGGGGCGAGGGGGGATAGGGATGTGGTTGGGGAATAAATTCTGAAATCGCGCGCCTAATGAAAATTTCGCTGTGAAACTTGAAACTTGGGCGGGGGAAACACACAACACAGACGAAGCGCGTAAAATACTCTTGTGCAAGAGAAAAGAAAGTTGGCAGATCCCGTCTCCAAAAAAATTTACACGTGTACTTGATTTTTTCGGTCCATGGTACGCCTGGTTTATTAGGAAACATCGCACAGGTAACTGACTTATGGGTCATTAACGCAGAAAAATGCAGATGGGTACGACATAGAAACCGTGTGTTTTGTGATCTTCTTATGATTAACGCAAAAAAACGCACACGGGCACACATGCTAATCAATGCTCAAAGCCCTCAAAGGATGCTCTTACCGACATTGTACGTTAATACCACAAACTTAAAGTACTACTGGCAATTTGCTCTAATACTACAAACTTAAACTACTTCTCAAATGCTGCCATCGAGGCATGCTAGCCAGACGTCGGCGTTCTCCATCCCGGCCTTGTAGGTGGCAGCCCACCGTCCTTCAATCTCTGCCAAGCTCTCCTCACCACGGCGTGCGGCCTCTTTTTTCTTGCGGCGGTGGGACTCTCTTTTCTTAACTACTTTCTGCCTTTTCCGCTCCTTCTGTGCACCTTTGGCCGCCTCTAGATCCACCACCCATTCGGCCATGGCAGCCTCAAAGTCTGCCCATGTAACTGTCTGGCCGCCGGCGGTGATGAACTCGGCGTGGTGAGATGACATCGCTTCCTTACCATGTGTGCGGCCGCGGGCGGCGAGGAATGCGGCGCGGCGGGATGCCATTGCTTCCTTACCAGTTACTATGCGCCGCGGTGCCATGGACGACGCCTGGAGAGAGCTCTGGGACGGAGGGGCTGGGAAGCCGTACAGTGCGGTGGTATTCAAGAGCTCAACAACAAACGACAATAGAAATTTGGCTTCCCTTACAATTTTGCTCATTCATTGTCACACACGGTAAATCATATCCGTCGCTTCCGGAAACAGTGTGCGCTGAGCCTAATGTGTGTTGCATTATGATTGGCCGGAACCCCAGCCACATGGATCACACATGTGCATCGTAGAATGAGCCACGATTGAACGGCAATCCAAGTCCCTCAAATCACACACGTGCACCTGTAGCTGGATTGGATTTATATGCGCTAAATGCCTAGAAAATGCTCATAGTCCCCTAAATATGGTAAATGAGCCCGGAAAAATGCCTGATTTGAACACGGTGATTTGCAGGGTGTATGTTCGTCGTAGAAAAAAACTCCAGGGCAAAGAACGAAGAAAATTTGGATTCCCCTTCAATCTTGGGGATTTCCCTCTCGAAAGTGTGGAACTTCCTCGGTGATGGTTCGATTTATGAAGGCCGTGCATGACAACATAAGCCAAACCTTCTCAAAGTTTTACCAGGGCATGGTGAGGTCATACCATGGCACCATGCCAGGCGTCATGTTTTTTAAGCATTTATTTCATTTATTATATAGTTGAAAACCCAACAAACAAACATTTATGGTTGACTATTGCCACACATTTCATCGAAATATTTGTCCATTCCTTGTAAAAGGCATGAGAATTTACTAAATGGCACAAGCATGGTTTTCCAGGCCGTTCTTGTGGACCCTTTCATGCACCGATTGTTTGGACTTGAATTATGCGCATTAATGCCTAGGAAATGCACATAATCCCCTAAATATGGCAAATGAACCCGGAAAAGTGCCAAATTTGAACACGGTGATTTGCAGTTGTATGTTCATCGTAGAAAAAAACTCGTGGACAAAGGACAAAGGAAATTTTACCCCCCCTTCAATCTTGGTGATTTCCCCCTCGAAGCCATGAAACTTCCTTGGTGACGGTTCGATTTTATGAAAGGCGTGCATCACGACATAAGGAAAACATTCTCCAGTTTTTACCTGGGCATGGTGAGGCCATACCATGGCACCACGCCAGGCGTCATGTTTTCCAACCATGTGTTTCATTTTTTGTATAGTTGTTAACCCAGTAAACGACGCGTTTATGGTTGACTATTGTCACACATTTCCTTGAAATATCTGCCCATTCCTTGTAAAAGGCATGAGAATGTACTAAATAACATGAGCATAGTTTTCCAGACTGTTCTTGTGCACCTTTTCATGCACTAATTGTTTGAATTTGAATTATGGCCATTAATGCCTTGAAAATGCATATAATCCCCTAAATATGGTAAATGAGCTCGGGAAAATGTCAAATTTTAACATGTTGCATTTGAGGCGGTATGTTGATCGTTGGAAAAAAACTGAATGACAAACTATGAAGGAAATTTGGATTCCCCTGCAATCTTGGGGATTTCCCTCTCGTAAGCATGGACCTTCCTCGGTGATAGTTAGATTTATGAAGGGCGTGCATGAGGACATAAGCCAAACCTTCTCAAATTTTTACCAGGGCATGGTGAGGTCATACCATGGCACCATGCCAGGCGTCATGTTTTTAAGCATTTATTTCATTTTTTCTATAGTTGAAAACCCAACAAACAAACATTTGTGGTTGACTATTGCCACACATTTCATCGAAATATATGTCCATTCCTTGTAAAAGGCATGAGAATTTACTAAATGGCACGAGCATGGTTTTCTAGGCCGTTCTTGTGGACCCTTTTATGCATTGATTGTTTGAACTTGAATTATGTGCATTAATGCCTAGGAAATGCACATAATCCCCTAAATATGGCAAATGAACCGGAAAAGTGCCAAATTTGAACACGGTGATTTGCAGGTTATATGTTCATCATAGAAAAAAACTCGTGGACAAAGGACATAGGAAATTTGGATCCCCCTTCAATCTTGGTGATTTCCCCCTCGAAACCATGAAACTCCCTTGGTGATGGTTCGTTTTATGAAAGGCGTGCATGACGACATTTTTACCAGGGCACGGTGAGGTCATACCAAGGCACCACACCAGGCGTCATGTTTTCCAAGCATGTATTTCATTTTTGTATAGTTGTTAACCCAGTAAATGACGCATTTATGGTTGACTATTGCCACACATTTTCTTGAAATATCTGCCCATTCCTTGTAAAAGGCATGAGAATGTACTACATAGCACAAGCATGGTTTTCCAGACCGTTCTTGTGCACCTTTTCATGCACTGATTGTTCGAATTTGAATTATGTGCATAATTAATGCCTAGAAAATGCACATAATCCCCTATATATGGTAAATGAGTTCGGAAAAATTTCAAATTTCAAAACGTTGCATTTGAGGCGGTATGTTGATCGTTGGAAAAAAACTGACTGACAAACTAGGACGGAAATTTGGATTCCCCTTCAATCTTGGTGATTTCCCTCTCGAAAGCATTGAACTTCCTCGGTGATGGTTCAATTTATGAAGGGCGTGCATGACGACATAAATCAAACCTTCTCAGCTTTTAACCAGGGCATGGTGAGGCCATACCATGGCACCATGCCAGTCGTCATGTTTTTCAAGCACATATATCATTGTTCTACAGTTGATAACCCAATAAATGACGCGTTTGTGGTTGACTATTGCCATGCATTCCATTGAAATCTCTGCCCATTCCTTGTAAAAGGCCGGGGAAATTATGAAATACCACGAGTATGGTTTTCCAGACCGTTCTTGTGCACCCTTTCATGCATAGATTGTTTGAATTTGAATTATGTGCATTAATGCCTACAAAATGCACATAATTCCCAAAATATTGTAAATGAACCTGGAAAAGTGTCAAATTTGAACACGGTGATTAGCAGGGTTTATGTTCATCATAGAAAAAAATCATGGATGAAGGACAAAGGAAATTTGGATTCCCATTCATTCTCGGTGATTTACTATCGCACATGATTCATCTCCGTCGCCTCTGCGAACCATGTGTGTTCACTCACACATGCAAAAGGAAAAAAGAAAACCCTCGCCCACTTCGTCCCCACTCACTCATCGCAGACTCCTCCGCAACTCTGCACCCTAAGCTCGACGGTTGTTGGCGGCGGGCGTAGGTCGCGCTCCAAACGGCATCGGATTTTGCCCCTACCGCTTTCCGCCGCCTACCTGCATCGACATTCTAGACTCTGGTCAACTGGGGTTTTCTGCGGGATTGGGCCAGGGATTTTTCTCATGGAGAAGGTAATCAACTTAATTAGCAAAATATTCACTCATCTCTTATCGAAGTCCATCCGTCGCTGTTAATCAACTGGCAGAAATCACCGTGGAATCATTTTTGTTCTAGCTGATTCATGGGTGTTCATTCATGTGTCCACAGTGCAAGCACAAATCGGGCAACTGTGGTCATGGCCAGTTGGAAACGAGGTTCTATCTCACATTTTGGATGACTTCAGGGAGCGCTCGGTATGTTCAATCTCAACCTACCACGGTCGGCATGGCCTAAATTTGTGAACGTATACCGTTCGTTGCTACATTATCTATATATTTGCATCAAATCTTTGTTACATTATCTATTTTCAATTCTATATTTTTGTACTTTGCTTTCATGTATATATGGATCTGTTCTATCAGTTACTCCCATATTTGCATCTTGCTCTATTATTTCAATATATCTAAATTACGATCTTAATTTTCATTTCAAGCAGTACATGCCTTGCTTTGCAAGAACTGGAGTAGAAGGAAATCTTGGGCTTTACTTTGCTGATGACTCCCAGGATGTCATATTGACAACGCAACATGGATTTACAATGACGTTTAGCGTAAAACCTGATAAAGATGGTCACTCATATTTTAATGCGGACCTTTGGAGAAAAATGTCTAAGTGTTATGAACTGAAAGCTGGCAATAAAATTCTAGTGCGTGCACCACAGCCTGGTCTAACTAACATGGATGTTTACTTTCCCAACGTCATTAGCCGATCAAAGTCCAATCGTGGTTAGTGTCCTTTCAACTTTCTCCATGTTGTCATATTACTATATAAGCAACCAATTGATCACTATTTGAGCAACCAATTGTGATATCATATTCTGACTCCGTTCCTAGGCAGTAACAAATTCTATTTACCAATTTATGCGCACTATATATTCTTCTGCCATGTTCTGAATAAATAATACATTTCCACCTTTTAAGCAGGATATGTTGGATGCATAGTGAACGATCTGTATGTTACTAAGCGTACCAAATTTCACTGGAAGGACTTGAAGCATGTCATAAACTTTGTTGATAATCCGACAGAGCTAGCATAGCGTATGAATGCTGGATTTTGGATGGGATTAACTAGACCTATGGTGCACACACTGAACAAGACCAATTGTGTGCACAAAACGTTGGTAAAAGGTCTTATTTTAATGTTGATGCTCATAAACTATATCTATCTTCAAAGATATGTTACAATTGTTTTTTGTTCTACATGTCAACAGAAATTGCCCCCTGTAGCAGTTCCTGGATCGATTTTCCGGCGTGGTCGAATTACACTTGTGCCTACTAATAACGCCAAAGTGATTGCAAGGTACTGCATTTCCCGCAAAAATGGAACCATTCAAATTAACAAGTTCTTGCTGTCGGTGTCAAAACCGGCGGATCTCGGGTACGGGGTCCCGAACTATGCGTCTAAGGTCGATGGTAACAGGAGACGGGGGACACGATGTTTACCCAGGTTCGGGACCTCTCTATGGAGGTAATACCCTACTTCCTGCTTAATTGATCTTGATGAATATGAGTATTACAAGAGTTGATCTACCATGAGATCTTAATGGCTAAAACCCTAAAAGTCTAGCTTATGAGATTATGATTGTCCCCTATGTACTAAACTATCCGGTTTATATAGACATCGGAGGGGGCTAGGGTTGTACAAAGTCAGTTACAGAGAAAGGAATCTACATATCCGAATCACCAAGCTTGCTTTCCATGCAAAGGAGAGTCCCATCCGGACATGGGTGGAAGACTTCTATCTTGTACCTTCATAGCCCAACAGTCCAGCCCATGTATATAGTTCGGCTGTCGGACGACCCCTTAATCTAGGACTCTCTCAGTAGCCCCCGAACCGGGCTTCAATGATGAGGTGTTTGGCGCGCAGATTGTCTTCGGCATTGCAAGGCGGGTTCCTTCTCTGATTTCTTCACAGTCCCTGGCGTAAAGAGCAGTATCCGGCTTTTCATTTAGTGTCGCGCTCATCGGCTTCTGCGCCTTCATAATTTCAGCTTCCACCGTGTCGAGCGAATACGAGAGGTCGAGGCAATTTTGCACATACCACCCTGACCATGTGAGAAAATTGTCTATTTACAGAGACGGGGATCTTCAGATCTAATCCACACCATCTCCCCCAAACGAGGAATCCTTGGAGCTCGCCCGCAAAAACCACCCCAACATGGCTGGCACTCCAAGCCCTTCCTCCCGCCCCCATGGCCCCAAAAAGGGCGATTGGGAAAAGTGCTCAGTATCCCATAACGAACTGGTGAAGTTGCAGACACAGGGATTTCTCCCCCCCACAAATTTAATCCGCGTTCGAGCCGGATTGGCTTCCTTCGACGGTGGGGAGCAAGCGGAGAATTTCCCAAACCCATCCAGGGGGGAACGAGTATGCTTTGTACCCTACTTGTTGAGAGGTGTCGGGTTTCTAATCCATCCATTCCTCCGAGGTCTACTGGAGTATTATGGCCTCCAACTGCACAATTTTACTCCTGCCTCCATCCTGCATATTGCGGGTTACGTTGCTCTTTGCGAGCTATTCCTAGATTGCGAGGCCCATTTTGAGTTATGGAAGAAGCTATTCTGCCTCGTCCCTCGTAATCAAGATGGGTCAATATTTCAAGTGGGCGGCACCGAAATATGGCGTATCGACGGGATCGGATATCTGTCCGGCACGCCGAAGAAGACATCCAAAGAATGGCCTTCCGAATCGTTCTATATTGAGGACGTCTCCCTTCCCGACCTAGTCCGAATAGGTCTTCCTGAATTTTCAAGTGCTCCATTGAAGAAACGCCTCAGCTGGCGTCCCCGGAGCCCCAGGGAGGGAGATAGCACGGAAGTCCATCAATTGATGATCAAGATAAAGATGCTCGCCCAGTCTGGATTGTCAATAGTCGAGGTTATGGCGATATCCATAATGTGGGGGGGTCCAGCCACTCCAATACCAAGGGCGCCCTATGTGGTATTTCAACGGAGAAGATGACGCCACCCGCTGCGGTCGAAAGGGTCCGGACACCCCCACCGCTTTGGCAAAAATACTGTCCGGATTGTACAAAGGGAAGAAAGAGGAGTTCATCCGCATTAAACCCAGAGATGGATTTTCCATGTACAACCCTCCCAGCTGGGTGAGTTTCCATCCCACTACTAAATTTACTCCCTGAGTTAGTTTCCATAGATATTAATCCGTCCATTTGACATAGGAATGGCGGAAGATCACTAAGGAGTTCCACAGTCCCGCACCACTGCCATAGGACCACAACCGGGCCCTTGACCCTGGATTCATAGAAGATCCAGATATATTCATGGAGCTCGGGGAAGGTGTGTTCTACTAGGCGTCTTATGACGGCATAGAAGTGGCCATCATCGCTGACTATCTCGGCCTTCTCCCTGCGTCGCATGTAAGTAATTAGGAGACTTATTCTTCGAAAGAATTTCCTCATTCTGCCTCACTCACCGCACTGTCTCGTGCTCAAAAGGGGAGGCGATCGGTGCGCCATGCTGCACCTGAGGTGACTCGCAAGAAAGCGGCGCCTACGCCGGGCAGGCCTTCAAAGAGGAAGGCAAATAGAAACATGGCCGAGCCTTCATCAAAGAGGTATGGTTTTAAATATGCTCCATGGCTGTCAGTTTGGAGTATGACTCTAATTATGTCTTATCAAGAAAAACCTTTGCCGCACTATGTCCGGGGATCCTGCCGGTCATGCCTCCACTAGTCAGATTCCGGACCCTGTCTCAAGGGTTGAGGCTAACGCGGAAGTGACACCGGATTGTCCTTCTGTGAAGGATTTGGATAAGGTATCCATCAAAAATTCGGAAGTGGAAAGTGCCATGAATCATCAGCGCCGGCGGGCCGCTCTTCGCGACCCTGGGTTTTCAGAAGAGGCTTTCAATGCCTTCAACTCGGGTGATGCGTACATCCGAGCTGCTTGAGATGGGCTTGCCAGAGCCACTGACCAATATTTGAAGGATATGCGGGTAAGTTCACACTTCCACAATTCTGATAATTATATACCAGTAGCCCCCGAGACTTGATGCAATTTGAAGCAACTGATTTGAGGATCATTGTATATCCAGGTGCTCACGGAGAAGAACAGCCTGTTGTCTCAGGAGCTGGAAAATTGTCGGACCCAGCTAGCCACTGCTACCACCGAACTGGAGAAAGCCAAGAAGGCAGCGTCTGGTAATGATACCCTCCCTCGAGAAAACACAATCATATGCCAGGATTATTAATACGGTGCATATCTTATGATAGAATCGTCAGATCATCCAGGAGAGGTAGGCAGAAGTTGCACAGGCGGGGGGTCCAGAAGCTCAAAGGCAACTGGCCATGGGCAAACGTATACTGACACGGTTCAGGGAGGAGAAGAACAAACTCCAAGATTCCCACACCAAGCTGGGTGAAGAGCTAAAAGGTGTGTGGGCCCAGCTGGCTGACTCCGTGAAGGAGGATAAGAAGCTACGAGGCGGCATTTTTAGTATGTGTTCAAACTTACTTTCACATAGTACGTCAAGGAAAGGAACTGACAGAGTTGTGTCTGTAGGTATGCTGACCGGCCGTCCCGAAGAGGAGATGTTCGGATCTTCTGCTACAAGAGCTATCACAAATGCATGAGAGAGCTCGGTAGGCCATGCAAAACATTTCCAAGGCCTTATGGCCATCCGACTCAACTCCAAGAAGTATGGAGGGGCCTGTAGAGCTATTCAAGGGAGCGCGGCGGCGCTTCCGATTATGGAAGATATCGGCCTGCCGGGAAGGTGCGCGAGAGGCCTGGGCCATGGCGAAAACTCGGTATACCAAGCTCGACCCGAATCACATGGCCCGGGTCGGACCTTTAGGGTCAAATGGAAAAGAAATTCTTGTTAGTTTGGTATATGACCAGGTACAAGTAGCCGCCATGTATTCCCAACAGGATTGTAGGCTAGATAGCTAGTTGGATGGCATAGAGGAAGAAGTTTTTCAGTCCAAGTGACTATGTACTTCAATTGACAAATTTGTCCCTAGCCGGATTGTAAAATGAGCCATGGCAGACCTTTTTGCTTCGACCTCTGGACCCGAAGGTGCGGAGTGTTTTCGAATACCCGCTCAGTAAGATATACCGGGGTACGCGTGGAAACCAGGCGTAGGTGTCATAGTTGCTTGAACAGACAAGTATCCGGCTAGCTATGTTATATTACATTTTTGATCGTAAGAAACATCTTCCAGAGAGAATAGTTCCGTTAAGGGTTCCTTTCCCTGGGTCAGTATGCGTTAATCGTGCATGTCAGAACTGTGTTTGAAAAAACCACAGCATACATAACATCTGGGGATTCATAATGTGACAAGTAAAAAACATCTTTAGTCTGATGACCGAGTATTCCCTTAAGAATGCTATCTTTTGTCTTCACCCAGTCTGAGGTACACATCTGGATTGTTGGGGAACGTAGTAATTTCAAAAAAATTCCTACACACATGAAAGATCATCGTGATGCATAGCAACGAGAGGGGAGAGTGTTGTCCACGTACCCTCGTAGACCGTAAGCGGACGCATTATGACAACGCGGTTGATGTAGTCGTACGTCTTCACGATCCGAGTACCGAACGTACGACACCTCTGAGTTCAGCACACGTTCAGCTCGATGACGATCCCCGGACTCCGATCCAATAGGGTGTCGGGGATAAGTTCCTTCAGTACGACGGCGTGGTGACGATGATGATGTTCTACCGACGCAGGGCTTCGCCTAAGCACCGCAACGATATGACCGAGGTAGAATATGGTGGAGGGGGGCACCGCACATGGCTAAGGAACGATCACGAAGATCAACTTGTGTGTCTAGAGGTGCCCCCCTGCCCCCGTATATAAAGGAGGGAGGGGGGAGGTGCGGCCGGCCCTAGGGGTGCGCCTGGAGGAGTCCTACACCCACCGGGAGTAGGACTCCCCCCTCTTGCCTTGTTGGAGAAGGAAGGGGGAAGGGGAAAAGAGGAAAGGGGGCACCGCCCCCCCCCCCTTCCTTGTCCTATTCGGACTAGGGGGAGGGGGCGCGCGGCCTGCCCTGGCTGGCCCTCCTCTTCTCCCTTAGGGCCCATGTAGGCCCAATAACCCCCGGGGGGTTCCGGTAACCCCCCGGTACTCCGGTAAAATCCTGATTTCACCCGGAACGATTCCGATATCCAAATATAGGCTTCCAATATGTCAATCTTTATGTGTCAACCACTTCGAGACTCCTTGTCATGTCCGTGATCATATCCGGGACTCCGAACAACCTTCGGTACATCAAAACTTATAAACTCATAATAAAATTGTCGTCGTAACATTAAGCGTGTGGACCCTACGTGTTCGAGAACTATGTAGACATGACCTAGAACTGTTTCCGGTCAATAAACAATAGCAGAACCTGGATGCTCATATTGGCTCCTACATATTCTATGAAGATCTTTATCGGTCAAACCGCATAACAACATACGTTGTTCCCTTTGTCATCGGTATGTTACTTGCCCGAGATTCGATCGTCGGTATCCAATACCTAGTTCAATCTCGTTACCGCCAAGTCTCTTTACTCATTATGTAATGCATCATTCCGTAACTAACTCATTAGCTACATTGCTTGCATGGCTTAAAGTGATGTGCATTACCGAGAGGGCCCAGAGATACCTCTCCGACAATCGGAGTGACAAAACCTAATCCCGAAATACGCAACTCAACATGTACCTTCGGAGACACCTGTAGAGCTCCTTTATAATCACCCAGTTACGTTGTGACGTTTGGTAGCACACAAAGTGTTCCCCCGGTAAACGGGAGTTGCATAATCTCATAGTTGTAGGAACTTTGTATATGTCATGAAGAAAGCAATAGCAACATACTAAACGATCAAGTGCTAGGCTAACGGAATGGGTCAAGTCAATCACATCATTCTCCTAATGATGTGGTCTCGTTAATCAAATGGCAACACATGTCTATGGTTAGGAAACATAACCATCTTTGATTAATGAGCTAGTCAAATAGAGGCACACAAGTGACATTATGTTTGTCTATGTATTCACACATGTATCATGTTTCCGGGTAATACAATTCTAGCATGAATAATAAACATTTATCATGATATGAGGAAATAAATAATAACTTTATTATTGCCTCTAGGGCATATTTCCTTCAGTCTCCCACTTGCACTAGAGTCAATAATCTAGATTACATAGTAATGATTCTAACACCCATGGAGTCTTGGTGCTGATCATGTTTTGCTCGTGGAAGAGGCTTAGTCAACGGGTCTCGAACATTCAGATCCGTATGTATCTTGCAAATCTCTATGTCTCCCACCTGTACTTGGTCCCGAATGGAATTGAAGCGTCTCTTGATGTGCTTGGTCCTCTTGTGAAATCTGGATTCCTTTGCCAATGCAATTGCACGATGATTATCACGAAGATCTTCATTGGTCCCGATGCACTAGGTATGACACCTAGATCGGAAATGAACTCCTTCATCCAGATCGCTTCATTTGCTGCTTCGAAGCAGCAATGTACTCCGCTTCGCATGTAGATCCCTCCACGACGCTTTGTTTAGAACTGCACCAACTTACAGCTCCATCGTTTAATAAAAACACGTATCTGGTTTGCGATTTAGAATCGTCCGGATCAGTGTCAAAGCTTGCATCGACGTAACCATTTACGACTAGCTCTTTGTCACCTCCATAAACGAGAAACATATCCTTAGTACTTTTCAGGTATTTTAGGATGTTCTTGACCACTGTCCATTAAGGAAATATGCCCTAGAGGCAATAATAAAGTTATTATTTATTTCCTCATATCATGATAAATGTTTATTATTCATGCTAGAATTGTATTAACCGGAAACATAATACATGTGTGAATACATAGACAAACACAACGTCACTAGTATGCCTCTACTTAACTAGCTTATATCAAAGATGGTTATGTTTCCTAACCATAGACATGTGTTGTCATTTGATTAATGGGATCACATCATTAGGAGAATGATGTGATTGACATGACCCATTCCGTTAGCCTAGCACTTGATCGTTTAGTATATTGCTATTGCTTTCTTCATGACTTATACATGTTCCTGTAACAATGAGATTATACAACTCCCGTTTACCGAGGAACACTTTGGGTGCTACCAAACGTCATATAAAGGAGTACTACCGGTGTCTCCAAAGGTACATGTTGGGTTGGCGTATTTCGAGATTAGGTTTTGTCACTCCGATTGTCGGAGAGGTATCTCTAGGCCCTCTCGGTAATGTACATCACTATAAGCCTTGCAAGCAATGTAGCTAATGAGTTAGTTACGGAATGATGCATTACGTAAGGAGTAAAGAGACTTGCCAGTAACGAGATTGAACTAGGTATTTGAAAGTGCAACTAATCCCCAGGTGGTTTTGGTAATTAATAACAACATATATATCATTGAACTAATAATTTCTTGAGAATATTTCAGAAAGTTCAGTGATATGGGTATGGCAATGACTGATGATGTGGACCCCTCAAAATGCTAAGGAAAACATTGGCAAAAGCTCAAGACTCCATTTTGGTTTAGTGATCCAAGATCACATTGAGTCCATAGGAAAGCCAATACTATTAAAAGGGGTGAGGTTATGATGATGATCTGGTTGCTCTAAGTGCTTAGTGATTTATCTCTCAAACTATCGACAATCTTTCATTCCAACATAAACTCATAAGTAATCTCGGTCCCACCGATTCCAAACTCAGTCACACCGAGATGAACCACCTCACCATATACCCAAACCCTAAGAATCTCGGATTTTCCGATTCCAAACTCGGTCATTCGAAATTGGTGTTGTCAAGCTTCAGAACATACGTACTCAAATCGGTGTCACCGAGATGAGAAAGTCGGTCCCACGAAATTGGCAAACCCTAGACTTTGGAAGAATCGGACAAACCGAGATTGTATTTTCGGTCCCACGAAAATCCCAACGTTCACAAGATTTGAACTTTCGGTCTCACCGAGTTGTCAACTTCGGTCCGACCGAGATTGGTCAAATGTGTGTAGCAGTTGGATTTTGTGTGGAGGCTATAAATACCCTCCACCTCCTCTTCATTAGTGGAGAGAGCCATCGAAAGAACTACCACTCCTACCTTACATTTCGAGAAGAAAACTACCTACCCTTGTGTTGAGATCAAGTTGCTCCACTCCCACCATATGAAACTTGATTTCTAGCCTTCCCAAGTTGCTTTCCACTCAATCCCTTCCTCCACCACAGCCAAATCAGTGAGGAGAGTTGAGTGTTGGGGAGATTATCATTTGAAGCACAAGAGCAAGGAGTTCATCATCACCAACCCCATCTATTACCTTTTGGAGGGTGGTGCCTCCTAGATTGGTTAGGTGTCGCTTGGGAGCCTCCGTCATGATGTGGAGTTGAACCAAGGAGTTTGTAAGGGCAAGGAGATCGCCTACTTCGTGAAGATCTACCCCGAGTAAGGCTAGTCCTCCGTGGGCGTGGGCCATGATGGCATAGACAAGGTTGCTTCTTCGTGGACCCTTCGTGGGTGGAGCCCTCCGTGGACTCGCGCAGCCGTTACCCTCCGTGGGTTGAAGTCTCCATCAACGTGGATTGACGATAGCACCACCTATCGGAACCACGAGAAAAATCTCCGTGTCACCAACTTGCGTTTGCTCTTCTCCACCTCTCATTTACTATACGTGCAATTTACTTTCCGCTGCCACAACTCTAGAATTGCATGTGTTGGGTGATACTTGACTTGGTTGTCATTGTAAACTTGCTAAGAAACTACTCCAATCAAAAGGCAAAATTTTTAAGTTGTCAAGTAGTCTAATCACCCCCCCTCTAGACATACTTCCGATCCTACAGTATTGGATACCGACGATCGAATCTCGGGCAAGTTACATACCGATGACAAAGGGAACAACGTATGTTGTTATGCGGTTTGACCGATAAAGATCTTCGTAGAATATGTAGGAGCCAATATGAGCATCCAGGTTCCGCTATTGGTTATTGATCGAGAATAGTTCTAGGTCATGTCTACATAGTTCTCGAACCCGTAGGGTCCGCACGCTTAAGGTTTCAATGATAGTTATATTATGAGTTTATGAGTTTTGATGTACCGAAGGAGTTCGGAGTCCTGGATGAGGTCGGGGACATGACGAGGAGTCTCGAAATGGTCGATATGTAAAGATCGACATATTGGACGACTATATTCGGACTTCGGAAAGGTTCTGAGTGAGTCGGGTATTTATCGGAGTACCGGAGAGTTACGGGAATTCGCCGGGGAGAAGTATTGGGCCTTATTAGGCCATACGGGAAAGAGAGAGGGGCTGCCTAGGGCAGGCCGCGCGCCCCCCATGGCCTAGTCCGAATTGGACTAGGGGGAGGGGCCGCACCCCCTCCTTCCGTCCCATCTCTCTTCCCCTTCCTTGTCTCCTACTCCTACTACTTGGAAGGACTCCTAGTTGGACTAGGAAAGGGGGAATCCTACTCCCGGTGGGAGTAGGACTCCCCTAGGGCGCGTCATAGAGAGGGTCGGCCCTCTCCTCCTCCACTCCTTTATATACGGGGGCAGGGGGCACCCCATAGACACACAAGTTGATCTACGGATCGTTCCTTAGCCGTGTGCGGTGCCCCCCTCCACCATATTTCACCTTGGTCATATCGTCGCGGAGTTTAGGTGAAGCCCTGCGCCGGTAGAACATCATCATCGTCACCACGCCGTCGTGCTGTCGGAACTCATCCCCGACGCTTTGCTGGATCGGGCCCGGGATCGTCATCGAGCTGAACGTGTGCTGAACTTGGAGGTGTCGTACGTTCGGTACTTGGATCGGTCGGATCGTGAAGACGTACGACTACATCAACCGCATTGTCATAACGCTTCCGCTAACGGTCTACGAGGGTACGTGGACAATACTCTCCCCTCTTGTTGCTATGCCATCACCATGATCTTGCGTGTGCGTAGGAATTTTTTTGAAATTACTACGTTCCCCAACAGTGGCATCAGAGCCAGGTTTTATGCGTAGATGTCATATGCACGAGTAGAACACAAGTGAGTTGTGGGCGATACAAGTCATACTGCTTACCAGCATGTCATACTTCGGTTCGGCGGTATTGTGAGATGAAGCGGCCCGGACCGACATTACGCGTACGCTTACGCGAGACTAGTTTCACCGTTACGAGCACTCATGCTTAAAGGTGGCTGGCGGGTGTCTGTCTCTCTCACTTTAGCTGAATCGAGTGTGGCTACGCCCGGTCCTTGCGAAGCTTAAAACAGCACTAACTTGACGAACTATCATTGTGGTTTTGATGCTTAGGTAAGAACGGCTCTTGCTAAGCCCATAGCAGCCATGTAAAACTTGCAACAACAAAGTAGAGGACGTCTAACTTGTTTTTGCAGGGCATGTTGTGATGTGATATGGCCAAGACGTGATGCTATATTTTATTGTATGAGATGATCATGTTTTGTAACCGAAGTTATCGGCAACTGGCAGGAGCCATATGGTTGTCGCTTTATTGTATGAAATGCAAATGCCCTGTAATTGCTTTACTTTATCACTAAGCGGTAGTGATAGTCGTAGAAGCAATAGATGGCGTAAACGACAACGATGCTACGATGGAGAACAAGGTGTCGCGCCGGTGACGATTGTGATCATGACGGTGCTTCGGGGATGGAGATCGCAAGCACAAGATGATGATGACCATATCATATCACTTATATTGATTGCATGTGATGTTTATCCTTTATGCATCTTATCTTGCTTTGATTAACGGTAGCATTTTAAGATGATCTCTCACTAAAAAATATCAAGAAGTGTTCTCCCTGAGTATGCACCGTTGCCAAAGTTCGTCGTGCCCAGACACCACGTGATGATCGGGTGTGATAAGCTCTACGTCCATCTACAACGGTTGCAAGCCAGTTTTGCACACGCAGAATACTCAGGTTAAACTTGACGAGCCTAGCATATGCAGATATGGCCTCGGAACACGGAGACCGAAAGGTCGAGCGTGAATCATATAGTAGATATGATCAAAATAGTGATGTTCACCATTGAAAACTACTCCATCTCACGTGATGATCAGTTATGGTTTAGTTGATTTGGATCACGTGATCACTTAGATGACTCGAGAGATGTCTGTCTAAGTGGGAGTTCTAAAGTAATATGATTAATTGAACTTAAATTTATCATGAACTTAGTCCTGGTAGTATTTTGCAAATTATGTTGTAGATCAATAGCTTGCATTGTTGCTTTCATATGTTTATTTTAATATGTTCCTAGAGAAAATTGTATTGAAAGATGTTAGTAGCAATGATGTGGATTGGTTCCGTGATCTGAGGTTTATCCTCATTGCTGCACAGAATAATTATGTCCTTAATGCACCGCTAGGTGACAAGCCTATTGCAGGAGCAGATGCAAACGTTATGAACGTTTGGCTAGCTCAAAAGGATGACTACTTGATAGTTTAGTGCACCATGCTTAAACGTCTTACAATCGGGACTTCAAAGACGTTTTGAACGTCATGGACCATATGAGATGTTCCAGGAATTGAAGTTAATATTTCCAGCAAATACTCGAGTTGAGAGATATGAAGTCTCCAACAAGTTCTAAAGCTAAAAGATGGAGGAGAATCGCTCAACTAGTGAGCATGTGCTCAGATTGTCTGGGTACTTCAATCGCTTGAATCAAGTGGGAGTTAATCTTCCAGATAAGATAGTGATTGACAGAATTCTCTAGTCACCATCACTAAGTTACTAGAACTTCGTGATGAACTATAGTATGCAAGGGATGACGAAAATAATTCCCGAGCTCTTCATGATGTTGAAATCAACGAAGGTAGAAATCAAGAAGAGCATCAAGTGTTGATGATTGACAAGACCACTAGTCAAGAAAAGGGCAAAGGGAAAGAAAGGGAAACTTCAAGTAGAATGGCAAACAAGTTGTCACTCTCGTGAAGAAGACCAAAGCTGGACCAAAGCCTGAAACTGAGTGCTTACGCTGCAAAGGAAATGGTCATTGGAAGCAAAAATGCCCTGAATATTTGGTGGATAAGAAGGATGGCAAAGTGAACAAGGGTATATTTGATATACAGGTTATTGATGTGTGCCTTACTAGTGTTTATAGTAGCCCCTGAGTATTTGATACTTGTTCGGTTACTAAGATTAGTAACTCGAAACAGGAGTTACATAATAAATAGAGACTAGTTGAGAGGAAGTGACGATGAGTGTTGGAAGTAGTTCCAAGAATGATATGATCATCATCGCACACTCCCTATACTTTCAGGATTAGTGTTAAACCTAAATAAATGTTATTTAGCTTTTGCGTTGAGCATGAATATGATTTGATCATGTTTATTGCAATACGGTTATTCATTTAAAGTTAGAGAATAATTGTTGTTCTGTTTACATGAATAAAACCTTCAATGGTCATACACCCAATGAAAATAGTTTATTGGATCTCGATTGTAGTGATACACATATTCATAATATTGATGCCAAAAGATGCAAAGTTAATAATGATAGTGCAACTTATTTGTGGCACTGCCATTTGGGTCATATCGGTGTAAAGCGCATGAAGAAACTCCATAAAGATGGATTTTCGGAATCACTTGGTTATGAATCATTTGATGCTTGCGAACCGTGCCTCTTTGGCAAGATGACTAAAACTCCATTCTCTGGAACAATGGAACAAGCTACTGACTTATTGGAAATAATACATACCGATGTATGCGATCCAATGAGTGTTGATGCTCGTGGCAAGTATCGTTATTTTCTGACCTTCGCAAGATGATTTGAGCAGATATGGGTATATTTACTTGATGAAACATAAGTCTGAAATAGTTGAAAGGTTCAAAGAATTTCAGAGTGAAGTGGAAAATCATCATAACAAGAAAATAAAGTTTCTGCGATCTGATCATGGAGATGAATATTTGAGTTACGAGTTTGGTCTTCAATTAAAACAATGTGGAATAGTTTCACAAACTCACGCCACCTGGAACACCACAATGTAATGGTGTGTCCGAACGTCGTAATCGTACTTTACTAGATATGGTGCGATGTATGATATCTCTTATCAGTTTACCACTATCGTTTTGGGTTATGCATTAGAGACAGCTGCATTCACGTTTAATAGGGCACCATCTAAATCCGTTGAGATGACACCATATGAACTATGGTTTAGCAGTAAACCTAAGTTGTCATTTCTTAAAGTTTGGAGTTGCGATGCTTATATGAGAAAGGTTTTCAACCTGATAAGCTCGAACCCAAATCGGAGAAGTGCGTCTTCATAGAATACCCAAAGGAAACTGTTGGGTACACCTTCTATCACAGATCCGAAGGCAAAAACATTCGTTGCTAAGAATGGATCCTTTCTAGAGAAGGAGTTTCTCTCGAAAGAAGTGAGTGGGAGGAAAGTAGAGCTTGATAAGGTAATTTGTACCTTCTCCTGAATTGGAAAGTAGTTCATCACAGAAATCAGTTCCAGTGATTCATACACCAATTAGTGAGGAAGCTAATGATGATGATCATGAAACTTCTGATCATGTTACTACAAAACCTCGTAGGTCTTCCAGAGTACGATCCGCACCAGAATAGTACGGTAATCCTGTTCTGGAAGTCATGTTACTAGACCATGATGAACCTACGAACTATGAGGAAGCGATGATGAGCCCAGATTCCACGAAATGGCTTGAGGCCATAAAATCTGAGATGAGATCCATCTATGAGAACAAAGTATGGACTTTGATTGACTTGCTCGATGATCAGCAAGCCATGTTAAATAAATGGATCTTCAAGAGGAAGATGGACACTGATAGTAGTATTACTATCTACTAAGCTCGACTTGTTGCGAAAGGTTTTCGACAAGTTCAAGGTGTTGAATACGATGAGATTTTCTCACTCACATCGATGCTTAAGTCTGTCCGAATCATGTTAGCAATTGTCACATTTTATGAAATCTGGCAAAAGGATGTCAAAACTGCATTCCTTAATGGATTTATTAAAGAAGAGTTGTATATGATGCAACCAGAAGGTTTTGTCAATCCTAAAGGTGCTAACAAAATGTGCAAGCTCCAGCGATCCATTTATGGAATCGTGCAAGCATCTCAGAGTTGGAATATACGCTTTGATAAGTTGATCAAAGCATATAGTTTTGTACAGACTTACGGTGAAGCCTGTATTTACAAGAAAGTGAGTGGGAGCACTACAACATTTCTGATAAATATATGTGAATGACATATTGTTGATCGGAAACAATGTAGAATTATTCTGCAAAAGCATAAAGGAGTGTTTGAAAGGAGTTCTTTAAAAGAAAGACTTCAGTAAAGCTACTTACATATTGAGCACCAAGATCTATTGAGATAGATCAAGACGCTTGATAGGTTTTTCAATAAATACATACCTTGACAAGATTTTGAAATAGTTTAAAATGGAACAGTCAAAGAAAGAGTTCTTGCCTGTGTTGCAAGGTGTGAAATTGAGTAAGACTCAAATCCCGACCAAGGCAGAAAATAGAAAAGAGAATGAAAGTCATTCCCTATGCCTCAGTCATAGGTTCTACAAAGTATGCCATGCTATGGACCAGACCTATTGTATACTCTGCCTTGGTTTGGCAAGGGAGTACAATAGTGATCTAGGAGTAGATCACTGGACATTGGTCAAAATTATCCTTAGTGAGAACTAAGGAAATATTTCTCGATTATGGAGGTGATAAAAGAGTCCGTCGTAAAGAGTTACATTGGTGCAATCTTTTACACCGATCCAAATGACTCTAAGTCTCAATCTGGATACATATTGAAAGTGGGAGCAATTAGCTAGAGTAGCTTCGTGCAGAGCATTATAGACATAGAATATTTGCAAAATACATACGGCTCTGAATATGACAGACCCGTTGACTAAGCTTATCTCATGAGCAAAACATGATCACACCTTAGTACTCTTTGGGTGTTAATCACATAGAGATGTGAACTAGATTATTGACTCTAGTAAACCCTTTGGGTGTTGGTCACATGACGATGTGAACTATGGGTGTTAACCATATACAGATATGAATATTTGTGTTAAATCACATGGCGATGTGAACTAGATTATTGACTCTAGTGCAAGTGGGAGACTGAAGGAAATATGCCCTAGAGGAAATAATAAAGTTATTATTTATTTCCTCATATCATGATAAATGTTTATTATTCATGCTAGAATTGTATTAACCGGAAACATAATACATGTGTGAATACATAGACAAATACAACGTCACTAGTATGCCTCTACTTGACTAGCTTATTAATCAAAGATGGTTATGTTTCCTAACCATAGACATGTGTTGTAATTTGATTAATGGGATCACATCATTAGGAGAATGATGTGATTGACATGACCCATTCCGTTAGCCTAGCACTTGAACGTTTAGTATATTGCTATTGCTTTCTTCATGACTTATACATGTTCCTGCAACTATGAGATTATGCAACTCCCGTTTACCGGAGGAACACTTTGGGTGCTACCAAACGTCACAACGTAACTGGGTGATTATAAAGGAGTACTACAGGTGTCTCCAAAGGTACATGTTGGGTTGGCGTATTTCGAGATTAGGTTTTGTCACTCCGATTGTCGGAGAGGTATCTCTAGGCCCTCTTGGTAATGCACATCACTATAAGCCTTGCAAGCAATGTAGCTAATGAGTTAGTTACGGAATGATGCATTACGTAACGAGTAAAGAGACTTGCCAGTAACGAGATTGAACTAGGTATTGGATACCGACGATCGAATCTTGGGCAAGTAACATACCGATGACAAAGGGAACAACGTATGTTGTTATGCGCTTTGACCGATAAAGATCTTCGTAGAATATGTAGGAGCCAATATGAGCATCCAGGTTCCGCTATTGGTTATTGACCGAGAATAGTTCTAGGTCATGTCTACATAGTTCTCGAACCCGTAGGGTCCGCACGCAAGGTTTCAATGATGCTTATATTATGAGTTTATGAGTTTTGATGTACCGAAGGAGTTCGGAGTCCCTGATGAGATCGGGGACATGAAGAGGAGTCTTGAAATGGTTGAGGCGTAAAGATCGATATATTGGACGACTATATTCGGACTTGGAAAGGTTCCAATGATTCGGTATTTATCGAGTACTGGAGAGTTACGGAATTCGCCGGGAGAAGTATTGGGCCTTATTGGGCCATACGGAAAGAGAGAGGGCTGCCTAGGGCAGGCCGCACCCCCCCATGGCCAAGTCCGAATTGGACTAGGGAGGCCGCACCCTCCTTCCTTCCCTTCTCTCTTCCCTTCCTTGTCTACTACTCCTACTACTTGGAAGGACTCCTAGTTGGACTAGGAAAGGGGGAATCCTACTCCCGGTGGGAGTAGGACTCCCCTAGGGCGCGCCATAGAGAGGGCCGGCCTTCCCCTCCTCCACTGCTTTATATACGGGGGTAGGGGGCACCCCATAGACACACAAGTTGATCTACGGATCGTTCCTTAGCCGTGTGCGGTGCCCCCCTCCACCATATTCCACCTCGGTCATATCGTCATGAGTTTAGGCGAAGCCTCGCACCAATAGAACATCATCATCATCACCACGCCGTCGTGCTGACGGAACTCATCCCCGACGCTTTGCTGGATCGGAGCCCGGGGATCGTCATCGAGCTGAACGTGTGCTGAACTCGGAGGTGTCGTACGTTCGGTACTTGGATCGGTCGGATCGTGAAGACGTACGACTACATCAACCGCGTTGTCATAACGCTTCCGCTTACGGTCTACGAGGGTACGTGGACAATACTCTCCCCTCTCGTTGCTATGCCATCACCATGATCTTGCGTGTGCGTAGGAAATTTTTTGAAATTACTACGTTCCCCAACAGTCCAGTGATCCACTCCTGGATTACTTTGGTACCTACCTGCCAAGCTTATTGCTAAGCATACGTCAGGTCTGGTACACAACATTGCATACATGATAGAGCCTATGGCTGAAGTATAGGGAACATCTTTCATTTTCTCTCTATCTTCTACTGTGGTCGGGCATTGCGTCTGACTCAACTTCACACCTGTAATACAGGCAAGATCCCTTTCTTTGCCTGATCCATTTTGATTTTTTTCAAAACTTTATCAAGGTATGTGCTTTGTGAAAGTCCAATTAAGCGTCTTGATCTATCTCTATATATCTTGACGCCCAATATGTAGGCAGCTTCACCGAGGTCTTTCATTGAAAAACTTTTATTCAAGTATCCCTTTATGCTATCTAGAAATTCTATATCATTTCCAATTAACAATATGTCATCTACATATAATATCAGAAATGCTACAGAGCTCCCACTCACTTTCTTGTAAATACAGGCTTCTCCAAAAGTTTGTATAAAACCATATGCTTTGATCATACTATCAAAGCGTTTATTCCAACTCCGAGATGCTTGCACCAGTCCATAAATGGATCGCTGGAGCTTGCACACTTTGTTAACACCTTTTGGATCGACAAACCTTCCGGTTGAATCCTATACAACTCTTCTTCTAGTAATCCATTCAGGAATGCAGTTTTGACATCCATTTGCCAAATTTCATAATCATAAAATGCGGTAATTGCTAACATGATTCGGACAGACTTAAGCATCGCTACGGGTGAGAAAGTCTCATCGTAGTCAACCCCTTGAACTTGTCGAAAACCTTTCGCAACAAGTCGAGCTTTGTAGATAGTTACATTACCATCAGCGTCAGTCTTCTTCTTGAAGATCCATTTATTCTCAATGGCTTTCCGATCATCAGGTAAGTCAACCAAAGTCCATACTTTGTTCTCATACATGGATCCCATCTCAGATTTCATGGCCTCAAGCCATTTCGCGGAATCTGGGCTCATCATCGCTTCCTCATAGTTCGTAGGTTCGCCATGGTCAAGTAACATGACTTCCAGAATAGGATTACCATACAACTCTGGTGCGGATCTTACTCTGGTAGACCTACGAGGTTCATTAGTAACTTGATCTGAAGTTTCATGATCAATATCATTAGCTTCCTCATTGATTGGTGTAGTTGTCACAGGAACCAGTTCTTGTGATGAACTACTTTCCAACAAGGGAGCAGGTACAGTTACCTCATCAAGTTCTACTTTCCTCCCACTCACTTCTTTCGAGAGAAACTCCTTCTCTAGAAAGGATTCGAATTTAGCAACGAAAATCTCGCCCTCAGATTTGTGATAGAAGGTGTACCCAATAGTCTCTTTTGGGTATCCTATGAAGACACATTTCTCCGATTTGGGTTCGAGCTTATCTGGTTGAAGTTTCTTCACATAAGCATCACAGCCCCAAACTTTAAGAAACGACAACTTTGGTTTCTTGCCAAACCATCGTTCATAAGGCATCGTCTCAACGGATTTTGATGGTGCCCTATTTAACGTGAATGCAGCCGTCTCTAAAGCATAACCCCAAAACGATAGCGGTAAATCAGTAAGAGACATCATAGATCGCACCATATCTAGTAAAGTACGATTACGACGTTCGGACACACCATTTCGTTGTGGTGTTCTGGGTGGCGTGAGTTGCGAAACTATTCCGCATTGTTTTAAATGTAAACCAAACTCATAACTCAAATATTCTCCTCCACGATCAGATCGTAGAAATTTTATTTTCTTGTTACAATGATTTTCCACTTCATTCTGAAATTCTTTGTACTTTTCAAATGTTTCATACTTGTGTTTCATCAAGTAGATATACCCATATATTCTCAAATCATCTGTGAAGGTGAGAAAATAACGATACCCGCCGCGAGCTTCAATATTCATTGGACCACATACATCGGTATGTATGATTTCCAATAAATCAGTTGCTCGCTCCATAGTTCCAGAGAATGGCGTTTTAGTCATCTTGCCCATGAGGCACGGTTCGCAAGTACCAAGTGATTCATAATCAAGTGATTCCAAAAGTCCATTAGTATGGAGTTTCTTCATGCGCTTTACACCGATATGACCTAAACGTCAGTGCCACAAATAAGTTGCACTATCATTATCAACTCTGCATATTTTGGCTTCAACATTATGAATATGTGTATCACTACTATCGAGATTCAATAAAAATAGACCACTCTTGAAGGGTGCATGACCATAAAAGATATTACTTATATAAATAGAACAACCATTATTATCTGATTTAAATAAATAACCGTCTCGCATCAAACAAGATCCAGATATAATGTGCATGCTCAATGCTGGCACCAAATAACAATTATTTAGGTCTAAAACTAATCCCGATGGTAGATGTAGAGGTAGCGTGCTGACCGCGATCACACCGACTTTGGAACCATTTCCCACGTGCATCGTCACCTCGTCCTTAGCCAATCTTCGCTTAATCCGTAGTCCCTGTTTCGAGTTGCAAATATTAGCAATGTAACCAAGATCAAATACCAGTGCTCTGCGAGCATTAGTAAGGTACACATCAATAACATGTATATCACATATACCTTTGTTCACTTTGCCATCCTTCTTATCCGCCAAATACTTGGGGCAGTTTCGCTTCGATGTCCGATCTACTTGCGGTAGAAGCACTCGATCTCGTGCTTAGGTCCAGACTTGGGTTTCTTCTCTTGAGCAGCAACTTGTTTGCTGTTCTTCTTGAAGTTCCCCTTCTTCTTCCCTTTGCCCTTTTTCTTGAAACCGGTGGTCTTATTGACCATCAACACTTGATGCTCCTTGATTTCTACCTCCGCAGCCTTTAGCATTGGGAAGAGCTCGGGAATAGTCGTGTCCATCCCTTGCATATTATAGTTCATCACGAAGCTCTTGTAGCTTGGTGGCAGTGATTGAAGAATTACATCAATGACACTATCATCGTGAAGATTAACTCCCGCTTGAATCAAGTGATTATTATACCCGCACATTTTGAGTATGTGTTCACCGACGTAACTATTCTCCTCCATCTTACAGCTATAGAACTTATGGAGACTTCATATCTCTCAATCCGGGCATTTGCTTGAATTATTAACTTCAACTCCTGGAACATCTCATATGCTCCATGACGTTCAAAACGTCGTTGAAGACTCGCCTCAAGCCGTAAAGCATGGCACATCGAACTATCGAGTAGTCATCAGCTTTGCTCGCCAGACGTTCTTAACGCCGCTTGCATCTGCAGCAGCAGTTCGCACCCAGCGGTGCTTCCAGACGTAATTCTTCTATGCAGCAATGAGGATAATCCTCAGGTTACGGACCCAGTCCGTGTAATTGCTACCATCATCTTTCAACTTAGCTTTCTCAAGGAATGCATTAAAATTCAACGGAACAACAGCACAAGCCATCTATCTACAACAAACATAGACAAGCAAAATACTATCAGGTACTAAGTTCATGATAAATTTAAGTTCAATCAATCATATTACTTAAGAACTCCCACTTAGACAGACATCTCTCTAGTCATCTAAGTGATCACGTGATCCAAATCTACTAAACCATGTCCGATCATCACGTGAGATGGAGTAGTTTCAATGGTGAACATCACTATGTTGATCATATCTACTATATGATTCACGTTCGACCTTTCAGTCTCCGTGTTCCGAGGCCATATCTGTATATGCTAGGCTCATCAAGTTTAACCTGAGCATTCCACGTGTGAAACTGTTTTGCACCCGTTGTATTTGAACGTAGAGCCTATCACACCCGATCATCACGTGGTGTCTCAGCACAAAGAACTTCCACAACGGTGCATACTCAGGGAGAACACTTCTTGATATTTTTTAGTGAGAGATCATCTTAAAATGCTACCGTCAATCAAAGCAAGATAAGATGCATAAAGGATAAACATCACATGCAATCAATATAAGTGATATGATATGGCCATCATCATCTTGTGCTTGTGATCTCCATCTCCGAAGCACCGTCGTGATCACCATCTTCACCGGCGCGACACCTTGATCTCCATCGTAGCATCGTTGTCGTTCGCCATCTATTGCTTCTACGACTATCGCTCTCGCTTAGTGATAAAGTAAAGCAATTACAGTATGCTTGCATTTCATACAATAAAGCGACAACCATATGGCTCCTGCCAGATTGCCGATAACTTCGGTTACAAAACATGATCATCTCATACAATAAAATATAGCATGACGCCTTGACCATATCACATCACAACATGCCCTGCAAAAACAAGTTAGACGTCCTCTACTTTGTTGTTGCAAATTTTATGTGGCTGCTACGGGCTTAGCAAGAACCGTTCTTACCTACGCATCAAAACCACAACAATAGTTCGTCAAGTTAGTGTTGTTTTAACCTTCGCAAGGACCAGGCGTAGCCACACTCGGTTCAACTAAAGTGAGAGAGACAGACACCCGCCAGTCACCTTTAAGCAACGAGTGCTCGTAACGGTGAAACCAGTCTCGCGTAAGCGTACGCGTAATGTCGGTCTGGGCTGCTTCATCTCACAATACCGCTGAACCAAAGTATGACATGATGGTAAGCAGTATGACTTGTATCGCCCACAACTCACTTGTCTTCTACTCGTGCATATGACATCTACGCATAAAAACCTGGCTCGGATGCCACTGTTGGGGAACGTAGTAATTTCAAAAAAAATCCTACACGCACGCAAGATCATGGTGATGCATAGCAACGAGAGGAGAGAGTGTTGTCCACGTACCCTCGTAGACTGTAAGGGGAAGCATTATGAAAACGCGGTTGATGCAGTCGTACGTCTTCACGATCCGACCGATCCGAGTACCGAAGGTACGGCACCTCCGAGTTCAGCACACGTTCAGCTCGATGACGATCCCCGGACTCTGATCCAGCAGGGTGTTGGGGATGAGTTCCGTCAGCACGACGGCATGGTGACCATGATGATGTTCTACCGACGCAGGGCTTCCCCTAAGCACCGCAACGATATGACCGAGGTGGAATATGGTGGAGGGGGGCACCGCACACGGCTAAGGAATGATCACGAAGATCAACTTGTGTGTCTAGAGGTGCCCCCTGCCCCCGTATATAAAGGAGGGAGGGGGAGGTGCGACCAGCCCTAGGGGTGCGCCTGGAGGAGTCCCACTCCCACCGGGAGTAGGACTCCCCACTCTTGCCTTGTTGGAGAAGGAAGGGGGAAGGGGAAAAGAGGAAAGGGGGGCACCGCCTCCCCCCCCCTTCCTTTTCCTATTAGGACTAGGGGGGAGGGGGCGCGCGGCCTGCCCTGGCTGGCCCTCCTCTTCTCCCTTAGGACCCATGTAGGCCCAATAACCCCCGGGGGGGTTCCGGTAACCCCCCGGTACTCCGGTAAAATCCCGATTTCACCCGGAACGATTCGGATATCCAAATATAGGATTCCAATATATCAATCTTTATGTCTCGACCATTTCGAGACTCCTCGTCATGTCCGTGATCACATCCGGGACTCCGAACAACCTTCGGTACATCAAAACTTATAAACTCATAATAAAATTGTCATCGTAACGTTAAGCGTGCGGACCCTACGGGTTCGAGAACTATGTAGACATGACCTAGAACTGTTTTCGGTCAATAACCAATAGCGGAACCTGGATGCTCATATTGGCTCCTACATATTCTACGAAGATCTTTATCGGTCAAACCGCATAACAACATACGTTGTTCCCTTTGTCATCGGTATGTTACTTGCCCGAGATTCGATCGTCAGTATCCAATACCTAGTTCAATCTCGTTACCGGCAAGTCTCTTTACTCGTTACGTAATGCATCATTCCGTAACTAACTCATTAGCTGCATTGCTTGCAAGGCTTAAAGTGATGTGCATTACTGAGAAGGCCCAGAGATACCTCTCCGACAATCGGAGTGACAAAACCTAATCTCGAAATAGGCCAACTCAACATGTACCTTCGAAGACACCTGTAGAGCTCCTTTATAATCACCCAGTTATGTTGTGACGTTTGGTAGCACACAAAGTGTTCCTCCGGTAAACGGGAGTTGCATAATCTCATAGTTGTAGGAACTTTGTATAAGTCATGAAGAAAGCAATAGCAACATACTGAACAATCAAGTGCTAGGCTAACGGAATGGGTCAAGTCAATCACATCATTCTCCTAATGATGTGATCTCGTTAATCAAATGACAACACATGTCTATGGTTAGGAAACATAACCATCTTTGATTAATGAGCTAGTCAAGTAGAGGCACACTAGTGACATTATGTTTGTCTATGTATTCACACATGTATCATGTTTCCGGGTAATACAATTCTAGCATGAATAATAAACATTATCATGATATGAGGAAATAAATAATAACTTTATTATTGCCTCTAGGGCTTATTTCCTTCACGGATGACCCGGCAGTAACAATCTCAGAGGTGCTCCCTTTATGCCCTAACCAAACTAATGGAAACGTAGGGCATAAGCACAGGAGCCAGGCAACCCAGCTTGGCCAAAACTTAAGTCACATCGATGCATATAATGGCGAAGAAAAGTTACATATGCGGAAAAGACACATATGTACTGAGCTTGATGCTCGGAAAATAATAATAATAAGCTTCTGTACAGGAAGCATCCTAGCCGCACGAGAGCTTTATGGCTTGAAAAATGGAAATGTGAAAAGAGAGGAAAATAAATACTGGAAACAAAAAGGGAAAAAGGAGACGAACGAAGAGTCCGGTGCTAGGCATAGAATCTTCGGAGTCTGGCCGCGTTCCATGGGTTCGGCTCTAGGCAGTTGTCTGATGCATCACGCAGGCAGTACGCTACTCCGGTGAGAACTTCGTCAATGATGAAGGGACCCTCCCACTTGTTTTTGAGTTTGTCCTTTTTCTTCTCGGGCAAGCGTAGAACGAGTTCACCAACATTATAAGTCTTGGCCCGTACTTTGCTGCTTTGATATCTGTGGGCCTGTTGTTGATAGAATGCGGAACAGGCTTCTGTGATGTCGCACTCCTTTTCCAGGGCATCTAGGCTGTCCTGCCAATCAATCTCGTCCTCTCTCTCTCTCTTCATACATGCCCACTCGAGGTGAGTCATGAATAATGTCGCAGGGTAACACAGCCTCTACGCCGTACACCATGAAAAAAGGTGTATATCCGGTAGAATGATTGGGTGTGGTCCGCAGCCCCCAGAGTACGGAGTCGAGCTCCTCGACCCAGTGCTTGTCTGATTCTTTCAAAGACTGCACTAGTTTGGATTTAATGCCGCTCAAAATAAGACCATTGGCTTGTTCGACTTGACTGTTGGTTTGTGGGTGATACACGGAGGCGTAATCGAGCTTAATGCCCAGATTAGCACACCAGGTTTTTACCTCCTCAGCTATGAAATTGGAGCCGTTGTCGGTGATGATGCTCTGTGGAACACCATAATGGTGCACAACACCAGATATAAAGTCTATCACTGGTCCAGCTTCGGCCGTTTTAACTGGTTTGGCTTCTATCCATTTAGTGAATTTATCCACCATGACCAACATATATTTTTTCTTATGGCTTCCTCCTTTAAGGGGTTCGACCATATTAAGCCCCCAGACCGCAAAAGGCCAAGTGATGGGGATTGTTTGTAGAGCGGTGGGTGGCACATGGCTTTGGTTGGCGAAAAGCTAGCATCCGACGCAATGTTGGACAAGGTCATGTGCGTCTGCTCGGGCCGTCGGCCAATAGAAACCGGTACAGAAGGCCTTGCTTACAAGGGCCCGAGCCGCGGCGTAGTGACCGCCGAGATCGGCATGAATTCAGCCAAGAGCTGCCGCCCTTCTTCCTCGAAGATACATCTTTGAAGTACTTCGGTAGCGCTTTTCTTGTAGAGTTCCCCCTAACCTTGTAGGCTTTAGAGTGCAGCACAATGCAGCGTGCCTCATTCTGATCCTTAGGGAGTTCTTGCCTATTAAGGTAGGACAAGAAGGGTTCGGTCCATGGGGCAATGACTGCCATGATGAGATTGGCCGACGGTGTAATTTTGGTGGCTGAGCTCCTGGTAATGTCGATGTGTTTGGAGTCTGGGGTTGTAGTCGGGTCTGGATTGTTGTTGCCGCTCTCCCCTTGCCACACCACGGATGGCTTGAAAAGCCTTTCCAGAAAGATGTTAGGTGGGATGGGGTCGCGCTTGGCGCCGATGCGAGCAAGGACGTCCGCCGCTTGATTACTTTCTCGAGCCACATGGTGAAACTCGAGCCCCTCGAACCGAGCTAACATTTTGAGGACGGCGTTACGGTAAGCCGCCATCTTTGGATCTTTGGCATCAAAGTCTCCATTTATTTGGGATATTGCAAGGTTTGAATCCCCACGCACTTCTAGGCATTGTATACCCATGGAAACAACCATCCTAAGACCATGCGATAAGGCCTCGTATTCGGCTGCATTGTTGGAGTCTGTGAATAATATTTGGAGGATGTACTGAACTATATCTCCAGTAGGGGATGTGAGGACAACGCCTGCCCCTAGGCCAACCAGCATTTTGGAGCCGTCGAAGTGCATGAGCCAGTTGGAATATGTGTTGTACTCTTTAGGGACTTCGGCCTCTGTCCATTCGGCGACGAAGTCGGCCAGTACTTGAGATTTAATGGCCCAGCGCAGTTTGTATGTTAAGTCGAATGGGAGGAGCTCAATGGCCCACTTGGCAATCTGACCCGTGGTGTCACGGTTGTTTATTATGTCATTGAGTGGTACTTCGGAGGCCACCGTAATTTAGCATTCTTGAAAGTAGTGTCGTAGCTTCCGGGATGCCATGAAGACCGCGTATGCTACTTTTTGGTAATGAGGGTACCGGGATTTGCATGGTGTGAGGACAGTGGATACATAGTATACCGGCTTCTGAAGCAGGAATTTGTGTTCGTCCTGTCGTGGTTCTAAGTCTGACAGTAGAGTGGGGGTAGGTATGGAGAGGCAAGGTCCTAGCTATGGAGAGGTTGTAAACACAAGCGATGTACGAGTTCAGCCCTTCTCGGAGGAAGTAAAGCCCCACGCCTCGGAGCCCCGAGGCGGTCGAGTGGATTATGCGATATGTGTTACTGGGTGCGAACCCTTCTCACTGTAGGGGGGTGGCTTATATAGAGTGCGCCAAGACCCTTGCCAGCCCACGTAATGAAGGGTTTAAAGTACATTAAGTGCAGGGCGCATCGTAACGCCCACATAAAAGTCTTAACTACCATAAAGTCTATTCAATTACAGGCCGTTGTAGTACAGAGTGCCTCTTGACCTTCTGGTGGTCGAGTGAGTCTTCATGGTCGAGTCCTTAAAGCCAGTCGAGTGGGTTCTTCGTAGGTCGACTGGAAGGTGATCTCTTCTAAGGGTGTCCTTGGGTAGGGTACTTAGACCAGGTCTATGACCCTACCCTAGGTACATGAATCCATCATTAGCCCCCGAATGGATTGAGGCTTGAGTGAGGAAGGAGTTGATGCTGTTTCCGATTGACTTCTGCATACTGGTCATGCGTTGTTTTGGATTAAGAACTTCTTTGTTGATAACGAGCAACTTTTCTTCAGTCGACTCGATCCATTCTTATATTTCGTCAAGTGATCTTTTAGACCTTGCTGATTTCCGAGCGACAGATCACAGGAAATCCCGCGTCTGACAGACCGATATGCCGTTCGCGGATTCTGCGGGATACGAAATTTGGGGAAGCGCGCGAAGTGGGGTGGACCGCGGCGTTCGGATGGGATAGGGCATAGACGCCTCGATCCCCGCGCCGCTTTTTCCACCATGTATCGCGTCCGTGCAACTGTTTCGGGAGATGATTAGATCGACCGGGCCCACCTGTCATCCACTCGGAAGGGATCTTATAAATGCGCCCGGCGAGGGTTTTTTGAACAGTACCCCAGCATTCCCTCTCTGCTCTCCTCGTCTCCGCCCAACGCGCCCACTCTCGCCCCCGCACAACCTCTCCTCGCGCATCTCGCCAGCAGCCATGGTCAAGGAGAAGACAGCGGCGCTGGAACGCGCGAAGAAGGCGTCGGCGTCGGAGAAGGCGAAGGGGAGATCCACCAGCCGCAGCGGGTCTTCGTCTAGATCTCGCCTGCCGAAAGGCTGGGTCCAGGGAGATTGGATCCGGTCGACCATCACGGAGATGGATCTCCTCGACATGGCCAACGACGGGCTGATCCCTCACGGAGCCGCAAGGCTTCCGGGGAAAGAGTGGCAGCCCCAGCCGGAAGAGGGTGAGTGCGTGCTTCTGGCCACCCATGTCGACCGCGGATTTTCTTTGCCACCGAGTGTTTTCTTCTGTGGTTTTTTGAACTTCTTTGGAGCCCAACTCCACCACTTCACCCCGAACTCTATCGCCTATCTTGCTGCGTTTGTGTCCATGTGTGAGAATTTTCTGGGCTGTCGACCGCACTGGGGATTGTTCAAGCACATATTCACGTGTCGCTCTTAGACCGTGAAGAAGGCGAGCCTAGGCGATGAAACAACCCAAGTTGTCCAAATGTGTGGGGGCCTGAGGATCCAGGTGCGGAACAAGAGCACCCTAGAGTTTGAACCTTAAGGGTTTTGCAGGAACCCGATATCCGACATTTGGCGCGCCAGGTAGGGGTGCGCTGGAGCTCTCCCTTCCGTCGGCTCGCTCTCCACCAACACCGCGCTTCGCCCTCATGGCGGACAACGCGCCTCCAGCTCTGGAAGCCGATGCCAGCGCTGGGGCCAGGGGGCTCCGAGCCTTGGCCCCCGCCGTGCGGCAGGTGCAGTGGACGCACAAGTTCAAGCCAGAGATGACACCGTGCTACAACGGTGCGGCAGGCCCGCTGGTTTTCCTGCTGGCATACGAGGAGGCCGTCCTCAAGGCCGGAAGTGACGACAAGGTCATGGACAATTGGTTTCCTATGGCCTTCATCAGCGTCCCTCGTGTTTGGCTACTCAACCTGCCAACATCTTCTGTGGCCTCTTGGGAGGAGCTGCGCAACCTCTTCCTCGCCCACTATGCTGCGCCGGCGCCCCCGGTCGTCGCAGCTCTCCTGGGCGGCTCGCAGGCGCCACCCTCGGACCGCCACGTCAAGCCGTTCGTCCGCCAGATCAGCGCCGCCCTCACGCGGCAAGGAGCTCCTCCGGGTTGGGCGGCACCCAAGGACGACCTGACCTTCAACTCGGACGATCACCCCGTCAACACCGCTTGCTCGGGTGCGCCCCCAATCCTTTGCACGCCCACCATCTGCCAGGTAGCCGTCACCAAGACCCTCATCGACGGCGACGCCGGCCTCAATGTGCTCTTGGTGGAAGCCTTCATCCTCCTCCATGTACCGCTGGAACGACTCCGACCCAGCAAGCCCTTCTCGGGCGTCGGAGGCGGTTCCTCCAGCTCCCTGGGGCAGATCCGTCTTCCTGTGACCTTCGGCACCCACGACAACTTCCGCACGGAGCTAGTCAACTTCGACATCTCCCACATCGGCCTCCCGTACAACGCCATCCTTGGATACCCCGCCTTGGCTCAGTTCATGGCAGCGACCCATCCGGCCTACAACCTCATGAAGATGCCGAGGAGCAGCGGCGTCCTCACCGTGGCTGGAGATACCAAGGATGCTCTGCTGGCGCTCAAGCTCGCCCTCAAGACCGCCGCAACAATGCAGCCTGCCGGCACGGACACCTCCAAGGCCAAGGGGGCTGCGCCGACCAAGAAGAAGCAGTTGTTCACTCAGGATAAGGCGGAGACCAAGCAGGTGCCGGTTGAGGAGGACGGGTCCTCAGAAGCCACCTTCACTATAGGTGCCAACCTCGACCCCGACCAAGAGGAAGCGCTTGTGAAGTTCCTACGCGCGAACAAGGATGTGTTCACATGGGAGACCAAGAACCTAGCGGGGGTCCCAGGGCAGGTGATTGAGCATCACCTGAATGTGTGCCCCAATGTACGCCTCATGAAGCAGAAATCAAGGCGGCAGTCCACCGAGAAGCAGGCCTTCATCGTCCAAGAAACCCACAAGCTAGAGGCAGCAGGTGTTATTCGCGAGGTACGCTACCTCGAATGGCTGGCAAACCCAATTGTTGTGCCAAAAAAGGGGGGAAGGAGCGCATGTGTGTCAACTTCACCAACGTCAACAAGGCCTGCCCTCAGGATCCGTTCCCACTACCTCGCATCGACCAAATTGTCGACTCCACTGCCGAGTGCGACCTACTGTGTTTCTTGGATGCGTCTTCGGGTTATCACCAAATCAAGATGGCGGTAGAAGATGTGGAGAAGACGGCCTTCCTAACCCCATGTGGGGTATACTGCTACACCTGCATGCAGTTCGGGTTGCGCAACGCGGGCGCAACCTTCCAGCGGTTGATACACATCGCCTTAGGCCGGCAGCTCGAGAAAAATGCCGAGGCATATGCCAACAACATTGTGGTGAAGTCTCGGGAGGCGAAGACCTTGATCCAGGACCTGGAAGAGACCTTCGCGAGCCTCCGCGAAGTGACCTACGACTCAACCCGGAGAAGTGCATGTTTGGCATTCCTTCTGGCAAGCTTCTGGGCTTCCTCGTGTCCCACAGAGGGATCGAGGCCAACCTAGAGAAGGTCAAGGCAATCAAAGACATGAGTCCGCCGCAAACCTTCAGAGAAAGCAAAAGCTCGCTGGGCGCGTAACTGCGTTAGGACGCTTCATCCAAGTTGGGGGAGCGAGCCCTGCCCTTCTTCAAGCTGATGAAGAAGAAGGGCCCGTTTGAATGGACACAGGAGGCCGACCAAGCATTTCAAGACCTCAAGAAGTATCTGATCAGCCCTCCTGTGATGGTGGCGCCACGCTCACTCAAGCCCATGGTGCTCTACCTCGCCGCCACACCCTACTCCGCCAGTGTAGCTCTAGTGGTAGTTCGGGAGGAGCGCCGGGTCAAGGCTGCGTCACGACCGGCCGCGGTCCCAGCCGCGGCGGCACAAGACCAAGAAGACCCCGCGAAGACCACGGCCTCGGCAGATGGAGACCAGCCTCAGCAGGAAGACGCCCCTAGGGTTGAAGAGGCCGCGCCAGGCGGCCAGGCGCTGGGGGCTCCGTCATCTCAGGAGGTGCCTGACCCTCCGGAGGGCACAGACCTCGTCAGCACACCCACCTCGTCGAGCATCCAGCGTACTTCGTCAGCACAGTGTTGCGGGACGCAAGGGCATGATACCCCATGCCTCAGAAGCTCTTGCTCGCGCTATTGGTGGCCTCACGAAAGCTGCAACACTACTTTCAAGGTCACCCCATCAAGGTCGTCTCTGCCTACCCATTGGAAAGGGTACTCAGGAGCCCCAACTCCGCTGGAAGGGTCACCTAATGGAACACCGAGTTGCAAGCGTTTCAGTTAGAATTCAGCACAACCAGGGTCGTCAACGGAGCCGCACTTGCACATTTTGTGGCAGAATGGGCGGAGGCGCCAGGGCTCGAAGTGGGCGAAGATCGGTCACTTTCCCCGGGAAGTGAGGCACCGGATGGCTGGGTCATGTACTTCGATGGAGCATTCTCGCGGCACAGCGTGGGGGCTGGTGCAATGCTTATATCCCCCACTCAGGACAAGCTCTATTATGCCGTGCAGCTTTGTTTCCAGCATGGCGAGAAGGTCTCCAACAACATAGCAGAATACGAGGGCCTCATTGCAGGCTTGAAAGTTGTAGCATCACTGGGGGTGAAGCGCCTCATCATCAAGGGTGATTCACAGCTCCTCATCAACTTCTCCAACAAGGTATACGAGCCGAAGGACAAGCACATGGAAGCGTATCTTGCGGAGGTGCGTGGGATGGAAAAGCGGTTTTGGGGGCTGGAATTGCAGCATGTGCCCCGCAGCACCTACCAAGAGGCTGATGACATTGCCAGAAGGGCATCCAGGCGGCTGCCTCAGGAGCCTAGCGTTTTTGAAGAACGGCTCTTCAAGCCATCGGCAGCGCCGTCACTATCAAGCAGAGCGCAACCTCGGGAGGAACTCCCTCAGCCATCTGCCACAGGAGCCTGGGCCTGTGGCCCAACCTCGGGAGCACACTTACTCCTGGCGCTGGAGCCTCAGGAGGGATGCTGGACCATGGAATTCGAGGACTACCTGATGCAAGGGACGCTGCCAGAGAAAGAGGAGGACGCGGAACGCATGGCCCGGCAGGCCACGGCCTACTGCATCCAGGATGGAAAGCTCTACCGGAAGCAACCAAATGACGTTTCTCTGCATTGCATCTCCAGGGAACAGGGGAAGGAGTTGCTGGCTGACATACACGGCGGAGATTGCGGACATCACTCATCGTCACGAACCCTCGTCGGCAAGGTGTTTTGTAGCGGGTTTTACTGGCCTACGGCACTCAACAACGCAATCGAGCTGGTGAAGGCGAAGCCTGCCAGTTCCATGCCAAGCAGATCCATCAACCAGCTCAGGGCCTGCAGACCATCCCACTCTCGTGGCCGTTCGCAGTCTGGGGGCTGGATATCTTGGGCCCGTTTCCTCGAGCACCTGGGGGCTACTCCTACCTCTACGTCGCCATCGACAAGTTCACCAAGTGGGCAGAGGTGGAAGCCGTCCGCACCATCCCAGCTAGTTCTGTAATCAAGTTCATCAAGGGCCTCGTGAGCCGATTCGGGGTCCCTAATCACATCATCACCAACAATGGTTCGCAGTTCACCAACAATCTCTTCAAAACATATTGCGCTAACCTTGGAACACAGATATGCTACGCTTCGGTGGCACACCACCAGAGTAACGGCCAGGCCGAACGCGCCAACGCTGAGGTCCTGAAAGGCCTCAAAACCAGGACCTTCAAAAAGAAGCTGGAGGCCTGCGGCACTGGCTGGTACGACGAGCTCCAGTCCGTGCTGTGGTCCATCCGCACTACCGCCACCAAGTCGACTGGCGAGACCCCATTCTTCCTTGTCTACGGAGCAGAGGCGATCCTCCCTCACGAGGTCAGGCATCGCTCCACGCAGGTCCTAGCGTTTGATGAAGCGCAACAGGACGCCATGCGGGGTATGGACCTCATGCTGGGGGAGGAGCGCCGTCGAGAAGCCGCACTACGGGCAGCAAGATACTAGCAGGCACTGCGGCGGTATCATTGCCGCAACATCCGCCCCAGGACTCTTGAGGTAGGTGACCTCGTGCTCAGGCGAGTGCTCTCTAGGGAAGGGTTGCATAAGCTCTCGCCCATATGGGAGGGCCCGTTCAAGGTTGTCCATGTTTCCAGGCCTGGTGCCGCGCGCCTGGAGACTCAGGAAGGGGTGCCCATCCCAAACGCTTGGAACATTCAGCACCTCCAGAAGTTCTACCCTTAAAGAAAGGCCTGGTTCCTGTGAAGCTCACTGCCCAAAGAAAGGCCCGATGCCTGTGAATAAGGCCCGGTGCCTATGAGGCTCGCCGCCCGAAGAAAGGCCCGGTGCCTGTGAAGAACGCCTAGTGCCTGTGAAGCTCGCCGCCCGTGACACTCTCTCGTAATAATGAGTTGGGGCTATACATGCCCTGGAGTCTCCGGAGTGCCGCCCTCGGTCATCGGGGGCTCCCGCCCACGCCCAGTGGCAGCACTTAGCTCCGTGCTGGTGAGAAGACGTCGAAGACTAGACTAGGTGCCGGACGCGACTTTTCATTTGATTTCCTTAGTTGGCTTGTTCTCCCTTGTCTAAACCTTTATTGAAGTTGCTTCTAGTGTTGTTTGTCGTCTTGTGCCCTTGTTCTCTATTTTTGGCTTTTGTCTCGCTCGCTCTCTCTCTCTCGCAGGCCTCGCGAGGGGGCTGCGCGGGCACCCTCGTGAGCCCTTTCTCGCCTGGTTTTTGCGAGGCCCCCTCTTCAAGCTCACAGCGGGAGCACCCCTCCTGGTCCATGCCCCACGGGCATCGCGGCGCAGAGCACCGGGCCATAGCCGGCCACGCTCGCGACTAAGGTTCGGAAAGGATTCTCCCAACTGATTTTTGCAGCTCTTAAGGCGCCTGGCGAGGCCTCAAGCAGGCACCTAGCAAGGCGGAAACTACTGCAAACATCCCGAGCTAAGTTGTTCCTACGCGCAGACACATAACCACGACACCATCACACAGCTCAGGGACAATGAGTGTAGCACGATAATTAGGGGATCATAGTCTGTTACACGCCCCCACGGGGCTCCATACTTCTCTCTCTCTCAAGGCAGGAAAGGAGAAAAACAAAATAAACAACGCACAACTTGCAAGAAGGGATCTGCGTCATCCTCCTGAGCTCAATCAGACTCCGCCTCGCGCTTCACCGGTGCACGGCAACGGGACAACCCGCTACCACCCTCGAAGCGGGCGCGGCGGCGTGGTGGCAGGTCGCGGCCACCGCTGGAGGAGCTATCGCCAGAGCAGGAACCGCTGAAGCTCGGCGAGCTGCAGTCGCCGCCGGGAGCGGGTTCGCCTTCGCCCTCGTCATGGCTGTCGCCAAGGCCGAGCACCCCGTTGCCATCATCGTCTTCAGGGCAGCACCCAACACGGCGGCCATCTCCCCCGAACACCCTCACATAGAGAGTCGCATTGCCGTCATACTTGAAGTGGAGGGTGCACCGCCGGCCCAGGCCTCACGCGCGGGCAAATGTATGCCAGCCCCAGGCCAGGGCCACGTTACCTATGACGGAGATCTCCACCGCGACCCAGGAGGCCCTGCTGCAGCAGCAGCCGTGCACAGAGCGAGCCCGCCGGGGCGATGGCGGCGATTCGCCGACGAAGAAGCGAGGGATCTGGAGCCAGTTGCCGGCTGGGTTGTCCGACCACACAACAAACTCCGGCAGCACCTTTGCCAAATGGAAGCGCGGCCGGGGAGGCCGCGCAGCCACGGCACGCCTTCCTCCACCGACTGGGCTGCCTAGATACAGGCAGCCTCCACCGCGTGAAGGGCCACCACCGTGACCATGAGAAGCCGCGACGGGAGTCGCAGGATGCTTGTGGGGATGGCCGTGGCCGCGCTTGGGTGTAGGAGAGCCAGACCCTTCCTGGCGAGCCTTCCCTTTCTCCGTGGCTGAGAACCTCTTCACGGGCGCCATGGGACGCTGCAAGCAACCAGAGCAAGGAGGGAGAAGAAGCAGGCAGAGCAAGAAGAGATGGACAACGGGGGCTTTCGCCCCTCCCCATTTATAGCCCAAGGGAGGTCAATCGTCGGCCTCCACGATCACATGTAATGATGACTCTTTTCTTGCAGCAGGGACTCATCAAATCGGGCAGTTGCCGAGGCAGCGTGGGGAAGTGGAGACGCCCACATCCAATCAACAGCCACGCGGCAGCCAAGGCCGCAGGCTGTTGGGGCCCGCGGCGCTCCGCACTTGCCTTTTGGCTTCGCTGGTAAGCCAACTCCGAGCGCGCATTGGGCCCGGGGGCTACTGTCGGTGTTCTGGGAACGGGCGTCCCTAGACTTGCCTGCCTACAGCCTACAGCGTGGCTCAGCAGTGGCCCACTATGGCCCGTCTTCATCAACAAACGCTCAAGACCCTCGCGAGGGGCCAAGCCTCGTTGGGCGGACGACACAAGGCCTCCTTAGGGGCGGCCTCACCAAGTAGGCTCGCCAGGAAGCGGAGAGATCAAGGCAAGGTGTACCTCGCGAGGTGCTCATGACACAAGCCATGACGATCAAGACCAGGCGGGCGCCAGCCTGCGCAGTGTCCTCGTTTCCTCTTTGGTGCAAAGGGGGCAAGCGCAGGCGCGGAGTACCGAGGCATCAAGCAAAGGTTTCCATATCAGTGCAACGAGACCAAGACCAGCAGAGCGGCAGGATGGAGGTCACCCTGGAGCCCAAGACGACGTCATCACGAGTGTCTTTGGCAGTCGAAGACCACCTTTAGTTAGGATAGCTTGTACTAGTTGTCCCCTTTCAAAATGGCCGTTGTTGGCTCCCTTTCCGCTCAATATTTGGGAAGAGGACCAGGGCCTCTATAAATAGGGCTAGCCACCACAGTAGGAGGGGATCGGATCCTTCCTAAGTAGAGCACCTCATCACCACAAGAACACCCCTCGCGAGGATGTTCTTCCTATGTACTGTTCATCATCAGCCCAAGAGGCAATCCACCACACCACACACTGGATTAGGGTATTACACCACAACGGTGGCACGAACCAGTATAAACCTTGTGTCTCTTGTGTTGTTCATCATGCTAGCTTAGATTCGCGGCGAGGTTGTGGGCGTGTTTCGGTAGGGAGAAGATCTTTGTGCGCACCCCAGAGTTCGAACCTTAAGGGTTTTTCAGGAACCCGATATCCGACACTCCCGACCATCTACTTCCTGACGACCATCGGCTTCGGCCAGCAGCGGACGCCCTCCACACCCATCCCGCGCCCGTCACATCTCCTCCATGGATCTTGCTCCTACTCGCCGTCCAGCCCCTCCTTCCTTTGCTTCGGCGTGGAGCCCGACGATCCATTCAGCGTTCCTTGCAGTGCAGAGTAAGAATAGGTGTTCTTTAATCTCGGGCTCTCCTTGCCTCACAAAGTACTTAAATTAATGTCACCCACATAGCTAACTTTACCTTGCATATATATTGCAGGTATAAAATTTGCCTGAATGATTCACGGCTGGTCTCACTCATCCCCACGGCGAGAGAGCAAGTCCCAGAACTAAGGTGAGGTTATTCTATTAAAAGTGAGTAAAATTGTATACCTGATTTCCTGCCCACATTTTTACAAGTAAGAAACGGTTTATTTGGTATCCATCTCGATGGCCCATACGATAAATCATCTCACCCTACCAAGATTAAGTACCCCGTGCCATTATTTTGTCCTAGCATACTAAACTAATTTTTTCTTACATTCATGAATTTGTAATTTTATTTGTTCCATGCTTTCCAAGGCCATTATTAGCCTCTATTCCCAGAACGTTAGTAGTTGCTAGAGCTATTTTTTATTATGCGAACAATTTTTTTGGTCATTTTTTCTAGAGCAGAAACCTTTCTTTTCACCTAATTAATTTGGTATCTCTAAACCTTTATTACAGATCCTGCTTACTGAATGGCTTCAAATCCAAACAACGGTCTAAATTAGACACACAATTTGTCATTTCTGTATTAAGCATTTCATAGTTCAGGTGGTGTTATCTTCTATTTTTAATTACTGATGTGTTCTGAACATATTTTGGAATAATCAAAATATATTGATGTTGCAAGTTACTTTTGTCTAGATTATGGTGTAAAAAAGCTTTTGTATGGATTAGTTCTCTTCCGATCATTGTCACGTTTTAATGATGTGAGTTACTTCCACATATATGCGCACCCAAGAGTGTTGACAAGTATAGGTCTGAATAGTTGAAGGAAGATGATACAAAAGTAGTTGAAGGAAGGTCAACCTATTTTTCCAACCAATTCTCATTTTTTGGAATTGTTTGGATTGCTTACCACATGTGTCACGTGGTTCCGACCAATTCTCATTAGTCTTGCATGGACGTAAAAATATTACTATGAAACAAGATACATATTGTTTGAAAGTTGCCAAAATTCCAGTGGATAAACATTGTGGGCAAGATGTTTTCCATGCATAAATGACAGGGCCATGATATTTTGTCGGTGGAACTGAAACCACCAATGCTAATATTTTTTGGAAGGAAATATTATGTATTTTTTAGCCAATTGTGCATTGTTTAATCTCATGAAATGGTTTTTATTTTATCCAAGAAAAGGAATGGCTAACAAGTATATCCAAATTATTTATATTTCATTGTCTAGCATATATCATTACTCTTGCTATAATTCCCGCAATAATGTGCGGGGTCTCAGCTAGTGTTACTCAAATGTTGTTACCCAAGTTCATAATTTTTCATGGGAAGTATTAGTATCGTACACAGTTCATTGAGTTTAAGTGTGTGCCCGATGTCCAGAAGGCATTTGCATATTAACTGTCCATATTGCAAATTCACACACATGTTAACATAAGGAAACGTATGTGTAACATACTAATCATCGCACACGAGTACTCGCAGACACATCGTGTGTGATACTCCTAGCCACCGCAAGCAACTAGTTTGCATTTTTCAAAGTTTTTAGTACACACAGAATCGCACACGAAGTAACTGTATTGACCGTCTGTGTTGTAATTTCTCATCACAAAACAATTCATCTGAGTCGGCTGTTTGCCACGTATCACACACATCTTGTTTACACGACTCGTTTGTGTTCTTTTGGCTCATCGCAAACAGTTCATCCATGTGAATTGTATGCCACATATCACACACATCTTGTTAAGTTGAACCGTTTCTGTTGTGTTCCCTAATCGAAAACAGTTCGTCCGAGTTAACCGTATGTCGTATATCGCACACACGTTGATATGGCTGCCTGTTTATGTTGTTCTACCTCATCGCAAACAGTTTGAATGGATTAACCGTGTGTCCTGCATCGCACACACATTGTTATGGCTGCCCATTTCTGTTGTTCTGCCTCATCGCAGACAGCTTGAATGGATTAACCGTGTGTCCTGCATCGCACATGCAACTAAAATCTGAGCCGTGTTTGATGGCTCCGCCATCGCAAACTTTTTGCACCTTTTTGACGGGTTTTTTACACCACCGTTGTCAGGACCCCGACTCAATGCCACATCGATCTAGCATGTAACACTTCATATCACTTTGCGGCCTCACGCACGGTATTCCCACGGGTGTCGTCTTACCTTTGCCCGGGACCGTTTGCGCCTTTTGGCACACGTATATGATAGTGTCGCTAGCATCCATATGATAAGGAGCCCGGGCTGACATGGCTAGTCGTAAACCCAAAGTGGCACAGACTTACAGGGACAGGCATCCATGACCCAACGATCGAACGTGTCGGTCATCGGCGAGTAAGTTCCGGGCTTTAGCACTGGGCTAGCAGACTCGGTGAACCGGGCAGTGGCGGGCTAACAGACTCCGTACTCAACGCGACATTTCCCGAAGGACAGACACAGGAACGAAGAAGGACACATGCCGGCCAGCCTAAGTGTTCCGGAGCAGTAGCAAGCTACCATGGCTCGGTGGAAACACTAGGAGACATTTCCCGGTAAGAGAGGCTACTAAAGATAAACAACTAGATAGTCAGATCCCACACATACCAAGCATTTCAATAACATACACACAATATGCTCGATATGTGCAAATACAACATGGCATCACAACATGACTCTACGACTCAAGTATTTATTCAATAGGCTCCGAGGAGCGAGATATTACAAACAGGGGTCTCATGACCCAACATTCGAAAGCATACAAATCAAAGCACAAGCGGAAGCTAATATGTCCGAGTACGTACATCTACAAATGAAAAAGGCTTAGAAGCCCGACTATCTACCGATCTCTGCCGAGGGCACAAGATCGTAGCTGAGGTAACAAGCTAAACGTCAAGTCCACGTGGAACTACTAGCGAGACTGAAGTCTCTCGCAAAACATAAAATAGGCAAACGTGAGTACAAATGTACCCAAAGAAGACTTACATCAGAACTAACTACATATGCATCATTATCAACAAAAAGGGATGGTGGGGTTTAACTGCAGCAAGCCAGCTTTGACTCAGTGGCTATCCTAAACTATGATTGCAAGTAACTCTTTTGAGGTGGCGCACACGAGTCCACATATCCACCATATCAATACACCACTAAGGATCCGCTCCCGTCTTCCTACGAGAACGCCATCCATAGCACTCACACTTATCTTGCGTATTTTAGGGTATCCACTTTCACTTGTCTATGAACTGTTATAGGCAACCCAGAAGTCCTTTTCCGCGGACACGGCTATTCGAATAGATGATGTTAACCCTGCAGGGGTGTACTTCTTCACACACGCTCTCACCGCTTACCGCGTTTACGACATGTACTCGGCAACCTTCAAGCGGAAGCCCAACGTGGGTGTCGGCCACGACCTACCTAAACACTCAAGTCCCTAGTCCAGGTTTATCGCCTATTTGGGTTCCATCTATGAGGAGTTCCGCCCGAAGTTTCGCTCACAGCCCCAAACGATGTGTACAGGGTTCCGTGACACCAAACGGGCGCCCGGTTTACCCGGCCACGTGCCTACCGCATCACAGCCCACCCCTACGGTCAGCGCTGCGCAAGACGGCCTCCAAAGATACTACAAACACCGAAACTACTTGCAACTCCCGGATAGAGGACAAAGGTGATTAAGAAGCGAGAGGGTCCATTGGTTTCGGGCCCAATGCGTGGTAGTAGCTGAATCATGGATCACAAACACGTAACTCAGTTCCTGAGGACGGCTGCAATGAGACAACCCATCATGTACTCCTACATGGCCTCTCACCGCTACCTTTACCAAATCGTGTTCACATACTTAGCTCACACACGAGGGACATGTTCACACACCTCGATTCATCCTCGATGAATCGGACCGACTCAACTCTAAGCAGTAGCAGGCATGACAAACAAGCATGTATGAGTAGGCACAACAGGGCTCAAACAACTCCTACTCATGCTAGTGGGTTTCACCTATTTACTGTGGAATGACAGGTCATGCAATGGATAAGGGGTTCAGCTACCGCAGCAAGTAACAAATGATTCATTGTTGTCCTAATGCAGTAAAAGAGAGCAGGAGCGAGAGAGTGGGATTATATCGGAATGAACAAGGGGGTTTTGCTTGCCTGGCACTTCTGAAGATAATATAGTTCTTCATCGGTGTCATCGATCTCATCGTCGAAGCCACGTCTATCGAGGGGGAACAGTTACCGGCAAATAAAGAGGAACACAATCAATGCAATGCACAATATGATGCATGCTATGACATGGCAACATGCTGGTGTTTTTGAGCTAATGCAACTAGCAACAGATTAAATGAAGTTGGTTTGAATACAAGATTCAAATTCAAACTCCATATATGATTATTTAAATGCCCTTTATTTGTTTTGTCCAGATCAGAGGACAAACATTGTTCAAACATGCATGAAAATGGTACAGATGGATTCCTTGAATTTTTCTGATAATTTTTCATATATAATTTATTTGATTTGGAGCTACGGTTGATTTTATATGAATTTTAGAAGTTTAGGCAATTTTTCTGGATTTTCCTGATTTATTTTAAAACCAGAAAATGATTTATTGCATCAGCATGATCTCATAGTGACGTCATCAGGTCAACGGGCGCCAGTCCGGGTCAAACCTGACGGCTGGGGCCCACATGTCAGGGATTAGACTAACTAACCTAATTAAAATTAATCCTAACTAACTTGGTTAGTCGGCAGGGCCCGCACGTCAGTGACCCAGGGGGGTCAAACTATGGTCAACCCCGGGTCAAAATCACGGAGTTGACCGGCGGCTCGTCACCCGGGCGAGACCAGAGGACGGCGGAGGCGCTGGGTTTCCTCCTCCGCGACCAAATGGCGGCGGAGGGCATCTACGAGATGCCTGTGCTCGCGCGCATCTAACACGACTAGTGGTGGCAAGCAGGGGTGGACAGAGCTCGCGGAACGAAGCTCGCGGCGGTGGCCGGAGTTCGCCAACGGCGGGTTAGGCGATGCAGGCGCCAGGAAGGCGCAGAGTGCTACGTGCTCCTGGGACTGCGGTGAGCACGACGGTGGGCTCGGGAACGAGCTGCGGTGGCTGTGGCCACGGCCATGCCATGGCCGGCGGCGAGAAGCTCTCGGCCGCGGTGGGAGATGGGGCTAGGGGGCGAAACGGAGGGGGGAGCACAGGAGAAGCAGCAGGGGCTCACAGCGGATCCATTCGAGGCGGAGACGAGGCCGGGAAGCGCCGGAGGCAGCACAGGTCGCCGGAGATCCGGCGGCGAAGGTAGAAGACGATTGGCGGCGACGCTGCGAAGCGCTGAGGATGCGTGGCTCATCAGGGATGACGTGGACGACGAGGCGGGCCGACGAGCACGACGGTTGCTCGAGGGACGGCCGGGGAGCGCGGTGGCGGCGTGCGGCGGCGACGGAGGCGTTCGGGCGCGAGAGGGGGAAAGTGCAGAGAAGGGGAAAAGGGTCGAGGGAGAGTGGGAGAAAGCCAAGGGCTGCGTGGCGCTCCGTGGCGTCGTCTAGGAGGGCCGGGGAAGCAGGAGGTGGCCGGGGCAGCATCGGCGCTCGCCACCGAGCTGCTTTGGGGCGAGGGGAGGAAGACGACAGGAGGAGCTGCGGTGGTGGGCTGGGCTGGCTAACTGGGCCGCCAGGTGGGCTGCGCAGGTAAACTCTCTCTCTCTCTATTTTCCTTTCAGTTTTCTATTTTCTGTAGTTTGTTTTGATTTAGTTTCAGACACTAAATCATTTTTGTAAATTCTGTAGGTTTTTATATGGCTTGCTAAAATATATACAAAGCCACTCACAAACTTGCATAATTATTGGACATATATTAATTATATATAACTTATATATCCAATGCAAATAGTTATTGTATTTATTTCAAAGGCCCGTAATAATTAACTCGAGATACCAAAAATATTGTTTTGAGTTTTACCTCCTTGCAATATTTTCAGGGACTAAGAGGAACATTTTCTTGGACTTCTTTGAGAAGATTTTAATGTTGATCATTTTTAGAAGGTTTCTGAGGCTTTGAAAATCCCTCAATTCAAATTTCATTTGAATTAAAACATGATGCACACATGAAGGACTAGCCTACTGCATACCAGGACCAGGGATGTGACAACTCACCCCCACTAAACAAAAATCTCGTCCCGAGATTCAAGCGTAGGGTAAGAAGGCAGAGGGAATACAAAGCTATTACAATCTTCACCATCCAACTGCCTTTCTCGAGGATGCTGATTCAGTGCTCCAATTGATCTTGACGTCTTTGGTTTTGAGATTTTCATCCAACACGAGGACAAAGACACTCTACAAGGATGGATCATCTTAATGATCACAAGATCAACTCACGGAATGAGATGTAGAACATCTCTTGAGCTGAGAGGTAAATCACACATCATGAAGGACGGAGGAAACAATTTGATGAGGTTTCAAAGTAGCGAGGAAAATGGTTGTCATGATACCACAACGAGAGACCTTAGGGAAGGTAACTCGTAGAATATCCCCTTAAGTGGCAAAAAGAATTACATTTGATTTAGAGATCATTGAAACTCTTTATACCAGCCTAAGGCAATTCACAGTCGATCATTTGAAGGAGTTCGAGAGAATGACATTCTCGGGTCAGAATGGATGATGTGGATTACCTTGTTGAAAACAACACAAGGGATGATTTTTAGCAACTGGGGAGAAGCTCAGCAGTAGAGAGTGATTCCACTATTGGAGTGGTTATAGCATAACCGAAAAGACTAGGAACAATTCCAGTTAGTGCCGGTGATAATACATAGTGCTTGTGCGTGCTCTCAAGAACTTGAGCATTTCCATATTCATCAAGGTTTTACCAACATCCGTGTCAAGGGTGCTGACAACACAACATACTACCATGATGAACAACGATGGACGATGCAGATGCAAAGGAGGATAACACCTTCTCAGATTTCATCTTAGCGAGGCCAAGGAAACAAAATCTGGATGATCGACCGAGAGACATTTAGCACTCCGCTTCTAATGCTCTCCTTGATGTGCTAGTGTATCCCATCCATTGAAATGGTCTGGTACCTAGAACATCAAGTAACAGGTCGGACTTCGGGAGCTCAAGAATACATAAGGAACAACTACTAGAATAAATTCTACGAGATCCTTATGGGGAGGTGGCCAACTTCTTCAAACAAGATACTACAATAATAGGTCTTCCGGCGGGGTGTGTTGGCCATGACACCCGCTTTACCGGTTATCGCGAGACCAATATTATAGTACTTGGGAAATGTTCCAACCATCATATCTGCCTGAGATTCAGATCTGGTTGGTGTCAGAATAATCCAGACTCATCGAGTCTAGAAAGAAAACTGAAAGTTTGCAACACAAATCGACGAGACGACGTTGCGAGATTCTCGGAGAAAGAACTACGATAGCAAGCTCCAAAACATGAGCTGGTTCTGCTACAAACCTGTGAACACGCTGTCCAAGACAAGCATGACCACATAGTAGTCTTATAATAAAACACTAGCGAGTTCAGGAGGGAAACCATCATCGAGGATATCGAAGTCCTTGCATAAGTCTTGCTCTTAAGAAGGAACTTCTTCTCCTTGAACAAATCAATCAGTGGCTTGGTGTGCTACGGAATACATATGGAGTGGAGGTAATTAAGCTACCAAACCATAGTATACTTTGCACATGTGTGACTAACTTGGGATGATTCCAAGGAAGCAACATTGACTTTATCGAATTCATGGCGGCAACTTACACCAAGTACCGTGAATTAGAGAAAGTCACTTCTTACATCCGAACATATGCTTCATGAGCTAGCATGAACAAATGCTTTAAAAAGTTTCCAACACTAGCTTAATGTTCAACAAAACTATGGAGATGACAAGGATGTTGTCGATGGGCTCAACAGCAATTTATCCAGATTCCCATGGAGATGGAATTCCATAACTATGTGAACAAGGTGATAGTATTGGTCAGACCCAAAAGATATAATGGTGTATGCTCGAGGAAAATCCACGAGTAAGACAACATTACGAGCATCGTTGGTTCTGATTTGATTTGACGATAGCCCATACTCAAATCAAAGTTTTGGCAAGACAATAGCTCCAACAACTGGCCTCGAGGATCAATTGATGAAGATATCACCTTTCTACACACACACACAAGATATCCCTTAGCATGAACCAAGTCAGACAAGCTTTTATCTTCCAACTCTCCAAGTTGTTGTTTAGCTTAACCAACTAGCTCAGGGGTATGCAACACAGATTCTTGGAGAAGGGGTGATTTATAAGAAAAACCAACTTGATCACGAACTCAACATAGCGGTCAGGTGACATCCTGGTGATACCTCCGAGAAGACAATCGGAGAATCATGAACCACCGATATGTTACTAAGCTTGAGAACAATCTTGCTTTTCAGGGCGAGACGATATGATCAAATGAGCGAGGACTTAACAAAATCCTAACTCATCAATCGACGAGTGCACCGGGAACAAGGACTAGGTAGCACAATCAGTCTTAGAATGATGATTCAAGAACCAACACGCTAAGAATGAGGTTATCGTCCATTTAACCACCAAGCAACGGAGTTGCTAGCAGTATAGATTTCACGCATCACGATTCACTTGTCGGCATTCCGGTTGCAACAACACGGGAACCAAGAAATGAATAATGATGGAGAGAGTATCACTACGTCAAGAATTCATGAGAGATGTCATGAGTCCTATGACAATCCTGACATAAAGATGGTAACACTCCAAGGTAGAACAGAACAAAAGCTGGATTAGCATTTTGATCTATGGAACATCACTGCTTTGACCCAATCCTAGAAATGGATGAGGTACTGGAGTTTGTTTCTCCAAGTCATTCCGGATAGAATGGCTTGACGGACCACAAGAATAATAAGCATCGATAACACGGATGCACAATTACTCCTGACTATCAATTGATAGACGATGGTCGGAAAACATCTAGGAGGAGCAACTCAAGGAACATATAACCTTCTCGAGTTGTGGATGCATAGATTAGTATGTCGAACCAAGTTCAACATGTTTCTTCCGATAACCCATGCAGAAGGTAGAATCGCAGAGTCACAACATAGAACCGATAATTCATCGAGAGCACTTTTGTTGTGATCTTTTGGTTTAACGAGGAACTGCTGCCATAAGTAGTTCATGGTATTTGGAAGAATGATATACCACGAAGCTCGAGGACTATCGCAAAGGTTACTAATAACCTAAAGGAACGAGCAAACACTATCAACATGAATTGAGTAGGGTGAATATCGGGTTCAAAACCCAGGAGTAGAATACCTACTACTAAATGGCATCACGGGATGCTTTCGAGAATGAAGGCCAGAGTCATCACACTGGGACACAAATCATGGCTAAATTACTAGATGACTCCCTAAAACACCTAGGGTCATAATAATAGCTCCAACATATATGTCGAGGCAATAGAATACCTCAACTCACCGATTAGTGTGGTTAATCTGGCCATAAAGGACACTGGGAACGGAAAGAAAGGATTTGCAAATGCGTCAGACTATTTAGAAACCTGGGATGACTCGGACAGCATAACAGCTGTAAATGCTCAAAAGTTTGGAGACATACAACAAAAATGGTGGCATAGCCACTCCGAAGCACAATATCAAGGTTTCGAGATCAACAGTTATGAACATACGGAAGTAGTAAAACTGAACTGAGGTTTGAAACTAACAATTCTAATTAAGTCTAAGGATTAGTAACACGTCATCCTGATAGATAGATGAGGAGCCTAGTTTCTTAAACCCCGTAGAAGAGAAGAGGTTGACTCAGATCAGAAGGCCATGAGGTATAAGGAGTAAAAAGAGCCTTACGTTCCAACCCACAATCAATTCCCCTACATATAACTAAAGCATTTCTAGACACAACTTCGACCAGTTTGGCTTGGAGAACCTACAGGCAGTCAAGCTCTGATACCAAAGCTGTCAGGACCCCGACTCAATGCCACATCGATCTAGCATGTAACACTTCATATCACTTTGCGGCCTCACGCACGGTATTCCCACGGGTGTCGCCTTACCTTTGCCCGGGACCGTTTGCGCCTTTTGGCACACGTATATGATAGTGTCGCTAGCATCCATATGATAAGGAGCCCGGCCGACATGGCTAGTCGTAAACCCAAAGTGGCACAGACTTACGAGGACAGCATCCATGACCCAAAGATCGAACGTGTCGGTCATCGGCGAATAAGTTCCGGCTTTAGCACTGGCTAGCAGACTCGTGAACCGGCAGAAGCGGCTAACAGACTCCGTACTCAACGCGACATTTCCCGGGATGTATACAGAACGAAGAAGGACACATGCGGCCAGCCTAAGTGTTCCGGAGCAGAGTAGCAAGCTACCATGGCTCGGTGGAAACACTAGGAGACATTTCCGTAAGAGAGGCTACTAAAGATAAACAACTAGATAGTCGATCCCACACATACCAAGCATTTCAATAACATACACACAATATGCTCGATATGTGCAAATACAACATGGCATCACAACATGACTCTACGACTCAAGTATTTATTCAATAGGCCCGAGGAGCGAGATATTACAAACAGGGTCTCATGACCCAACATTCAAACATACAAATCAAAGCACAAACGAAGCTAATATGTCCGAGTACGTACATCTACAAATGAAAAAGGCTTAGAAGCCCGACTATCTACCAGATCTGCCGAGGGCACAAGATCGTAGCTGAGGTAACAAGCTAAACGTCAAGTCCACGTGGAACTACTAGCGAGACTGAAGTCTCTCTGCAAAACATAAAATAGGCAAACGTGAGTACAAATGTACCCAGCAAGACTTACATCAGAACTAACTACATATGCATCATTATCAACAAAAAGGGATGGTGGGGTTTAACTGCAGCAAGCCAGCTTTGACTCAGTGGCTATCCTAAACTATGATTGCAAGTAACTCTTTTGAGGTGGCGCACACGAGTCCACATATCCACCATATCAATACACCACTAAGGATCCGCTCCCGTCTTCCTACGAGAACGCCATCCATAGCACTCACACTTATCTTGCGTATTTTAGGGTATCCACTTTCACTTGTCTATGAACTGTTATAGGCAACCCGAAGTCCTTTTCATGGACACGGCTATTCAATAGATGATGTTAACCCCGCAGGGTGTACTTCTTCACACGCGCTCACCGCTTACCGCCGTTTACGACATGTACTCGGCAACCTTCAAGCGGAAGCCCAACGTGGGTGTCGGCCACGACCTACCTAAACACTCAAGTCCCTAGTCCAGGTTTATCGCCTATTTGGGTTCCATCTATGAGGAGTTCCGCCAAGTTTCGCTCACAGCCCCAAACGATGTGTACAGGTTCCGTGACACCAAACGGGCGCCGGTTTACTGCCCACGTGCCTCCGCATCACAGCCCACCCCTACGGTCAGCGCTGCGCCTGGCCTCCAAAGATACTACAAACACCGTAAACTACTTGCAACTCCCGGATAGAGGACAAAGGTGATTAAGAAGCCGAGAGGGTCCATTGGTTTCGGGCCCAATGCGTGGTAGTAGCTGAATCATGGATCACAAACACGTAACTCAGTTCTCGAGGACGGCTGCAATGAGACAACCCACCATGTACTCCTACATGGCCTCTCCCGCTACCTTTACCAAATCGTGTTCACATACTTAGCTCACACACAGTGGGACATGTTCACACACCTCGATTCATCCTCGATGAATCGCACCGACTCAACTCTAAGCAATAGCAGGCATGACAAACAAGCATGTATGAGTAGGCACAACAGGCTCAAACAACTCCTACTCATGCTAGTGGGTTTCACCTATTTACCGTGGAATGACAGGTCATGCAATGGATAAGGGGTTCAGCTACCGCAGCAAGTAACAAATGATTCATTGTTGTCCTAATGCAGTAAAAGAGAGCAGGAGCGAGAGAGTGGGATTATATCGGAATGAACAAGGGGTTTTGCTTGCACGCACTTCAAGATAATATAGTTCTTCATCGGTGTCATCGATCTCATCGTCGGGCCACGCCTATCGAGGGGCGAACAAGCATCGCAAATAAAGAGGAACACAATCAATGCAATGCACAATATGATGCATGCTATGACATGGCAACATGCTGGTGTTTTTGAGCTAATGCAACTAGCAACAGATTAAATGAAGTTGGTTTGAATACAAGATTCAAATTCAAACTCCATATATGATTATTTAAATGCCCTTTATTTGTTTTGTCCAGATCAGAGGACAAACATTGTTCAAACATGCATGAAAATGGTACAGATGGATTCCTTGAATTTTTCTGATAATTTTCATATATAATTTATTTGATTTGGAGCTACGGTTGATTTTATATGAATTTTAGAAGTTTAGGCAATTTTTCCGGATTTTCCCGATTTATTTTAAAACCGAAAATGATTTATTGCATCAAGATGATCTCATAGTGACGTCATCAGGTCAACGGCGCCATCCGGTCAAACCTGACGGTGGGGCCCCATGTCGTGGATTAGACTAACTAACCTAATTAAAATTAATCCTAACTAACTTGGTTAGTCGGCAGGGCCCGCACGTCAGTGACCCAGGGGGGTCAAACTATGGTCAACCCCGGGTCAAAATCACCGGAGTTGACCGGCGGCTCGTCGCCGGCGAGACCAGGGACGGCGGAGGCGCTCGGGTTTCCTCCTCCGGCGACCAAATGGCCGGCGGAGGGCATCTACGAGATGCCTGTGCTCGCGCGCATCTAACACGACTAGTGGCAAGCGGCCGGTGGACAGAGCTCGCGGAACGAAGCTCAAGGGCGGTGGCCGGAGTTCGCCAACGACGGGTTAGGCGATGCAGGCGCCAGGAAGGCGCAGGAGTGCTACGTGCTCCGGGACCGCGTGAGCACGACGGTGGGCTCGGGAACGAGCTGCGGTGGCTGTGGCCACGGCCATGCCATGGCCGGCGGCGAGAAGCTCTCGGCCGCGGTGGGAGATGGGGCTAGGGGCGAGAACGGAGGGGGCGAGCACAGGAGAAGCAGCAGGAGCTCACAGCGGATCCATTCGAGGCGGAGACGAGGCCGGGGAAGCGTCGGAGGCAGCACAGGGTCGCCGGAGATCCGGGCGGCCGAAGGTAGAAGACGACGATGGCGGCGACGTTGCAGGGCGCCTGAGGATGCGTGGCTCATCTGGGATGACGTGGACGACGAGGCGAAGCCGACGAGCACGACGGTTGCTCGAGGGACGGCCGGGGAGCGCGGTGGCGGCGTGCGGCGGCGACGGAGGCGTTCGGGCGCGAGAGGGGGAAAGTGCAGAGAAGGGGAAAAGGGTCGAGGGAGAGTGGGAGAAAGCCAAGGGCTGCGTGGCGCTCCGTGGCGTCGTCTAGGAGGGCCGGGGAAGCAGGAGGTGGCCGGGGCAGCATCGGCGCTCGCCACCGAGCTGCTTTGGGGCGAGGGGAGGAAGACGACAGGAGGAGCTGCGGTGGTGGGCTGGGCTGGCTAACTGGGCCGCCAGGTGGGCTGCGCAGGTAAACTCTCTCTCTCTCTATTTTCCTTTCTGTTTTCTATTTTCTGTAGTTTGTTTTGATTTAGTTTCAGACACTAAATCATTTTTGTAAATTCTGTAGGTTTTTATATGGCTTGCTAAAATATATACAAAGCCACTCACAAACTTGCAGAATTATTGGACATATATTAATTATATATAACTTATATATCCAATGCAAATAGTTATTGTATTTATTTCAAAGGCCCAGAATAATTAACTCTGAGATACCAAAAATATTGTTTTGAGTTTTACCTCCTTGCAATATTTTCAGGGACTAAGAGGAACATTTTCTTGGACTTCTTTGAGAAGATTTTAATGTTGATCATTTTTAGAAGGTTTCTGAGGCTTTGAAAATCCCTCAATTCAAATTTCATTTGAATTAAAACATGATGCACACATGAAGGACTAGCCTACTGCATACCAGGACCAGGGATGTGACAACCGTTTGCGATTGTTGCATCACACACAGTTTCCGCAGAGGGTCTCTGATCGTAGTGTCGCGTTAGCAGTATCCTGCAGTATTGTAAGGAAACTATTGGGTATACCTTCTACCTCATATCCGAAGGCAAGATCTTTGTTTCCAAGAATGGATCCTTTCTGGAGAAAGAGTTTCTCTCAAAAGAAGTAAGTGGGAGGAAAGTAGAACTTGACGAGGTACCCCCTCTTGAACCGGAGAGTAGCGCAACTCAGGAAGATATTTCTGTGGTGCTTGCACCGACTAGAGAGGAAGTTAATGATGATGATCATGAAACTTTGGGTCAAGTTGCTACTGAACTTCGTAGGTCCACGAGGACACGTTCCGCACCAGAGTGGTACGGCAACCCTGTCCTGGAAATCATGTTGTGAGACAAAGGTGAACCTTCAAACTATGAAGAAGCGATGGCGGGCCCGGATTCCAACAAATGGCTTGAAGCCATGAAATCCGAGATAGGATCCATGTATGAAAACAAAGTATGGACTTTGATGGACTTGCCCGATGATCGGCAAGCCATAGAGAATAAGTGGATCTTTAAGAAGAAGACTGACGCGGATGGTAATGTGACCGTCTATAAGGCTCGGCTTGTTGCTAAGGGTTATCGACAACTTCAAGGAGTTGACTACGATGAGACCTTCTCACCCGTGGCGAAGCTGAAGTTCGTCCAAATCATGTTAGCATTTGCCGCATTCTATGTTTATGAAATCTGGCAAATATACGTTAAAACGGCATTCCTTAACGGTTTCCTTAAGGAAGAATTGTATATGATGCAGCCGGAAGTTTTTGTTCGTCCAAAGAATGCTGACGAAGTATGCAAGCTCCAACGCTCCATCTATGGGCTGGTGCAAGCATCTCGAAGTTGGAACATTCGCTTTGATGAAATGATCAAAGCGTTTGGGTTTATACAAACTTATGGAGAAGCCTGTATTTACAAGAAAGTGAGTGGGATCTCTGTAGCATTTCTCATATTATATGTGGATGACATACTGTTGATGGGAAATGATATAGAACTCTTGGAAAGCATAAAGGCCTACTTGAACAAGTGTTTTTCAATGAAGGACCTTGGAGAAGCTACTTAGATATTAGGCATCAAGATCTATAGAGATAGATCGAGACGCCTTATTGGTCTTTCACAAAGCACATACCTTGACAAGATATTGAAGAAGTTCAATATGGATCGGTCCAAGAAGGGATTCTTGCCTGTATTGCAAGATGTGAAATTGAGTGCAGCTCAATGCCCAACCTCGGCAGAAGATAGAGAAAAGATGAGTGTCATCCCCTATGCCTAACCCATAGGCTCTATTATGTATGTCATGCTGTGTACCAGACCTGATGTGAACCTTTCCATAAGTTTGGTAGGGAGGTACCAAAGTGTTCCCAGAATGGAACACTGGACAACAGTCAAGAATATCCTGAAGTACCTGAAAAGGACTAAGGATATGTTTCTCGTTTATGGAGGTGCCGAAGAGCTCATCGTAAAGGGTTACATTGGTGCTAGCTTTGACACAGATCAGGATGACTCCAAGTCACAAACCGGATATGTGTATATTTTGAATGATGGGGCAGTCAGCTGGTGGAGTTGCAAGCAAAGCGTCATGGCGGAATCTACATGTGAAGCAGAGTACATAGCTGCTTCAGAAGTAGCACAGGAAGCAGTCCGGATGAAGGAGTTCATCACCGACCTAGGAGTGATTCCCAATGCATCGGGCCCGATGACTCTCTTCTGTGACAACATTGGAGCTATTGCCCTTGCCAAGGAGACAAGGTTTCACAAGAAGACCAGGCACATCAAGCGTCACTTCAACTCCATCCGTGAATATATTCAAAATGGAGACATATATATATTTGTAAAGTACATATGGATCTGAATGTCGCAGATCCGTTGACAAAACCTCTTCCAAGAGCAAAACATGATCAGCACCAGAACTCTATAGGTGTTCGATTCATCAAAATGTAACTAGATTATTGACTCTAGTGCAAGTGGGAGACTGTTGGAAATATGCCCTAGAGGCAATAATAAAATGGTTATTATTATATTTCCTTATTCACGATAATTGTCTATTGTTCATGCTATAATGGTATTAATCGAAAACCATAATACATGTGTGAATACATAGACTACAACATGTCCCTAGTGAGCCTCTAGTTGACTAGCTCGTTGATCAATAGATGGTTGTGGTTTCCTGGCCATGGACATAGGATGTCGTTGATAACGGGATCACATCATGAGGAGAATGATGTGATGGACAAGACCCAATCCTAAGCATAGCACAGGATCGTGTAGTTCGTTTGCTAGAGCTTTTCTAATGTCAAGTATTATTCCTTAGACCATGAGATTGTGCAACTCCCGGATACCGTAGGAATGCTTTGAGTGTATCAGATGTCACAACGTAACTGGGTGACAATAAAGGTGCACTACGGGTATCTCCGAAAGAGTCTGTTGGGTTGGCACGAATCAAGACTGGAATTTGTCACTCCGTATGACGGAGAGGTATCTCTGGGCCCACTCAGTAATGCGTCATCATAATGAGCTCACTGTGACTAAGGAGTTAGCCACGGGATCATGTGTTACCGAACGAGTAAAGAGGCTTGCTCGTAACGAGACTGAACAAGGTATGGGGATACCGACGATCGAATCTCGGGCAAGTAACATACCGATGGACAAAGGGAATTGTATACGGGATTGATGAATCCCCGACATCGTGGTTCATCCGATGAGATCATCGTGGAACATGTGGGAGCCAATATGGGTATCCAGATGCCGCTATTGGTTATTGGTCGGAGAGATGTCTCGGTCATGTCTGCATGGTTCCCGTACCCGTAGGGTCTACACACTTAAGGTTCGGTGACGCGAGAGTTGTAATGGGAATTGTATGTGGTTATCAAAAGTTGTTCAGAGTCTCGGATGAGATCCCGGACATCACGAGGAGTTCCGGAATGGTCCGGAGGTAAAGATTTATATATGGGAAGTCCTATTTTAGCCACCGAAAATGTTTGGGATTTTTTGGTATTGTACCGGCAAGGTTCTAGAAGATTCCGGAGTGTGGCCCGCCTACATGGGGGACCCACATGAACGTGGGTAGTGGGGGCAAGGCCCCACACCCCTGGTCAAGGCGCACCAAGATCCCCCCTTAGAAGGAATAAGATCATATCCCGAAGGGATAAGATCAAGATCCCTAAAAGGGGGGATAACAATCGGCGGGGAAGGGAAATGTCACGCCCAATATGCGACCCTATCCAAAAGGAACTCGAAGGTCCCACCAAGGATAGACCCGCATATTGGAACGCTTTTGCAAGGTGGATATCATTACATCAACATTACATAATATATGGGGATACATACAAAAGGCATACAATGCCACATGAATACAACATCACAATACATAAGAGCAGCATCCGACTACGGATGAACACAAACAGAAACTCAACGACATCCACCACCGCTAGCCCAGTCATGTCGACCGAACCTATCCCCGATCAAGAGGAAGAAGAAGAAGAACTCCAAAACAAGCAAACATCGCTCTGCATCATGATCATCGCATAACCTGTACTCAAGAATCTGTTGTTGTAGTAATCTGTGAGCCACGAGGACTCAGCAATCCCACTACCATGGGTATCAAGAGTAGCAAAGCTTAATGGGAAAGGAAGGGGTAAAATGGTGAGGTTGCAGCAGCGGCTAAGCAAGTGTGGTGGCTAACATACGCAAATAAGAGCGAGAAGAGAAACAAGCGGAACGGTCGTCCAGCTAGCAATGATCAAGAGGTGATCCTGAACACCTACTTACGTCAAACATAACCCAGAAGCCGTGTTCACTTCCCGGACTCCGCCGAGAAGAGACCATCACGGCTACACACGCGTTGATGTGTTTTAATTCGGATCCGTGTCAAGTTATCTACAACCGGACATTAACAAATTCCCATCTGCCACATAACCGCGGCACGGCTCTCGAAGTTTATACCGCAGGGTGTCCCAACTTAGCCCATGACAAGCTCTCGCGATCAACGAAGGAATAGACCTTCTCCTGTGAAGACCCGATCAGTCTCGAATCCTGGTTTACAAGACATTTTGACAATGGTAAAACAAGACCAGCAAAGCCGCCCGATGCGCCGACAATCCCGATAGGAGCTGCACATATCTCGCTCTCGGCAACACCGGATAAGTCAAGCTACGAGTAAAACCAGACTTCGAGTTTCCCGAGGTGGCCCTCAAGAAGTTGCTTTCGATTCGGACCTACACTTAGACAAGCACCGCCCGGGGAGGCTAAAATAAAGATGACCCTTGGGTTAATTACTCCTGCGAAAGGTAGGTGGTGGTGAGGCAAATGGTAAAACCAAGGTTGGGCCTTGCTGGACAAGTTTTATTCAAAGCGAACTGTCAGGGGGGTCCCATAAATCACTCGACCGCGTTAGGAATGCAAAATCCGGGAACATAACACCGGTATGACGGAAACTAGGGCGGCAAGAGTGGAACAAAACACCAGGCAAAAGGCCGAGCCTTCCACCCTTTACCAAGTATATAGATGCATTAATAATATATATAAGAGATATTGTGATATCCCAACATAACCCTGTCCACCATGGAGAAATCTTCAACTTCACCTGCAACTAGCAACGCTATAAGAGGGCTGAGCAAAGCGGTAACATAGCCAAACAACGGTTTGCTAGGAAGGGTGTCAAAGGTCAGAGGTTCACGTCAATTTGGGGAGGCTTGAAGAGCAAATGATAGGTAACGCAGCATAGCAATAGAACGAAGCAACTAGCATAGCAATGATAGTAGTGAGATCCAGGGTAGCGGTCATCTTCCCTGAAATCCTGCAAGGAAGAAGAACGAGTCCATGAAGAAGATGAAGCCACGAAGACGAACCACACGTAGACGAACGAATCCTCACGATCGCAACGAAACGGAAACTATCGAGAAGAAGCACACAACATGGTAAACACACCACACATGAACAAGACATGATGCACAACAAATATGATGCATGACAAGGCTACATGATGCTACTCATGGCAAGAGATGTTGCAAACAAGAACAACACATCAAAGCAAGTTTAAATGAGGCCGGGAACAACATATAACAATTCCGGTAAGTCCTCATATGCAAATTTCAAAATTGGTCCAGAACTGAACAAACATTAAGTTGAAGTTGTTAAACAGCAAGTTAAAGAGCATCAAGAGGATCTACACGAAATTCTAGTCAAGTTACATATAAAGTTCATTAGATTCGGAGCTACGGTCTAGAAGATATGAGCAAAACAAGTTAAGCATGGCATTGATGCAAAATGCACCCAAACATCAAGCAAACACACCAAAACAAGGATGCAACATGATAATATGAAACTACATGCAAAAACAAGCAAGTTTCATATAGAGCACACTCAAAACGGAGCAACGGTTCAACACACACACACTATACAAGTTATAGCAACAATCTGTCCATAACAGCAACTAGGCATCTTGCAAGCATCAAATCAATATGCTACAGCACCCCAACATAATAACAAAAGGCATGGGCATGAAGTACAGGTAAAGCATAAAAAAACATGAACACTAAGCTATCTCCAGAAACAACTAGAACATGCTCAAAAAGACATGGAGAGATTGCAAATAATAACAGTTTCAGGCTTAGCAGAAAATAACATCAGGTTGCAATGTTTAGAGCTCTCAAACAACATGTTACAGGAACTTATCATGGCAAACAAAGACATGACATGAATCTACTAAAAGCATAGATCAAAAGTCCCTTACTGACCATGAGACAAAGAGGATCAGAAGATAAGATGACACCCATGTAAACATGGCAAGTTATATTACAGATTCAAACATGGCAGAAACAATAATAAGTAGGCATGTTGGTGAGTTTGAACCACTCACCACAGAGCAATACATGGCATGGAAAGGCAACCAACAGTAATAAGACATGTTTGTGAAGCTAAGCATGGCAAGAGCAAGGTCATAGGGTGCATGGAACACTAGCAAAACACATGGGAACAAGTGAACTTAATGTTAACAGGCTGATAGCAACATTATCAAGCAACTTTAGAGCAAGATAAACAACATGTTCCAGCAGGCTATAATTGCAACCAAGGGCATGAATGGATAGAGCAAGACATGTAGATCAAAACATGTTTATAGAACATCTCCAGATTATGCATAGAATGATTAGTAGCAACATGTTAACATAGCAACAAAATATAACAGAATCTGTCAGGAAAATAGCAACAGCAACTACCCTCCTTAACAAGCCTGATACACTCAACACACAACTCACAAAAATACATGGATGGCACCCCTGGAAAGATGGCATGGCATAGATCAAAACACATGTAGGGCTCAACCTCATAGGATGCACACATCAAACATGGCAAAAATGACAAATTAGCATGTTATAACCGTTTCAGCACATTAACATCAACATGCACTCTTCCAACAGCTTTTCGGGCATCAAGATGAGCTCAAATGAAAATGATGCAATGGGAGAAATGATGTACTCGTCGAGTCGAACAATTTGACATATTACACGCACGGAGCTACAGATGCAGAGATACGGTGCAACGAACATGGCAATTTAATGCAAAATAAATCGGGGACTTTGTGGAATTTTACCCTCCGAAAAGTCAACGGGATGGACCGGTTCGGGACGGAGAGATCCGGGACGAGGCGCGGCGTTTGGTTCGTGGCTTGGTGGATCTCGTCCAGATCTGGGACGGGGCCGACCCGGTGGGTAGAGGAGGTTGGACCGGCGAGGATCTCCGGCGACGGCGAGCTGCTCCGGCGGCGGATGCCGCGGGAAGGCACCGGCGACGATGGGGCTTGGCGACGGGCAGAGCAGGGAGGTTGGCGGCGAGGCGAGGCCGAGAGGCGCGGCAGACGAAGCCCGGCGGCGGCGGGCGGATCCGCCGGGCGGCTCGACGCTGCTGCCGGAGGAGGCGCGGGCGGCGCGTTCGCCGGAGGAGCTTGTGGCGCTGGAGCCAGTCGCGCGCGGGGCGCTGGCGGCAGCGGCCCACGCGGGCGGCGGGGAACGGCGCACCGGGCGGCGGGAGCAGCGGCACGGCGGCGGGGCGGTGGCGACGGCGGCGGCGAAGGGCGGAGGGCGAGGGCGAGGCGGCGGCGGCGCTGCCGGGCGGGGCCGGGCAGAGACGCGGCGGGTGCGGAGGGCTTGGGCGGCCCGATTCGCCCACGGTGGGTCGGATCCGGCCCCGGCACGGCCTGGCGGCGCGGACGGAGGCGAGGACACGTGGCGGGCGGCCACTGGTCCGGGGCGGCGGCGCGGGGCGTTCGGCGGGCGCCGGACATGTCCGGAGGCTGTGAGGGAGATGAAGCTAGGGTTAGGGCAGGATTAGACCGCGAATTTCGGGGGAGGTCTAGTTTTATAGGTAGAGGGAGCTAGGAGAGTCCAAATGAGGTGCGGTTTTCGCCCACACGATCGTGATCGAACGACCGAGAGCATGGAGGGGAGTTAGATGGGTTTTCGGCCACTTTAGAAGGGGTGTTGGGCTGCAAACAAAGAGGGCTTTGCGGTTACCCGGTTAACCGTTGGAGTATCAAACGGACTCCAAATGGCACGAAACTTGACAGGCGGTCTACCGGTGCTATACCAAGGCCGCTTGGCAAACCTTGGGCCATTCCGAGAAAGTTTAACACTCGCACAAGAGAAGGGGCAAAAAGGGACGCCGGATGACATAGGAGTGCCGGATCGCAAAACGGACAACGGGGAAAATGCTCGGATGCATGAGACGAACACGTATGCAAATGCGATGCACATGATGACATGATAAAATGCTGATGATGACATGGCAAAGTGCAACACGCAAACACATGACATGGCAAAAACGGCAAATAACTGGCGGACACCTGGCGCATCGAATCCGGGGCGTTACAACACTCCTCCACTAACAAGAGATCTCGTCCCGAGATCTTAGGACCGAGACGGAAGAGAAAAGGGATGAGGTGAAACAAGAACTCAAGGGAAGAAGCAAAAAATCAAGAGCACTCGAGAAGAAGAGAGGAACGACGAGAATGATGAGAATTGCAAACTCACGGAATCAGATAGACTATGAAATCACTCGTTCTAACCGGAGTGGTTAGAATGAGAAAAGAAACGGATAAGACTGAAAGGATTTAGGCAGAACTCTGACTGAACATGGAAAGGATAGAACATGAACTTAGAAGGAAGGGTTGAACGGAGTCGTTGAGAAAATCAACAACGAAAAGAATAAACTTGTCGTGGACTTATGGATAACATCTCAAAATCATAAGGTGATAACCGACCACAAACGGAAATGATTGGATATCTGAGAGGAGCAAAGAAATGCAAAACTCCACTTCAAAAGAATACGGAGAATTAAATGCACTTTGAGATGCAAGAAAGAAAGATTCTTTAGTTCCTCCAAAAGAACCTTGATGAACACTTGAAGAATGAATTAAATCATGAAGAACCACCATGAAGAACTCCGGTAACAAAAGGATGAAGAGAAAGAATGAAGGAAGAAAGAATAAGATTAAAGCTTGTGAAGATTTAGATGGAGGTTCCGACGAGATGGCCGAGGAAAATTTGAACTCCGGAAAAGAAAAGATGAAAACACTTGGCACTAGAATTTATTCACAAAGAACAAACTCTGAAGGAAGGGATTAATCAATTTGATGAAATAAGAATAAGATTTATTGTATGCTTATCCTTCATCAAATTACATTGATGACAAGCAACGGATTTTACATACTACTTATTCTTCTTGAAAAGGATTGTGAATAACTCCGGGGAATTAGAAGAGTCAGGTAAGATCCTGGAAAAAGACCTGTGGGTTAGGGCCCACTAAAAGAAAACACCGTTGAAAAGGATTGTTGAAAAGATAGATGATGCACCGGAACAATTGAAATATTTGAATGAGGTGACAACCTCGAATTAATTCGAACACAGACGAATCTCCTGAGATGTCTTCCGAACTCCGGAATAATTGAATGGCGAGAGGCAATCGAGCAAGGAGAACACTTGATCCAAGGAAAAGAATGTGATCAACCCAGAAAACTTGAATCGAATTCACCGGAAAAGAAAGGGATGAAGAATGACGAACGAGACGAGAATTCACCAGTTGAGATAATTGAGGGAAGACTGAAGAGGCTTCGCACGAATGAAATTGATGCTCGAAACAGACTCAGACTCTGGGAAGAAAAGGGTGGGAGGCGGGAAAAACACAGGAAACTGGACGGGGAAAACAACCAATATCTTGAAGAGAAAACACCGGTTGAAATCATTGAGGAAAGAAAGCAAAGACTTCGCACGAGTAGGATGGATACTCGATTACGGACTCCGGTTCTGAGAGGAAGAAGGGTGGGCGGGTGGGAAAAGAAAACAACTGAGGATTGAACTTGGCAAAGATGAAGAGGCTTGAGTCAACTTGACGAGAAATGCACCGGATAAAAAGAGCTGAGGAACAACTACCGGAAAACCAACTGCGTGATCCTAAAGAAAAATTTGAAAGGGAAGAGAAGTAGTCCAAAACACTTACGACAAGATTCCTCACCAGAGCGACGAAGGGGCTGAGGAGTAAAAAGAATTCCTACTCTCCGATATAACTAGACTCAGAAAACAGTTTTTCTTCTAGACTCAACAACGGCCAAACTACACGATCAATCAAGGGGGCTCCTAGGGTCGGTCGAGGCTCTGATACCAACTTGTCACGCCCAATATGCGACCCTATCCAAAAGGAACTCGAAGGTCCCACCAAGGATAGACCCGCATATTGGAACGCTTTTGTAAGGTGGATATCATTACATCAACATTACATAATATATGGGGATACATACAAAAGGCATACAATGCCACATGAATACAACATCACAATACATAAGAGCAACATCCGACTACGGATGAACACAAACAGAATCTCAACGACATCCACCCTGCTAGCCCAGGCTGCCGACCTGGAACCTATCCCCTGATCGAAGAGGAAGTAGAAGAAGAACTCCAAAACAAGCAAACATCGCTCTCGCGTCATGATCATCGCATAACTTGTACCTGCAACTGTTGTTGTAGTAATCTGTGAGCCACAAGGACTCAACAATCCCATTACCATGGGTATCAAGACTAGCAAAGCTTAATGGGAAAGGAAGGGGTAAAATGGTGAGGTTGCAGCAGTGGCTAAGCAAGTGTGGTGGCTAACATACGCAAATAAGAGCGAGAAGAGAAACAAGCGGAACGGTCGTGTAGCTAGCAATGATCAAGAGGTGTTCCTGAACACCTACTTACGTCAAACATAACCCAGAAACCGTGTTCACTTCCCGGACTCCGCCGAGAAGAGACCATCACGGCTACACACGCGGTTGATGCGTTTTAATTCGGATCTGGTGTCAAGTTATCTACAACCGGACATTAACAAATTCTCATCTGCCACATAACCGCTGGCACGGCTCTCGAAAGTTTATACACCGCAGGGTGTCCCAACTTAGCCCATGACAAGCTCTCGCGATCAACGAAGAATAGACCTTCTCCCGTGAAGACCCGATCGGTCTCGAATCTGGTTTACAAGACATTTCGATAATGGTAAAACAAGACCAGCAAAGCCGCCCGATGCGCCGACAATCCCGATAGGAGCTGCACATATCTCGCTCTCGTGGCAACACCGGATAAGTCAAGCTACGAGTAAAACCAGACTTGAGTTTCCCGAGGTGGCCCCAAGAAGTCGCTCGATTCGGACCAACACTTAGACAAGCACCGCCCGGGGCTAAAATAAAGATGACCCTTGGGTTAATTACTCCCAGGGGAAAGGTAGGTGGTGGTGAGGCAAATGGTAAAACCAAGGTTGGGCCTTGCTGGACAAGTTTTATTCAAAGCGAACTGTCAGGGGGGGTCCCATAAATCACCCGACCGCGTTAGGAACGCAAAATCCGGGAACATAACACCGGTATGACGGAAACTAGGGCGGCAAGAGTGGAACAAAACACCAGGCAAAAGGCCAAGCCTTCCACCCTTTACCAAGTATATAGATGCATTAATAATATATATAAGAGATATTGTGATATCCCAACATAACCCTGTCCACCATGGAGAAATCTTCAACTTCACCTGCAACTAGCAACGCTATAAGAGGGCTGAGCAAAGCGGTAACATAGCCAAACAACGGTTTGCTAGGAAGGGTGTCAAAGGTTAGAGGTTCATGGCAATTTGGGGAGGCTTGAAGAGCAAATGATAGGTAACGCAGCATAGCGATATAACGAAGCAACTAGCATAGCAATGATAGTAGTGAGATCCAGGGTAGCGGTCATCTTGCCTGAAATCCCGCAAGGAAGAAGAACGAGTCCATGAAGAAGATGAAGCCACGAGACGAACCACACGTAGACGAACGAATCCTCACGATCGCAACGAAACGGAAACTATCGAGAAGAAGCACACAACATGGTAAACACACCACACATGAACAAGACATGATGCACAACAAGCATGATGCATGACAAGGCTACATGAAGCTACTCATGGCAAGAGATGTTGCAAACAAGAACAACACATCAAAGCAAGTTTAAATGAGGCCGGGAACAACATATAACAATTCCGGTAAGTCCTCATATGCAAATTTCGAAATTGGTCCAGAACTGAAAAAACATTAAGTTGAAGTTGTTAAACAGCAAGTTAAAGAGCACCAAGAGGATCTACACGAAATTCTAGTCAAGTTACATATAAAGTTCATTAGATTTGGAGCTACGGTCTAGAAGATATGAGCAAAACAAGTTAAGCATGGCATTGATGCAAAATGCACCCAAACATCAAGCAAACACACCAAAACAAGGATGCAACATGATAATATGAAACGACATGCAAAAACAAGCAAGTTTCATATAGAGCACACTCAAAACGGAGCAACGGTTCAACACACACACACTATACAAGTTATAGCAACAATCTGTCCATAACAGCAACTAGGCATCTTGCAAGCATTAAATCAATATGTTACAGCACCCCAACATAATAACAAAAGGCATGGGCATGAAGTACAGGTAAAGCATGACAAAACATGAACACTGAGCTATCTCCAGAAACAACTAGAACATGCTCAAAAAGACATGGAGAGATTGCAAATAATAACAGTTTCAGGCGTAGCAGAAAATAACATCAGGTTGCAATGTTTAGAGCTCTCAAACAACATGTTACATGAACTTATCATGGCAAACAAAGACATGGCATGAATCTACTAAAAGCATATATCAGAAGTCCCTTACGGACCATGAGCCAAAAAGGATCAGAAGATAACATGACACCCATGTAAACATGGCAAGTTATATTACAGATTCAAACATGGCAGAAACAACAATAAGTAGGCATGTTGGTGAGTTTGAACCACTCACCACAGAGCAATACATGGCATGGAAAGGCAACCAACAGTAATAAGACATGTTTGTGAAGCTAAGCATGGCAAGAGCAAGTTCATAGGGTGCATGGAACACTAGCAAAACACATGGGAACAAGTGAACTTAATGTTAACAGGCTGATAGCAACATTATCAAGCAACTTTAGAGCAAGATAAACAACATGTTCCAGCAGGCTATAATTGCAACCAAGGGCATGAATGGATAGATCAAGACATGTAGATCAAAACATGTTTATAGAACATCTCCAGATTATGCATAGAATGATTAGTAGCAACATGTTAACATAGCAACAAAATATAACAGAATCTGTCAGGAAAACAGCAACAGCAACTACCCTCCTTAACAAGCTTGATACACTCAACGCACAACTCAAAAAAATACATGGATGGCACCCCTGGAAAGATGGCATGGAACAGATCAAAACACATGTAGGGCTCAACCTCATAGCATGCACACATCAAACATGGCAAAAATGACAAATTAGCATGTTATAACAGTTTCAGCAGATTAACATCAACATGCACTCTTCCAACAGCTTTTCGGGCATCAAGATGAGCTCAAATGAAAATGATGCAATGGGAGAAATGATGTACTCGTCGAGTCGAACAATTTGACATATTACACGCACGAAACGGAGCTACATATGCAGAGATACGGTGCAACGAACATGGCATGTTAATGCAAAATAAATCGGGGACTTAGTGGGAAGGAGCGGTTCGGGACGGAGAGATCCGGGACGAGGCGCGGCGTTTGGTTTGTGTCTTGGTGGATCTCGTCCAGATCCGGGACGGGGCCGACCCGATGGGCAGAGGAGGCCGGACCGGCGAGGATCTCCGGCGACGGCGAGTTTCTCCGGCGGCGGATGCCGCGGGAAGGCACCGGCGACAATGGGGCTTGGCGACGGGCAGAGCAGGGAGGTTGGCGGCGAGGCGAGGCCGAGAGGCGCGGCAGGATGAGCTCCAGCGGCGGCGGGCAGATCCGCCGGGCGGCTCGGCGCGGCTACGGGAGGAGGCGCGGCGGCCTTCCCGGCCGGGAGGAGCTGGCGGCGCGGAGCCAGCCAGGGCGGGCGGCGCGGTGGCAGCGGGCACGCGGCGGCGGGGAGCAGCGGCACGGCGGGCGGCGAAGGGCGGAGGGGCGAGGGCGAGGCGGCGGCGGCGCTGCCGGGCGGGGCCGGGCAGAGACGCTGGGCGGCGGGCGCGGAGGGCTCGGGCGGGCCCGATTCGCCCACGGCGGTCGGATCCGGCCCACGGCCTGGCGGGCGGGCGCGGACGGAGGCGAGGACACGTGGCGGGCGGCCACTGGTCCGGGCGGCGCTGGGCGTCCGGCGGGCGCGGACATGTCCGGAGGCTGCGAGGAGATGAAGCTAGGGTTAGGGCAGGATTAGACCGCGAATTTGGGGGAGGTCTAGTTTTATAGGTAGAGGGAGCTAGGAGAGTCCAAATGAGGTGCGGTTTTTGCCCACACGATCGGGATCGAACGACCGAGAGCATGGAGGGGAGTTAGATGGGTTTTGGGCCACTTTAGAAGGGGTGTTGGGCTGCAAACAAAGAGGGCTTTGCGGTTACCTGGTTAACCGTTGGAGTATCAAACGGACTCCAAATGGCACGAAACTTGACAGGCGGTCTACCGGTGCTATACCAAGGCCGCTTGGCAAACCTCGGGCCTTTCCGAGAATGTTTAACACTCTCACAAGAGAAGGGGCAAAAAGGGACGCCGGATGACATAGGAGTGCCGGATCGCAAAACGGACAACGGGGAAAATGCTCGGATGCATGAGACGAACACGTATGCAAATGCGATGCACATGATGACATGATAAAATGCTGATGATGACATGGCAAAGTGCAACACGCAAACACATGACATGGCAAAAACGGCAAATAACTGGCGGACAGCTGGCGCATCGAATCCGGGGCGTTACAGGAAAGGATGGGATTTCTTTCCTCCCACCTTTGCCAACGCACCAATGGACTTGGAGGGCAAGAAACCAGCCCCCTCCACCCCTATATAGAGTGAGGAGGTGCATTGTCGCTAACCCCTTCCCCTGGCACAAACCTCTCCCTCCTACACCTCCTCCTCCTCCGTAGTGCTTAGTGAAGCTCTGCCGAAAAACCACGAGCTCCACCACCACGACGTCGTGCTGCCAGAGTTCTTCATCAACTTCTCCTCTCCCATTGCTAGATCAAGAAGGAGGAGACGTCCTCGGGCTGTATGTGTGTTGAATACGAAGGCGCCATCCGTTCGGCGCTTGTATCGGATCTTCCGCGATTTGAATCGCCGCGAGTACGACTCCATCAACCGCGTTCTTGTAACGCTTCTGCTTAGTGATCTTCAAGGGTATGAAGATGCACTCCCTCTCTCTCGTTGCTAGCATCTCCTAGATTGATCTTGGTGACACGTAGGAAAACTGATGAGTTATTACTATGTTCCCCAACACGAGCTTCAAACCGCAATACAACAAGCCCCTTATTTTCTTGGATTCCTCTTCAACCAGATTCATAAGCAGCGGTTTGTGGTCTGACTTATAGTATGCAAGTGCTCTAGAGTAGCATTCGGAAAATTCAAACTCCATGCCTCAGTATTTAGGGCTCGCTAGTCGCTCTCTGATGAGGCCTATATGCCATGTAAATTTGTCTCCCACATAGACATGATCAACCAACTGACAGCCCTCCAAAGCATCCCTAAAAGCTTGCATAAAATAAATTGGTCGGTTGTTCCCACACTCCTTTTCAAAAGAGTACAAAATCTCATTTAGATCTACCATAACCAACCATGGAACATCACATACCTCCTTTAATTATCTCAATTTTTTCCATGTCAAGTGCTCGTCTTTCCACTTAGGTTCCCCATACAAAACAGTTAATCTCCAGAAATTATCTTGACCACTGCCCACAAACACATCAATAAATTATCCTTTTTTACTCACAACTGAGTGGCACTTCCTTCTTCCAGTACAGAATCAGTCCTCCACTTTTCCCATAGCTACAAACTACAATCGTGTGGTCCACCTTAAGACGTCTCCAAAGACACTCCGCCGGGAATTCATCAAGATGGGTCTCCATGAGAAACATTAAATCCGGACTCCTACGCTCAGCCAGAAGCGCTCGTATTGCCGCAGCTTGCTGCAAACCGCGACAATTCCAACTTAAGATTTTCATTGCGTCCGGTCCTCCTTGAAGAAGCGGGTCCCTTCCGGAACAAGTCGATTTAGCATATGAACAAACCTGCCGTAATCAGAAAGATACAGAGGGATGGAAAACCGATCACAACACCTTGCAAGGCAACGGAGTTGCGCCGGGACAGACTACCGGCTTCGCGAGACGAGCGCCGGGACAGACAATCAGCTTCACGAGACTATGCAAGTGATTGGTCCTTCAAAACAACCATGTAGCAGACCAGAAAAGCAAACAACCAGGTCAAACCACAAAAGGTGCCCATAGCCCCGCGAGGTCAGACGACGGGCTGATGGCCGGTCAAGCGGCACGCAAGGGTAAGCGCAAGGTATCGCTACAGGTGCACGCGAGGGTAGACGCCGGGCTGGCTGCCGCCGGCGGTGGCGGCGGTCAAGCCGTACATCGCCTGCTAATCGCCTTCCAGGATGAAAAAATGCTTCGTTTTCTTTATCAGCATGTTTAGTTGAGTTCTCAAAGGTGGTTTATTTTTGAAACTGAAAGGTGAATATTTTGGTGCATCGAATCACACGCCGTTATATAGTTGAACCACAATGTGAGGAATAACACGTGTCTAATGGAGAAAAATCGGAGAAAGAAAAGGAAACTTACGCAGCATAGGCATGCCGACAAGGAATAGATTTCTTTTTAGGGTATATGAGGATGTTTTTTTCTCAGGGTATACGAGGAATAGATTTCGCGCGAAATAAAATTATTTCTTTTTAGTAATCGTGTTATGCGTGTTTTGTCCCTTTTTTTTACCTATGGCCTTATCCCAAACCTGAGGATTCCCCCCGACCCGGCAGCGGCAGTCGACGGCCGGCCCGCGTCGGCACCGGTCCAAGGAACGATTCCGGTCATCCTCCCCGCCCCGACTTCACCCGAATTCGGGGCCCCGGAGATAACCTAGAACCTACTACCGCGAAGGACAGCCCCAAATGGCCGCAGATCTCGCCGAAGTCGCCGCCTTCATCGCCGGAATACAAATCTTCAAAACCAGTGGATCGTGCTATCCCTGCCGCGAGAAAATAAGTCAAGTATTTGTTGAAAATTCCGAGTCGAATTCTGTTTGGTTGCTACGCAGTTAATATAATCTGCTCCCGCAGAACGTTCCGAGGCTGTAAAAATTGGTTCTTTTTTCGATTTTTTTTTCAAAACTATCACGTTTTTTGGAGCAAATTCGGAAACTATAGCACAGAATGAAAATAATGCAATACTATGACCCTGTCGGCCTCGCTTGGGCCAAAAAGGGACTTTTCGGCCGAAAATAGGCTGTCGGCCCGCGGTTGACCGAAAACAGACTGTGGTGGGCCGAAGAGTTGCTGTCGGTGGTGGCCCGGCCGAAAATAGTAGCTTCGGCCAGCTGGTGGCCGAAATGGGCCCTTTTCGGCCCAGCCCAGGCCGAAGTGTACTTCGGCCACCCGTAGGCCGAAAAGGCTGGATAAGCCCGAGCGGTGGCTTCTTCCTCCTGTGTCGCTGCTGTTCTTCTTTCTCTCCTTTCTCTCTCTCGTTCTTCTCTGTAGGTCGCCACCCCACCCCGATCTCCTCCATTTGCCACCCATTTTCACATCCAAGCAACAGAATTGGTAGATCGTAGCAAACTCCGACGGCCTATGGTGTTTTATTTTGCTATGGGATAGTTTTTGATGCATTTTGGGAGGAGTAGCCATGGTGGGGAGGAGGAGCCATGGTGGGGAGGAGGACGTGGGGTTGGGCAGTAGGTGGTGGTGACGAGGAGCAGCAGCTGTGGAGGAGGAGGTGCTGCTTGGGGGTCACCGGAGTTGAACCTCCGGTCGTCGAGGGGGCGGCGGTGTCGTTGTTCGGTGGTGCAAGTACTCCGCGAGGTGGCCGGTGCCGCTGACTCGAAGAGAGGACACACGCTTCGAAGGTATAACCATGTAGTCATTTTGCGAATTTTAGTTTTAATATATTTGTGTCGGCATTTTAGCGCATAGTTCGTGCAATGGCAATATTAGTGTATATAAGTCATATTGCTAATTATAGTGTTAATATATTTGTGTCATCATTTTAGTGCATAGTTCGTAGCGGGTAATATTCGTGTTCGCTGTAATTGATGAGAAGATGACAATGTCTGACAGGTGAAAATGTCTGAATCAGTAAATCTGACTGTTTACTACGGTGCTGGTAATGTTCGATATAATGAGTTTGGGGTTGATCTTAGCGAGTTTAAAAATGGCGCCATGACACTAGCGCACCGGACGAAATGGACATTAGACAGTTGAAGTCTTGGTTGACAACTAGTTTCGGCTGGATCCCAAGTATGTTCCACAAGATTCGTGCATTGTGGACCAAATCGTAAAAATGTCAAGTGGGAGTTGATGCGGTAGATAGGAGCCAACATTGGTTGTCCTCATTAAAGCGCCGCCGAGACCAAGAATCCACCCATATGCACTTGTGCAACTTTGTGCAAGGAGGAGAATACCGTAGAACTCCACGGGGTATGAACCCGCCAAGGCAAAGTGAAGTGGCTAACGAGATTGTTTTATCCGGGTCACAACCGAAGATGTGGATGCTAGCCAACCCCAGAAGAGTCGGGTCGTGCCACACAATGTTTGTGGTCCTGATACTGGGCAGAGTAGCCAGCTGATAATATTAGCTGGTTCTGGTCTTGCTGATAGGGATGAGGAAGGGGATGAAATGCAGAGGGTGATGGAGGAAGAGGACGAGGATGGATTGGCGGAGGAACTGGATTCTGAAAATTCTGAGGATGAAGTGGAGGTACCAATTCCTTCTTCATGGGATCAGGACATATCCACCGGCCTTACGGTCAACGATGGCCATGAGACTCCATGGCAGTATAATCTGAACCAAGTACAGATAGGGGCTATGTTTGATACAAAGAAAAATTGAAGTACGCGGTGATAAAGTGGGCTATGTGTACGCAAAGGGTTTTCCGGACACACATATCAAGTCCAACAAACTATACCGTGAAATGTGTTGAAACAGGTTGTCCTGGGAAGGTGCACGGGCACGTGCCGAAGTATGACATCCACTGGGTTGTCACCAATGTCGTCCCACATAGTTGTGTGAGGAAGAACCTGCTGGTCAAGCATCTGAACCTGACTTCAACTCTCATTGCGCAACTCATGTATACTGAGATAGTAGAGAAGAAAGATATGGAAGCAAAACACATCCAGACAGCAGTGAAGGTCAGATGGAATTATGTCATTCCTTATGGGAAGGCTTGGAGGGCTAAACAGAAGGCTATGGAGGAAAGGTTTGGGACGTTCTTCGACTCATATGATAATGTTGTCCGTCTCCTTGACTACCTGAAGGAGAGGAATCCCGGCACTTATGTGAAGGTACAACACATGAGGTTGCTGAGTATACCAGATTTCAAGGTGTTGAAACGAGTGTTCTTCTCTTTCTCTATGTGCATCGAAGCTTTCCATCATTGTCCTCCTGTTATGTTTGTGGATGGTACATTCCTGACCGGTCAGTATAGAGGGCAAATCCTGACTGCTATTGGGGTGGACGGGAACAATCAAATCATCCCACTTGCCATGGCATTTGTGGAGGGTGAAAACTTTCCCAGCTGGGTATGGTTCCTCCGGCAAGTGAAAATTGCCATCGTGAAGGACCGAGCAAACGTGTGTGTGTCATTCATGACAGACATGCCGGTATATTGAAGGCCGTGAAGACACTACGTAATCCAACAGTTGATGAACCAACACCTTGGAGGGACTTGCAGAGCCGGTGGTGCATGCGCCATCTTGGGGCTAATTTTTTCTCACAGTTCAAGAACAAGCGGTTGATGAACTTGTTCAAAAAATTATGCAAGCAGAGCCAGCAGCGCAAATACGGATTTATTTGGTCAAAACTAGATGAGTTCACTAAGAAGCAGGTTCGTGCGAGGAAGAAAATGGAAGAAGATCAGGTTAAATTAGCAGCACTCATCGCGGAGCTAGAGGAGCCAGTAGGTCTTTGTGACTTGCCAGGAATTGACCCTCCTAATACTAAGAGAAAGAAGGGAAGGGCAATAAAGAATTTTTCTGAATGGATAGAGAAAGAGCCTCCAGTGAATTGGTCTTTGCTGCATGACACCCATGGAGCTAGGTATGGCCACATGACAACCAATCTTGCAGAGGTGTATAACTTTGTGCTGAGAGGGAATAGAGCATTGCCACTCACAGCTATTGTGGAGGCTGTATTCCATGGCACTTTGAGATATTTTAGAGAAAGGCACGAGTTAGCAAAAAAGCATATTGAAGATAATCCCAATACACCTTATTGTAGCCGTGTCATGGAATACATGGCAAAGAAGATAGAGAAAGCAAAGAAGCACACTGTCAGACTCATAGGGAATCAAGAAAGAAGGTATGAGGTTCAGCTTCCTACCGATGGTTTTGGTTCTGGACATGAGGTGAAGACACACGAGGTAAAAATTGGAACGGAATTTTATCCAACGTGTGAGTGTACATGCAACAAACCGAAGTTGTTGCACCTACCTTGCTCTCATGTGTTGGCTGCATGTGGCCAGATTAAGTTGGATGCTATCTCCTTCGTGTCCCCATACTATTTAAAAGAGGCAGTGCTCAACACATGGACTGGTGAGATGACAGGGTTTAGAGTCGTTGGTAATTTCAACAAGGTAAACGACGGTGATAGAGTATTCATCCGCATCCGCACCTTCGCGAACAAGTAGGGGCAGCACGAAAGGCTCGTCGCATCCAAATGACATGGACCAATCTGTCGTGGAGCAACCGGACAATGTTTGTTATGCGCGCTTATGGGCATAGGATGAAATATTGTCCCGACCTAAACAAAGATGGTGCTTCCACATCGACGAGTGCTACCACATCGACGACTGCGACAACAGGAGCAAGAGGCGGTCGTGGTCATGGCAGTCGAGGCCGAAGGGGCGGACGAGGAAGAAATAACTCAGAAGCTATATAATGTGTTTTAATTTGTAATATGTGAGGACTATGTTTTAATTTGTAATATGTGAGGACTATGTTTTAATTTGTAATATGTTAGGACTATGTTTTAATTTGTAATATGTGAGGACTATGTTTTAATTTGTAATATGTGAGGACTATGTTTTAATTTATAATATGTCAGGATTATGTTTAAATTTATAATATGCCTTACTATGGTTTGATTTGTAATATGTTGGTACTATGTTTTATTTGCACCTAAGATCTGTTGTTCGAATTGCAGATATGTCTTCGTATCCGTTGCTTAATGGTAACATCGATAGAAAGCACCGGGGCGCCCTTATGGAAGCGGGCAACCACTTAGACGTGTTGGTCACTCATACCCCAAAGACTAACTGGATGATACACCATTCCTGGATTGATAGGTATGTGTGCATATAATGGAATCCATATAATGACTTACTATGTTTGACATACTTTTCATAGCCGCTAACCATCTCTTTATTTTGTAGGTTAATTTGGGCTGGACTTCTACCCTTGGCACGGCTAGTTGAGGGTACATTGGATGAATGGGTTGATGGTCCGGACTTAGATGAGACAGGTGAACCATTGCAGTTACACAAGAGGCAAGTGAAACGTTTCTCTTACGACAAGTCACTCCTTACCTGCTTAGTAGATAGATGGAGACCAGAGACACATACGTTTCACTTTCCCTGGGGAGAGATGGCACCTACTTTACAGGATGTGTCTTACTTGTTGGGATTACCTCTGGCCGGTGCTGCCATCGGTCCCTTAGAGGCAGAATCTGGTTGGCAAGGAGCGATGCAGACCCGTTTTTTGGCTGCAGTGCCGACTGCTAGGGCCATAGACAACGATCCTCAGGGACCACTTTTTAGATGGTTGGGCCAGTTTCAGGTAACCTTCACGGCCACTTAAACAAATGTTTTTTAAATTGCCCGATGTTCATACAATCATTACGTTTCTATGTAGATTGCCTCGTTAGGATATCCCCATGTTCGCTTGTCCGAGGCACGATTGACCGTCCCTAGAGGCATATATTCTTTGGCTGTTCGGCAAGACGATGTTTACAGAGAACCACGTGACCACCGTCGATGCACGACTCATCGGTATTGCACGAGAGATAGCCGACGACGCCGCCACGGGATATTCAGCAGAGGAGTTTTGGTTCTGCTGTGTTAGCGGCTACATACAGAGGCCTGTGCAAAGCTTGCTTGTTAAAGTCTAGAAAATCTAGTATTGTTGGTTGTCCATTATTGTTGCAGCTCTGGTCATACGAGAGGTTCCCTATTGGACGACCCTATGTCTACGTTGATAAACCTTTTGGTTTGGAGGACTTAGCTGGGCTTATAAAGCGTGCTATCGGCGACTTGCCTACTATGGGATCTGTTTGGACACGGCGAGAGGTACTTTTATATTAAGTAACAATTAATTCAATTATTTCTTGACATTCAATAGTATTACTAATGCTTCTTTGTTGTCATGCACAGAGACAGCTTATGATAGCCGGTTAGGGATGCTACCCGTCCTTTACGGCGCAGTTTGATAGTTTGCACGAGGATCAAGTTATCTGGGAGCCATACTCGCCTCAGGCTATATCATCGAGGTGCCCAGCTGGGATTTCTGGATTGTGCACTAGAGATCGGCACTATTGGATGACCAAGGCCAAGTTGGTGTTCGACGTGACGGTTGAGGAGATGGCTCTTCATAGGGTGATGAGACAGTTTGGTCTATATCAAGAGCCTGCATTCCAGATATTCCACACTTGCCAGAACACGTGCACAAGTAAGTACTAATACTATTTTAGTTGTCGACTCTGCGTTCGTAATGTACCTAATCATGTATCGCGATGTCAATCTCGTGGAAAGTCGCTTAGGAGGAAACAAGTCCATGGCTTATTGGCTTAAGACCATTACCCCTTACGTTGATGAATGGACTACCGCTACCGACAAATATATGGGGTGAGGTTCGGCCTTTAATCGGGAAATGTTTGGGTTGTATCTGCAGCGTTACGCATACAACGAGGATCTACTTGGTTCCATCACCGCTCCGATCGATCGAAGCCCTCTCACCAAATGATATGTACCCAACGCCTCTGTTGTGGGAAGCAGACACCACGCGGTACGTGCCTAGATTCTCATATGTTAAGTCATTTGTTAACCTGAACATATTCACTTGGTTATCTATTCATGGTGTATATCATACAAAGAGGATATAATTGATTAACCCTTTGTGTACAGGGTGACTTGACAATACAGGCGCGAGAGGAGGTTTCTGCCTTAATGCAGCGCTTTCAGAGGGGAGAAAATATCCCACTGCGAGAGAGCGTCTCATGGTTGAGGCGTCTTGTTGACAAGCTACGCGGGATTTACGCAGCTGTTACGTGTAGGCGGTCTTCGGATGTTGCACTTCCTCCTCCAGCACATCGTCCGCCACATTCCTCTGTACAGCATTCAGAACCACGACCCTCTGTGCAGTATTCAGAACCACGACCCTCTGTGCACCGCGCAGAACCTCATCCTTCACAACCAGGGAGCTCTTCCTGGCATCAGCCACCTCCTTCACAACCAGGGAGCTCTTCCTGGCATCAGCCACCTCCTTCGCAGCCAGGGAGCTCTTCCTGGCATCAGCCACCCCCTTCACAGCCAGGGAGCTCTTACTGGCATCAGCAGATGGAACTAGGTAACACTACCCACTACATTTATGATGCCAGGGTGGTGCTTCGTTCATGCATTTGTATCAGTTTTACATGTTTTACTTTACCGCAGGCGGCAACCAGTCGCAACCGTTCATGCATTCAAAGGACCACCGATGCTTAGTGGTGGTGCTTCGCACTTTGAGGGCAACGGCGACGATGATGACCAAGCTGCAAACATTTATGACTTCTCGCACACAGTGTTTCACACTCCACCACCACCACCGACGCAAGAGACACAGACCGTGATAGACGAGGTTAACTATGGTCGTGGTTATCGCGAGCCTCGTCCACCACCACAGCGCTTATCGCCTTCTGGTCCTCGCCCGAGGAAGACCCAGACTCGTCGTCGTCCCCCGCAGTGATATGGTTATCTATGTATGAGTCATTATCTATGTTAGTTTCAGACTATTCGCAGCTGTGAGTCAGTATTTATGTATGAGACATGCTTCATGTTCATGTATCAGAGACATATATTGTTTCATGTATGAGAGACATATTACTATTAATTCGCATTCTTATTCAGCTACATTTGCAAAGAGACTACAACCGATTTATAATTAAGATACAAGTACATCTGAATTAAACGGTGTGGCTGAACTGTGCAATACATCTTACATGCTACAAAATGAAATCCAGATAGAACATAATGCCCTACAATAATACAAAGGTAAACTAATAATGCAAGTACATCCGAATGAAACCGCATAATTGGAATACATCTTACATACTACATGAAGTCATCATCATCATCCTCCGTTGATGCAACCCTCTTGCCCTTCGACGATGCGGTCCTTTTGCCATCCCTCGATGCAGAACTATTGCCCTTCGAGGATGCAGAACTCTTGCCCTTGAACGATGAAGAACTCCTGCCCTTCGACGATGCAGAACCCGGAAGCGGTGGCATGAAGACATCATCTTCGTCCTCGCTCTCCTCAATCCATAAAGATGGATTATTTGTCAAAAGCCTTCAAAGATTCACTCTTGGCACCACCACCTTCTTCCACCTTTCATGCAACCTAAGAAGTTCTTTACGCACCTCCTCATAGGTCCTTTCAGCCACCCGCACTCTCGTAATTGGTGAGCCAACTCATTCATTATGGTGTCACTACCGGTGAGTTCATCCCATGGAACTATCCTATTATCCATCCCGAATCGGTAACTAGACTCGAAGAGTCCTACTCATCCTGTGGTGAAAACTACGATCGAATGGATAATGGGACATCTCGACTACAATAAACCGATGCTTATCCACCTCACTTTGAAGGGGGTTTTATAGGTACAGAGCAGAAGATGGCGGGAAAGAACAACTGCGGTATGGCGGGAAGGGGTTGGCGGGAAAGGGGTGGCGGGAAAGAGTTGGCGGGAAGGGGTCAGGAAACGGGTGGCGGGAAAGGGTTGGTGGGAAACGGGTGGCGGAAAGGGTTGGTGGAAACGGGCGGGGAAAGAGTTTGCGGGAAGGGGTTGGCGGGAAAATACATTGGCCGACAGAAAACGGAAAGGTGGGCCCAAGGGACTTTTCGGCCTACACTTGACCAAAAAGTACTTTTCGGCCTAGTGTAGACCAAAAAGTACTTTTCGGCCTAGAGTAGACCAAAAAGTACTTTTCGGCTTATTGTAGACCGAAAACAGCCATTTCGGCCATCTCAAGAACTTTTCGGCCATGACACGACCGAAAACACTACTTCGGCCAACTGTTGGCCGAAAAGTCCCTTTTCGGCCTCCACGTGGCCGACAGGGTCATAGTATTGCATTATTTTCATTCTGTGCTATAGTTTCCGAATTTGCTCCAAAAAGCGTGATAGTTTTGAAAAAAAATCTCTTTTTTCTATCATGGCAGATCATTGTGCAAGCAGCTGGTCGGACCTTCCCTGGGATCTTCTTGACCGCATCCTGCAACACCTTGAGCTCCCCGGAACTCTTGCTATGGCAGCCGTTTGCACTTCATGGCGCTCTGCAGCGGCGGCTTCCGGCGTCCCTCCTTCTGGCACACCTTGGCTTGTGTCCCGCGAATCTGAGCCTCTCACGAAAACGAAAGGCAGTGAGTTCCGAAACGTTCTCGACCCCGATAAGATACACATGGTTAGCTATCCTCAAGGACGGCGTAACCTCTCTTGGTGTGGAGCCTCCCATGGTTGGCTCATTGCCTCTGACGAACTCTCCAATCTTTTGATCTGCAATCCCTTCACGTTGGCCATGATCCCTCTCCCGCCTATTACTGATCTGGAATGTGTCGAGGGAGTCTACGACAATGATAGAAGCATTGCTGGTTATTATTATGGAAACTAGCGGGTACACCCGCGCAATTGCGCGGCTAGAATTGATATATTTTATATTTTTTTAGCAAATGATACGTTTATGCTATTTTGCTTAGTCATGGACGTGCATTTTTTTTCTTTACATTGTACTGAAGATCTCCTTATGCAGTTTTCCTCTTCATATCATTATTTGTGTTTCGGTTATCTCCACGCACTTTCTCCTTTTTAAAATAAGTGTTGATTTTAGTTCAAGTTCAAACTAAAACCACAACACTTATTTTCAAATGGAGGGAGTATTATTTTAGTTTGGCCAACATTTTCTTGTGCAAATGCCCAACAATTTCTTGCTTTGTTTGTTTTTACTACATGTTGCCAGTCCATCATGGAATATTAAATTCCCTAGCTTTTGTTCTTTGAGAAATTCTACTCTATTCTATAAATACTCTCCCACAGTATATTATGTAGCTAATATACCCTTGTGTAAAATGGAATGAAAATCTAATACTATATAGGAGTGAATAAATGGAATAGTAAAAAATTATGTTCGCTTTGACTTCATATAAGTTATCACGGCCAAGATCCCAATAAAAAGAAATAAATGCGAGAAAAAATAAACAAACGTTTAAAAAATCGCTAGAAAGTGCTTACGCGCTTTCCGTGTGTTCCGTGCGGCCTCTCGCAGTCCGCCCGATGCAGTCGCGAGAGAGCAGCATGTGACACGGGGGATCGGGGGAAGCGGTGTGAAGTGACACAATTTTAATCTAGTAGGAGTAGTATTTTGCATCTGTACGGCTGTAGTACTGCCATTCATCCCATTTCTCATTCTCGTTCTCCTCTCGTTCATTTTTCTCTCTTTCTTCCCTGATCTTGGGATTCATCCACAATTCGTTGCTAGATCCAGAGTGGGAAGGACGTGGTGAGTAGGATTTGCGGCAGAGTGTCGTGGTTGCAGGCTCGGCGGCGGCCGGTCCTCCAGCTCGACCACACGTGCCTGCTGCTCGCCGGCGCCGTCGATTGGATGGTTGTGGAGTTCGCGCCCCTTGAACCTGAGCGGTGGCTCTCCTCGAAGAAATCTCTCCTCTTCCCCTCCTTCTCCTTCCTTCCCAGATGCTTGGTCTGCTAGGATCCAGCAATTGCATGGATTTTGGATTCTTAATGAGAAATCGGCCAGTGGTCTCCTGTTATCCCCTTCCTGCAGCTAGTGGAGATTTTTTTCTGGTGGAGATAAGGAGATGCTTATGGTCTCCTGACCTTTCTCTGTCTTCTTTTTTTTATCTTCGCACGGTTTCTTCTTACTCATAATTTTCATGCTTGCCAGATGGAGAGGATGTTCTCTGGTGAGGCACTACTTAGAAGCTGGGAAGGGCAAATGCAGAGTGGTGACCAATATGCGCGTGGTGTTTTTTTTAGGATCAAGCAAGTAAAGACTTGCCTCAGTTTATGTTAGAGTTGCTCATATCCCCCTGCTTTTTTGCTTACCTTGCGTTGTTTTGGGGAATTAACATTTTTTCAGTTAACATTCTGCCCAACTTAGATCATCTCTTCAACTTAGATTATCTCTTCAACACATCCGTATTAATTGTATGAAGTTCCGTATAGCAAAAGGTGCTCAATACTTCATTGTTTTGCCTACTACCTATAACACCTATAATCTTTCAATAACTCATTGTCTTGTCTGTACTTGTTAACATTTATATACGTGAATACACATACATTTTTTTCGGTTGAGGAGGCTATGTTGATGCCTATTTATTAGAGAGACTATTCGTGAGAGTGATAAGAGTGTTAGTGCGAGAGATATTAGTAATCGCTATTTAGGTGGAATTTATCTGTGAACTTTCTCTAGAACGATCAAATATAGTACTCCCTCCATTCCTAAATATTTTTTCTAGAGGTTCCAATACGGACTACATACGGAGCAAAATGAGTGAATCTACATTCTAAAATATGTCTATATAAATCCGTATGTAATCTGTATTGAAATATCTAAAAAGGCTTATATTTCGAAACGGATGGAGTATGTAGCTATGTGAAAATATCCATGCTTCAATTTTTTTAAATGATGATAGAAGAGAGATAAAAGTATTCAGGGATAATAAATAACTAATAAACAAAAAAGTAATATTTTGTGGAAAGATCAGACATGTATATATATGCTTAGGTTGTCTTCGACTCTATGTAGTTGCACATGCATTGCCTATGCAAAATTCTAGTTTTGTTGACTTGATGAACTACATTGTGAATTAGAATATCTCTTTATAAACAATATTCTTTGCGGCAGCTTCAGTTTCACACTCTTTGTCATCGATCAACACCTTCAATCGTTCCTTGTTTATCACTCTTTATAATGCCACATACAGTTTTCCATGGCCGAATGCTTGCTTAGGCAAATATATTCCTAGCTTGTTTTGCAAGGATGTTGTTGTCGATGAGCATTATTTGCAGTTCTTTGACGATGTTGGGGTCCACTGTTGATTTATTATCATTGCATCTTGACGCACTTATCCTGTTTGCCACCTCATTTACGTTATTATAGATGTACAGCTATGTGAACCGAGGTTTATCTGCACCTTCGGGTAAAAGAGTTCCGATGTGGTGGTAGTTCTATCCATGCAAACGAAAACAGAATGTCCTTTATGCGAGTGTTTATTTCCTTGTCCACAACTCATCCCATCGATGTGAATGACACCATTGAGTTGTATGACCTTATAATCCTGCCCTTCACTTCTTAAGAAGTTTATGAGGTATGGTGGAGGCTCAGTGGTGGCAGATTAATTTTTCCCTGTTTGCAGCATATTCCAAAAGAGGGTGTCGTAGTTCCTTTGTTGAATTTAATCTTTCTTCACACCATAGCAATGATTTGCAATATTAGCATTTGTATGTTGGCCTTCGGGTTACATGCCTTTCTATTAGTACTTGTTGAGGTTGTGGTTCTGTTGTTGTCTCCAACATTGACTCTAATGTTAATTTTGTTGCTTTCGCTTCTTGCACGCTTCAATTCCTTATCTTCTTTAGCATTATCCTTTCTCAATTGTTTAGGAGTCTCTGTGTTCATATTTCTTCTTCCCTTTGTAGTCCTTGTCCGCTTTGTGCTCCTTGAGTTTAGAGCTTGATCTTTCTTTCTATTTGTATGGTGAGCTGTTAGTGCTGACGTATGTTGGACTGTCATCTTTGCAAATTTGATTTCGTCAGTGACATATAGAGTTTTCTTAATAGTGTTTTGCCACTGCAGACATGTATGTTCATTTGGATAGAGACTAATAATGGAGGTGTCACATACAGTACATCTGGAGATCAATATTGTTATCCGGTATGGCACTATAAATCAGTAAGTGTTCAGTAGTGTTGTTCTTTTTGTAGCTTTCACACTACTGTCATGGCAGTGTGTGGATGCATAGAAAAAAATCATGGTGTACAGTTCAGTCTCAGAAGAGTTTTGACATCGAAGATTAGAAGCAAGGTTGAGCTGAGATCAAATGCTGACACACATGGAGAACTACATGACGATATTACCCGAGGTTGATGGTGTTGATGTCGTGTCTTCAGTTTGTTGGACGTTCTTTGTGCCTTGGATCATTTGGGCATCGTGGGCGTATATTGGATGCAAGTTGATGGAGTTGTTTCCATGCCTTCGATTTGTCAACCGTCTTGTGTGTTTGGTTGTCCTAACATCTTGAAAAAAGAGCTATTGAGAAAGTGCATCATGGGTCAGACTCGAGAGTTGAATGTCATCTTGTAAAATTAATGTTGAATGATGATTGTGTGATATAAGTAGAAGGGATGAGCGTGTAACCATACCTCTTGTTCCATGAGACTGGTATAACAATTTTACTAATGTATCCTGAGAAGAATGGATTAGTATTGTGTAGATTATCTGAGGACAATTTTTTTCTAGAAATATATTGGATGTTAAGGAAGTTAAAAATAATTTGCAAATTAAAAAGAATAAATATATAATACTTTGATGCTTAATAAATAGAAAAAGGAAATTAAAGGTTGCTTAGTTCGCATGGGAATTGATAAATCTTGGACTCCTTCACTGACTCGTAGACGTACGTGAGCTTGAGTCCGACTCCTTTTCTCGTACATGGTCATGACTCTTGCTAGCCTTTTTTTTAGTTAATGATGACTCTTGCTAGCCTAGCGTAATTACATCATATGCAAGTCTTGCCGTGCATAAGCATGTATACACGTGACAACATGGCTGTTCAATATATTGAGACGTCCATGTTAATATGTTACGTAAAATCTTTTAAATCTCAGCCATTATTTTCTTGACGTCCATGTTAATATGTTACGTAAAATCTTTTAAATCTCAGCCATTATTTTCTTGATCAAACGGTGTAAATAATATTAGCATATGTGGACAAACATGATGGCTTATTTGTCTTCTATCTTAATTATATAATAGATTCTGACAAGCTTATCAATCCTCCAGATTACATTGGCCGCTGGTTCTACCAGAAGGTGGTGTTGTCATCTGATCCATCTCCATCTCACGGCGGTGGTGACTACATTGCCATGGCCATCTATGGGAATAATCAGGTTTCTTTTGCGAGAGCAAGAGAGAACAGCTGGCGACATGGTACGACTCTTAGTGAGATGGGGAAGGATTCATACGCTGATTGTGTCTACCACAATGGCAGATTCTACACGGTGACAATGTGTGGGGTGGTCGAGACATGGGATCTTAATAAAGAGCCAGCACATGAACCAAACAAACAGGTGATCATTGCTGGCGGGGATGGGAGATACAGGAGGATTCTTACCCGGTTCCTGGTGTCTACTCCCTGGGGTTGTCTCCTGATGATCCGAACTCAACGGCGCAGTGATCATCCTAGGAAGGTCATGGTTGAGGTGTTTGAAGTCAATGTCGAGGAGTGCAAACTTGTCAGACTGAGTTCTGCCACAGCCTTCCAGGAGTACACAGTGTTTGTTGGGTTGAATGAATCTGTATGTTTGCATACCAAAGATTACAAGGAGCTAAGACCCAACCATGTCTATTTTGCCACACCTTGGTTGACACAGGAAACAAATTTTGGTCTCAGGGGCTGGAAAGGTGTAGTGATTTACGACCTGGAAAATCAGACGTTTGAGGAAGTTCTTCCTGCATCTAAACATTCTGCATTTTGTCCCCAGCAAGTTTGGTTCATTCCAAATATCTGAAAGACGATACATCTCGTCAGGTTGTGGCTGTCCCGCTAAAACGATTAGTTATGTTTACTCTATTTTATCGTTTATATTTGTCTCAACAAACATTACAGTGTTGTTAGTGACCGTATTCAGTTCAATATATCTTGTGGCCATGCAGTGTCTCCATTTTACCCGGCCATCATTCTCTTTAGTATGGGAGTACACGGAAAGAGCAAAAATATACACAACCGTGATGGCCGTCGTGCTTGTGTGCTTATTAGCTTATTATTACTGTATTACCCATGATTTTGTGTTTCTGTGCTGGCTTTCTGCATAACTAGTGATAGGGTTTTTTGTAAATGTATGGGCACATGAAACATATTATAGTTGTGCAAACATAACCGTGTATACTTCCTCTGTTCCTAAATATTTGTCTTTCTAGAGATTTTCAAGTGACTATGTACGGAGCAAAATGAGTGAATCTACATTCTCAAATATGTCTATATACATCCGTATGTGGTAGTCCATTTGAAATCTCTAAAAAGACAAATATTTAGGAACGGAGGGAGTATTAGTCAATATAATCAACGAAATCTCATATACTCAGGGAAAAGGAAGGTTTACATATACATTTTGGCTTGGTATAACAACATACACATCAATATATGTAATAAATACACCCAATCAATAGCCTAGTGGTGGGAAGGGGCTGATGCCTTCCTACCCACCCAGGTTCAAGGCACGGTACTTGCAATTTGGGTTTGTTGGGGGTTCCCTTACAGTCTTCTGTCAAAAAAATCAGCCAAGACAAGCAACATAAAAACTAAACATGTAACAGGAGACATGACTGGTCATTATAGATTGTATAGATGGTGCATTAATGAAATCTTAGAAGTACAGATTTAAAGGAAAGAAAATCTTAGGATTCTACCCAGAGGGCCACCATGTTCAGCAACAAATAAAAATCAGGCGAGCCCGGTGCACCTAGGCACACATTCATGGAGAAGAGTGATAACAAAGATTTCAATTAGTTGGGGAATCAAATAAATAATACAACAACTCTAATAATGCAGCTTCAAGGCACTATATTTGGCAGGTCTTGTTTACTGAAGGACTATCTTATGCAGGTCGACCAGCTGGTTTCATATTTCAAGATACCACTTAAATCAAGTTGTTATGGTAAATGTTGTCCGTGAGCTGATACATGTTTTGATGTTCCCAATTATTCACAACTGATGTTTGATTCTTTTAGATCTACGATGATCAAGACTTACCCTTCGCAAAACTAAGTCTAATTACATAGGGGGAATGGTAGGCATAATGGGTATTTATTTAACATTTCACATACTTATTTGTTCAGTAGTTTTTGTTCTTATTTTTAATCATGCTTTTGTTCTACCTTAACAAATGTTAAGTGTTTCAGGATGAGAAGGGAATTGAGATGGGAGGATAGGAGGATGTGCAACGAGGAGACGCGGTCGCGCGACGTGGTCACACCATATCACTGGGCGGAGCTATGAACAAACCTGCAGGTGCCATGGCCCCCCCAGCCTTGGCTAGTTTTGTAAAGAACTTTTTTTTAGAAGGCTGGGATTGAATTTTTTTAGGTATTTTATCCCTTGAAAATTGGGTGTTTTGTCCTTGGCCCCCCAATAATCACAGTGTAGCTCCGCCACTGCACCATATGCGGAGCCAACGTGGGGTGATGCATCCACACGGTTCTGACAAGCATGTGAGAAGCGAGAGGCAAGCGGAAGATGCGGCGTTGCTGCTTCCATGAAGTTGATTCGTCGGGTTTCAAGAAAGCATTCAATCATCAGATTCATCAATAATTGTTACATTTTAGTTTCCCGAAAGCTCATGTAAATCCTTACGTTTAGTTAAGTAATATAACCACAAAGTAATGTGTACCATCTTGCTCCTACATTTCTTTTCAAAACGTCCTAGTTTCTGTCACTTTCACTAATATATTTTTCACTAATTACCTACCACCCTATTGTCAAAATCGACGGGCGTGGCAACGCGCGCCTTTAATGATCTAGTGGAATGCATAGTGCCTCACATCGGCAGCGGCGCGTTTTATGGACCCTCTTCCGAGTGGCTGACCAGTGGGCCCGAGCGATCCTATCGCATCCTGCAACAGGCGTTGGCTCGATATGTGGCGCAAAGATCGAGGAGCCCCTATCTACTCGCTCCGCTTACTACGCCACGCCCCGTCCCGCGCACTTCTCCGAAATTTTGAATCCCGTGAGATCCGGGAACCGCAGAGCAGTCAATCGCACCAAAGATATCACGTTCCAATTCACTCAAAGATTTGCAGCATAATTCACTCGGCGATCTCAGGAGCCAGAATCGATCGAGGCGACTGATGCAGGGTTAATGTACTAGTATGCTTTCAAGACCTTGATGAAATGCCTCTGAAGCATTGAGTCGAGTCGGAGTCAACTTCAACCCTTCTTCACTCGGACCTCAATCCATTCGGGGGTAATGATGGTGACATGTACCTAGGGTAGGGTCTTAGGCCAGATCTAGACTCCCTACCCTAGGACGCTGCCCTAGAGTCAAAGATATACGAAGTTCTACAGAAGATACCGACTGAAATCACCCTGAAGTGTAATCCACTCGACGGAAGATTCCACTCGGATATCCCAATTCCACTCGACCACAGTAGTAACACTCGACCATACAAAGAACCACTCGGAGTCCAGAAGGCCTAGGGTCACCCCAGGATGGCAACGGTGAGGCATTCACTCCGTAGTCATAAAGATCATTAATAGCAGGCATTACCAGTAACGCCCCTGTCTTAACTCACATTGAACCCTATGTAACTGAGGGTTGCGAGGGGTCCGACGCACTCTATATAAGTCACCCCCCTCCTCTGGCACAAGGGTTCGCACCCTTGTAACTCCAACACATATCCAATTAACAAGCCTTAGCGGCACCGAGACGTAGGGCTTTTACCTCCTCCGAGAGGGGCCTAAACTCGTAAACTTGTGTGTACAACCTCACCGTAGCTAGGGCCCTGCCTCCTCATACGTACCCTATACTCTTACTGTCAGACTCATTCCCACGACATAAATATCATGGCAATTCATGTGCAATAGACATGGCAACTTTTAACCAAAAAAATCGTCGAAATATATCGATATGAGATCTAGTTTCGAAGCTCTCATTGCGAGGGATTTAGTGGTGAAAACAGATCTTCCATCGGATTTTTCATTTAAGAGATAAAACATTTTAAAAATTGAAAATCCAAAAAGATTCCCGCATGCATGCATGCGGTGACATGGATTTGGCTCCCACCACACGTGTGGGTGTTAGCGTTGTCCAATTTTTATTATTTCTGGTCTTCATTGTACTGTCATGATTAAAAAGGAATATGTCGGAAGTTTTTCGATAAAAATATGGGAAGCTCTATAGATCATCCGGCGGATCACAGCCCCATATCCGTCACCTTGTCTGCACGCCACGTGCCCATGTCCACCACCACTCGTTTTTGCAACGGGCCCGTTGTTGCAATCTCTCTCATCGCAACAACGATTCTGTTGCAGGATCTGGATCTTGAGAGAAATTGCTGCTCGTGCTCCCCCCGAGCTCCCGTCGAATCGCCGCCTCCCCGCGCTGCTCTGACTGCCCCGAGCTCCCGTTGAGTCGCGCGCCTCCCTGTGAGGCTACCTTGTCGAAGGTTCGATGCTCGCAGGCGGCAGTGCCATGGCGGGAATGGGCGGCGGCGCTCCTCCGTAGCCACCGTCCAACGGGCTCGCGGCGAACGACAGCGGTGTTCTGTTTTGCAACATCCAATCTGTTGCAAGAAATATTTGTGCAACATCAATCATGTTACAAAACTTTCTTCCGTAACGCCATATAGAGGTGAAGACAAAGAGGGAAAATTCTGTAACATCACCTCAGTTGCAAAAAAGTTTCTCCAACAATACCTCTGTTGCAAAAAAATGAAGAGAAAAAAATTCGGTAACGACCTATATTGCAAAAAAATCCTGCAACACAACCTATGCTGCAAAAAAAATCCACAACAAAATCTCTCTTACAGATGTTTCCGCAACAAAAGCTTTGTTGCAAAAAAGAGGAATTAGTTTAGCCGCTTGATTTTCTCACATCCGACCGCCCGCGAGGCGGCGGATCTTTTAAAAAGATCCACCGGCCGACGCGTAGCAGCCCCCTAAAAAGATATATAGTTTATTTTAAAGTACAAATTGCCATATTTGATACTACTACTCCAAAAGTTTTCCACGAAATTTACTAGACACCAGCTAGTTTGATCTTTTTTCTTAGAGGGAAGATCAAATAATTATCTGTCTGGAATCCGTGCGGGCAAAGGTCGGGCCATAGAGTCTCGGGCAGACAAACGGCCCCCGTGGCGTCCCGTGCAGTATCGCCGTGCACCACAGCAGCACACCATCCAGCGTCACGTGCACCGCCAGCTTCACGCGCTCTCGCCGCCGCCGCTGGCTCTGCATGCGGTGGTACAGCTCGTCGGGCAGCCCCAGCCCGTCGCTGGTGGCGAAGATAGGCACCGAGCTGATGACCTCCTCCGGCACGGTGAACTCGGCAAGGTCAGCGTGGGCGAGCGGCACGCCCGCGTACGCCACCACGACGCGGCCCGGCCCCTTGAAGTGCCAGGGCTCGCCGGCTGGGTTGTTGACGCGGAGGGTGATGTTGAAGGCGGGGGCCCGCGACGCGCCGGTGCCCCGGTCGAGCCCCTCCACGGCGGGCAGTTTCACCCAGAACTCGGGCAACTATTCGGGCGGCTCCGTGTTGTAGATCGTGAAGCCACATACCAACACGCACATAATCATCGCCAACACCCAGGCGCACCGTACGCATGGGTGCTCCTCCGGATTGCCGCCTTCTTCATCTTCCTTGTGGATGGCTCCCATGGATATCAGCGCCGATGACAAGACGGCCGCGCATTCGATGAAGCAACGACCGGATCGCCGGACTTAATTTTGGTAGCGTAAAGTAGTTTTCCACAGCGCTATACTCCTGATCGCATCGCTCGCGTGCTACTGTTGGATATATACATACGTGCCTCGTGGACTAGACTTCGGGAAATCGATTCATATACGAATCTGGACGACATCACAATCCCAAACATTTAAAATAGGTACTACTACGTAGGTCGGGAGAAGGATAAGGACTCTCCGTAAGTTCGAACAAGAAAAGGATCCAACGAACCACCACAAGGGGCGTGTTTGGTTGTCTGCATATGGGCTAGCCTGGCCCGCGCGGTAAAAACTTGGCCCAGTTGGTTGCCTGCATTTACTATGCGGCCCGAATGGCATGGAACTTAAAGCACGTCCAGGCCAGGCCCAGAGGAAACGCCCGAATAGGCAGTACCTCGTGAGCTTGGCTCGGGCGAGGCAGGGAAGGGCGACGCACTTCTCTCCTTGTGCAACCAGGGAGATGGCGCGAGCTCGCCCGCGTCGCCGAGAAATCGGCGGGAGGATTTCGGCTCACCTCCGCCAAGTTCACCCCTATTTAGCCCCCCCCCCCTCACCGCCCCAACTCCCGCCATCATTCTCCCTCCCTTCGAGCTTTCCCGCCGACGCGCATCGGCACCGACGAGCAGGTAAGCGGCACATCTTCATCGGCCGGCGGTCCACGGCGTCGGCGCTCCTTCGCCGGACGGCGTTGATCTTCTACGACCGCCCCCCTCATCCTCGAGCTGCAGCCATGACCTCTGTGAGTTCAATCCCCCTTTCTCTCTGTTCCTTCTAGCTAGATCTGAGCTGCAGCTAGGGTTTGATCTAGATGCATGGTTGATTAGTGGTCCGATCTGTGAGCTCATATGATTGATTGCTATGCTGCGGTTGCAATTTATGGTAGGGCTAGATGTTCAAGCATGTGGTAGGCTAGATTAGTAGTAGAGTTTGAAGTTGAACCTTGTGCTTGTGTTGATTCATGCTTAGATCTGTGATTTGTAGCTATTGGTGGTCCATTTGTAGCATGCTATTTATTATAGATGTATGCTCGTGCTCATAGATGTCTAGTATGCTTAGTATGATAACGATGAAGCATGTGCTTAGTATGATAGTGATGAAGCATGTGCTTACTATGATAGTGATGAACCATGTACATGTATGCTCCTACTTTTATGGATTGTCCGATATGTTGTGTATTATGCTTATTGTCAATGCGTGCTACGATTGTAGGATATGACCACGCAGACGCAAGATTTTGTCAGGCCCTTGTCCTGTCCGACAGCCAGTTTGCTCCATCATTTGTCGAGGACTCGCACCTATGTCCGAGATGGCACCTGATTCAGAGGTGTTCGCGTTTGATTCTGTCTATGTGCCAGTAGTGCTCGTTGAGCAAACTTCTGCTGCTGCGAAAGTGCGTTATATCGACTGGAGGGGGTGAATAGGCGATTTTTACAAATTCATCATTGAGGAATTTCAAGGTGAGGAAATTCTTAAGCAACGAACTACTTAGCAGTGGAATAGGTACACTAGTACACGTCGGTGCTATACGAACGATTTTTAACCCCTTTCCACGATGACATTTGGAACCGTCGCCAAATGAGTGTGGGCGATAGGGGGTCCTTCCCACACGGCCTAGAAATCATCGGGGATATTCCCTCTTGGGACACCAAATGAGCTCGTGTACAATCAACCAAGTCATCGAAACTCAATCATTTTCGTAGGTATGTACATCCCACACGGTGAATCCCAATTTTTTTTGTAGGTATGTACATCCCACACGGTAAATCCCAATTTTTTTTTTCTGTAGGTACGTATATCACACACAGTCAATCCAAGGAATATGTTTCCGTTCTTATGTACACCCCACATAGTCAATTTAGGGAAAACGTTTCCGTTTGTATGTACATCCCACACAATTTTATGTATACGCTCGTGTGTGAAAGGTATAACTATCACACACGCTCTGCCTTGGTTAACTGTTTGCTTTTATGAACTACATCACACACGATTTGATGTAGAAAACTGTGTGGCATTGGGCTATCCATCACAAGTGCTTTTACTGCCAGAACCATTTGCAAAGTTCTATGACCGTCTGTTCTCTTTTTATTTTTGCCTGTAATTTATTATTCGAATTGGAAATTTTGAAATATGAAGCGTCAATTCAAATTCTCAGCACAATGGTTCAACAAAGAATCCATAAATAAAATTGCCAGTACAATATGTTCAGTAATTACAGGATTAGGCAACAATTAACTATGATTAACCACAATATTTAAAGGAGGTAAAGGTGAAGAGACAAGTGTAAATCATTTTGACCGCTGACGGTGTTGAAGAAGCGAAATGCCCATAATGTGCCTTCCTGCATGCCATAGACACGAACCACTTTTGTCCAACCCCTTGTGACGATCGCCCGCCCATCCTTCACCGCCTTCAGGAAGACTTCTAGAGCATTATCATGGTAGCATGAATTATATACTTTAACCTTAGTTGCCTCCACTCCGGTCATGTAGTTTGCAAGGTAATCATCAGTAAATAGCTTCTGAAACAACTGAAAAGAGAAAAATATCAGATACTGAGGTCTAATAGAGTAACTTGTTGTGGGCAGGGAGAAAAGGCAACACCTTACTTACCATCCTAAAGTTCACTGTTGTCTTCGACAAAGTGTAAATAAAGAGCTTAATTCCAATCACCCGTTTCTTTCGCCTAACAATCTTTCTTAGTTTCCTCACTCGACGCTTGTTCATGAATATCTCATTGCCCCATACGCAAAACGGATCAAAGCGTGGATCAGTACCGCTCATATATGTACCTACAAGCAACCAATAATGTTAGAAGCTAAACTGAGATTGCACAAATGATGTAAAATACAACTACCTATGTTCCTAAGTACAAGATTTTTTCGAGATTTCAATATTAACTACATACGGATGTATATAGAATTATAGATATAGTTTAGATTAGAATCTAGATTCACTCATTTTGCTCCTTGTGTAGTCTATATTGGAATCTCTAAAAATACTTTTATTTATGAATAGATGGTGTATAAGACATGGGATCCAGCTAATCTCGACGGCAAACAACATCATCGCCCATTGTAGCCCTGTGTAAGTACATGGAAAGCCAATGTTAACTACAACAGGGTTAACATCCACCAAAAATAGCGAATGGTAATAAAACGGCATCATCTGTAGTGATATCTTCATTGCGAAAGAGTAGCACGGTAGCAAAGGAACGGATTAAAAAAATGGATACAATTGTTAATTGCAACAGGCTTAACAACATCCTAATTCATGTTTTGTAAGTTTGTAGCGATTGAAATACAACTCTTTAAAAATGGATACAACTGTTAATTGCAACAGGCTTAATGGCCATTGAAACCGGTACAGATAAAAATGCAATTGGTGGAGTTAAACATCACAGGGCAGGTGCTGCCAGAGCAGATAATGGCACAATTGTCTATAAAAAGGTAGGGAAAATAGCTAAAACGTGTTAGGCATGTTTACTACAACATGCTTAATACATCGACCGTACAAAACATAGCCATTAATTGCAACTGGTATTGGTAAGATTGAACTTGTGAGGACATACTTGGTAAGTCCTGAGAGGTAGTTGCTGGGGCACTTCATCTTGGCCAAAGCCCGCCCAAAGTCAGCGGTGGCGGAGGCGAGTTGTTCCTCCAGGTCAAAGAGTGGATCAGTGCCACTGACATGTGTACCTACAGGCAACCAGTAAATGATAGAAGTTAAACTATAATTGCGTAAATGATGTGAAATACTGTAAGAGATGGGATGCAGCTAACCTCGACGGCAAACAACAACATCGACCGTTATGACCCTGCGTAAGTACATGGACATGCATGTTAAGGAGAACAGGGTTAACATCCACCAAAAATAGCAAATGGGCAGCATCTCTAGTATATCTTCATTATGGAGAGTAGCATGGTAGCAAATGGACAGATTAGAAAATGGATACAACTGTTAATTGCAACAGGCTTAACAGCATCCTAAGTCATGTTTTGTATGTTTGTAGCCATTGAAATACAACTGTTTAAAAATGGATTCAACTGTTAATTGCAACAGGATCAATAGATATTGAAACCGGTACTGATAAAAATACAATTGGGACAGTTAAACATCACAAGGCAGGTGCTGCCAGAGCAGAGAATGACCCAGTTGTCTATAAAAAGGTTGGGAAAGTAGCAAAAATGTGTTAGGCATGTTTACTAGAACATGCTTAATACATCGACCGTACATAACATAGCCATTAATTGCAACCGGTATTTGTAAGATTGAACTGGTGAGTACATACTTGGTAAGTCCTGAGAGGTAGTTGCTAGGGCACTTCATCTTGGCCAAAGCCCGCCCAAAGTCAGTGATGGCGGAGGCGATCCGTTCCTCCGGGTCGGAGCGTGGATCAGTGCCACTGACATGTGTACCTACAGGCAACCAGTAAATGGTAGAAATTAAACTGCAATTGCACAAATGATGTGAATTATTGTAAGACATGGGATGCAGCTAACCTTGACGGCAAACAATAGCATCGGCCGTTATGACCCTGCGTAAGTACATGGACAGGCATTTTAAGTACAACAGGGTTAGCATCCACTAAAGATAGCAAATGGGCAGCATCTCTAGTGATATCCTGAGTCATGTATTGTAAGTTTGTTGTTGGTATTGGTGAAATTGAGTTGGACACGGTAATATTTGAAGATCACACAGTGTGCAGTACTGAAATAAACAAGGCACAGACATGCTTAATACATCAACCGTACAAATCATAGCCGTTGCAAGTGGTATTGGTAAGATTTAGCTGGTCAAATCTTACCTGTTAAGTCATGGGGGGGGGGGTAGTCGCTGGGGGACTTCATCTGGGCCAGAGCCTGCACCATGTTGGCGGTGGAGGCGGAGGCGAGGTGTTCCTCCGGGGCAACACGCACAGCGGCAATCGCGCCATGGACCGCCATCAGCTCCTGGCGGTGGGGATTTTGAGGCATGAGGATGTTTCGTAGGCGCCATTTAAGCAATCAGGCGGGGCCGTGATAGAGATCGGTGGGTTACCTGACTGGATCCGAGAAGAACGTAGATGTGGTTGAAGCTGTGGTTGCGGCGGCGATGGTTTGAGATGCCGATAGGGGGAGGCGCAAGGGGGGGATACTAAGGGTGGGGATGTGGTTGGAGGAATAAATTCTGAAATCGCGCGCCTAATGAAAATTTCGCTGCGAAACTTAAAACTTGGGCGGGGGAAACACAAAACGCAGACGAAGCGCGTAAAATACTCGTGTGCGAGAAAAAAAAATTGGCAGATTCCGTCTCCAAAAAATGTACATGTGTACTTAATTTTTTTCAGTCAATGGTACGCCTGGTTTATTAGGAAACATCGCACAGGTAACTGACTTATGGGTCATTAACGCAAAAAAACACAGATGGGTACGGCATAGAAACCGTGTGTTTTGTGATCTTCTAATGATTAACGCAAAAAACGCACACGGGCACACATGATAATCAACGCTCAAAGCCCTCAAACGATGCTCTTACCAACATTGTATGTTAATACTACAAACTTAAAGTACTACTAGTAATTTGCTCTAATACTACAAACTTAAACTACTTCTCACATGCTGCCATCAGGGCATGTGTCGGTGTCAAAACTAGCATATCTCGGGTAGGGGGTCCCGAACTGTGCGTCTCAGCATCGAAGGTAACAGGAGATAGGGGACACGATGTTTACCCAGGTTCGGGCCCTCTTAATGGAGGTAATACCCTACTTCCTGCTTGATTGAATTTGATGAGTATAGGGGTTACAAGAGTTGATTTACCTCGAGATCGTAATGGCTAAACCCTAGATGTCAAGCCTGTATGATTTGTGATCATGACTATTGCCTCTACGGACTAAACCCTCCGATTTATATAGACACCAAAGGGGTCTAGGGTTGTACAGAGTCGGTTTACAGAGAAAGGAAACTTCATATCCGAACGCTAAGCTTGCCATCCACGCAAAGGAGAGTCCCATTCGGACACGGGGGAAGGCCTTCTATCTTGTATCTTCACGGCCCACCAGTCCGGCCCATGTCACATAGCCCGAACGCCCGGGGACCCCCTAATCCAGGACTCCCTCAGTAGCCCCTGAACCAGGCTTCAATGACGGTGTGTCCGGCGTGCAGATTGTCTTCGGCGTTGCAAGGCAGGTTCCTCCTCTGAATACTTCAAAGCTGTTGAACATGAGAACTATATCTGGCTCCGCATAACAAATACAAGCCTCAACCACAAATGCACAATACTTAATCAAAATAAGGCATGTCCTCTGACAACTTTTTTGGAGAGATGTTATGTCTGACTCCTTTATCATTTCGAACCATTTTTTGGCCTCCCGCTTCGTGTTTCGAAACATAGTCTTTAGTGACACGTCTTGTCAAAGCAGAGATCGTGTCCTTTTATTGCGGGATTCTCATTAATGCGGGTTTGGGTAATCGAACCGTGGCGTCCGCACGACCCCTTGGGAATAGGCGAGTTTTAAGGCTTGTGAGGGGGCGCTTGATATTCACTGCCTTTATAAGGGGATAAGGACCCATCATTTTACCCCACGCCTTCTTCTTCCTCAGTCCTTCCATCCTTGAGCTCCAGTGTCCAAGTTTCAGTCTGTTCCGCCTCCACCAAACACTCCAGCCATGTCCGGATCCGGCTCTGAAGGCAAATGGGTGGCCTCCTTTGTGATAGAGAAGGACATCAAGGAGCTCCGAGGGGCGGGATACCTGAGCACAAATATCGCGCATAGGATCCCTGACAAGAAACAAGTTATCCCTACCCCGGAGCCCGACGAAAGGGTGGTTTTCATCCCCCACTTCCTTCGCAGACTAGGGTTTCCCCTCCATCCCTTCGTCCTCGGTCTCATGTTCTATTATGGGCTAGATTTCCACGATCTAGCCCCAAATTCCTTTCTCCACATATCAGCATTCATCATCGTATGCGAGGCACTCCTCCGCATCCCCCCACACTTCGGCTTATGGCTCAAGGTTTTCAACGTGAAGCCGAAGGTGGTCAACGGGCAGCACATGGATTGCGGCAGCACCATGGTGAGCAAGCTCCTCAATGTTACCTAGCCCAAAGGGGCCTTTGTGGAGATGGTTAAGATATGGCAGTAGGAGTGGTTCTACATCACCGAAGCTCGCGGCGCCAACTGGGCGGCCACTCCTGAGTTTAGATCTGGACCCCCAATGCGGCTTGAGTCGTGGACCAACAAGGGTCTGGACTGGGGTCATCGGACAAAGTGATGATGCTGCAGAAGCACATCAAAAATATTATTGAAAAGAACACGAGCCTCCCCAACGTAGTCCAGGTGATGCTGTTCCGCCGGATCCTTCCCTGTCAGCACCGACCTCTCCATATGTGGGAGTTCAATCCAGAATGACCGTGGACCCTGCAGCAATTCTTCGGCACAACGCATTAGATATGGAAGCTGCTCTTCAAGGCCCAGAAGAAGTGGCCGAAGACGACCGAGGACATCGGCCTCGACCGCGATCATCCATCCACCGAGGTAACTGTTCAGCTTCCGAACATAACTTGGTTCACAATTTAGAGGGGCATGTTAAAACTCCCATCCTTTAATCAGGGCTAAACAAAGAAGGCAGAGCAGATCAAGTGTCCGGCTCCACTGCCCGAAGACCCAGTCGACCCTCTGCTAACGAGGATGCTGGTTGATACGTCTCCAACGTATCTATAATTTTTGATTGTTCCATGCTATTATATTACCCCTTTTGGATGTTTATGGGCTTTATTTTACACATTTATATCATTTTTGGGCTAACCTACTAACCGGAGGCCCAGCCCATATTGCTGTTTTTTGCCTATTTCAGTATTTCGAAGAAAAGGAATATCAAACGGAGTCCAAATGGAATGAAACCTTCGAGAGCGTGATTTTTGGAACGAACGTAATCCGGAGAGCTTGGAGTGCAAGTCAAGAAGCTTCCGAGGAAGCCACAAGATAGGAGGCCGCGCCCCCCCTATAGGGGGCGCCCCCTGTCTTGTGGGCCCCTCGGGCGGCCACCGACATACTTCTTCCTCCTATATATACCTACATACCCCGAAAACATCCAGGAGCACCACGAAACAATTTCCACCGCCGTAACCTTCTGTATCCGCGAGATATCATCTTGGAGCCTTCGCCGGCACTCTGCCGGAGGGGGAATCGACCACGAAGGGCTTCTACATCAACATCCTTGCCCCTCCGATGAGTTGTGAGTAGTTTACCACAGACCTATGGGTCCATAGTTATTAGCTCGATGGCTTCTTCTCTCTTTTTGGATCTCAATACAATGTTCTCCCCCTCTCTTGTGGAGATCTATTCGATGTAAACTCTTTTTGCGGTGTGTTTGTCGAGATCCGATGAATTGTGGGTTTATGATCAAGTTTATCTATGAATAATATTTGAATCTTCTCTGAATTCTTTTATGTATGATTGAGTTATCTTTGCAAGTATCTTTGAATTATTAGTTTGGTTTGGCCTACTAGATTGGTCTTTCTTGCCCTGGGAGAAGTGCTTAGCTTTGGGTTCAATCTTGCGGTGTCCTTACCCAGTGACAGAAAGGGTTGCAACGCACGTATTGTATTGTTGCCATCAAGGATAACAAGACGGGGTTTATATCATATTGCATGAGTTTATCCCTCTACATCATGTCATCTTGCTTAATGCGTTACTCTGTTCTTATGAACTTAATACTCTAGATGCAGGCAGGAGTCGGTCGATGTGTAGTAGATGCAGGCAGGAGTCGGTCTACTTCTTATGGACGTGATGCCTATATACATGATCATGCCTAGATAATCTCATAACTATACGCTTTTCTATCAATTGCTCGACAGTAATTTGTTCACCCACCGTAATACTTATGCTATCTTGAGAGAAGCCTCTAGCGAAACCTATGGCCCCCGGGTCTATCTCTTATCATATTTGCTTTCAATCTACTTTTATTTGCATCTTTACTTTTTGCATCCATATTATAAATACCAAAAATATATTTATCTTATCATACTATATTTATTAGATCTCACTTTCGCAAGTGGTCGTGAAGGGATTGACAACCCCTTTATTGCGTTGGTTACGAGTTCTCAGTTTGTTTGTGTAGGTGCGTGGGACTTTTGAGGAGCCTCCTACTGGATTGATACCTTGGTTCTCAAAACCGAGGGAAATACTTACGCTACACTTGCTGCATCACCCTCTCCTCTTTGAGGAAGACCAACACAAGCTCAAGATGTAGCAAGAAGGATTTCTGGCACCGTTGCCGGGGAGGTCTTCGCTCAAGTCAAGACATACCAAGTACCCATCACAAACTCATCTCCCTCGCATTTACATTATTTGCCATTTGCCTCTCGTTCTCCTGTCCCCACTTCACCCCTTCGGTTTTATTCGCCCTCTCTTTCCCAATCTCCTCCTCTCTTTTTCACTTGCCCTTTTTCTGTTTGCTTCTGTGTTGGATTACTTGTTGCCATGGCGCAAGATAATACCAAATTGTATGATTTATCAAATACCAATAATAATGATTTCCTTAGTACTCCGATTGCTCCTCTTAATGATGTTGAGTCTTGTGAAATCAATACCGCTTTGCTGAATCTTGTTATGAAAGATCAATTCGCCGGCCTTCCTAGTGAAGATGCCGCTACTCATCTAAACAATTTTGTTGATTTGTGTGATATGCAAAAGAAGAAAGATACGGATAACAATATTGTCAAATTGAAGTTATTTCCGTTTTCACTTAGAGATCGTGCTAAAGTTTGGTCTTCGTCTTTGCGTAAAAATAGTATTGATTATTGGAACAAGTGCAAATATGTTTTTATCTCTAAGTATTTTCCTCCCGCAAAGATCATCACTCTTAGGAACGATATTATGAATTTTAAACAAATTGATCATGAGCATGTTGCCCAATCTTGGGAAAGAATGAAATTGATGCTTCGCAATTGCCCTACTCATGGTTTGAATTTATGGATGATCATACAAAATTTTTATGCCGGTTTGAACTTTGCTTCTAGAAATCTCTTAAATTCGGCCGCGGGAGGCACCTTTATGGAAATCACATTAGGAGATGCTACAAAATTTCTTGATAATATTATGGCTAATTATTCTCAATGGCACACCGAAAGATCTTCTAGTAAAAAAGTGCATGCTATAGAAGAAATCAATGTTTCGAGTGGAAAGATGGATGAACTTATGAAGATGTTTGCTACTAAAAATACTCCTCTGGATCCCAATGATATGCCTTTGTCTTCCTTGATTGAGAATAATAATGAATCTATGGATGTGAATTTTGTTCATAGGAATAGTTTTGGAAACAATGCTTATAGAGGATACTTTAATGCTAGACCGTTCCCTAGTAATCCCTCTAATAATTATGGAAATTCCTACAATAACCCTTATGGTAATTTTAATAAGTTGCCCTCTGATTTTGAGAATAGTGTGAAAGAATTTATGATTTCTCAAAAGAATTTTAATGCTTTGCTTGATGAAAAATTGCTCAAAGTTGATGATTTGGCTAGGAACGTTGATAGACTTTCGCTTGATGTTAATTCTCTTAAACTTGGTTCTTCTTCTCCTAAGCATGATATCAATGAGTCTTTCAAAGTAATGAGAATTTCCATTGACGAGTGCAAGGAAAGAACCGCTAGATTGCGTGCTAAAAAAGAAAGCTTTATAAAAGCGTGTTCTTCTAGTCTGCATGAAAATAACGATGAGGATATTAAAGTTATTGATGCGTCTCCGATTATATCTATGTTTTGCAATATGAATTTTGATGATTATGGGACTGATGATGAATCAACTTTGCCTAGAAGGCGTCCCAAGAATTCAGAGTCTTTAGATCTTAATGCTAAATTTGGTAAAAGTGAGATTGGAGAATCCTCAACTTTTAATAATATTGAACCTCCTATCTCGGATTTCAAGGAATTTGATTATGATAATTGTTCTTTAAAAGGGTGTATTTCCTTGTTGCAATCGTTGTTAATTCTCCTCATGCTTATAGCCAAAATAAAGCTTTTACCAAACATATTTTTGATGCCTTGATGCAATCTTATGATGAAAAACTTAATTCGGAAGTTTCTATACCTAGAAAACTTAATGATGAGTGGGAACCAACTATAAAGATTAGAATTAAAGATTATGAGTGTTTTGCTTTGTGTGATTTGGGTGCTAGTGTTTCCACGATTCCGAAAACTTTATATGATATTCTAGGTTTCCATGATCTTGATGATTGCTCTTTAAATTTGCACCTTGCGGATTCCACCTTTAAAAAGCCTATGGGAAGGATCAATGATGTTCTTATTGTTGCAAATAGAAATTTGGTGCCCGTAGATTTTATCGTTCTTGATATAGATTGCAATCTTTCTTGCCCCATTATTCTTGGTAGACCTTTTCTTAGAACGATTGGTGCGATTATTGATATGAAGGAAGGGTGTAGGACCTTGAAGTATGTCTAGAGGGGGGGTGATTAGACTACTTGACCAATAAAAACTTAACCTTTTCCCAATTTTAGAGTTTGGCAGATTTTAGCTACTTTAGGACAAGTCAAGCAATCATCACACTATTCAAGCAAGCATGCAAAGAGTATATAGGTAGCAGAAATTAAAGCATGCAACTTGCAAGAAAGTAAAGGGAAGGTGAGAAAGTCCCGGACTAGGGGGTGTTCGGATAGCCGAACTATCGTCATCGGCCGGACTCCAAGACTATGAAGATACAAGATTGAAGACTTCGTCCCGTGTCTGGATGGGACTTTCCTTGGCGTGGAAGGCAAGCTTGGCGATACGGATATGTAGATCTCCTACCATTGTAACCGACTCTGTGTAACCCTAGCCCTCTCCGGTGTCTATATAAACTGGAGGGTTTTAGTCCATAGGACAGAACAACAATCATACCATAGGCTAGCTTCTAGGGTTTAGCCTCCTTGATCTCGTGGTAGATCCACTCTTGTACCACCCATATCATCAATATCAATCAAGCAGAGTAGGGTTTTACCTCCATCGAGAGGGCCCAACACAGGTAAAACATCGTGTCCCTTGTCTCCTGTTACCATCCGCCTAGACGCACAGCCGGGACCCCTACCCGAGATCTGCCGGTTTGACACCGACATTGGTGCTTTCATTGAGAGTTCCTCCGTGTCGCCACCGATAGGCTTGATGGCTCCTTCGATCATCAACAACAACGACGCAGTCCAGGTGAGACTTTTCTCCCGGACAGATCTTCAGATTCGGTGGCTTTGCACCGCGGGCCAATTCGCAGCCATCCGGAGCAGATCGAAGCTACGCCCGGCCGTCAGTCGATTTGAAGTCTCGAACTTCACGGCTGACATCCGTGGAGACTTGATCGTTGATGGATTCGAGCCACAGCCGAGCGCGCCACACTGTCACGATGGGCATGATTTAGCTTTGCTGCCGGACAGTGCCCTAGAGGCCGCACAGGAGTCAGCTCCGACCCTTAATTCGGAACCGACTACGCAGATCGAGGATGGGTGTCTAGACACCGCCTCGGGGGCTGCTACCTCTACGGCGATGGAGCCGAATACCGACCTTGTCCCTTGTGAAGCTTGTGACTCCGAGGTGCCGGACTCCTCTCCGAACTCCGAACCCCTCGCGCCCCTACCAATCGATTCCGGTTGGGCGCCGATCATGGAGTTCACCGCTACGGACATCTTTCAACAATCACCTTTCGGCAACATCCTAAATTTGCTAAAGTATTTCTCGTTATCAGGAGAGCCCTGGCCGAACTGCGGTCAGGACGGTTGGGATGCGGACGACGAAGAAATTCAAAGCCCACCCACCACCCACTTAGTAGCCACTGTTGACGATCTAGCCGACATGCTAGATTTTGACTCCGAAGACATCGATGGTATGGACGATGATGCCGGTGACGACCAAGAACCAGCGCCTACTGGGCACTGGAAAGCCACCTCGTCATACGACATATACATGGTGGATATCCCAAAGGATGGAAATGGCGAGGGAACAGCGGGGGAAGACCCCTCCAAGAAACAGCCTAAGCGCCGGCGTCAGCGGCGCCGCTCTAAATCCCGCCACAGCAAGAATGGAGATTCCGCACCGGAGATAATAACACCCAGACAAAGGTCGAAGACAACCCCCTCCAAAGAAGATTCAGACAGAGGACGGAGAAGCCAGCCCTCATGAGAGAGCGGCAGATGAAGAGGTAGAAGGTGATAATTACATGCCTCCCTCTGGAGACGAGGCAAGCCTCGACGACGACGAATTCGTCGTGCCTGAGGATCCCCTCGAACAAGAGCGTTTTAAACGCAGGCTTATGGCCACGGCAAGCAGCCTCAAGAAAAAGCAGCAACAGCTTAGAGCTGATCAAGATCTGCTAGCCGACAGATGGACTGAAGTCCTTGCGGCCGAAGAGCATGAACTCGAACGCCCCTCCAAAAGCTACCCCAAATGCAAGCTGCTCCCCTGATTAGAGGAGGAGGCATATAAACCTGCATCACCAGCGCACAATATGGCTGACCGACCACCCCATGGCCACGACAGAGAGGCCTCTAGGCCCTACACTAAAACCGTACCCCGGCATCGCTCGAAAAGCACAAAGCCACAGGGGAACGCTCCGGACTTGCGAGATATATTGGAGGATAAGGAAAGACAATCAAGATCGATCTACGGATTGCGTGGGTGCCCCATGATACGCGACGACAACCGTCGCGCCAGACACAGCAAGTCCGGCCGGGCCGAACACAGTAGACAAACCTCGTTTGAGCTACGCCAGATATAGCCCAATCTGAGGCGCCAAGACATCCACTATGCTTCACAGATGAAGTAATGGATCATCAAATCCCCGAAGGGTTTAAACCCGTGAATGTTGAATCCTATGATGGAACAACAGACCCCGCGGTTTGGATCAAAGACTATCTCCTTCATATCCACATGGCCCACGGTGATGATCTTCACGCCATCAAATACCTCCCACTCAAGCTTAAAGGACCAGCTCGGCATTGGCTTAACAGCTTGCCAGCAGAATCAATTGGGTGTTGGGAGGACCTGGAAGCCGCATTCCTTGATAACTTCCAGGCACGATAAAGCGACCACCAGAGGCTGACGACCTAAGCCATATAATTCAGCAGCCAGACGAATCGGCCAGACAATTCTGGACATGATTCTTAACTAAGAAAAATCAAATCGTCGACTGTCCGGATGTGGAGGCCCTCGCGGCCTTCAAACATAACATCCGCGACAAGTGGCTTGCCCGGCACCTGGGATAGGAAAAGCCAAAATCCATGGCAGCCCTCACATCACTCATGACCAGCTTCTGCGCGGGAGAGGACAACTGGCTAGCCCACAGCAACAACCTCAGCAAAAATTCTGGCAGTCCGGATACCAAGGACCGCAACAGCAGGTCGCGTCGCAAGAAGCACAAACACCGCATTAACGGCGACAATACTGAGGATACGACAGTCAATGCCGGATTCAGAGGCTCCAAACCCGGTCAGTGGAAAAAGCCATTCAAAAGAACAACTCCGGGCCCGTCCAATTTGGACCGAATACTCGCCGCTGTGTGCGGATACACAAGACTTCAAAAGCCGGTTAATCACACCAACAGGACTGTTGGGTATTCAAGCAGCAGCAAGCTAATTGCCGAAAACAATGACAAGGGGCTGCATAGCGATGACGAGGAAGAGACCCGACCGCCGAACAATAGAGGACAGAAGGGTTTCCCCCCACAAGTGCGAACGGTGAACATGATATACGCAACCCACATACCCAAGAGGGAGCGGAAGCGTGCACTCAGGGATGTATACGCGATGGAGCCAGTCGCCCCGAAGTTCAACCCATGGTCCTCCTGCCCGATCACTTTTGATCGAAGGGACCACCCCACCAGCATCCACCACGGCGGATTCGCCGCATTGGTTTTAGACCCAATCATTAATGGATTTCACCTCACCAGAGTCCTGATGGACGGCGGCAGCAGCCTGAACCTGCATTATCAGGATACAGTGCGCAGATTGGCATAGACCCCTCAAGGATTAAACCCACAAAGACGACCTTCAAAGGCGCCATACCGTGTAGAGGCCAATTGTGCGGCTCGCCACACCGAAGTGGTCTTGGATCCCGGATAACTTCCGGCGCGGAGTTAATCTTCGACATAGTTCCGTTCCGCAGCGGCTATCATGCCCTGCTCGGACGGACCGCGTTTGCAAAGTTCAACGCGATGCCGCACTACGCATACCTCAAGCTCAAAATGCCAGGCCCTCGAGGAGTCATCACGGTCAACGGAAACATTGAACGCTCCCTCCGAACGGAGGACACACAGCGGTTCTCGCGGCAGAAGTACAAAGCAGCCTCTTAAGGCAATTCTCGAGTCTGACCGTTAAGCAGCCGGACACTGGTAAACGCGCCCGGAGTAACCTACAACAAGACCACCTGGCGCGTCCCGAGCACGCATAGCAGTGCGGCCCCAACCCCAGCCGAGGGAGTCCTGGACTAGGGGGTGTCCGGATAGCCGGACTATCATCATCAGCCGGACTCCAAGACTATGAAGATACAAGATTGAAGACTTCGTCCCGTGTCCGGATGGGAATTTCCTTGGTCAACATGGCACTCGCATGGTATGGGTATGGGTAATGCGTGCCCAAACCCGTACCCGTCTCAATATTTTCTGCCCAAACCCGTACCCGTACCCGCACCTCGGGTTTCAAATTGTTCCCATACCCATACCCGACTGGGTACAGGTAATACCCACGGGTAAAAATACCCATCTCGATATTTATATTTCAACATGTTCAAAGTTGACTAAACAATCATGAAGGCATTCAAATAGTCCATTCATACATCATACACATCTCGTCAATAGACCAATAATCAACACATTCATGCAACATAGATATTAAAAAAAGTGTTAAGTGTGGAGCATCACCAGATTGGACGCTTATCATGCTCACGCTTATCATGCTCTGCCCTTGTCATTGGCAGAGCACATGTGTTCTCGTAGGAGTAGCCAGACGTTACATAGTGCAGCCGTGACCACGACCATGTCCCAACAAATCTTCTTGACAAGTTGTACTTAGCGCCTGGTAACTTAGTTTTTTTCCTGAATCGAGTCAATGACACATGGGACCTACTTGACCTGGTGTAGTAGTATACGGGTTTGCGGGTTTGCGGGTATGGGTACTACCTTCCCATACCCATACCCGCCTTGCCCGATGGGTATAACTTTTTCCCATTTAGAAACCCATGGGTATTTAAATTTCACATACCCTTACCCTAATAGGGTTTTTACCCACCGGGTTCGCGGGTAGCGGGTACCCATTGCCATGTTGATTCCTTGGCGTGGAAGGCAAGCTTGGCGATACGGATATGTAGATCTCCTACCATTGTAACCGACTCTGAGTAACCCTAGCCCTCTCCGGTGTCTATATAAACCGGAGGGTTTTAGTCCATAGGACGAACGACCATTACAACAATCATACCATAGGCTAGCTTCTAGGGTTTAGCCTCCTTGATCTCGTGGTAGATCCACTCTTGTACTACCCATATCATCAATATTAATCAAGCAGGAGTAGGGTTTTACCTCCATCGAGAGGGCCCGAACCTGGGTAAAAACATCGTGTCCCTTGTCTCCTGTTACCATCCGCCTAGACGCATAGTTCGGGACCCCCTACCCGAGATCCGCCGGTTTTGACACCGACATAGGTGCTTCAATTGAGAGTTCCTCTGTATCGTCACCGATAGGCTTGATGGCTTCTTCAATCAACAACGACGCAGTCCAGGGTGAGACTTTTCTCCCCGGATAGATCTTCGTGTTCGGCGGCTTTGCACTGCGGGCTAATTCGCAGCCATCCGAGCAGATCGAAGCTACGCCCTGACATCGGTCAGATTTGGAAGCCTAAACTTCACGGCTGACATCCGCGGAGACTTGATCTTCGATGGATTCGAGCCACAGCCGAGCGTGCTGCACTGTCATGATGGGCATGATTTAGCTCTGCTGCCGGACAGTACCTTGGAGGCCGCACATGAGTCTGCTCTGACCCATAGTTCGGAGCCGACCGCGCAGATCGAGGACAGGTGGCTGGACACCGCCTCGGGGGCTGCAACTTCTACGGCGATGGAGCCGAATACTGACCTTATCCCTTGCAAAGTTCGTGACTCTGAAGTGCCGGACTCCTTGCCGGACTCCGAACGACCGGCGCCCCTGCTGATCGAATCCGATTGGGCGCCGATCATGGAGTTCACCGCTGCGGACATCTTTCAGCACTCACCCTTTGGCGACATCCTGAATTCGCTAAAATATCTCTCGTTATCAGGAGAGCCCTGGCCGGACTGCGGTCATGATGGTTGGGATGCGGACGACGAAGACATTCAAAGCCCACCCACCACCCACTTTGTAGCCACTGTCGACGATCTAACCGACATGCTAGACTACGACTCCGAAGATATCGATGGTATGGACGACGATGCCGGAGACGATCAAGAACCAGCGCCTACAGGGCACTGGAAGACCACCTCGTCATACGACATATACATGGTGGACACCCCAAAGGATGGGGACGGCGAAGAAGCAGCGGAGGCAGATTCCTCTAAGAAACAGCCCAAGCGCCGACGTCAGCGGCAATGCTCTAAATCCCGCCACAGCAAGAATGGAGGTTCCGGCACCGGAGATAATAACACCCTAGAGAGTGCCGAAGACAACCCCTCCAAAGAAGATTCAGACAGAGGACGGGAAGCCAGCCCTCAAGAGAGAGCGGCAGACGAGGAGGATGAAAATTACATGCCTCCCTCCGGAGACGAGGCAAGCCTCAACGACGACGAATTCGTCGTGCCCGAGGATCCCATCGAACAAGAGCGTTTTAAACGCAGGCTAATGGCCACAGCGAACAGCCTAAAGAAGAAGCAGCAACAACTTCGAGCTGATCAAGACCTGCTGGCCGACAGATGGACCGAGGTCCTCGCGGCCGAAGAGTATGAACTCGAACACCCCTCCAAAAGCTACCCAAAACGCAAGGTGCTCCCCCGACTAGAGGAGGAAACATACAAACCTTCATCACCAGCGCACAATACGGCAGACCGACCACCTCGTGGCCGCGACAGAGAGGCATCTAGGCCCCGCACCGCTTTCAAAAGCGCCGGGCCACGGGAATGCACGGACTTGCGGGATATATTTGAGGATAAGGCAAGACAATCAAGATCTATCTACGGATCACGCTGGCGCCCCATCGACCCACGCGACTACCGTCGCGCCAGATCATAAAGAACTCCGGCCGGGCGAACACAGCAGACAAAGCTCTCTTGAGCTACGTCAGGATATTGCTCAATATAGAGGCGCCGCACACCCACTATGCTTCACAGACGAAGTAATGGATCATCAAATCCCTGAAGGGTTTAAACCCGTGAACATTGAATCCTATGGCACAACAGACCCCGCGGTTTGGATCGCAGATTATCTCCTTCATATCCATATGGCCCGCGGTGACGATCTCCACGCCATCAAGTATCTCCCACTCAAGCTTAAGGGGCCAGCTCGGCATTGGCTTAACAGCTTGCCAGCAGAATGAATTGGGTGTTGGGAGGACCTGGAAGCCGCATTCCTTGACAACTTCCAGGGCACATATGTGCGACCACCAGACGGTGATGACCTAAGCCACATAATTCAGCAGCCAGACGAATCGGCCAGACAATTCTGGACACGGTTCCTCACAAAGAAAAATCAAATCGTCGACTGTCCGGATGCAGAGGCCCTCGCAGCCTTCAAACATGACATCCGCTACGAGTGGCTGGCCCGGCACCTAGGACAGGAAAAGCCGAAATCCATGGCAGCCCTCACATCACTCATGACCCGCTTCTGTGCGGGAGAGGACAGCTGGCTAGCTCGCAGTAACAACCTCAGCAAAAATTCTGGCAGTCCGGACAGCAAGGACCGCAATGGCAGGTCGCGTCGCAACAAAAACAAACGCCGCGTTAACGGTGATAACACTGAGGATACGACAGTCAATGCCGGATTCAGAGGCTCTAAACCCGGTCAGCGGAAAAAGCCATTCAAAAGAACCACTCCGGGTCCGTCCAATTTGGACCGAATACTCGACCGCTCTTGCCAGATACATGGCACCCCCGAAAAGCCAGCTAACCACACCAACAGGGATTGTTGGGTATTCAAGCAGGCAGGCAAGTTAATTGCCGAAAACAATGACAAGGGGCTGCACAGCGATGACGAGGAAGAGACCCGGCCGCCGAATAGTAGAGGATAGAAGGGTTTCCCCCACAAGTGCGGACGGTAAACATGCTATACGCAGCCCACATACCCAAGAGGGAGCGGAAGCGTGCACTTAGGGACGTATATGCGATGGAGCCAGTCGCCTCGAAGTTCAATCCATGGTCCTCTTGCCCGATCACTTTCGATCGAAGAGACCACCCCACCAGTATCTGCCATGGCGGATTCGTCGCATTGGTTTTAGACCCAATCGTCGATGGATTTCACCTCACTAGAGTCCTAGTGTACGGCGGCAGCAGCCTGAACCTACTTTATCAGGATACAGTGTGCAAGATGGGCATAGACCCCTCAAGGATTAAACCTACAAAGACGACCTTCAAAGGCGTCATACCGGTGTTGAGGCCAATTGTACAGTTCACCACACCGAAGTGGTCTTCGGATCCCGGATAATTTCCGGCGAGAGTTAATCTTCGACATAGTCCCGCTCGCAGATGGCTATCACGCCTGCTCGGACGAACCGCGCTTGCAAAGTTCAACGCGTGCCGCATTATGCATACCTCAAGCTCAAGATGCCAGCCCTCGTGGAGTCATCACACCAACGGAAACATCAACGCCCCTCCGAACGGAGGAACACACAGCGGCTCTCGCGGCAGAAGTACAGAGCAGCCTCTTAAGGCAATTCTCAAGTCCGGCCGTTAAACGACCGGACATGACTAAACGCGCCCGGAGTAACATACATCAAGACCACCTGGCACGTTCCGAGCATGCGTGGCAATGCGGCCCCAACCCCAGCCCTTGCATGATTGCAAGACGAGCTCTTCGCGTACATCATTACGCTCTGAAGATACCATGGGCATAGGGGGAGGGGCACGACCACGACAGGCCCAGAGTGCGGCTCAACCACACCAGGGGCTCCCACGTCTGTCACTTTCTTTTTTTCTCCTCTTTTTTTCCCACAGGACTCCGTTTACCATAGGCCCTGTCCGGCAGTAGATCTACCAAACTCATGATGCAACAGCCAGGAAGGAACAATGGCTACGACGAACACTCAGGTGGTCTCCATTATGAGCATTAAATCTGTTTAATACACCATTCCGCAGCCTACCCCTGGAGGGAGACATTTTTAATAGTCCAACCCTTGCTTACCGCACCATTTGTATCGTTCTGCACTCATGGCAGAATTCCTTGAATAAACAATGCATCACTTTTTGTTTATAATCGCATTTCTTTTTTTACATATATGTTCATGACATCTTGCACCCGTACATTTTGGTACGGCCGAATACACCAGGGGCTTATGTTCCCCGCATTATGGTGTGATAAGTCCAAACACTTTCACAAGTGCGGCACCCCGAACTTATAGCACTATATGTATCGGCTCCGAATCATGTCTTGGGTCAATAGTTGGGTTTGCCCGGCTCCCATGTTTTGGTACCTTATGTTCCGTTCTATCGGGTAAGGTAGCACTGGGAGAGCCACTGCGATTGCGCCCCGGTTGAGCTGGGCGAGCGCCTCAGTGGAGAAAGCTAAAACTGACCGTCATGATAAGGCGAGAGCTGGTCGCTGTTGGAGAGGTCTTTTCGAGTCCCTAAAGACTTACGCCGCTTAGAGCGAGGAACCGGTTCCGTCCGGCCCAGGCGTGGATAGCGCCCCTAACTCGGTCTTCCGAACACTAGGGGCTTTGCCAAAATTTAAAATTATAGAATTCTATGGCTAAGTGAGAGTGTTCAAGCATTATAAGTCCGGTTGCCTTGTTCGTTGTGTTGAGCGCCTCCCTAGATGGACCCAAAAATGGGAACAAGAGCGCTCAAGTTTATCCCGAACACCCCAGCACTCGTGGAATGGGGGCTGAAGCCGACGACTTGCCATCTCTCAGATTTGATAAACGGCCACACAGAAGGTAATATTTTAAATCAATAAGCGTTGCTTAGCGCATATGAATAAGCGTTGCATTGCGAGTCTACTCAAATATTACATCTTTGGGGCACTCATAAGCAATCTTGCGGGCACCCTTCAGGACACTCTTATAGTACATTTCGGGCATACGATACTCCTTGCCTGCCGGCGGTGCGTCCGTCAGAAGCCTCTCAGCATCCAGCCTACCCCAGTGCACCTTTGCGCGGGCAAGGGCCTGACGGGCACCTTCAATACAGGCGGAGCGCTTGATGACTTCCACCCAAGGGCACGCATCCACCAGCCGCCGCACGAGGCCGAAGTAGCTCCCAGGCATGGCCTCCTCAGGCCACAGCCGGACTATGAGGCCCTTCATGGCCTGCTCGGCTACCTTGTGGAGCTCGACCAGCTGCTTCAGCTGGTCAGTAGGGGGCACCGGATGTCCCGCCTCAGCATACTGAGATCATAAGACCTTCTCCGTTGAGCTCCCCTCCTTGGCCCGGTAGAATGCGGCCGCATCGGACACACTGCGAGGCAGATCTGCAAACACTCCTGGAGAACTCCGAATTCGGGTAAGTAACAGGTAATCCACATCCACATGCTTGCTTTGCATGAAAAATGCCTTACCCGCCGCTATTTTCTTCACCGCCTCAATCTCCTGGAGGGCCTTATGGGCCTCGGCCTTAGCGGCTTTGGCACTCTCAAGAGCCGAGGCAAGATCGGACTCGAGTCTTGAGTCGCGCCAAACTCTCATGCTTTTCCATGAGAGCACGGAGCTCTTGCCGCACCTCCGCCACCAGCGCCTCCTGCTTCTCTCGCTCTGCTCGTTCAAGATTATGTTCGGCACGGACACGGCCTCCTTCAGGGTCGCCACCTTGTTCGTGGCCCCTGCAGCGCCCAAGTTATCCTTGTTATTTCTATTGCAACCAAAATCCTTTTCTGTAAGGTACAAATTTACTACGGTGTCACTCACCTTCTTTGGCCTCGAGCTGCTTCTTGGCAAGGCCGAGCTCGTTCTCGGACCGCTCGAGGTCCTGCTTCAGAGCACCGACCTCCGCAGTCAATGCTGCAGAGGTCAGCAGCGCAGCCTGCAATCCCATATTGACATAATTTTTAGAACTCCTGTGTATATCTTTTTAGATCCTAAGTCCGGCTTTTCTTTCCGAACACCGAACCGCGCATCAGGGGCTACTGTCTATGTGGTATTACATTGCATATTTTAAAAACTTCTTACCTCAAAGCCTATTAGAAGGCTGGTGCAGGCTTCGGTCGACCCGCTTTTGGCGAGCTGAACCTTCTGAATCACCGCACTCATGATAGTGTGGTGTTCTTCCTCGATGGAAGCACCGTTGAGCGCCTCCAACAAGTTGTTCGGCGGCTCCGGTTGGATGGAGGCTGCCGGTGTCACGGTCTTGCCCCTCTTACGAAGGGGCCGCCTGCCGGACTTCGGAACCACTGCGGGTTCCGGTGCGGAGTCCGGTGCGAAGTCCGAGAGGTTGCCCTGTGGCACCTCCGGAGCCTCCCCCTCCTGGCGGGTCCCCTCCTGGGATCCCACCTCGGCGTCCTCAGCATCACGAGGGGTGGAGGCGGTCGGAATGGAATCCACATCCGACGGAGCCAAGGACCCGCTCAATGAAGCGGGTAGATCCTCCTCGGCCGAACTACAGGTTGTATGCGGCATTAGAAGGACACTACACGGCACAAGGAAAAATTATAAATCTCTCAGGAATCCGGATACTTACGATCTTGCCACGGGCGTGGCCCTTGAGGGCCACTCCTCGTTGCCGTCGTCGGCGTTGGCAGAGCAGTCCGGAGGAAGGGTCCTTCCCTTCTTGGACCCTTCAGCCTCCCTCGTTGGGGAAGCCTTCCTCTTCCTCTCTCCCCCCTCCTGGGGAGAGTCCTCTTTCTCCTCCTCGTCTTCGGGGGAGGAGTCCGCCTCGGAGCCATTGGACGATGAGTCCAATACCACCTGGCACCGGGAACTCCTTCGGGTTCCCGTGGCCTTCTTCTTGGCCTTCTTCTCCGGCACCACATAGAGTGCCGGGACTAGCAGCCCCATTAAACGGGTATCCGCTGGGTCTTCGGGGAGGGGAGCCGGACAGTTAACCTGTCTGGACGTCCTCTGCCAGTCCTGTTAAAGGCATTGGGAATTTTAGATCCCGCAATAGAGTCAAACTATGAAAGAAATAAATGTCCCATAAAGGATAACATATCTTACCGCACCGGCCGGGCGTCTCATGCTGAATCCGCGATCTTCAGTTGCGGATGCGGGGGCTTCTCCCCCCTTGAACAACACCCTCCAGGCAGCTTCGTATGTTGTGTCGAAGAGCCCGCTAAGCGTCTGGTGGTGTGCCGGATCGAACTCCCACAAATTAAAAGCCCGCTGTTGGCAGGGGAGAATCCGGTGGACGAGCATGACCTGGATCACATTGACAAGCTTGAGCTTCTTGTTCACTGTGGTCAGGCGGGGCAGGAGTCGAGTCCGGCTCCTCCGAACTGCCCCATAGCAAGCCCTTCTCTTTCCGAGGTGAGCTGCATGGGGTACCAGATCTGAACTTCGGGGCCGCTGCCCATTTAGGGTCACGCGGCTCGGCGATATAGAACCACCCCGATTGCCACCCTTTGATGGTTTCCACAAAGGCGCCCTCGAGCCAGAGGACGTTGGGCATTTTGCCCACCATGGCGCCTCCGCACTCCGCTTGGGCGCCCTTCACTACCTTCAGCTTGACATTGAAGGTTTTTAGCCACAAGCCGAAGTGGGGCTGGATGTAGAGGAAGGCCTCACACACGACGATAAATGCCGAGATTTTGAGGATGAAGTTTGGCGCCAGATCGTGGAATTCCAGGCCATAGTAGTACATGAGCCCCTGGACGAAGGGATGAACTGGGAAGCCCAGTCCGCGGAGGAAGTGGGGAAGGAATACGACCCTCTCGTGGGGCCTGGGGGTGGGGATGAGCTGCCCCTTTTCGGGTAGCCGGTGCGCGATGTCGCTGGACAGGTATCCGGCGCCGTGCAGTTTTTCGATGTGCCCCTCCGTTACAGAGGAAGCCATCCATTTGCCTCCCGCTCCGGACATGGCTGATGAAGGTTGAGGCGAGGTGTGCGAACTTGGGCGCTGGAGCTCGAGTGCGCGGAGATGGATAAGCCAAGGAGGAAGAAGGCGTAGGTAAAAAAGGTGGATCCTTATCCCCTTATATATGGGCAGACGAAGACTATGCGTCCCCACCGGCCTGGTAAAACTCGCCTATCTCCCAAGCGCCACCATCAATGGCGCGGTTGGGTTAGCCACGTCTGTATTGATGGGAATCCCGGAATAAGGGGAACACGATCTCTGCTTCGACAAGACGTGCCAAGGAAACCGCTTCGCTAAACGCGCTGAGATGGTATAATAAAAACAATTCGAGTAAAGGCTTGGTTGTGGTGTGACGTCACGCCACAAAATACGTCAGCAGATTGAACTTGTGTAAATATTATTCTCTCTACGGTGGAATGTGGAATTTATTTTGCAGAGCTGGGCACTATCCTGGTGTTCACAATCTTCTATAAATTATTCGGAGGAGGAACCCGCCTTGCAATGCCGAAGACAATATGCGCGTCGGACTCGTCGTCATTGAAGCCTAGTTCAGGGGCTACTGAGTGAGTCCCGGACTAGGGGGTGTCCGGATAGCCGAACTATCATCATCGGCCGGACTCCAAGACTACGAAGATACAAGATTGAAGACTTCGTCCCGTGTCCGGATGGGACTTTCCTTGGCGTGGAAGGCAAGCTTGGTGATACGAATATTAGATCTCCTACCATTGTAACCGACTCTGTGTAACCCTAGCCCTCTCCGGTGTCTATATAAACCGGAGGGTTTTAGTCCGTAGGACAGAACAACAATCATACCATAGGCTAACTTCTAGGGTTTAGCCTCCTTGATCTCGTGGTAGATTCACTCTTGTACTACCCATATCATCAATATCAATCAAGCAGGAGTAGGGTTTTACCAGCATCGAGAGGGCCCGAACCTGGGTAAAAACATCGTGTCCCTTGTCTCCTGTTACCATCTGTCGGTGTACTAGAATAGGGGTACCCTAGTATCGCGAACTTGTGCACGGCGATCGCAAAGACTTCAGCGGCAAGGCTTGCCGGGTGACCGCCAAGGTCCTCCGTGGTTCCTTTGGAGCCATTCAAGAACAAAGTGTTCAAGACGAGGAGACAAGACCCTGGCAAGAGGAGCTTGCCGGGAAGGCCAACCAAGGCATTTCAAGGAACTTGCCGCGACGCACCATGCGTCCCGGCAAGGCCCGGTGAGCGACAAGCTTCCGGGCGCGACAAGACAACGACCGCGGCAAGGCGCTTGCCACGGCAAGCTACCACTCTGCACCCGAGCTCCAGCACATCCACCAACGTGTCGCCTCGACCGTCCCTGCACGCTGCGGCAAGAGGCTGTGCAGCCAGCGGTCTTGGTGTAAGCGGAGATGACAAGATGGCCATCGTGGCAAGCGGTGGCGCCCACACGGTCCCTTTTATGCACCGTTTGAGCGACACGAGACGGGCATTTAATGCCTTTGTCCCCGCCGCCGTGGTTAGGTATGATACATCGTACAAGTAGTTGTACCAACCGCAATTCCTTTTCCATTTTTACCCTTGTCTACGTTGCCACCTGTCGGTCACCCCTTGAGCATATAAAAGGAGGCCCATGCGCAACGTAGAGGGGGGTTCGAAACCAGAAAACACACGCTCGGTCTCGAGCGTACTGTAGCACTCAACGCTCCCGAGCAAGAACACAATACAATCAGACAAGCAGCAGTAGGAGTATTTTCTCTCCGGAGAGCTCCAAAGCTGGGTAAATTGCTCGTGTGCTTCGTCTCGATCTGCTCTTTGCGCGATCTCCGCTCCTCGCCGAACCGAAAGGGGCCCGGTCCGCCAGCCCCATAGGTGTTCGTGGATCAGCTTTCCCACGACATCTATGGCGCGCCAGGTAGGGGGCGTCGAGGTTGTGTGAACCTGATCCGGCGTTCACGCGAGCTAGATCTTCATCTTCTTCATCAACATGCCACCGAAGAAGAAGGCTTCGGAGGTGGCTGCCCCGTCCGCGTCGAACCCACTGCCACCGGAGCAAACAGGTGGTGGGGTAGACGCCGGCGGAAGAACGGGCGTCGACGAGGGAGCTCACGGTGCTGCCAGGTCCAAGGACAAGGTTGCGCAGACCTCGGCGTCTGTACATGCACCGCGCCCATCCCAGGAGGCGCGGGACCGACAGCGTCATGGTACTCGCGGTACCATACGTTCGTTGGATCAAGATCGAGCTGGTGGATCTCGGGGCGCTCAAGACCAGCATGCACGCCAACATGCTGGCACGAGCAAGACACGGTCGCCCGGACGGGATCCTGCTCCTTCCAACCCAGTTGGAAGTCCGAGCATATCCCGCTCCTCGCACCGTTCGCCGCCGCCGCCGAAGACTCCAGCAAAAGCGTTGGCCCGAGCCCAACTGCTCCTGGATTACCCTCCAACGGCGGACAAGATCGACGATTGGAGGGCCACCATTCAGAGTCTCATTGGCTTCGCCAACGGCGACACTCCCCGGCAGTCGAGTACATCGAAGCCGCGGCAAGACTGCCAGGCATGAGCCGATGGCGACAAGACCGGTGGGGGTGCAACCACCGTGCACTCCCCGCCCCGAAGGCCAAGATCACCGACTCGCTGGATCCACCTCGACAGCGACTCGACCGCGTCATCAGATCCACGAGCTCGTCGCGATCAGCGCCAAGTTCTTCACGAACGACAGCAAGAAGACGCTCGTACTCGCATCGAGCGCCAAAGTGAAGCACAGCGTCAATCGGACCAGCGCGCTGGGCCCACTGTCGACATGCATGCGCCAGGGGAACTAGGCGACTTGCCGTACACGGTAGGTTGCCCTGCGTTCACTCATGAGCTGCGGCAAGTCCATGGCCCAAAGACGAAAAATTCAAGCCGACGCATGCGTAGAAGTATGACGGCAAGACGCATCCGTCGGAGTTCCTCAAAGATCTACACCATTGCGGTGCAAGCTGCCGGGGGACGGGACGACAAGATCCTTGCCAACTACTTCCCGCTGGTGCTCAAGCCCAATGTCAGATCCTGGCTCATGCACTTGCCGAACAACTCCATATCCTCATGGGCAGATCTATGCCATCGGTTTGTCGGCGCCTTCTGAGCGACCACAAACCTCATGGCCAAGAGAGCGACCTTCATATACTGGCCCGTAAGGAAGGAGAGTCCTGCGCAAGTACATTCAGAGATTCAGCGAGGTACAAAGACAACATCCTAGATGTCCACCCCGCCGCGGTCATCAGCGCGTTCCATCAGAAAGTGCGTAACCGCAGGATGCGGGGGGAGATGGCGATGTGCAAGATCAGAGACGTCAGTGAGCTATATGCCCTGCCGACAAGTGTGCACGTGCTGAGGAAGGGAGGAAACTCCCCGGAGAGAATACAGGAGCAGGAGGATCTGACAGTGAGGATGCTGCCCCGGCAAGGAAAAACCGGCGGCGGAACAACAGGAAGAGGAAAGGCAAAGATGTGCTAGTCGTTGAGCAGTCCGGCAGCGGAGGTGGCGCCAAGGAAGCCAAAGCTGGTAGCTCCAACTCCCAGGCTGTGGCGGTCGCCGACAAGCAGTACTACAAGATCCACCGCACCAAGGGCCATGACCTCCAGAGCTGCAAGAAGGTCGAGCAGCTTGTCGAGCAGCAAAAGGCTGAATACGAGCGATGCGACAAGGAGAAGGCCCAAGAAGGTGCTGGAGGATCCGGCAAGAAACGTCCCGACCGAGGAGGACGCCGCGGCAAGGCCAAGTAGCGGCAAGGAGACAGACCTCCCCGCGGCCGCGACAAGGATGAAGATGACGACGAAGATGAAGATATGGATGATGACGAGGCCGATGAGCAGGAGTTCCAGAAAGCCACAGAGGTCCTGTGCATTGACGGCGGTGCTTCTCTGCATACTTCACACCGCCAGCTCAAGCAGTGGGTGCGGGAAGTCAATGCGGCAGAACCACCCGTCGAGTCACGCAAGCCTCGAAATGGTCCAAAGACGCCTATCATCTTTGATACTTAGGACCACCCGATCGCATAATCTGCGGTCGGTGCTTGCCGATGTTGGTTTCACCAACTATCCGCAACCTCAAGGTCACTAAGATGCTAGTTGACGGCGGGGCCGGCTTCAACATGATCTCCTCCGCGGTACTTGAAACTCCGGATCCCCGACAATGAGCTCGAAGAGACCGACATTCAAGGAATCAATCCGGGAAGGAGCAATCCGAAGGGAAAGATCACGTTGCCGGTGACATTTGGCAGCGAGTTGAACTTCAGGACTGAGAGGGTCACCTTTGACGTTGCTGACTTTCCATTGCCTTACAATGGGATACTCGGCCGTCCAGCACTCGCCAAGTTCATGGCGACCTCTCACTATGCATACAACATGCTGAAGATGCCAGGCCCGATAAGTGTCATCTCTGTCCCTGGCGACAAGACGGATGCTCTTATCTGCACCGACAAGATCTACCGGGAAGCAGCAGCCGCAGCAGATCGCAAGTCACTTGCCGCTGAAGCTCTCGGGGGGAAGAAGAAGACCAAGTCCGGCAAGAGTTCTGATGCCCACTCCGGCAAGCGCACCTCTTCGGAGTGCTGCGCTACCGTCGAGGACGCACCATCGAGCTCCACCGGCAAGTGCAAGAAGACAAAGGCAGCTCTGCCAGAGACCAAGAAGGTGTCCGCCAAGGAGGACGGCACTGGTGGTACTTTCACCATCAGCGCCACTCTCGACCCTAAATAGGAAAGCGCGCTCGTTGCTTTCCTGCGGGCGAATGTCAACGTGTTTGCATGTCAACCGTCTGACATCCCCGGTGTTCCCAGGAAAGTGATCAAGCACCATCTTGCCGTCTGTCCTCATGCGCGGCCCGTCAAGCAGAAAGTCAGGAAACAAGCAGTGGAGCGCCAAGAATTCATAGCAGAAGAAATCAAGAAGTTGGAAGTAGCAGGCCTTGTCAGAGGAGTGCTCCATCCTACGTGGTTGGCCAATCCTGTAGTCGTGCGCAAGGCAAACGAAAATGGTGGCTTTGTATCGACTTTACCGATATTAATAAAGCTTGTCCCAAAGACCCATTTCCCTTGCCGCGCATTGACCAGATTGTTGACTCCACGGCCGGATGTGATTTGCTTTCATTTCTTGACGCATATTCAGGATACCATCAGATCTTCATGGCAGAAGAAGATGAGGAAAAGACCGCATTCATCACTCCATGTGGCACATACTGTTTTGTACGGATGCCTTTCGGATTAAAGAATGCTGGTTCAACATTTGCAAGGGTAGTCCATGACGCTTTTGAGCCGCAAATACACAGAAATGTAGAAGCCTACATGGATGACATAGTGGTCAAGAGCAAGGATAAGGCAACTCTGATTCAGGATTTGGACGAAACCTTTGCAAATATGCGCAAGATCAACCTCAAGCTTAACCCCGAGAAGTGTGTGTTTGGAGTCCCCTCCGGCAAGCTTCTCGTGTCTCAGAGGGGAATTGAAGCCAATCCCGACAAGATCAAGGCCATTGAGTAGATCGAAGCACCAAAGCGCGTCAAGGATGTACGAAGACTTGCCGGTTGCGTGGCTGCTCTCAGCAGGTTTATCTCTAAGTCTGCTGAGCGTGCCCTGCCATTTTTCAAAATATTGAAAAAGGCAGGCCCAATGAAATGGACTCCGGAAGCGGAGGCTGCGCTGCAGGACATAAAGAGATACCTGTCCTCCACTCCAACACTTGTCGCACCTAAGCCACAAGAGAAGTTGCTGCTGTATATAGCGGCAACCAATCAAGTGGTTAGTGCTGCGTTAGTAGTAGAGAGGGAGGCGGATGATGAGCCAGCAACCATGGCAGATGCATCCAGCGACAAGCAGGGGGCTTCACCGGCAAGCTCTGGTCCCGACAAGGGTGGATCTGCGCAGGCACGTGAGGAGATACAGAAGAGAATGGTGCAGCGCCCAGTTTACTTTGTCAGTTCCCTTCTGCAGGGGCTAGGTCAAGGTACTCTGGTGTGCAGAAATTGCTTTTCGGCCTTCTCATGGCCTCGAGAAAGCTGCGCCATTACTTCCAAGCACATGAGATCACAGTTGTCACTCGCTATCCGCTGAAGAGGATACTGCAGAATCCAGAAGCAACAGGCAGGATTGTCGAGTGGGCACTAGAACTGTCAAGCTTTGGCCTCAAGTTTGAGAGCACTTCAACTATCCAGAGCAGAGCATTGGTAGAATTCATAGCAGAGTGGACGCCAACACCAGATGAAGAAATTCCAGAAACGAGCAACCCCACCAAAGAAGCAAGCAAAGAGTGGCTGATGTACTTTGATGGTGCCTGTCGGTGTCAAAACCGGTGGATCTCGGGTAGGGGGTCCCGAACTGTGCGTCTAGGCGGATGGTAACAGGAGACAAGGGACACGATGTTTTAGCCAGGTTCGGGCCCTCTCGATGGAGGTAAAACCCTACGTCCTGCTTGATTAATATTGATGATATGGGTAGTACAAGAGTAGATCTACCACGAGATCAAGGAGGCTAAACCCTTGAAGCTAGCCTATGGTATGATTGTTGTAATGTATGTTGTCCTACGGACTAAAGCCCTCCGGTTTATATAGACACCGGAGAGGGCTAGGGTTACACAGAGTCGGTTACAATGGTAGGAGATCTTCATATCCGTATCGCCAAGCTTGCCTTCTACGCCAAGGAAAGTACCATCCGGACACGAGCTGGAGTCTTCAATCTTCTATCTTCTTAGTCTTGGAGTCCGGCGGATAATGATAGTCCGTCTGTCCGGACACCCCCTAGTCCAGGACTCCCTCAGTAGCCCCCGAACCAGGCTTCAATGACGATAAGTCCAGCGCGTTTATAGTCTTCGGCGTTGCAAGGCGGGTTCTCCCTTCAAATTCCATGTACCTACCGAATAGTGTCCGGCTTCATCTTGAATACTGTGTTCCTCAGCTTCTACGCCAAATAATGGCAATCTTCCACGCGTCGCACGAATGCGAAAAGCCAGGGTGTCTTTTGCATTTCACCCCCTAATTGTGCAAGTCGTCCACCTATAAGAGAGGCAAGAATCCAGATCCAAACCGCACCGTCTTCCTCCCGCGAATACTCCATCGAAGCGCCTTTGACCTAGAAATCCATTCCATCATGGATCGTCGGTGTGGCTCTTCTTCACGCGCTCCCAGCCCACCGCCGGGGAATTGGAGGAGGTGCTCTATTTCGCACAACGAGCTAGTGAAGCTCCAAATGGAGGGATTTCTCCCTCCGGCCTTCATGGTTCCAGTCCGGGCCGGACTGGTTACTTATCAAGGTGGGAGGCAGGCGGAGGACACTCCAAGCCCCAATAAGGGGGAGCGAGTATGCTTCGTCCCCTATCTGATAAGGGGGCTCGGATTTCCAATACATCCGTTCCTCCGCGGGCTCCTGAAGTTCTATGGACTCCAGCTACACCACCTCACGCCCGCCTCTGTGCTGCATATTGCGGGCTACGTAGCTCTCTGTGAGCTATTCCTGGGCATCGAGCCCCATTTTGCATTGTGGAAGAGGTTGTTTTGCCTCGTACCCCGTTCTCACGAGGGGTCCATATATCAAGTGGGCGGCGCCGAAATATGGCGCATCGCCGGGACCGGATACCTATCCGGTACTCCCAAGAAGGCGTCCGAAGACTGGCCCTCGGAGTGGTTTTATATAGGAGACGCTCCGCTGCGGACCTCCACCCGAATCAGCCTCCCGGAGTTTAGTGCTGCTCCCTTGAAGAAACGCCTCAGCTGGCGCCCGCGGAGCCCCCGATTGGAGGAAGACAAGAGCGTCCATTATTTGATGGGCCAGATAAGATTAATGGCTCATTCCGGCTTGATCATGATCGGAGTCATGGCGACGTGCATCAAGCAAGGGGTACAGCCACTACAATACAGAGGCCACCCCATGTGGGATTTCAACGGGGAAGACGATGCCACCCGGCACGGCCGCAAAGGGCCGGATTCAACCGAGGATCTGGTAAAGATCCTGTCCGGCTTGTACAAGGGGAGAAGGAGGACTTCCTTGAGCGAACCCTTGAATGGGTTTTCCATGATCAACCCTAGAGGATGGGTAAGTGAACACCTTGAAGGGCTCTACCCATGCTTTCGAAGTTTAAGCTTCTTACATTATATCTTCGGCGCAGGATCTACGCCGGACTGTGGAGGACATGGTGAGTCCTGCTCCGCAACCCGAGGATCCGAAGGATCCTCAGATCCGCCTCCGAAGAGGACCCGGACATCGAGGTGGAACTGATCGACGGGGTGTATCACCAGCTTAGCATAGACAATGCTCTGGTCGCCATTACGGCAGACTACCCCGGACTAAGTCCGGCTTCCTAGGTGACCGCGACCGAAGTCCGGACACCGTTATCTCTTCCCTGCCCATTTCTAACCTTCGCGAACGATGGTATTTTGTAGGAAGCGCCTTTACGGCAGGAAGCCGAGCCCGCGGCGACTGACCAACAAAGGCCAGTCCAAACCAGCAGGCGGAGAAGGAGCGCGGTGCGGACGGAAACGTCGCCGCAAAGGTATAGCTCGTATTCGAATTTTCAGAGCAACGTTCCAAGGAAACGCCTGAGTGCTCATGATCTTTGTAGGAGAAAAAGCGCTCTCCGGACTGCGAGCGCGGGAATTGCCGATCCGACCAACACCGGCCAGGCTCCAGCGCCCGGCCTGGGGGGGAGGCAAGCGCAAGACGCGAGCCGGATCCTTCTCCAACGGAGGATACCGACAGACTGTCTGCCACCAAGTCTAAGGTGGAGAGTGCCATGAACCATAGGCGCCGCCGGATAGTATTTCGTGAAGCGTGCTTTTTCCCGGAGGCATTGGATGCCTTTAACGCCGGGGACGCGCATCTCCGAGCCGCTCAAGATGGTTTTACCAGAGCCACGGAGCAGTATGTGAAAGACATACGGGTAAGGAAATTTTAATGGTTGTACATACGAGTAGCCCCCGAGACTTAAAGTAGTTATGCTAACTGATTTAAGGATCATTTGGAAATGCAGGCTCTTACCGAGAAGAACTCCCAGCTGTCTCGGGAGCTGCAAGATTGCAAGGCCCAACTGGAGGCCGCACTTGCTACCGCAGGAGGAGATGCAAAGACCCCTCCTGGTAACACATTTTTATTAATAAACATAAGCGCTGTGCGGCATGCGCGCAAGTCTAATGATGACATTGCAGGTACCGCCGGACAAGATCCGGAGAGGCAAGCATTGCTGCGCCAGCTAAAGGCCGGCGAGAGTGTGCTGAATAGGGTTCCGCAAGAAAGGAACAAACTCCAGGATGCCAACGCCAAGCTCGGAGAAGAGCTTAAAGGCGTTTAGGCCGAGGTGTCCGGCTCCGTTAAGGAGAATCAGCGGCTTCGTCGCGGCATTTATAGTAAGTGCTTGAGCGGACTCTTTTGAAAAGAAGAGTTCGGCGAGGAAGTATTTTGACATGATTTGTCTTGTAGGTATACTCACGGGTCGTCCTGCAGAGGAGATGCCCATATCAACGGGTGATCAACTTCCCGAACTGTTGCAGCTGCTCGAACGAGTTCGGCAGGCAATGAGCAGCGTCGTTCAGGTTTTATGGCCAGCCCTTATCCTACCCGAGGGCCTCGGGGAGCTTGCGGAGAAGCTGCAGGGAGTGCGACAGCGCTTCCGTTTGTGGAAGATTTCGGCTTGCCGTCAAGGTGCCAGGGAGGCTTGGGCCATGGTGAAGACGCGGTACAAGAAGGCGGATCCCAACCATATGGCCGAAGTTGGACCGGTGGGGCCCGATAGGAAGGAGATCCCTGTGAGTTTAGTGTACAGTCAAGTAGAGTTGGCTGCCAAATTTTCCCAACGGGACTGTAAACTAGACAGCCTGTTAGACGGGATTGAGGAGGAATACAATCAGTAAATTTGACAATGTATATTATCCTTTAAAGTGACATGTGAAATGCCTTCTAGCCGGATTGTAGATCGTTTGTCTTTGCCGACCTTTTCGCTTCAACCTCGGGACCCTAGAGTCCGGAGTGTGCCCGAATACCTCTGTGGTTGAGACACAACCGTGGTATGCATGGAGACCAGGCGTAGGGGTCATTAGTGCTTTATCAGACAAGTGCCCAACTAGTTATGTTATATTACATGGTTAGTAAGAAACATCTTCCAGGAGAATAGTTCCGTTAAGGGTTACTTTTCATTTGGGAGGCATGCCCTAAAGTGCATGTCCGGACTGCAAAGAAAGATAAAACATCCGGGGCAGATAGATAAAATAGGTAAAAGTCATCTTTTAAATCACCGACCGAATATTCCCTTAAGAACGCTAGCTTTCGGCTTCACCCGTCTGAGGTACACATCCGGTGACCCGCAAGAATAATCGCAGAGGTGCTCCTTTACCTCCTAGCCAAATCGGGAGCGTGGGGTAAGCACAGAGCCAGCAACCCAGCTTGGCCAAAACGTAAGTTATATCGATGCATATAATGGCGAGTAAAAGGTACGTGTGGAAGCTTAACACATGTGCTGGGTATGAAACCCGTATAATTGAGCTTCTGTAAAAGAAGCCCCCAGGAATAATGAGTGCGGATGGCACATCATGTGTATGCAAAGAATGCGGAAATAGGCCCGTAAAGGCTTTGAATAAAAAGGATAAAAGAGAAACAAAAGACAGCGAAATGTAAAAGTTTGGGCGGGGAAGGGGCGAACTCTTAGTCGGCGCTAGGCATAGAATCGCTCGGAGGCGGGCTGCGTTCCATGGGTTCGGCTCGAGTCGGTTGTCCGACGCATTTAAGTAGACGGTATGCTCCGCCGGTCGAGACTTGATCGATAATGAAGGGCCCTCCCATTTGGGCTTGAGCTTGTCCTTTTCTTGTCCGGCAGCGAGAACTAGTTCACCAACGTTGTAAGTCTTGGCCCGTACTTCTCTGCTTTGATATCCTCGGGCCTGCTGCTGATAAAATGCGGAACGAGCCTTCGTGACGTCACGTTCTTCCTCCAATGTGTCCAAGCTGTCCTGTCGATCGAGCTCGGCTTCTCTTTCCTCATACATGCGCACTCGAGGTGAGTCATGAATAATGTCGTAGGGCAAAACTGCCTCTGCGCCGTATACCATAAAGAATGGTGTGAATCCGGTAGTACGGTTAGGCGTTGTCCGCAGCCCCAGAGTACGGAGTCGAGCTCCTCGACCCATTGTGTGTCGGATTTAGTAAGTGACCTTACTAGTCTGGGTTTAATGCCGCTCATTATTAGACCATTTGCTCTTTCCACTTGACCGTTGGTTTGAGGGTGATAGACTGACGCGTAGTCGAGCTTGATGCCCATATTTTTGCACCATGATTTAACCTCATCGGCTATGAAGTTTGTGCCGTTGTCGGTGATGATGCTGTGGGGGACTCCGTAACGGTGTACCACCCCTGATATAAAGTCAATCACTGGTCCGGACTCTGCCATTTTGACCGGTTTGGCCTCTATCCACTTGGTGAATTTATCAACCATGACCAATAGGTACCTTTGCTTGTGGGTTCCCCCTTTAAGGGTTTCAACCATGTCAAGCCCCCAGACCGCAAACGGCCAGGTAATGGGTATTGTTTTGAGGGCGGTGGGTGGCATGTAGCCCTGATTAGCAAAGAGCTGACAACCAACGCATCGCTCGACCAAGTCCTGCGCGTCTGCCCGAGCCGTCGGCCAATAAAATCCTATACGAAATGCCTTTCCTACAAGGGCCCGGGCTGCTGCGTGGTGTCCGCCTAGTCCGGCATGAATTTCAGCCAGGAGGTTTCGCCCTTCCTCTTCGGAGATACACCTTTGAAGGACTCCGGTTGTACTTTTCTTATAAAGTTCTCCCTCGTGGACCTTGTAGGCTTTTGATCGCCGGACTATGCAGCGGGCCTCGTTTTGGTCTTCGGGATGTTCCTGCCTAAGCAAGTAGGCTAGGAAAGGTTCTGTCCACGCGGAGATTACTGCCATTATAACGTGGGCTGAAGGTGTTATGTCGTCTGCTGAATCATCGATTGATGCAGCTTTTTCCGGTTTATCGCTACCGGGCTCCTCTTCCCATAGTACGGATGGCTTGAAGAGCCGTTCCAGGAAGATATTTGGAGGGACAGCATCACGTTTCGCACCGATGCGTGCCAGTACGTCGGCCGCTTGGTTATTATCTCGGGCTATGTGATGTAATTCAAGTCCTTCGAACCGAGCTGACATTTTTAGGACAGCGTTGTGATATGCTGCCATTTTCGGATCCTTGGCGTCAAAGTCTCCATTTATTTGTGATATTGCAAGGTTTGAATCCCCGCGCACCTCTAGGCGTTGAATGCCCATGGAGACTGCCATCCGGAGAACATGTAACAGGGCCTCGTATTCGGCTGCGTTGTTGGAGTCCGTGTACATTATTTGAAGTACATACTGGACTGTGTCTCCGGTTGGGGACGTTAGTACGACGCCAGCCCCCAGTCCGGCCAACATTTTGGAGCCGTCGAAATGCATAGTCCAATTGGAGTATGCGCCGTACTCTTTAGGGAGTTCGGCTTCAGTCTATTCGGCGACGAAGTCAGCCAAAACTTGTTACTTTATAGCTCGTCGAGGTTTGTAAGTTATGTCGAATGGTAAGAGCTCAATGGCCCATTTTGCAATTCTGCCCGTTGCGTCGCGGTTATTTATTATGTCATTGAGTGGTACTTCAGAGGCCACTGTTATCGAACACTCTTAAAAGTAGTGCCGGAGCTTCCGAGACGCCATGAACACCGCATATGTGAAAGCACATTTGCTCCCTGGGTGGTTTTGGTAATTAATGACAACATACTCTGTGGTTGGACTAATGCTTTTATCAAGTATGTTTCAGGAAGGTCAATCACATTGGCATGGCAAAAGGACTGAAGAGGTGGACCCCTAAGATGCTAAGGCAAGCATTGGCAAAAGCTCAAGACTCCATTTTTGGTTTAGTGATCCAAGATCACATTGAGTCTATAGGAAAGCCAATACTATTAAAAGGGGATGAGGTTATGTTAATGATCTGGTTGCTCAAAGTGCTTAGTGATCCATCTCCTAAACTATCAGCAACTCTCACTTCCATAATACACTCATAAGTAATCTCGGTCCCACCAATTCCATAAACTCAGTCACACCGAGATGAACCACCCCAGCCATATAGCCAAACCCTAGAAATTTCGGATTTTCCGATTCTGAACTCGGTCTCACCGAAACTAGTGTTGCCAAGCTTCTGTAACCTTCTATCATCAAATCGGTGTCACCGAGATGATAAAGTCGGTCCCACCGAGATTGGCAAACCCTAGTCTTTGGAAGAATCGGACTCACCGAGATTGTATTTTCGGTCCCACCGAAAATCCCAACGTTCACAAGATTTGAACTTTCGGTCTCACCGAGTTGTCAACTTCGGTCTGACCGAGATTGGTCAAATGTGTGTAACAGTTGGATTTTGTGTGGAGGCTATAAATACCCTCCACCCCTCTTCATTCGTGGAGAGAGCCATCGAAAGAACTACCACTCCTACCTTACATTTACGAGAAGAAAACTACCTACCCTTGTGTTGAGATCAAGTAGCTCCACTCCCACCATATGAAGCTTGATCTCTAGCCTTCCCAAGTTGCTTTCCACTCAATCCTTTCTTCCACCACAGCCAAATCAGTGAGGAGAGTTGAGTGTTGGGGAGATTATCATTTGAAGCACAAGAGCAAGGAGTTCATCATCACCAACACCATCTATTACCTTTTGGAGGTGGTGCCTCCTAGATTGGTTAGGTGTCGCTTGGGAGCCTCCGTCAAGATGTGGAGTTGAACCAAGAAGTTTGTAAGGGCAAGGAGATCGCCTACTTCGTGAAGATCTACCCCGAGTAAGGCTAGTCCTCCGTGGGCGTATGCCATGATGGCATAGACAAGGTTGCTTCTTCGTGGACCCTTCGTGGGTGGAGCCCTCCGTGGACTCTCGCAGCCGTTACCCTCCGTGGGTTGAAGTCTCCATCAACGTGGATTGACCATAGCACCACCTATCGGAACCACGAGAAAAATCTCCGTGTCTCCAAATTGCGTTTGATCTTCTCCACCTCTCTCTACTACTTGTGCAATTTACTTTCCGCTGCCCATACTCTAGAATTGCATGTGTAGTATGCTACTTGACTTGTGTGATATGCAAAATCTACCAAGAACTTGTCTTTGTCAAAAGGCATAATTTTTATCTTGTCGAGTAGTCTAATCACCCCCCCTCTAGACACTCTCACCTTCTTCGATCCTACAATTGGTATCAGAGCTTTGGTCTCCATTGCTTTGGTTTACACACCATTGGAGGAAGATGGACGTGTCTACGTTTGGGAGTGTTAGCCATAGAGTGCCTATTCTTGATGGAGTGTCCTATAACTCGTGGAGGATTGAAATGCTTATTATCTTTAAGATGTATAACTTGCAAATATGTTGAAACCCCATATGTGCCTCCATTTGACCCCTTGCACCCTACCATGGATGAAGAGCTTGATTTGCTTCAGAACCTTAGAACTATAAATCTTATCATTAGAGGTTTGCCCGATAACTTGCTTAAGCTTGTCACAAACTTTGAGTGCGCCTATGCCATGTGGAAGTTCTTGGAAGAACTTTATCCGGACTACTCTTTGAGAGGTCTTGATGAAATTCTATACAAGACTATTGAATTTGATATGATGCGCCCCAATGATCCCAACCTTGATAAATGCTTCTTTGAGCTTCGTGATCTTATGAAAAAGAAGGGTGATCCTTGTCTTATCAATGATCTAATTAGAAGTGCTCTTGTATTGCATTCCGATGATTATTGTCACATTGACAAAACTGATGCAAGTTGTTGTCAAATTGACCTAGGAGTTGATGATGAACTATCTATGGGTCAATATGATGATGAGCATGAGCATGATGATGATTACTCCGATTCAGACACCGAGCTAGACAAGATCATGAAGAGTCTCAATCTTATGGCAAATCTGAGAGACTACATATCCGGTGGAAAAGAGTGGATTCTTGATAGTGGATGCACCGATCACATGACCGGAGACGAAGACATGTTTCGAGAGCTCGCAAAGAACGATGGTCCACGCAAGTATGTGACTTTTGGAGACAACTCCGAGGGTAAGGTACTTGGCCTTGGTAAGGTGGCCATATCTCATGATAGCTCTATTCAAAATGTCATGCTTGTTGAATCACTTGGATACAATTTACTTTCGGTGTCTAGATTAGCTGACTTTGGATTCAATGTGCTATTCACCGAAGTAGATTGCCAAGTCTTTCGTCGTGACAATCATAACATGGTTTTTACCGGTATCCGTAGAGGTGATCTATATATTGTTGATTTCACTAAGAAAGCTCAACGTAGAACTTGCTTTATTGCTAAATCCGCTAAAGGTTGGTTATGGCATAGAAGGCTTGGACATGTTGGTATGCGTAATCTAGACAAGCTAATCAAAGGTGATCATATTCTTGGTGTTAAAGATGTTTTCTTTGACAAAGATAGACTCTGTAGTGCTTGTCAGGCAGGAAAACAAGTAGGTGGAAGTCATCCCGTGAAGAACATCATGACCACAAGGAGACCGCTTGAGCTTCTTCATATGGATCTCTTCGGTCCCAATGCTTACAAAAGCCTTGGTGGTAACTCCTTTGGTCTAGTTATAGTTGATGATTATTCCAGATTTACGTGGGTATTTTTCCTTGATGACAAATCACAGGTTCAGAGAATCTTCAAAACCTTTGCCAGAAAGGCCCAAAATCAATTTGAAGTGAAGATCAAGAAAGTTCGGAGTGACAATGGAACGGAGTTCAAGAACGCCCATGTGGACTCTTTTCTCGATGAGGAAGGGATTCTACATGAGTTCTCGGCTACGTACACTCCTCAACAAAATGGAGTTGTTGAGAGGAAGAACCGAACGCTCATAGAGATGGCGAGAACGATGCTTGATGAATACAAGACACCGAAGCACTTTTGGGGTGAAGCGGTCGAGACAGCTTGTCATGCTATCAACAGGCTTTATCTTCATAAGCTCCTCGGCAAGACTTCATACGAGCTCCTCACCGGTAACAAACCCCAAGTGGGATACTTTCGTGTCTTTGGTTCAAAATGCTATATCCTTGATAAGCATCGTCGGTCTAAATTTGCTCCTAAAAGTCATGAAGGCTTTTTCCTCGGTTATGGATCAAACTCCCACACCTACCGTGTCTACAATAATTTCACTCGAAAGGTTGAAGAGACGGTAGATGTGAAGTTTGATGAATCTAATGGCTCGCAAGTAGAGCAAATGCCTATTGATGTAGGAGACAAGGACCCATCTGAAGCCATTCAAGATTTATCTATTGGAAAGATCCGTCCCATGGAAGTGAAGGAGAGTACCTCATCTACATATGTGGAGCCCCCTACCTCGCGGCAAGATGAACCTCAAGGCAACATGGAGGCTTCCACAAGTGGAACTCACCAAGATGAGGAAGTGCAACAAGAAGAACCACCACAACCTCCTTCTCCACCACCTCAAGACAACACCAACAACAATGAAGAAGAAGAGGAAGATGAGGATGATGAGGAAGCTCAGCCGCGACCACAACAAAAGCTATCTCGAGTTCGAGCAAGAGTCAAGAAGAATCATCCCGTGGAACAAATGATGAACGACATCGACTCCGGGAGAATTACTCGCTCTAAAACTCGCTTAGCTAACTTTTGTGAGCATTACTCATTTATCTCTAGTCTTGAACCTATGAAGGTAGAAGAAGCACTAGAAGACCGGATTGGGTGAACGCTATGCACGAAGAGCTACACAACTTCGAGAGGAACAATGTATGGACTTTGGTAGAGAAGCCCAAGGATGATCAAAACGTCATTGGAACCAAATGGGTGTTTCGGAACAAGCAAGATGAAGATGGACAAGTCATCCGCAACAAGGCTCGTCTCGTAGCTCAAGGTTACACACAAGTCGAAGGTATGGACTATGGTGAGACCTATGCCCCCGTTGCTAGACTTGAGTCCATTCGCATTCTTCTTGCTTATGCCAACCACCATGATATTACTCTCTATCAAATGGACATTAAAAGTGCTTTCCTAAATGGTGAAATAGAGGAGGAAGTATTTGTGAAACAACCTCCCGGATTTGTGAATCCTAAAAAGCCTAATCATGTTTACAAGTTGCACAAAGCTCTTTATGGTCTTAAACAAGCTCCTAGAGCTTGGTATAAATGCTTGACTAGCTTTCTTCTTGAAAAAGGATTTGAGATTGGAAAAATAGACTCAACGCTATTCACGAAAAGGGTTGATGGTGAACTATTTGTGTGCCAAATATATGTTGATGATATTATCTTTGGTTCAACTAACCCTCATTTTAGCGAGAAGTTTGGAAAGCTCATGTCGGAGAAGTATGAGATGTCCATGATGAGTGAACTCAAATTCTTCCTTGGGTTGCAAATCAAGCAATCTAAGGAGGGTACCTTTGTCTCACAAACAAAGTACACTAAGGATCTCTTCAAGAAGTTCAACATGCAAGAAAGCAAAGGTATGAGAACCCCCATGCCTACTAGTGGACATAATGACTTGACAAAAGATGGAGAACCTGTTGATCAAAAGGTTTACCAATCTATGATTGGTTCTCTACTATATCTCTGTGCTTCTCATCCTGACATAATGTTGAGTGTATGAATGTGTGCTCGATATCAAGCAGCCCCTAAAGAATGTCATCTTAAAGCTGTTAAAAGAATTGTGAGATATGTGATACACACACCTAACTTTGGCATTTGGTATCCTAAGAGGGCCTCTTTCGATCTTGTTGGCTATTCTGACTCGGACTATGCCGGAGACAGGGTTGATAGAAAGTCAACTTCGGCTACGTGTCAATTCCTTGGTCGATCCCTTGTATCTTGGTCCTCCAAGAAACAAAATTCGTATCATTATCTCTCGCCAAGCGAAATATGTTGCTGCTGGTTCATGTTGTGCTCGGTTGCTATGGATGACACAAACGCTTAAGGATTATGGGATACATGCGAGAAATGTTCCTTGCTTTGTGACAATGAGAGTGCGATTAAGATTGGACACAATCCATTGCAACACTCTCGCATCGAAACACATTGAAGTTCGTCACCATTTTATTCGTGATCACATTGCCAAGGGTGACATCAATCTTAAGCATGTTCGAATCGACAAACAACTTGTCGACATCTTTACAAAACCCTTGATGAGAAAGTGTTTTGTCGCTAAGGAGTGAGTTGAACATCATTGATGCTTCAAACTTGGAGTGAAAACTCCATTGATGCATGCAAGGCATGAGCCTACTTGACTAATCCTTGATATTTCTATTATGATGATGATCATATGTCTTGGACACATTTGCCCCCTTGTATTGCATCTAACTCCTTGCAGGTACTTGGATGATCTACATTCCACAAGATTACCACACTCAAATCTTGAGTAATCTTGTCATTGACCAAGTATCTAGCCCTTTGGGATGTTGAGTTCAAGGAACAAAATTCCACATATCCTTTTTGACACCTTATACATCTAGTATTTCACTCTTGTCATCTTGGATATCCTAGAGTGTTTCCTTGCTTGCCTAACCCATGTAGGAAGATGAACTACACAATTGGAAATGGTGCTCCAACTTCACATTCAATGAGCACCTACATCAAGTTCATCTACATGAGCAAAGAAATAACAAGCCCAAGGTATGTTCTTCACATCTTCAAGGAGCTTTGCTCAAAGACATGAGTACAAGCAGCTTCATAAGATGTGATCACATTAAATGCTTAATTGAAAAATGGCAACCCCATTTTGAGCTTAAACGATGAGTATGACCTATGATCAAATGTTCTCATTTGACTCCTAAGTCAATATACTCAAACATAGGTGACTTTGTCGCCGACCCTTATCTAGATGAAGTACATATGTTTTTGCAGTCTTTCAAGTTTCTCTTATGTTTTCTCATTATGTTTTTCAAAAAAAAAACTTCATCTAGCAATCTTTTTCATTTCTATTCTTCTGTTTTGTGAATATATTTTTGGCTCTGATCAATTCCTTGAAAATCATTTACAAATTCATTGCAAATTCTTTGAAACATTCTATGCAAAGTGAGCTGAAATATTTCTATATTTCCTTGGAGTTAAACTCGGCGTCACCGACTTAAAAATTTCGGTCTAACCGAAAAAGGATCTGCCCTAAGTCCCAGACTTTCGGACTCACCGATCCCTATCAATTCGGTGTCACCGATTTACATTCACCAGGATATTATCTTCTGCAGCTCAACTCAATGATTCTTTATGCATGTTTCTTATTGCCCAGTTGTGATTCTTCAGGATCCCACTTCTTTCCATCTTACCTGACCTTCCTAGTCTGCTGTCCTTTTCGGCACTTGATGTCAAAGGGGGAGAAGATTTAGGGGGAGGGGGAGATAAGGGGAGAAGAGAAGATTTAGGAGGAGAAGAAGAGCAATCTTACCTTAAGGGGGAGAGAATCACATCAAAGCTTTGCCGTGTTCCACATTGGATATTACTTTTGGCATCATTCTTTTGATTTTGCTTTCTTCGCTCTCACAATTGGTATCTTATGGAAAGCAAAATCTCTTAGAGTTCATTGAAAATCTTTTAGCTTCGGAGACATGTTTGCTGTTTCAAGCTAGTGCTCAATATGAGACACTCATCATACATGTCATCCCTGGCTTGGTACTCTTGATGTTCTTGCAGTTGGTTGAAGAAATACTCTTGTGTTATCTAACCCTGTTTTCCCAAGTCTATTTCTTCAGGTATAATGCCAAGGAACCTCAAGGTAAGTATATGCATCTTGCAGAATGTGCATGATGGTGACTTGCTTGTGAATATCTGTTTGCAAGAAATCACCATGCACATATGCATTATCACTCACTTCTTTTCATCTGCTCTGATGCATATAGCCAAGCTGCATGTAGCACATCTTGCCCTTCTCTCTTGTGTGCTTGTGGTAGTCCAAAACCATAATTTATGAAAATCTTGCACACTTGTAGGGGGAGCCTGTGTACTACATGTTTGTCAAAGCTTTAGTGATAATTCTGTCTTTCTTTCAGTAAGCTTTGATGTCTTCTTTTGTGTGTTGCCATCAATTACCAAAAGGGGAGATTGAAAGCACATTTGCTCCTGGGTGGTTTTGGTAATTAATGACAACATACTTTGTGGTTGGACTAATGCTTTTATCAAGTATGTTTCAGAAGGTCAATCACATTGGCATGGCAAAAGGATCAAGAGGTGGACCCCTAAGATGCTAAGGCAAGCATTGGCAAAAGCTCAAGACTCCATTTTTGGTTTAGTGATCCAAGATCACATTGAGTCTATAGGAAAGCCAATACTATTAAAAGGGGATGAGGTTATGTTAATGATCTGGTTGCTCAAAGTGCTTAGTGATCCATCTCCTAAACTATCAGCAACTCTCACTTCCATAATACACTCATAAGTAATCTCGGTCCCACCGATTCCATAAACTCAGTCACACCGAGATGAACCACCCCAGCCATATAGCCAAACCCTAGAAATTTCGGATTTTCCGATTCTGAACTCGGTCTCACCGAAACTAGTGTTGCCAAGCTTCAGAATCCTTCATCATCAAATCGGTGTCACCGAGATGATAAAGTCGGTCCCACCGAGATTGGCAAACCCTAGTCTTTGGAAGAATCGGACTCACCGAGATTGTATTTTCAGTCCCACGAAAATCCCAACGCTCACAAGATTTGAACTTTCGGTCTCACCGAGTTGTCAACTTCGGTCCGACCGAGATTGGTCAAATGTGTGTAACAGTTGGATTTTGTGTGGAGGCTATAAATACCCTCCACCCCTCTTCATTCGTGGAGAGAGCCATCGAAAGAACTACCACTCCTACCTTACATTTTGAGAAGAAAACTACCTACCCTTGTGTTGAGATCAAGTAGCTCCACTCCCACCATATGAATCTTGATCTCTAGCCTTCCCAAGTTGCTTTCCACTCAATCCTTTCTTCCACCACAGCCAAATCAGTGAGGAGAGTTGAGTGTTGGGGAGATTATCATTTGAAGCACAAGAGCAAGGAGTTCATCATCACCAACACCATCTATTACCTTTTGGAGGGTGGTGCCTCCTAGATTGGTTAGGTGTCGCTTGGGAGCCTCCGTCAAGATGTGGAGTTGAACCAAGAAGTTTGTAAGGGCAAGGAGATCGCCTACTTCGTGAAGATCTACCCCGAGTAAGGCTAGTCCTCCGTGGGCGTATGCCATGATGGCATAGACAAGGTTGCTTCTTCGTGGACCCTTCGTGGGTGGAGCCCTCCGTGGACTCTCGCAGCCGTTACCCACCGTGGGTTGAAGTCTCCATCAACGTGGATTGACGATAGCACCACCTATCGGAACCACGAGAAAAATCTCCGTGTCTCCAAATTGCGTTTGATCTTCTCCACCTCTCTCTACTACTTGTGCAATTTACTTTCCGCTGCCCATACTCTAGAATTGCATGTGTAGTATGCTACTTGACTTGTGTGATATGCAAAATCTGCCAAGAACTTGTCTTTGTCAAAAGGCATAATTTTTATCTTGTCGAGTAGTCTAATCACCCCCCCTCTAGACACTCTCACCTTCTTTGATCCTACAATATGCTATCTTCTGATAGTGCGGGTAACGGGATTTGCAAGGGGTTAACACAGTGGATACGTAATACACTGGTTTTTGAAGAGGGAATTTATGCCCTTCTGTCTCTCGTTCGACGACGAGGACCGCGCTTACAACTTGATGTGTTGCTGCGATGTATAACAACATTGGTTCGCCCAGAGTGGGCGTAGCCAAGACCAGATTTGTTGCCAGTATGGCCTTTATTTCTTCGAGTCCGGCAGTGGCAGCATCCGTCCACTCAAAGTGTTCGGTGCGCCTGAGGAGGCGATAAAGGGGCAGCGCCTTTTCTCCTAAACGGGAGATAAAGCGGCTTAAGGCTGCCATGCATCCTGTTAATTTTTGTATTTGTTTGAGGTCCTTTGGAATATCCAACTGTGACAGAGCTCGGATTTTGGCCGGATTTGCTTCAATTCCTCTACCGGATACAATGAAGCCCAGTAGCTTTCCGGCTGGTACGCCAAAAACGCATTTTTCCGGATTCAGCTTGATGTCATATGTTCTAAGGTTTTCGAATGTGAGCCTCAAATCGTCTACTAGAGTTTCGACGTGTTTTGTTTTGACGACTACGCCGCTCACGTATGCCTCGATTGTTTTGCCGATCCGGGTGGCGGACATGTTTGAATCATGCAGCGATATGTTGCGCCGGCATTTTTAAGTCCGAAGGGCATCGTGTTGAAGCAGAATGGTCCATATGGAGTGATGAATGCCGTTGCGGCTTGGTATGCTTCTGCCATCTTGATTTGATGGTAGCCAGAGTATGCGTCCAGGAAGCACAACGAGTCGTGCCCTGCTGTGGCATCGATAATTTGGTCGATGCGGGGGAGAGGGAAGGGATCCTTTGGTCAAGCCTTGTTGAGGTCTTTAAAATCGACACAGAGGCGCCAGGATTTATCCTTCTTTGGTACCATCACCAGATTTGCTAGCCAGTCCGGATGTTTTATATCTCTAATGAATCCGGCTTCCAATAGTTTGGCTAGCTCTTCTCCCATTGCCTGTCTTTTGGGTTCGGAAAATCGCCGAAGAGCCTGTTTGACTGGCTTAAATCCTTTTAGGATGTTTAGGCTGTGTTCTGCCAACCTGCGTGGGATTCCGGGCATGTCCGAAGGATGCCAAGCGAAGATATCCCAATTTTCCCGAAGGAATTCGGGCAGTGCGGCGTCTACTTCGGGGTTCAATTGTGCCCCGATGGAGGCCGTCTTTGTTGCGTCCGTTGGATGGACCTGGAATTTTATTATTTCATCTGCTGGTTTGAAGGAGGTGGACTTGGATCTTTTATCGAGTATCACATCGTCCCTATTCACCGTGAGCACAAATAGCGGTGAGTTCTTCTCGCCGCTAAGGCTTTGGATAGTGCCTCAAGGGCTAGTGCGGCTGTCTTGTTTTCGGTAGCAGTGCTATGTCCGGATCACTAGAGAGAGTGATTATTCCGCTGGGCCCAGGCATTTTGAGCTTCATGTACCCGCAATGAGGTACTGCTTGAAAAATTGTGAATGCCTCTCGCCCTAATATGGCGTGATACCCGCTGCTGAAAGGGGCCACAGAACGTGACTTCTTCGGATCTCAGAATTGTCCGGAGAGCGAACACCACATCAAGTGTGATTTTTCCAGTGTAGCGCGCTTCCCGGCTGGGGATTATTCCTCTAAAGGTTGTGCTGCTTCGCTCAATACGGCTCCAATCGATTTCCATTTTTCGCAGAGTTTCCTCGTAAATGAGGTTTAGTCCGCTACCGCCATCCATGAGGAATTTTGTCAGTCGCGAGCCATCCACTATGGGACTAAGTACCAGTGTAGCTGGCGCTCTGGTTGTTCGGAATTTAGGCTCGTCGCTGGCGTAGAAGGTAATGGCTGTGTCACTCCATGGATTTGCTGTTGCTACTTGGTAGACTTCGGCGAGTCCGCGGATTGTTCGCTTTCGCATATTGTTTGATGCGAAGGTCTCAAAGACCGTTGATACCGTGCTGGTGTTGTTGGAGTGGTTTCCCGGAGCTAAAAGTTCCTCGCCACTTTTGGCCACCTGCCGTAATATCCAACATGCTCGAAGGCTATGTGTTGGGACGGCTCCCTCTGCACTATGAAGTTTACAGGGTCCATTGAGCCATCCCTCCAGTACGGTTCCGTTTCCCTTATCGGGTTTCTGTTTTTTTGTTTTTGCATCTGGGGCCTGAATGTAAGGCGCCCTTTTGCTGTGGACTGGGTTTGGGGCCGGATTATCCCAAAATTGATTTTCAGTTTTCCGGAAACTTTCCATCGCACAGTACTTTCGTACTATGGACGCCAGATCGATGAAACGCGTGATTCTGCGACGATCAATGGCGTTCAGGATTCCCTTGTCCGTGCAGTTATTGCAAAAGATTGAGATTGCGTTTTCCTCTCGGCAGTCCTTTATCCTATCCATAACCAGGAGGAATCTGGCCCAGTAATGATGTACTGTTTCTGAAGGTTCTTGTCGTATTAGAGATAGATCGCATATGTCTGGGCGGGTGGGTGGAATAAAATCCGGATCCCTGCCCATCTTGGAGCTCAAAGGCCAAGGGGTTTCCGAATTCGGAAGCTTGGTTTGCTGGAGACAATCCAGCGAGTCCGGGGCGATGCATGATTTTAAGTTCAATGCTCGATCGAAGTCCGTCCCTCCGCGGGAATCCGGCATGGAGGGTTCGGAAATCCGGACACGAATTGTTTTCAATATGGGCAAAGAGTTACCGTATTGCTCCTCTACCACTGTGACGTGGTGGGTGGCCTGGGGAGAGTTAATCTCTCTTAGATCGGTTTTAAGGCCAATCTGGTTGTAGTCCGTAGCGACTCCCAGGGCGGCGATGCGATCCAAGAGCTCGTTAACAGACGAGAGCTCTATTGGATCCAACTGTTCGGCAGCTTAAGGGCTGACGCGAAGATCGCTTCCGACGACTCGAGAAGTCATTGCCGAAGCGGCGGCCGGACAGGCGGTCATGAGAAAACCACCAAGCCGGATAGTTTGGCCGGCGGCCAAGGCCCCTCCGGCGAAAACACCGTCTTTGAAGACGGGTGGAGGCATCCGCTCTATCGGTGACGACACAGAGGAACTCTCAATGAAAGCACCAATGTCGGTGTCAAAACCGGCGGATCTCGGGTAGGGGGTCCCGAACTGTGCGTCTAGGCGGATGGTAACAGGAGACAAGGGACACGATGTTTTACCCAGGTTCGGGCCCTCTCGATGGAGGTAAAACCCTACGTCCTGCTTGATTAATATTGATGATATGGGTAGTACAAGAGTAGATCTACCACGAGATCAAGGAGGCTAAACCCTAGAAGCTAGCCTATGGTATGATTGTTGTAATGTATGTTGTCCTACGGACTAAAGCCCTCCGGTTTATATAGACACCGGAGAGGGCTAGGGTTACACAGAGTCGGTTAGAATGGTAGAAGATCTTCATATCCGTATTGCCAAGCTTGCCTTCTACGGCAAGGAAAGTACCATCCGGACACGAGCCGGAGTCTTCAATCTTCTATCTTCTAAGTCTTGGAGTCCGGCGGATAATGATAGTCCGGCTGTCCGGACACCCCCTAGTCTAGGACTCCCTCAGTGCCTTCTCGTTGCAAGGCGCCGGTGCGGGCGTGCTACTTGTTGTGCCCACCGGAGAGCACCTCAAGTACGTAGTTGAAAGTGCAACTAATCCCCGGGTGGTTTTGGTAATTAATAACAACATATATATCATTGAACTAATCATTTCTTGAGAATATTTCAGAAAGTTCAGTGATATGGGTATGGCAATGACTGATGATGTGGACCCCTCAAAATGCTAAGGAAAACATTGGCAAAAGCTCAAGACTCCATTTTTGGTTTAGTGATCCAAGATCACATTGAGTCCATAGGAAAGCCAATACTATTAAAAGGGATGAGGTTATGATGATGATCTGGTTGCTCAAAGTGCTTAGTGATTTATCTCTCAAACTATCAGCAATCTTTCACTCCAACATAAACCCATAAGTAATCTCGGTCCCACCGATTCTAAACTCACCACACCGAGATGAACCACCTCAGACCATATACCCAAACCCTAGAATCTCGGATTTTCCGATTCCAAACTCGGTCATTCGAAATTGGTGTCGCCAAGCTTCAGAATCCTTCAGACTCAAATCGGTGTCACCGAGATGAGAAAGTCGGTCCCACCGAGATTGGCAAACCCTAGACTTTGGAAGAATCGGACTAACCGAGATTGTATTTTCGGTCCCACTGAAAATCCCAACGCTCACAAGATTTGAACTTTCGGTCTCACCGAGTTGTCAACTTCGGTCCGACCGAGATTGGTCAAATGTGTGTAACAGTTGGATTTTGTGTGGAGGCTATAAATACCCTCCACCTCCTCTTCATTCGTGGAGAGAGCCATCGAAAAGAACTACCACTCCTACCTTACATTTCGAGAAGAGAACTACCTACCCTTGTGTTGAGATCAAGTTGCTCCACTCCCACCATATGAAACTTGATTTCTAGCCTTCCCAAGTTGCTTTCCACTCAATCCTTTCTTCCACCACATCCAAATCAGTGAGGAGAGTTGAGTGTTGGGGAGATTATCATTTGAAGCACAAGAGCAAGGAGTTCATCATCACCAACACCATCTATTACCTTTTGGAGGTGGTGCCTCCTAGATTGGTTAGGTGTCGCTTGGGAGCCACCGTCAAGATGTGGAGTTGAACCAAGAAGTTTGTAAGGGCAAGGAGATCGCCTACTTCGTGAAGATCTACCCCGAGTAAGGCTAGTCCTCCGTGGACGTAGGCCATGATGGCATAGACAAGGTTGCTTCTTCGTGGACCCTTCGTGGGTGGAGCCCTCCGTGGACTCTCAGCCGTTACCCTCCGTGGGTTGAAGTCTCCATCAACGTGGATTGACGATAGCACCACCTATCGGAACCACGAGAAAAATCTCCGTGTCTCCAAATTGCGTTTGCTCTTCTCCACCTCTTATTTACTATATGTGCAATTTACTTTCCGCTGCCACAACTCTAAAATTGCATGTGTAGGGTGATACTTGACTTGGTCATCATTGTGAACTTGCTAAAAACCTACTCTAATCAAAAGGCTAAACTTTTAAGTTGTCAAGTAGTCTAATCACCCCCTCTAGACATACTTCGATCCTACAAGTGGTATCGAGCTTTGGTCTCCATTGGATTGGTTTCCATTGCATTGGACTCCATAAGCTTGGTTTCACAACCTAGGAGAGTATGGCGTCTAGTGAGGGTAATTTCCGTGAGGTCCTTACTTTGATGGTTCAAATTTTGCTAGTTGGAAGCACAAAATGAAAATGCATATTCTTGGACATAACCCTGCCGCATGGGGCATTATTTGTGTTGGCTTGCAAGGTGAGTTCTTGAGGAAGGAAAAGTTCGGATCGCGAAGCTCTGCGGATGAGTTGCGGATGTTCTGAACAATGCTCAAGCTTGTGACATTCTCTTCAATGCTTTGTGTCCCGAGGAGTTCAACAAGATCACCCGTCTTGAGAATGCAAAAGAGATTTGGGATACTTTGGTGAAATGCACGAAGGTACCGAGTCCGTGAAGGAATCAAAGCTAGATGTTCTTCAAGGTCGACTTGACAAGTTCAAGATGAAGGAAGGTGAAGGAGTCGCTGAAATGTACTCTAGGCTTGCTCTCATCACCAATGAGATGGCAGGCTTAGGAAGCGAAGAAATGACCGACCGATTCATCATCAAGAAGATTCTCAGAGCTTTGGATGGAAAGTATGACACCGTGTGCACTTTGATCCAAATGATGCCAAACTACAAAGATCTCAAGCCTACCGAAGTCATTGGAAGAATTGTTGCTCATGAGATGACACTTAAAGACAAGGAAGAGCTTCACAACAAGTCAAGTGGTGCTTACAAAGCTGCAGTTGAAGCTCCACCAACCTCAAGTGACAAGCTAGTTTCCAATGAAGAGATAAGCCTAATGGTGAAGAACTTCAACAAATTCTACAAGAGTAGAAGCAAGGAGAGAAGCTCAAAGTCTAGATCATATGATGAAAAGAGATCTTCTAGTCGTGATCGAATCTGCTACAATTGTGGAAGACCGGACACTACTCAAATGAGTGTTCGACTCCCCACAAGAGAAGAGAAGATTCTCCAAGAAGAAGAAGCTCAAGAGAAGAATCGCCTCGAAAAGAGAGAAGGAGTAGAGATGATCGTTATGAACGAAGATCCTCTCGGAGAAGCAAGGATTCGGAAAGGAAAGACAAGTCATCAAGGAGCTACACAAGAAGAAAACATCAAGCTCATGTTGGTGAATGGGTTTCGGCTCCGACTCGACAATCACTCCGAAAGAAGCTATCACTCCAACTCGAATATAGTCAAGATGAAGGTGTTGCGGTCTTGCTCTCGTGTCCTCCAACTCCAACTCCTATGACATATTTGATTCACCAAATGAGGGAATTGGAAGATGCTTCATGGCAAAAGGCCCCAAGGTATCACACCCTGAGTTTATTGACTTTGATAGTGATGAGGATGATTTGCTTGGTGAAGATGAGCTTTTACATGACAAATCTAGTGAGCTTAGTAATGATGAACATGCTAATAGTCTTTATAGTCGAGAAGAGTCGAATGACAATGCTATGAAGGAGATTGAGCGTCTAACTAAAGAACTAAACACTCTTAAGTTAGCTCATGAAACAACTCAAGAAGATCATAGAGAGCTCCTAAGATCTCATGAGAAGCTACGCTTCGAGAAGCTCAATCTAGAGCAAGAGCATGAGTTTCTAAAAGCTATCAATGACGATCTTCGAAAGAAGAGTTCTTCATATCTTGCCAAATGACTTCTATTGTCTAATTTCTTGCCACCTATTAAAACTAAGCATGACAAGCATAAGAAAAATTCTTCATCTAGTAGTAACAATAATCATGCCAAATCAAATGTTGTTACTTCTAGCAATTCTCTTGATTCCACTAACAATGTTTCAAGCCAAGTTTCACTTGAGCAAGAAAATAGTCTATTGAAAGGGATTATAGAGAAAGGTGTCTACAAGAGTCTTGCGGAAGCAAGAGCTTTGAGGAAATAGTTAGCAAGCAAGGAAGACACCGAAGAATCAAGGAATTGGTTTTGAGCGAAAGTTCAACGCCGAGGGTGTTGAATGGGAAGAAGGTCAATATCCCACTCCAAAGTTTGTTTCTCAAGAGAAGAAGTATGATCCTACTTCTTCAAATGAGGAACAAGCTCAAGATGACCTTCCACCACAAGACCACAAGCTAAAAGGCAAGGACAAGCTTCAAGAGGAGATTGATGCATTCATTGAAGCACCCAAGGCCATGGTCAAGTGGGTTCCCAAGGCTACTTCAAGTTCTACTTGACAAGCTCAACTACTACCCCAAGGATTCCCATCAAGATGATGTGGATCCCAAGAAGAAGAACTAGAGAGTTCTTGAGGTGACTCCGCCAACATACTTCACTCACATTCATTTTGGGCAAGAACTTGTGCAATCAACTTTCACATCTTGCACTAGTTCATGGAGTCACAAACCCTCATGTTGGTAAGTCAAGGGACAAGGTAATCATTGCTTTCATGGACATCATCTATTGTGTACTTCAATCTATGTCCATGGATATCCTTGTTTGTTCCTTGTGGGACTAACCCATGTAGGTATTGAAAGTGCCCAATCCAAAGGATTGCTCCCAACTCTTGATGATCTTCATCAACATTGAGCATCCACATCTTCAACATCTACATGAAGTCTTCAACGACAACCCAAGGTTAGTTTGACCCTTTGAAAGGGGTTCTCACATCAAGGGGGAGCTTTGCTCTAAAGAAATGAGCTAAAGCATCTTTTAATGATGTGAACACATTAATGCTTTATGGAAAAGTGGTAACCCCACTTGTGCTTAAGCGATGAGTATGACCTATGATCAAATGTTCTCATTTGACTCCTAAGTCAATATACTCATATATAGATGACCTAGTCATCGCCAAATTGTGTGCTAGAAGCTAGTGTTTTGTTTGTGCATGTTTGACACATATTTCATTTGCTATCTTATTGTGTGAGCATGTTGGATGCATGATTTTATCCATTCAAGGACATCCATTTGTTGCTTTGGTCTTTTGGTTTTCCCTTTTTGACCAAATGGATGGACAAGAATGCCTAAGTTCCTCCCCTAGCTATCTATGCTTTCTTGTCTCAAACTCTATTCATGCTTATATCACAAACTTTGAACAAGACTTTTTGGACGCACCGAGTGAGGAGCACTTTCGAGCCACCGATCCGTCAAAAGCCTAACTTCCAAAACCTTCTAAGTACTTTCGGTCAAACCGATATACTCAAATCGACGGACCAAATCACTTGGATTGATCTAGGTTTTCACCTCGGTGAAACCGAGTTACAAATTCGGCGTGATCGAAGTGTGTAATCGCACGCAGATTAACCATCTCGGTCCCACCGAAGTTTTCCAACTCGGTCCCACCGACAACCGAAGGTATATATACCCGAGGACAGCGCTGATTACTTCTTCAAACGCCTCGCCCTCAAACCCTTCACCGTCGCCGTGGTCTTTGGATCGTCTCCGCCGTCGCTTTAGCGCCTCGCCATGGTCTCCATCGCCGTCAACGGTCTTTCTCATCGCGCCGTTGCTGCCGTAGTGAAGCTCCACCAGATTGGGTGAGTTTCATCCCTCTCGTGCTTCAAACCGCTGATTCAATGCACGATAGGCTTTGCCTAGTTTCTTGCCAAGATTAAAATCTTCCTATCCAGCAGATTAGATCATAGAACAAAATTCGAGTGAAAATTTTAGGGTTAGGTTTCCGCCAACACATCTCGGTGTGACCGATTCTACATTCTCGGATGACCGATTTGGCCTCTGGTCATTGCCCGCACTTTTCGGTGAAACCGAGTTGTGCAAATCGGAAAGACCGAAGTGAGGATTTAGTGAAACCCTAGTGCTCTCGGCCAGACCGAAACCCATTTCGGTCCAACCGAAAGTGGTGTATATGGTCTGTTTAGACACTTCGGATTCACCGAATTTATAGACTCGGTTAGACCGAAATGTATTCTGTGAAAACCTAAAACTAATGTTTGAACTCATTCTTTTTGCAAAATCCTCTGCAGTTTGTGATAACTCTTCTATTCTGCCTATACCTACTCTATTCACAGGTTGTCAGTCATGTCTGATGGAAGTGACAGTCAGAACAGGTCTGAATTGCCAGTTGAGATTCCAGAGGCAGCTACAAGTCCTGAAGAAAGCAGTTTTTCAGATGATGGAGAGAGAAGCACTCCAAGTGGATCTGCTGCAGCTGCCACGGGGCCGTGAAGAAGAGGAATTACGATGAGGAGGATTACGACTTTGTTGCGAGATGAGGAGATAACTTCAAAGCCAAAAAGGCAAGTGGTTGCCAAGGGATATCAAGGAAACAACAAAGAAAGGCACCAGCAAGGTGAAGAAATCCTTTGTTGCAAGAAGCTCAAGATGGAAGAAGAAACCTCCAAGCAAGATCAAGAAAACTTCCAAGAGGAAGAGGCTAGTTCATGAAGAAGGCGATGATGATGACTCGATGAGGAAGCACCCCACCTCCTCGAAGCGGAAGTTGATGGGAGATGCCATCGAGCGGGAGCACCCACAAAAGCTAAGCCATCAGCTCAAGCCAAGGCAGCCCAAGCCAAACCAGCTGCCAAGCCAAAGAAGACTGTGAGGAACATACCGCTTGAGAGAAGAAGAAGGACAATGTGCCACCGCAGAATCGATGATGAGGCTCATGTTTTGCTAAAGCTCGAGCAGAAATTGCCAGTTCATAATGATGCTCATCCTCGAGCTGAAAATATGAAGGAAAGGAAAGACAAAGGTCTCGAGCTATGGAGGCAAGTTGATCCATATGCCACCAGAGAAGGACAGCTGTTGACTCTAGATTCCACACTAGAGAGCAACAAGACTTTTATGAGACAGTGCTCATGGATAAGAAGCCAATTGTTCTTGACACGGATATGTAGACTGGGATTACATTGACAATGAAGAGCAGAGATTATTTCCCACATGTGCATGAAAGCTTCACCGCATGTGGAGTTGCAGAGTTCGTTGGTCGAAATTGACCGCTTGGAACGATGAGATGATCATGCGTTCTATGCCACCGCACACTTTTATCCAGATGGCGTAATTGTATGGATGATGAAGGACGTAGATTCCATTCAACTGTTGAGGAATGGAGAGCATTGCTGAATGCGCCAGTATCAAGGGATGATGATGTTGATGTCTATGGCATTCCGAAGAAAAATCACGAGTCAATGAAGAACATGTACAATGAGGTACCTGAGAAGGATGATGAGATATGGAAGCTCGGATCAGTTTATTATCTTCAGGCAGGTCTCCCAACCACTAACACCATTACGAGGCACACTTTGATGCCTAAGTCGAGACCACCGCATGATAAGAGGTATTCTATCAACATGCTGCACATTCTAGATCGAAGACACCTTTTAAGGTGATGGACACGATAGTTGAGACTATCAAGAGGACAGACAGAGACCGAGAAGAGGTCGTGTGGGTTTGCTCGCATATTCAGATGCTCATTAATGCCAAGTTTGGCACGGCCACCTACCGTTGGATAGACCCCACTTGCCATTGCAGCTGAACATGAAGATAATGAAGTTGTGATGAATGAGGATGCTCCCACATCTGTTGAAGGACATGCAAAGTCTGAAGCTGCCAAACAAGCTAAAGCTGAAAAGGAAGCAGCAAAAAGCCCAAGAGCGTTGGAGAACAACTTCTTGAAGCCACTCGGAGAATTGAGCTACGCTGGCCAGCATAGTGCAGCCTCGGGAGAGCCTTGAGAGGATCGTTGAAGATAAGTTCCATGCTCTGGATGTTAAGTGGATCAAGTGCAGTCACCGTCAACAAGCTTGAGGCGACATTGAGGAAGCGAAGAGGAGAAGGCAGAGCTCATGAAGGAGATGGAAGGTGATATGGTTTAGGATGACTATGAGCAGCTGCTGCGGTGCCCACAAAGCCCAGATCATTTGCTATTCCTGTGGCAGACCCTGGGCTACTACATCGGCACCTCCCACAGCTCCATCGGTTCCAAAGCACCAGCTCCAGTTTCCCTCCTCCAGCTCCACAGACTTCAGCAGCTTTGCAGATGCAGCTATCTCCACTCCATCGACGCAGAGCAGAGCCGCCACAGAGTCCCTAGTGACGATTAGCTCTATACCTTCGAACTTTTGGTAACTTGTTGCCAAAGGGGAAAATTGTATAGATCATAGGACTTCGAGAGAGAGTGCTCGTTTTTGCTCTTTCGTTTGCGGTTTTCCTTGAGATACTTTTGAGTTCTTTGAGACATTTCGTGTGTTTGATACTCGTTTGCTCTATCTTGATGAGTGCTTGATCATACTATGCTTAATGTGTGCTTATTGCTTATCATATTCCATTCATATCTTGTATGATCACTTACTCATGTCTTGGTGATTGGGTGCATGTTATTCATTCTTATCATTTTGTGCGCTCCACCAAGATGTATGTGACATGGAAGAGTAACCCATGATCCTAATCGATTGTGCATTTGCATTCAAGCATAAATCTTAAATAATGCACAAATTTAGGGGAGCTCTTGCTTATCACATACTTCTCAAAGCAACGATGTTATTCATTGATTATATCATTTGTCGAAGCTTTGATCTATATGTTGTCATCAATTACCAAAAGGGGAGATTGAAAGTGCAACTAATCCCGGGTGGTTTTGGTAATTAATAACAACATATATATCATTGAACTAATCATTTCTTGAGAATATTTCAGAAAGTTCGTTGATATGGGTATGGCAATGACCGATGATGTGGACCCTCAAAATGCTAAGGAAAACATTGGCAAAAGCTCAAGACTCCATTTTTGGTTTAGTGATCCAAGATCACATTGAGTCCATAGGAAAGCCAATACTATTAAAAGGGGATGAGGTTATGATGATGATCTGGTTGCTCAAAGTGCTTAGTGATTTATCTCTCAAACTATCAGCAATCTTTCACTCCAACATAAACCCATAAGTAATCTCGGTCCCACCGATTCTAAACTCAGTCACACCGAGATGAACCACCTCAGCCATATACCCAAACCCTAGAATCTCGGATTTTCCGATTCCAAACTCGGTCATTCCGAAATTGGTGTTGCCAAGCTTCAGAAACATACGTACTCAAATCGGTGTCACCGAGATGAGAAAGTCGGTCCCACCGAGATTGGCAAACCCTAGACTTTGGAAGAATCGGACTAACCGAGATTGTATTTTCGGTCCCACGAAAATCCCAACGCTCACAAGATTTGAACTTTCGGTCTCACCGAGTTGTCAACTTCGGTCCGACCGAGATTGGTCAAATGTGTGTACAGTTGGATTTTGTGTGGAGGCTATAAATACCCTCCACCTCCTCTTCATTCGTGGAGAGAGCCATCGAAAGAACTACCACTCCTACCTTACATTTCGAGAAGAGAACTACCTACCCTTGTGTTGAGATCAAGTTGCTCCACTCCCACCATATGAAACTTGATTTCTAGCCTTCCCAAGTTGCTTTCCACTCAATCCTGTCTTCCACCACAGCCAAATCGGTGAGGAGAGTTGAGTGTTGGGGAGATTATCATTTGAAGCACAAGAGCAAGGAGTTCATCATCACCAACACCATCTATTACCTTTTGGAGGTGGTGCCTCCTAGATTAGTTAGGTGTCGCTTGGGAGCCTCCGTCAAGATGTGGAGTTGAACCAAGAAGTTTGTAAGGGCAAGGAGATCGCCTGCTTCGTGAAGATCTACCCCGAGTAAGGCTAGTCCTCTGTGGACGTAGGCCATGATGGCATAGACAAGGTTGCTTCTTCGTGGACCCTTCGTGGGTGGAGCCCTCCGTGGACTCTCGCAGCCGTTACCCTCCGTGGGTTGAAGTCTCCATCAACGTGGATTGACGATAGCACCACCTATCGGAACCACGAGAAAAATCTCCGTGTCTCCAAATTGCGTTTGCTCTTCTCCACCTCTTATTTACTATATGTGCAATTTACTTTCCGCTGCCACAACTCTAAAATTGCATGTGTAGGGTGATACTTGACTTGGTCATCATTGTGAACTTGCTAAAAACCTACTCTAATCAAAAGGCTAAACTTTTAAGTTGTCAAGTAGTCTAATCACCCCCCCTCTAGACATACTTCCGATCCTACAGTAGTCCAGATGCACTTTCCCAAGGAGCAAGCAACAGATAATACCACAGAGTATGAAGGTTTGCTTGCCGGTCTCAGGATCGCAGCAGACCTTGGGATCAAGAAGCTCATTGTCAGGGGTGACTCGCAGCTTGTCGTCCGCCAAGTGAACAAGAATTATCAGAGTCCGTTGATGGAAGCTTACGTTGATGAAGTGAGAAGGTTAGAAGAGCACTTTGACGGCCTACAGATGGAACATGTTCCAAGAGCTCAAAACGACATTGCCGATGGCCTGTCAAAGTGCGCCGCACTTAAGTTACCTGTGGAACCAGGGATCTTTGTGCTCAAGCTGAATCAACCGTCTGTAACGCCATCAACTGGACAGAGCAAGAAGAGGAAGTTGGTTTCTGGTGACTATTTTCCGGCGGAGCTTCCCGAAGCCGCCGCCAAGAAGGTCACCAAGATCAACGCCAAAGGTGCTGAGGAGCAGTCTGCTCCGGCAAGCCCTAGGGTTTGTTCCATTGAAGCAGACGCTCCCAACAAGTTTTGCTCCGGCAAGCTTGCCGGGGAACATCAAGCTCCGGCCGAGCCGCAGGTTCTCGCCGTAGAAGCGGATGTTCCCGCAGCAGCATATGTGCCTTTAGTCCTTGTTGTCGAGCCGCAAGCTCCAGCATGGGCGCAGCAGATTGTCCGTTTCCTTCAGACAGGAGAACTTCCCGAAGAACAAGAAGAAGCGGAAAGAGTAGCCCGGCAGTCAAGTATGTACCAGTTTGTCGATGACACACTGTACGGAAGAAGACTCAACGGTGTGAAATTGAAGTGCATTCCCCGGGAAGACGGACAAAAGCTGTTGGCAGAGATACATGGAGGCATATGTGGTCACCACATTGGCGCAAGAGCACTTGCCGGCAAAGCATTCCGGCAAGGTTTCTTTTGGCCGACAACCCTCTAGGATGCAACTGCACAAGTAACCAAGTGTGAAGCGTGCCAGTTCCATTCCAAGCAGATACACCAGCCAGCTCAAGCTTTCCAGACGATTCCTTTATCCTGGCCATTTTCGGTCTGGGGGCTCAACATCCTCGGCCCCTTTCCCCGAGCTGTCGGGGGCTTTGAGTACTTGTATGTTGCAATCGACAAGTTCACAAAGTGGCGGAAGTGGAAGCGATGAGGAAGGTGACAACCGCAACGGCATCAAGTTCTTCAGGTTGATTGTTTGCCGTTTCGGGGTCCCTAACAGGATCATCACTGATAACGGCACGCAATTCACGAGCCGCGCCTTCATGCAGTACGTCCAAGATCTTGGCACCAAGGTTTGCTTCGCTTCTGTTGCTCACCCGAGAAGCAACGGTCAAGCGGAGAGGGTAAATGCTGAAGTGCTGCGCGGGCTCAAGACCAGGACTTTCGATAGGCTGCACAAGTGCGGAAAGAACTGGATTGAGGAGCTACCGGTGGTTCTTTGGTCGATCAGGACGACGCCAAATCGAGCCACTGTCTAGACACCTTTTGCTCTAGTCTATGGAGCGGAGGCAGTTCTCCCCACGGAACTCGTATACGGGTCGCCTCGAGTGCTCGCTTATGATGAGCTTGAGCAAGAGCAGCTGCGACAAGATGACGCGCTGCTCCTTGAGGAGGGCCGTCTTCAGGCTGCTGTATGAGCTGCTCGATACCAGCAAGCTTTGCGTCGCTACCATAGCCGCAAAGTTAATGCCAGAAGTCTCGAGGAAGGCGACCTTGTTCTTCGGCGCGTTCAGTCCGCCAAGAATACCAACAAGTTGACGCCGAAGTGGGAAGGCCCTTACCGGGTGAAACGAGTCACTAGGCCTGGCGCTGTCCGCCTTGAGACCGAAGATGGCATTCCGGTGAGCAACTCCTGGAACATTGAGCATCTTCGTAAGTTTTACCCGTAAGGCGCGGTTGCCAGAACCTGTTCCGGCAACCACCTTTTGTACAAGTCTTGCCGCTGTTGCATGTAATCCTTTGTACAAAGCCGGGTGCAGACCCAGTGCATAAATAAAGCTCATGTGCTCCGCACATCCTGTCAATTTCATGCTTTCTATTTTTTGCATGTGTTATCTGACACTTTGTGCAGCACCTACCCCCGGTAAGCAATAACGAGCCGTAAGGCTCCATATCTTTATTTTCTCTTCTTTCTTTTCAAAGGAAGGTTACCTCGCCCACAAGTTTGCCGGGGGGGAGGAGGAGATAATGGTGTGGACCAGGCGTTGTTCAAGAAAGTTTCGCCTTGCTGGGAAGCAAACGACAGAAAAGCTAAGTTGCCAAAGGTTGAGCAATCAGTTTTAAAATTTTTAAGTTATTTTCCTCGAACGACCGTGCTTTGTATGGAAAACCTGTGCGCGGAGGAACGAACTTGTAGCTAGTTGCGCCCTTACTTTGTTTCGAGTCCGCTCAACAAATTAAGTGAGCTGCGACTAGTTGCGACAAGGTTTCTTGTCGGTAGCAGCACCGCCAAAGAAGAAGTTGCGATGTCCCTTTTCAGCTCTACGAGCTAAGGTGCTCATACCGACAAGTTCCCTAAAAGCATAGGGCAAAAACATACAAAGGAAGGAATCAAGTAAAGGGAATAACATAGCAATTGATACCCAAAATAAAGTTATATTACAAGATAACTTGTCGCAGCTCTAATAGATTGTTCCCGTAACATGACCAACAGCGACAAGAAAAGGAGGAAACAGGCGGCCTAATCTACGCGATCGCCATCAACCCTCTTGACCTCATTCACCTTGTCCACAATGGGTGCGACAAGGGCCTTGAGCGCTTCCAGATCAGCATCCGCCGGCAGCTTCTTGAGGACGTTGGTGAGGTTGAGGCCTGGGTTGCGGAAGGCCACCTTCACCAACACCTTTTGAAGAACCCCCATGCAGATCTGGCGCGACTCGTCGGCCAGCTGCTTTGGGATCCTCTCCCAGAGTTGCTGGAGGGCCGTCGCCACGCCTTTGAAGAACAAAGTGAGCTTGGCGCTGGGTTGGAGGTTCTCATCGGAGGAATACCCGAGATCCTCCACCCCCAGCTGTGCCAGCTCCCCGTCAATGACTGCGGCGATATTCACGAGACCCTCCGTCCAGAGCTCCACAGTCTCCCAAAAAGTGTTCTGGGTTTCGGCGGCCCTCGTCAGCAGCGCTTCGTTGGCCTTGATCTCCTCCTTCAAGGCCACCTCCCGCTCCTTGGCACCGTCCAGCGTATCGGTCAAAGTAGCCAGCTTCAACTCAAGATCTGCATTGGAGTCCTTGGCGGCGCTAAGTTCCTTGCCCTTCTTGGCGAGACTACCCTGCAACTCGCCAAGAGTGTAGGCATCCTTCTCGCGCTCATGCTGGAGCGCGGCAAGCTCTTCGCCGCTCGCTTTGAGATCGGCCTCCAGCTGTGCCATCTTCGTCTCCAGTTCCTTCTTGGCGGCCTCGGCAGCTGCGGCAACATCCTTTGCTTCCTTGAGAGCCCCGCCGAGTGTTTGCTCGTGCGCGGCAAGCTCCTCCTCATGGCTGTCAAGATTGACCTTCCGCTGCGCCAACTCACCTTCCCGCGCAAACAGCTCCTCGGCGGCAAGCCGCCGCTGCTCTTCAGCTTCGGCCTTCTCGAGGAGGAAGGCTTTCCGTGCCTCGGCGAGTTGCGCCCACTCCTCTGCAAGGGACCGGAGAGCTTCCTGATTGCGTTCCCGGAGCTCCTCCGCGCGCTTCTCGATGTCCACTCTCGCCTTCGCGACCAGCGCTTCTCGGGATTCCACCTTGGCCTGCCGAGCGCGGTAGAGCGACAACAGCCTCCGCAGCAGCTGTTCCTCCTCAGGCTCGCCGCTGCTGCTGCTCGGCGTGTCAACCAGCGTCAGTCCAGCGGAGGCGAGCACCTCTCTGTCAAAAACTTCTCCTTCGACCGGCGCCCTGGAGCTTGACGCCCAGGGGAGCTTGATGAAGACGCCATCGCCGGCCTTCAAATAAGCGCCGGGCTGGGGCTCCTCGGAGCCTGGCGCTGCGGTAGCGGCAGAGGGATCGGCGGTCGGCGTAGCGCCTAATGCTCCCGCGGCCTCAGGGCCGTCAGTGCGATCGCCAGATCCCTCGCCGGCTCCTGCGGCGGCATCTTTGGCGGCCTACTCGCCGGCAGGATCAGCAGCCCTGGCCTCTTCTTCGGTGGCAGCAGCGTTGTTGGTGTTTTCGCGCGCATTCTCCTCGTCGGCAACCTCGGTCTCCATCGGCTCCGTGATAGATGGATCTGACGGCCGGAGGATGGAGAAAAGTCGAGCAAATATCCAAAAAGAAAATCAGAAGAAGAACCCAAGGGAGGATTTCAAGCAAGAGGATTACCTGTATTGGGCTCTTCAGTCGTGGTCTCCACCACCGGAGGGTCGCTGGTGCTATCCCTTGCCGGAGACTTCTCCCTTGCCGGAGAACGCTCCCTTGCCGGGGAACCCTCCCTTGGCAGTGTAGTCAAAGCAGATGGCACGACGGGGATGGCTTCCGGGCGCTCCTGGTGAGGCTGCTCTGCTCCTACACAAACCAAGAGTCAGATATCAGCAAAGAAAGAGCACCCATGCGCGCCTAACAGCGGGAAGTAAAACCATATACTTACGCTGGGGGCTGCTTTGGGGAACAGTTGCCGGGTCCGGCAAGATGGTCTCGGACATGCCCCCTGCTGTCGCGGTGGGTTCGTCCTCGATGACAATCACCGGGACCTTGGCTCTCTTCGCCGCTCTCTGGGCCAGAGTCCTGAAAAGGAATGAGTTCGGAGTAAAGCAAATCAAATACAAGACAAAACAACAAGAATTGAAGAACTACAAGTACAACAAAGAAACTTACTCTTCTTCTTCCTCGTCGGAGCTGAGCGCGGAGAGGTCGAAGTACGACCCACCTTCGGTGCGACGAGGCGGAGGAGTGGGTTCCCTTGACCGCTTGGCGGGGGCGGAGGTAGGATCAGAAGCGGCGGTCCGGGAGGACCCCGCTCCAGTTGCCGCAACGGCGTGAGGTGCTCCCGCGGCAACAGTGCTTGTCGCGGTAGAGCGTGTCGCGCGGCGCGGCGGCTGTTGACTCGCTTGCTGCCCCGCTACGTCCCCGGCCTTGCGGAGATGCGTTCTTGGTGGAACTGGGGGCTGCGCTGGGGGCTCTGCTTGCGGCAAGCTGCTTGAAGATGGCGGGCCGCTCGCGCCCTCGGCGGGCTCGCTCGACTCGGCTTCAGGATTGGCAAGCTCTCCTTCGCCAGCAAGCTCTCCCTCGCCGACAAGCTCGTCTCGATCGGCAAGGCTTGCCGCCTCCGCTGCCTCTGCCTCCTCCACGGTGAATCCAAACTCGCCCGCGGCAGCGGCTGCCGCCGCCTCTTCCGCTCTGGTGGCTATGCGCTGCATCTCCGCATCGGTGGTGTCGCGGGTGAGGCTTTTCTGCTCATCAGAGCGGACCGCCACTTCCACCAAGCCGTCGAAGAACTCTTGCACGACGTCGTCTGTAGGCTCTTGCCAAGTTGGGACAAGTCCATGCGAGTCGCACAGCGGCATCATTGCGCGGATGCGGTCGAGCGAGGAGTTGTTGCACAGCGGGACGACACCCTTCGGCAACCTAAACCATTCGGGATGTTGAGGGTCGTGCTTGAACAATTCCTTGAGCATCACGTCCACTTCCAGCACGGTGAAGTTGAAATTGAGGCCCGGGCGCAGCCTCATGATGTCCGCCGGACCCCCGAACTCCCAGGCGGGTCTCCTCCTCTCTTGCAGGGGGGCGATGCGGCGGCGAAGAAAATCTGCACCTACGGCGCCTACAGTGAGCCCGGCAAGCCTGAGGCGCAAGATCCGGGTGATGGCAATCTTCAGCCTATCGTCTTCCGGGGCCACACTGCTCCAATCGTTGCCGCGCACTACTGGGGCTTGGCGCTGGGCGGTAAATGGCTGCCAATTCCCCTCGACAATCCAACACCATTCCGCTCTCCATTCCTCCCATTTGCTGCAGAGCTCTCCCTCCAGATAGGCTTCCTTCTTGCCGGCTCTCGAGATCCAGGCGATTCCGCTGGATAAGGGCTCCCCTCTCTCAACCCGGGGCATAAAGAAGTGGCGAAAAAGAGCTACGTTTTGGTGGACTCCGACAAAGTTTTCGCAGAGATGTGCGAAAACTGCCATGGTCAGAACAGCGTTGGGGGTGAAGTCAAGGAGGTGGAACCCGTAGGTGTTCATAATATCGTAGAAGAATTCAGAGAAGGGTGGGTAGAGCCCGCAGTAGAAGAACAGCGCGAAGAAGGGATATCCATTTGGAGCCCGTTCCGAAGCGGCGGCGGAGAGTACCTTCGTGCACGGATGCGCTCGCGTCTACGTCGACCAGAAGAGGTAGTAGTACTCCCTCAGCTCCTTCGCGGCGAGCTTGGGGAGGAAGGTTGCCCGCTCCTTTCGCAGCGTCTCGAGCCGCAGCGCCTCGGCCGACTTCACGGCCTTCCCCTTGCCGGCTTTCGGAGCCATGGCAGAGGTGGTGGGGGAGATCGACGGCGTTGGTGGTGCTGGTGGCGACGGGGGGCGGAGCGCTGCTCTCTTTTCGGCTATGGAAGAAGGGAGGAGTGGCGAGATTTCTGAGATTGGATTAGCAACTGGCGAGGTGGGCGAACTGCCCCTATTTCCCCTGCTTATAAAGAGGGAGGGGGCGGACGTTCCGCTTTTCCGAATAAAGAAAACACCCACGATCTCTCCCACGACGCCGCATTCAACGCGTGCCGTTAGGGGAGGGCGTGGTGGATACGGAGAAAGATACGGCGTAACCCAGGCCGCGCGTGCCCGTGCCCTGTTTTGGGCCTGGCCCAACAGCGCTCGGCACCGTGTTCAGCCCAGTTCGGGGCTCTGTCGGTGTACTAGAATAGGGGTACCCTAGTATCCCGAACTTGTGCACGGGCAGTCGCAGCACCCCGCGGCAAGGCTTGCCGGGTGACCGCCAAGGTCCTCCGTGGTTCCTTTGGAGCCATTCAAGAACAAAGTGTTCAAGACGAGGAGACAAGACCCTGGCAAGAGGAGCTTGCCGGGAAGGCCAACCAAGGCATTTCAAGGAACTTGCCGCGACGCACCACGCGTCCCGGCAAGGCCCGGAGAGCGACAAGCTTCCGGGCGTGACAAGACAACGACCGCGGCAAGGCGCTTGCCGTGGCAAGCTACCACTCTGCACCCGCGCTCCAGCACATCCACCAACGTGTCGCCCTGGGACCGTCCCAGGCGCGCGTGGCAAGAGGCTGTGCAGCCAGCGGTGCGAGGTGGCAAGCGGAGATGACAAGATGGCCATCGTGTGGCGGTGGCGCCCGACGGTCCCTTTTATGCCTTTGTTTGAGCGACCGACGGGCATTTAATGCCTTTGTCCCTGCCGCCAGGTTAGGTATGATACATCTGTACAAGTAGTTGTACCAACCGCAATTCCTTTTCCATTTTTACCCTTTTCTACGTTGCCACCTGTCGGTGACCCCTTGAGCATATAAAAGGAGGCCCATGTGCAACGTAGAGGGGGTTCGAAACCAGAAAACACTCACGCTCGGTCTCGAGCGTACTGTAGCACTCAACGCTCCCGAGCAAGAACACAATACAATCACAGAAGCAGCAGTAGGAGTATTATCTCTCCAGAGAGCTCCGAAGCTGGGTAAATCGCTCGTGTGCTTCGCCTCGATCTGCTCTTTGCGCGATCTCCGCTCCTCGCTGAACCGAAAGGGGCCCGGTCCGCCGGCCCCATAGGTGTTCGTGGATCAGCTTTCCCACGACACCATCCGCCTAGACGCACAGTTCGGGACCCCCTACCCGAGATCCGTCGGTTTTGACACCGACAGAAGGGTTTGGAGGATTCAAACACAATTGGAGACACGAATGTTTTTGGCGTGGTTCCGATAGGTGGTGCTATCGCACATCCACGTTGATGGAGACTTCAACCCACGAAGGGTAACGGTTGCACGAGTCCACGGAGGGCTCCACCCACGAAGGGTCCACGAAGAAGCAACCTTGTCTATCCCACCATGGCCGTCGCCCACGAAGGACTTGCCTCACTAGCGGTAGATCTTCACGAAGTAGGCGATCTCCTTGCCCTTACAAACTCCTTGGTTCAACTCCACAATCTTGTCGGAGGCTCCCAAGTGACACCTAGCCAATCTAGGAGACACCACTCTCCAAGAAGTAACAAATGGTGCGTTGATGATGAACTCCTTGCTCTTGTGCTTCAAATGATTGTCTCCCCAACACTCAACTCTCTCTCATAGGTTTTGGATCTGGTGGAAAGAAGATTTGAGTGGAAAGCAACTTGGGGAAGGCTACATATCAAGATTCATATGGTAGGAATGGAATATCTTGGCCTCAACACATGAGTAGGTGGTTCTCTCTCAGAAATGGTAAGTTGGAAGTGTAGGTTCATTCTGATGGCTCTCTCCACGAATGAAGAGGAGGTGGAGGGGTATATATAGCCTCCACACAAAATCTAACCGTTACACACAGTTTACCAAACTCGGTGGGACCGATTCAGCAGACTTGGTCGGACCGATTTAGTAAACCTGGTGACCGTTAGTGATTTTTGGTGAGACCGATTCGGTTAGGTTTAGGGCATAACGTAATCTCGGTAAGACCGATTACACAAACTCGGTGAGACCGATTTGGTAATAAGCTTTCTAGAGAGTTGGTCAGGTAAACTCGGTGGGACCGATTTGCTCTTCTCGGTTAGACCGAAATGTTACAAAAAGGAAACAGAGAGTTTACATTGCAATCTCAGTGGGACCGATCGCTCACTTCGGTTAGACCGAAACGTTACGAAGGTAAACAGAGAGATTACAACCCCATCTCGGTGAGATTGAGATCCCTATCGGTAAGATCGATCTGCTTAGGGTTTGTAGCAGTGGCTATGACTTTTGGAATCGGTGGCGCCGGATAGGAAGATTCGGTGTGACCGATTTTGGCTTTGGGTTTAGGTCATTTATGGATGTGGGGAAGTAGTTGAGGGTTTTGGAGCATATCACAAAGCACATGAAGCAAGAGGCTCATTAAGCAACACCTCATCCCTCCTTGATAGTATTGGCTTTTCCTATAGACTCAATGTGATCTTGGAACACTAAAATATAAAATGAAGAGTCTTGAGCTTTTGAGCTTGAGCCAATCCTTTGTCCTTAGTATTTTGAGAGATCCACTTTCATCATCCATGCCATGCCATTCATTGAGCTTTCCTGAAATAATAGTCTTGGAATAGCATTAGCTCAATGAGCTATATGTTGTTATGAATTACCAAAACCACCTAGGGATAGTTGCACTTTCAATCTCCCCCTTTTTGGTAAATGATGACAACATATAGATCAAAGCTTCGACAAATGATAATAAGATTGATGTAACGCCCCGGATTCGTTGCGCCAGGTGTTCGCCAGTTATTCGCCGTCGTTGCCATGTCATGTGCTTGCGTGTTGCACCTTGCCATGGCATCATCTGCATTTCATATCATGTCCATGTGCATTTCATTTTGCATACGCGTTCATCTCATGCATCCGAGCATTTTCCCCGTTGTCTGTTTTGCATTCCGGCACTTCTATGTCATTCGGCGTCCCTTTTTGCCTCTTCTCTTGTGCGGGTGTTAAACTTTCTCGGAATGGCCCGAGGTTTGCCAAGCGGCCTTGGTATAGCACCGGTAGACCGCCTGTCAAGTTTCGTGCCATTCGGAGGTCGTTTGATACTCCAACGGTTAACCGGATAACCGTAAAGCCCTCTTTTATTGCAGCCCAACACCCCTTCCAAAGTGGCCCAAAACCCATCTAAGTCTCTTCCATGCTCTCGGTCGTTCGATCATGATCGCGTGGCCGAAAACCGTGCTCCATTTGGACTCTCCTAGCTCCCTCTACCTATAAATTAGTCCCCTCCCCCGAATTTGCGGTCTAACCCTAGCCCGCTCCTCTCGCGCCGCGGACACGTCCGGATCGGCGGACACGCCCACCGCCGTCGCCCGCAGCCAATCGTGGCTTGCCACGTGGCGCGCCGCCGCCTCCGCCGCCCGCCGCGCCTGAAGCCTGTCGCGGGCCCAGCGCGCCGCCGCCCGCCCGCCCGTACCGCGCCCACTCGCACCGCCGCCCGTCCCGCCCACGCGCAGATCCCGCCGCCAGCGCCTCTCCGGCGGCTCCCAGCCGACCTCCGGCAGCGCCCGCCCGCCCAGCAGCGCCGCCGCCCGGTCTGAGCCCCTCCGCCGCCGAAGCCGCCTCGCGCAGCCTGCAGCGGCCCAAGCGTCGCCTCTGCTGGCGCCTCCTGCTTCGCGGGTGGCTGCCCGTCCGCGGCACCTCGCCGAGCTCCTCGCCGCCCTCTGCCGCGCCTCCCCGTCGCCCCTCCGCCTCGACCCGGACCGGATCCGGCGAGATCCGGCCGGAGGAGCCCCGGATCCGCCTCCCCGGCCCCGTCCCTGACAGCTCCGGCGACTTTTCCGGCGAGATCCACCGCCGGGTTGACTTTCCCGCGAGGTCCAAATTCTCCTAAGTCCCTAAATTTTTTCATCATCATGCCATGTTCGTCATGCTGTATCTCTGCATCCATAGCTCCGTTTCGTGCGTGTAATATGTCAAATTGTTTGCCTCGACGAGTGCTTCATTTCATTCCATTGCATCATTTTCATTTGAGCTCATCTTCATGCCCGAAATGCTGTTGGAAGAGTGATTGTTGCTGTTAACCTGCTGAAACTGTTATAACTTGCTCATTTGTCATTTTTGCCATGATTGATGTGTGCATCCTATGAGGTTGATGTCTACATGTGTTTTGATCTATGCTATGCCATCTTTCCAGGGGTGCCAACCATGTATTTTTGTGAGTTATGTGCTGAGTGTATCAAGCTTGCTAAGTAGGGTAGTTGCTGTTGCTGTTTTCCTGGCAGATTCTGTTATATTTTGTTGCTATGTTAACATGCTTCTACTAGTCATTTCGTGCTTAATCTGGAGATGTTCTATAAACATGTTTTGATCTACATGTCTTGTTCTATCCATTCATGCCCTTGGTTGCAATTATAGCCTGTTGGAACATGTTCTTATCTTGCTCCAAAGTTGCTTGATGATGTTGCTGTCAGCCTGTTAACATAAAGTTCAATGTTTCCATGATTGTTTTCTAGTGATCCATGCACCCTATGAACTTGCTCTTGCCATGCTTAGCTTCATAAACATTCCTTCTTACTGTTGGTTGCCTTGCCATGCCATGTATTTCTCTGTGGTGAGTGGTTCAATCTCACCAACATGCCTACTTATCGTTGTTCCTGCCATGTATGAATCTGTAATATAACTTGCCATGTTTACATGGATGCCATCATTTCTTATGATCCTTTTTGGCTCATGATCATTAAGGGACTTTTGATCTATTCTATTAGTAGATTCATGCCATGCCTTTGTTTGCCATGTTAAGTTCCTGTAACATGTTGTTTGATAGCTCTAAACAGTGCAACCTGATGTTATTTCCTGATAAGTCTAAAACTGTTATTATTTGCAATATCTCCATGTCATTTTGAGCATGTTCTAGTGATTTCTGGAGATAGCTCAGTGTTCATGTTTTGTTGTGCTTTACCTGTACTTCATGCCCATGCCTTTTGTTATTATGTTGGGGTGCTGTAGCTTGTTGTTTTGATGATTGTAAGATACCTAGTTGCTGTTATGGACAGATTGTTGCTATGACTTGTATAGAGTGTATGTGTTGAACCGTTGCTCCGTTTTGAGTGTGCTCTATATGAAACTTGCTTGATTATGCATGTAGCTTCATATTATCATGTTGCATCCGTGTTTTGAAGTGTTTGCTTGATGTTTGTATGCATTTTGCATCAATGCCATGCTTAACTTGTTTTGCTCATATCTTCTAGGCCGTAGCTCCAAATCTAATGAACTTTATATGTAACTTGACTAGAATCTCGTGTAGATCATCATGGTGCATCTTAACTTGTTGTTTAACAACTTGAACATAAGGTTTATTCAGTTCTGGACCAATTTCGAAAATTTGCATATGAGGACTTACCGGAATTGTTATATGTTGTTCCCGGCCTCATTTAAACTTGCCTTGATGTGTTGTTCTTGTTTGCATCGTCTCTTGCCATGAGTAGCTTCATGTAGATTTTCATGCATCATGCTTGATGTGCATCATGCCTTGTTCGTGTGTGGTGTGTTTACTATATTGTGTGCTTCTTCTCGATAGTTCCCGTTTCGTTGTGATCGTGAGGATTCGTTCGTCTACGCTTGGTTCGTCTTCGTGGCTTCATCTTCTTCATGGACTCGTTCTTCTTCCTTGCGGGATTTCAGGCAAGATGACCGCTACCCTGGATGTCACTACCATCATTGCTATGCTAGTTGCTTCGTTCTATCGCTATGCTGCGTTACCTATCATTTGCTCTTCAAGCCTCCCAAATTGCCATGAACCTCTAACCTTTGACACCATTCCTAGCAAACCATTGTTTGGCTATGTTACCGCTTTGCTCAGCCCCTCTTATAGCGTTGCTAGCTGCAGGTGAAGTTGAAGATTTCTCCATGGTGGACAGGGTTTTGTAGGGATATCACAATATCTCTTATATTATTAATGCATCTATATACTTGGTAAAGGGTGGAAGGCTCAGCCTTATGCCTGGTGTTTTGTTCCACTCTTGCCGCCCTAGTTTCCATCATACCGGTGTTATGTTCCCGGATTTTGCGTTCCTAACGCGGTCGGGTGATTTATGGGACCCCCCTGACAGTTCGCTTTGAATAAAACTCCTCCAGCAAGGCCCAACCTTGGTTTTACCATTTGCCTCACCACCACCTACTTTTCCCTTGGGAGTAATTAACCCAAGGGTCATCTTTATTATAGCCCCCCCGGGCCAATGCTTGTCTAAGTGTTGTTCCAAACTAGAGCCACTTGCAGCGCCACCTCGGGGAAACTTGAGGGCTGGTTCTAGTTGTACGTAGTGCTCATCCGGTCGTGGCCTGAGACGAGATACGCGTGGCTACTATCAGGATGTCGGCACACCGGGAGGTCTTGCTGGTCTTGTTTTACCATTGTCGAGATGTCTTGTAAACCGGGATTCCGAGACTGATCGGGTCTTCCTGGGAGAAGGTCTATTCCTTCGTTGATCGCGAGAGCTTATCATGGGCTAAGTTGGGACACCCTGCAGGTATAAACTTTCGAGAGCCGTGCCCGCGTTATGTGGCGAGATGGGAATTTGTTAATGTCCGGTTGTAGATAACTTGACACCGATCCAAATTAAAACGCATCAATCTGCGTGTGTAGCCGTGATGGTCTCTTCTCGTGAGTCCGGAAGTGAACACGGTTTCGTGTTATGTTTGATGTAAGTAGGTGTTCAGGATCACCTCTTGATCATTGCTAGCTTCACGACCGTTCCTTTGCTTCTCTTCTCGCTCTCATTTGCGTATGTTAGCCACCATTCTATGCTTAGTCGCTGCTGCAACCTCACCACTTTACCCCCTTCCTTTCCCATTTGGCTTTGCTAGTCTTGATACCCATGGTAATGGGATTGCTGAGTCCTCGTGGCTCACAGATTACCACAACAACAGTTGCAGGTACAGGTTTTGCGATGATCATGACGCGAGAGCGATGCTTGCTTGCGTTGAGTTCTTCTTCTGCTTCTTCGATCAGGGGTTAGGTTCCAGGTCGGCATCCTAGGCTAGCAGGGTGGATATTGTTTGAGTTTCTGTTTATGATTCATCCGTAGTCGGATGTTGTTCTTGTATTGTGATGTCGTATTCGTGTGGCATTGTATGCCTTTCGTATGTATCCCCATCTATTATGTAATGTTGATGTAATGATATCCACCTTGCAAAAGCGTTTCAATATGCGGGTCTATCCTTGGTGGGACCTTCGAGTTCCTTTTGGATAGGGTCGCATATTGGGCGTGACAAGTTGGTAATCAGAGCCTCGACCGACCTTAGGAGCCCCCCCTTGATTGATCGTGTAGTTTGGCCGTTGTTGAGTCTAGAAGAAAACTGTTTTCGGAGTCTAGTTATATTGGAGAGTAGGAATTCTTTTACTCCTCAGCCCCTTCGTCGCTCTGGTGAGGAATCTTGACGTAGGTGTTTTGATTTACTCCTCTTCCCCTTCAAATTTTTCTTTAGGTTCACGCAGTTGGTTTTCCGGTAGTTGTTCCTCAGCTCTTTTTATCCGGTGCATTTCTCGTCAAGTTGACTCGAGCCTCTTCTTCTTTGCCAAGTTCAATCCTCAGTTTTTTTTTTCACCCGCCCACCTTCTTCTTCTCGAATCCGGAGTCCGTAATCGAGTATCCATCCGTGTGAAGTCTTTGTTCTCTTTCCTCAATGAATTCAACCGGTGTTTTCTTTTCAAGATATTCGTCGATTTCCCCTTCCGAGTTTCTTTTGTTTTCCCGCCCTCCCACCCTCTTCTTTCCGGAGTTTGAGTCTCTTTCGACCATCTATTTCATTCGTGTGGAGCCTCTTCAATCTTTTGTCAATCATTTCAACCGGTGGATTCTCATCGTGTTTGTCATTCTTCATCTCTTATCCGGTGGATTCAATTCACGTTTTTCAGGTTGATTATATTCTTTCCCTCAGCTCAAGTATTTTTCCCTGCTCATTCGCCTCTCTCCATTTTATCCTTCCGGAGTGTTCAAGATATCTCAGGAGATTCGTCTGTGTTCGAACTAATTCGAGGTTGTCACCTCATTCAAATATTTCAATCATCCAGGTGCATCATCTACCTCTTCAACAATCCTTTCCAACGGTGTTCTATTTTAGTGGGCCCTAACCCACAGGTCTTTTCCCACGATCTTACCCGACTCTTCTAATTTCCCCGGAGATATTCTCAATTCTTTTCAAGTGTGACATAAGAAGGAATTTCATCAGTCACATGTCTTTCCAAGATCAATTTTAAATCATTTCATTGTTGGCTCAACATCTTCGCTTTCCATTCTTCCGGAGTATCTCAGTAATTTTGGTGTTGTTTCTCGTCGTCATTTGAAGACCGAAGAAGAGTGTTCCCCTAAATTCTGCCCGTTCTCCCGGAGATTTGCGGTGCTAGCTCGATGTTGTCCTATCAAATTGTTTTCCAGTCGTGCAAATTCTTTTCATCTATCCGGAGTATGTCAGAAGTTGATTTCTATTTCTTTTCACTGGAGGCCATCATTCCAGTTATCGTTCTCTATTTATCCCGGTGCTTCATTCAAGTATTCTTTAATCAGCTCATGATCTCTTTATTCTTTTGCATCTAAATCCCCTCAAGCATATTTGTTCTGCTAACTCTTCCCGGTGATTCAGTCTCTTTCATCAGTCATTTTTTTTCGAATTCTCACGGTGGTTCTTTCAGATTCTTTTCCTTGTTTATCATTTTTAATTCATTCGTTCTTTTCAATCCTACCGGTGGTTCATGAAGACCTTCGCAAGTTTGTGATATGTCACTTCTAAATTCCTTTGCAAGAAGAATAAGTAGTATGCAAAATCCATTGCTTGTCATCAATTTAATTTGATGAAGGATAAGCATACAATAAATCTTATTCTTATTTCATCCAATTGATTAATCCCTTCCTTCGGAGTTTGTTCTTGATGAATAAATTCTAGTTCCAAGTGTTTCATCTTTTATTTTCTGGAGTTCAAATTTCCTCGACCATCTCGTTGGAACCCCATCTAAATCATCGCAACGCTCATCTTATTCTTTCATCCTTCATTCTATCTCATCATCCTTTATTTTACCGGAGTTCTTCATGGCGATTCTTCATGATTTAATTCATTCTTCAAGTGTTCATCAAGAATCTTGTTCAAGGAGTTCTAGTATCTTTTCTTCTCACGTCCCAAAGTGCAATTAATTCTCCATATCCTTTTGAAGTGGAGTTTTGAATTTCTTCGTTCTTCTCAGCTATCCAATCATTTCCGCTTGTGGTCGGAGATCACCTCATAATTTTGAGATGTTATCTATAAGTCCACAACAAGCTTATTCTTTTCGTTGTTCATTTTCTCAACAACTCCATTTAAACCTTCCTTCTAAAGATGTTTTCAATTTCATTCGTGGCACAAGTTGTCGTTTTCTTCTCCGTTCTTTTCATTCAACTCTTTCAATTCTTTCCGGAGGTTTTTGAGTGATGTCTTCATCAAGTATCATTCCATCCTCTCAAGCTCGTGTTCTATTCCCCCATGTTTCAGCCGGAGTGCTGCCTAAATCCTTTCAGTCTTATTTGTTTCTTTTCTCATTCTAACCACTCCGGTTAGAATGAGTGCTTTCATAGCCTACCTCATTCCGTGAGCTTTCGATTCTCGTCATTCTCGTCGTTCCTCTCTTCTTCTCGAGTGCTCTCGATTATTTGCTCCTTATCTTGAGTTCTTGTTTCACCTCATCCCTTTTCTCTTCCGTCTCGGTCCTAAGATCTCGGAACGAGATCTCTTGTTAGTGGAGGAGTGTTGTAACCCCCCGGATTCGTTGCGCCAGGTGTTCGCCAGTTATTCGCCATCATTGCCATGTCATGTGCTTGCGTGTTGCACCTTGCCATGTCATCATCTGCATTTCATATCATGTCATCATGTGCATTTAATTTTGCATACGCGTTCATCTCATGCATCCGAGCATTTTCCCCGTTGTCTGTTTTGCATTCCGGCACTTCTATGTCCTTCGGCGTCCCTTTTTGCCTCTTCTCTTGTGCGGGTGTTAAACTTTCTCGGAATGGCCCGAGGTTTGCCAAGCGGCCTTGGTATAGCACCGGTAGACCGCCTGTCAAGTTTCGTGCCATTCGGAGGTCGTTTGATACTCCAACGGTTAACCGGATAACCGTAAAGCCCTCTTTTATTGCAGCCCAACACCCCTTCCAAAGTGGCCCAAAACCCATCTAAGTCTCTTCCATGCTCTCGGTCGTTCGATCACGATCGCGTGGCCGAAAACCGTGCTCCATTTGGACTCTCCTAGCTCCCTCTACCTATAAATTAGTCCCCTCCCCCGAATTTGTGGTCTAACCCTAGCCCCGCTCCTCTCCGCGCCGCCGGACACATCCGGATCGGCCGGACACGTCCAGCCGCCGTCGCCCCGCAGCCAATCGTGGCTTGCCACGTGGCGCGCCAGCCCGCCCTCCGCCAGCTGCCAGCCCGAGCCCGTCGCGGGCCCACGCACCGCCGCCGCCCAGCCCGCACTGCGCTGTAACTTGCCCGCCGCCCGCGCCGCGCCACAGACTGGATCCCGCCGCCGCGCCTCTCCGGCGGCTCCCAGCCGACCTCCGGCCGCCGCCGCCCTGTCCGAGCCCCTCCGCCGCCGAGCCGCCGCCGTCGCCTCAAGCAGCCCCCGCAGCCCCCCTGTGTCGCCTCTGCCGGCGCCTCCCACCTTTCGCCGGCGGCGCGCCGTCGGCGGCGCCTCGCCGAGCTCCTCGCCGCCCTCTGCCGCGCCTCCCCGTCGCCCCTCCGCCTCGACCCGGACCGGATCCGGCAAGATCCGACCGGAGGAGCCCCGGAGACGCTTCCCCGGCCCCGTCCCCGACAGCTCCGGCGACTTTTCCGGCGAGATCCACCGCCGGGTTGACTTTCCGCGAGGTCCAAATTCCCCTAAGTCCCTAAATTTTGTCATCATCATGCCATGTTCATCATGCTGTATCTCTGCATCCGTAGCTCCGTTACGTGCGTGTAATATGTCGAATTGTTCATCTCGACGAGTGCTTCATTTCATTCTATTGCATCATTTTCATTTGAGCTCATCTTCATGCCCGAAATGCTGTTGGAAGAGTGCATGTTGCTACTAACCTGCTGAAACTGTTATAACTTGCTCATTTGTCATTTTTGCCATGATTGATGTGTGCATCCTATGAGGTTGATGTCTACATGTGTTTTTATCTATGCTATGCCATCTTTCCAGGGGTGCCAACCATGTATTTTTGTGAGTTGTGTGCTGAGTGTATCAAGCTTGCTAAGTAGGGTAGTTGTTGTTGCTGTTTTCCTGGCAGATTCTGTTATATTTTGTTGCTATGTTAACATGCTTCTACTAGTCATTTCGTGCATAATCTGGAGATGTTCTATAAACATGTTTTGATCTACATGTCTTTTTCTATCCATTCATGCCCTTGGTTGCAATTATAGCCTGCTGGAACATGTTCTTATCTAGCTCCAAAGTTGCTTGATGATGTTGCTGTCAGCCTGTTAACATTAAGTTCAATGTTTCCATGATTGTTTTCTAGTGATCCATGCACCCTATGAACTTGCTCTTGCCATGCTTAGCTTCATAAACATTCCTTCTTACTGTTGGTTGCCTTGCCATGCCATGTATTGCTCTGTGGTGAGTGGTTCAAGCTCACCAACATGCCTACTTATCGTTGTTCCTGCCATGTATGAATCTGTAATATAACTTGCCATGTTTACATGGATGCCATCATTTCTTCTTATCCTTTTTGGCTCATGATCAGTAAGGGACTTTTGATCTATGCTATTAGTAGATTCATGCCATGCCTTTGTTTGCCATGTTAAGTTCCTGTAACATGTTGTTTGATAGCTCTAAACAGTGCAACCTGATGTTATTTCCTGATAAGTCTGAAACTGTTATTATTTGCAATATCTCCATGTCATTTTGAGCATGTTCTAGTGATTTCTGGAGATAGCTCAGTGTTCATGTTTTGTTGTGCTTTACCTGTACTTCATGCCCATGCCTTTTGTTATTATGTTGGGGTGCTGTAGCTTGTTGTTTTGATGATTGTAAGATACCTAGTTGCTGTTATGGACAGATTGTTGCTATGACTTGTATAGAGTGTATGTGTTGAACCGTTGCTCCGTTTTGAGTGTGCTCTATATGAAACTTGCTTCATTATGCATGTAGCTTCGTATTATCATGTTGCATCCGTGTTTTGAGGTGTTTGCTTGATGTTTGTATGCATTTTGCATCAATGCCATGCTTAACTTGTTTTGCTCATATCTTCTAGGCCGTAGCTCCAAATCTAATGAACTTTATATGTAACTTGACTAGAATCTCATGTAGATCATCATGGTGCATCTTAACTTGTTGTTTAACAACTTGAACATAAGGTTTATTCAGTTCTGGACCAATTTCGAAAATTTGCATATGAGGACTTACCGGAATTGTTATATGTTGTTCCCGGCTTCATTTAAACTTGCCTTGATGTGTTGTTCTTGTTTGCATCGTCTCTTGCCATGAGTAGCTTCATGTAGCTTTTCATGCATCATGCTTGCTGTGCATCATGCCTTGTTCATGTGTGGTGTGTTTACTATATTGTGTGCTTCTTCTCGATAGTTCCCGTTTCGTTGCGATCGTGAGGATTCGTTCGTCTACGCTTGGTTCGTCTTCGTGGCTTCATCTTCTTCATGGACTCGTTCTTCTTCCTTGCGGGATTTCAGGCAAGATGACCGCTACCCTGGATCTTACTACTATCATTGCTATGCTAGTTGCTTCGTTCTATCGCTATGTTGCGTTACCTATCATTTGCTCTTCAAGCCTCCTAAATTGCCATGAACCTCTAACCTTTGACACCATTCCTAGCAAACCATTGTCTGGCTATGTTACCGCTTTGCTCGGCCCCTCTTATAGCGTTGCTAGCTGCAGGTGAAGTTGAAGATTTCTCCATGGTGGAGAGGGTTTTGTTGGGATATCACAATATCTCTTATATTATTAATGCATCTATATACTTGGTAAAGGGTGGAAGGCTCGGCCTTATGCCTGGTGTTTTGTTCCACTCTTGCCGCCCTAGTTTCCGTCATACCGGTGTTATGTTCCCGGATTTTGCGTTCCAAACGCGGTCGGGTGATTTATGGGACCCCCCTGACAGTTCACTTTGAATAAAACTCCTCCAGCAAGGCCCAACCTTGGTTTTACCATTTGCCTCACAACCACCTACTTTTCCCTTGGGAGTAATTAACCCAAGGGTCATCTTTATTATAGCCCCCCCCCCAGGCCAATGCTTGTCTAAGTGTTGGTCCAAACTAGAGCCACTTGCAGCGCCACCTCGGGGAAACTTGAGGGCTGGTTCTAGTTATGCGTAGTGCTCATCCGGTCGTGGCTCGAGACGAGATACTGCGCGGCTACTATCGGGATGTCGGCACGCCGGGAGGTCTTGCTGGTCTTGTTTTACCATTGTCGAGATGTCTTGTAAACCGGATTCGAGACTGATCGGGTCTTCCCGGAGAAGGTCTATTCCTTCGTTGATCGCGAGAGCTTATCATGGGCTAAGTTGGGACACCCCGCAGGTATAAACTTTCGAGAGCCGTGCCCTTGTTATGTGGCAGATGGGAATTTGTTAATGTCCGGTTGTAGATAACTTGACACCAGATCCAAATTAAAACGCATCAACCACGTGTGTAGCCGTGATGGTCTCTTCTTGGCGGAGTCCGGGAAGTGAACACGGTTTCTGTGTTATGTTTGACGTAAGTAGGTGTTCAGGATCACCTCTTGATCATTGCTAGCTTCACGACCGTTCCTTTGCTTCTCTTCTCGCTCTCATTTGCGTATGTTAGCCAGCATTCTATGCTTAGTCGCTGCTGCAACCTCACCACTTTACCCCCTTCCTTTCCCATTTGGCTTTGCTAGTCTTGATACCCATGGTAATGGGATTGCTGAGTCCTCGTGGCTCACAGATTACTACAACAACAGTTGCAGGTACAGGTTTTGTGATGATCATGAGGCGAGAGCGATGCTTGCTTGCGTTGAGTTCTTCTTCTGCTTCTTCGATCAGGGGTTAGGTTCTAGGTCGACAGCCTGGGCTAGTTTGAGTTTCTGTTTATGATTCATCCGTAGTCGGATGTTGTTCTTGTATTGTGATGTTGTATTCGTGTGGCATTGTATGCCTTTCGTATGTATGCCCATCTATTATGTAATGTCGATGTAATGATATCCACCTTGCAAAAGCGTTTCAATATGCGGGTCTATCCTTGGTGGGACCTTCGAGTTCCTTTTGGATAGGGTCGCATATTGGGCGTGACAATTGAATAACATCGTCGCTTTGAGAAGTATGTGATAAGCAAGAGCTCCCCCTAAATTTGTGCATAGTTTTAGATTTGCTTTGGACTGCAAATGCACAATGAATTAGGCTCATGGGTTGCTCTTCCATGTCACATACATCTTGGTGGACTGCTCAAAATAATAAACAATGAATACATGCACTCATCACCAAGCAAAGTGAATGATCACATAAGATAGATAGGATAATATCAAGCATGCATAAGTGTAGCTTATGATCAAACACATGATCATCACTTCTCACAAGCATAGTATCTCAACCAATCAAAGCAAACAAGTTTAAAAACCACCAAATAAAGCAAGAGAGAACAAAAGCAACACTCTCTCTCTCTTGAAGCCTATGATCTATACATTTTTCTCCCCCTTTGGCAACAAGTTACCAAAAAGTTCATAGAAAATGCATAGTGCTAGATCGACTCTCAAGCTAGATCTTCTGGTGGTGGTGTCCTGATGACTCCAAGGACGAAGGCTTCAGTTGAAGTAGAGGGTGCTGGAGTGGATGCTGGAGCTGGTTGCACTGGAACTGTAGGGGCAGTGGCTGGTGCTGAAGTTGTTGCTCTAGTGTCTGTCACTGGCACTGCAACTGACCTCTGGGCTCTGGGCACTCTGGCAAACACATTGGTTGTTGTCTTGCCCTGCTTCTCCTGCATGTCCTCCTGTAGTTGCTCTACTACTGACTGAATCTCAATTACTTTGACATCAAGGTCATGGAATTTGAGTTCCATGATTCTCTCAAGGCTCTCCTGATTCTGAGTGAGGGTGGCCAGTCGCTTCTCAATCCTTAGTGTAGATGCTATCAAGTAACCAAGCTGCTCCCGTTTGGTATTCAAGAAATATTCAGATGCCTCCTCTTGAGTTGGCATCCTGGCAGCCTTCTCCTTCTTTGCCTTCTCCTTCTTCTCCTGAGCTTGAACTGATGTTGGATCATTCTCATACATGACAACTGCATTGTCCTCAAAGTGGAAAATGTTCCTTATCCGACTGATATTTTCCTGTGCCCATCTTTGAGTTGATCAATTCCTGTATCCGAGGTGCATATCCACAGCTCCTCTTCTGATCAGCTGCAGTCCTCTTCATTGTTTCAATCATCAGGCTCATGACTTTGAACTTCTGTGGCACATCAAACACATGCAACATGTTGATGGCATGCCCTCTGATCATGTTATGGTCATCAGACTTGGGCAACAGAGTATGCCTCAGAATCCAATTTATGGTTGGCAACCCTGACAACAGAAAGTGAACTGATCCAAATTTGTGAGTCTCAACTGCCTTGTCTGGGATCTCCTTGTACATGTGAGCCATTGAATTGTGATCCATCTTCTTATTTGCATAGATATCTAGATCATCATCATTTTCCTTTGGGGCATTGATCAGACTTGCCCATTCTTCAACTGTGGATTGGTACCTTGTACCTTCAGACATCCAAACAATTCTTCCATCTGGGTAAAATTGTGCTGTGGAGTAAAATTGCATGATAAGTTCATCATTCCAGTGAGTGAACTTTTGTCCAACAAAATCAGCAACTCCACAAGCAACAAAGCTTTCTTGCACTCCAGGATAGTGCTCTTCATTGTCCTTGATGTAGGTCCAGTCGACCCACCTCATGTCACAAACTATGGGCTTCTTATCCACAGAATTGTCTCATAGAAGTCCTGCTGTTCCTTTGTGTGGAACCTGTAGTCAACAGCAGTTCTTCTCCTTGATGCATATGGATATTCCATTCTCCACAGTCTCAGCCCTGAATCCTTCCTGATCCTCATATCCTCAGCCACAGGATGGGCATCATTCTGGTCTGGTATCTTGGGCTTGAGCTTTCTTAGGACTTGACCTTCTTCATCTTCTTCTTCAGCAACATTGGGCACTGGGGCCTTGTTCTTCTCAGCAGCTGGAATACTTCTAGTATTCCTCTTTGGAACTTGCTTGGCCTTGGAGGCAGCTTTGGGTGCTTCTTTGGGCTTAGATGTTGCAGCCCCTGATCTGATTGCATCACCCATAAGCTTGGGTGCCTTAGGTGCTGCTGCAACATCCTCTTCCTCTTCAGCATCCCTTCTCATAGAGGGCTTTCCAAGGACCTTGGCAGTTGTGGTCCTTGCTCTCTTCTTCTTCTTGTCCTGAGCACCTTCATCCTCTAATTCAATTGTGAATTTCATAGTCTCTCCAGTGGGGATTTTCTGAGGTTTGGAAGAAGTGGCTTTCTTCTCAGTTGCCTCTTTGGGATCTGTCTGAGCTGGCACTTGAGTGGACTTTCTGGCTTTAGGCATTGGTGTCCTCTTGGCAGGAACTTTCTTCTTCAATCCAGGCTTAGTGCTATGTGAGAACCATATTATTTCTTGAGCACCACTTTCTTGGAAGTAGCCTCATCTTCCTCAGCTTTGTAATCCTCATCCTCTGAGTCTGATGTTCTTTTCCTTCTCTGCCTGGTAGCAGCCTTGGGCAGGTTGCTAGGAGTGCTACTGCTCCCTTCTTCTGTAGTTGAGGGACTAGTGCCCTCACTCAAGTCCATCTGCTCTTCTGACCTGTTCTGGCTGTCACTCTGGTCTGACATGCTGCAAAAAGCTGACTGCTGACCCTGTGAAGAGTTATAGATGAGATAGAATAGATGAGCATCACAAAATGCAGAGATTTTTGAAAAAGAATGATTCAAAAGTTCAGTTTTAGTTTTCGACAGAAAGCATTTCGGATCAACCGATTTTCAAACTCGGTGATACCGAAGCAGTTTTGGAACCTAAACTGATGATCTTGGTTGGACCGAGTCACAGTTCGGTGCACCGAGACTGCTAGGGTTTCACAGAATCCTCAAATCAGTCGCACCGATTAGTAATTCTCGGTCAGACTGAGAGTCACTTGTGCAATGGCATAAACCAAATCGGTGAGACCGAGGTTTTCAACTCAGTGGGTCTGAGATGGTTTCGGCGGAAACCTAACCCTAAAAATTTGAATCTCATCTAATCTACAGATTACTTTGGCTGGATAGTAGTGTTTCAATCGTGGCAAGAATCCATAAGAATACAATGTGCTAGGAATCAGACATGGATAGCACAAAGATTGAGTCCATACCCTAACTGGGCGATGGACTTGCTACGGCGGCAACGGCGGGGGCGAAATCCGTTGACGGCGGCGGAGACGAGCTACTGGAGGCTGCTGGCGACGAGGAGACGATCCGAAGACCTCCGATGGCAGAGCGAGCTATTGCGCGGGTGAAGGGTTTCGGAGAAATTTCCAAAATTTTGCCCGTGACTATATATAGCCCGACCCTGTCGGTGTGACCGAGTGGAACAACTCGGTGGCACCGAGATGCATAACTGTGTACAGTTACAGCAAATCGGTGTGACCGAAAGGTTCAAATCGGTTGCACGGAGATTGAAAACTCAGATCAACTTAATGATCTCAGAAGGACCGAAGTGGAGGAATCGGTCAGACTGAGAGTCACAAAGAGGTTTTGGAAGTTTAAGTCTATGACGAATCGGGGACTCCGAGTGCTCCTCACACAGAGTGGTTCGAATCTGACTTGATCAAATTTTGTGATGTAGCATGAATAGAGTTTGAGATGAGGAAAGCATAGATAGCTAAAGAAGGTTCTTAGGCATTCTTGTCCATCCACTTGGCAAAAAGAAAATCCAAACAACCAAAACAACAAGTGGATGTCCTTGAATGAGTAAAATATACACCAACATGCTCACACAATAAGATGGCAAATGAAATATGTGGCAAAGCATGCACAACCAATTCTAGCATCTATCAAACAATTGGCGATGACTAGGTCATCTATATATGAGTATATTGACTTAGGAGTCAAATGAGAACATTTGATCATAGGTCATACTCATCGTTTAAGCTCAAGTGGGTTACCACTTTTACATAATGCATTAATGTGTTCACACCATTAGAGTTGCTTTGACTCAATTCTTAGAGTTAAGCTCCCCCTAGATGTGAGATCCCCCTTAGAGGGATGAACTAACCTTGGGTTTTGTCGATGATGATTTCATGTAGGTGTTGAAGATGTAGATGCTCAATGTTGATGTAGATCATTTGGAGCAATCCTTTGGAGTGAGTTGCACTTTCAACTTACCTACATGGGTTAGTCCCACAAGGAACAAACAAGAATATCCATAGACATAGAGTGATGCACACACAAGATGATGTCCATGAAATCATTAGGTTACCTTGTCCCTTGCCTTACCAACATGAGGGTTTGTGACTCCTTGAACTAGTGCAAGATGTGGAAGTTGATTGCACTTGTTCTTGCCAAAATTATATGAGTGAAGAATGTTGGCGGAGTCACCCTCAAGAACTCTCTAGTTCTTCTTCTTCGGGATCCACATCATCTTGTTGGGAATCCTTGGAGTTGTAGTTGTACTTGATGAAGTAGAACTTGACGTAGTCTTGGGAACCCACTTAAACGAGGCTTTTGGTGCTTCTTCAAATGCATCAATCTCTTCTTGAAGCTTGTCCTTGCCTTTGTTCTTGTGGTCTTGTGGTGGAAGATCATCTTGAGCTTGTGTTCCCTTGAAGGAAGTAGGATCATACTTCTCTTGTTTTTTTTTTGAAAGGAGGACTGCAGGGCTTACACCCCACAGCATTTTATTAAAACCAAGAACAGACTTCTCTTGTTGAGGAACAAACTTCGTCTTGGGGTATTGATCTTCTTCCCACTCAACTCCATTGGCATTGAACTTTCGTTCAAAACCAACACCTTGATTCTTCCGGTGCCTTCCTTGCTTGCGTACAATTTCCTCGAATTGCTTACTCCCGGCAAGGCTCTTGTAAACACCTTTCTCTATAATTCCCTTCAATAAGCTATTTTCTTGCTCAAGTGTAACTTGGCTAAGAGAGTCATTAGTGGAATCAAGAGAACTACTAGAAGCAACAATATTGGATTTGACATTATATTGTTACTACTAGAGGAAGTATCTTTCTTGTACTTGTTACTAGACTTGACTTGAGGCATGTAAGTAGATAAGAGTAAATGCTTGACAATGTAAGAAGAACTTTTCTTGCGGAGATCATCATTGATTGCTTTTAAGAACTCATGCTCTTGCTCAAGATTGAGCTTTTCAAAGCGTAACTTCTCATGAGCCATTGAAAGTTCTCGATGATCTTCATAGATAGTTTCATGAGCTAACTTAAGAGTGTTTAGTTCTTTAGTTAGAAGCTCAATCTTCTCCTTATCATTTTCATTCGTTTTATCTTGATTAGCATGATTAATTGACGTTTCATCATAGTATTCATCACTAGAGTTGTCAACAAGTAAATCATCATCCACAAGCAAGTCATCTTCATCACTATTGAAATCAACATACTCAGGATGTGTTACCTTTGGACCTTTGGCCATGAAGCATCTTCCAACACCTTCATTTGGTGAATCAAATATGTCGTAGGAGTTGGTTGACACAAGTGCTAGACCGCAACACCTTCATCTTGAGTATATTCGAGTCGGAGTGATAGCTTCTCTCGGAATGATTCTCGAGTCGGAGCGGATACCCATTCACCAACATGAGCTTGATGTCTTCGTTTTGTGTAGCTCCTTGATGACTTGTCCTTCCTTTCCGAATCCTTGCTTCTCCGTGAGGGTCTTCGTTCATAACAATCATCTCTACTCCTTCTCTCTCTTGGTGGTGATTCTTCTCTTTTGCTCCTTCTTCTTGGAGAATCTTCTCTTCTTTTGTAGGGTGCCGTACACTCATTGGAGTAGTGTCCGGGTCTCCCACAATTGTAGCAATTGCGCTCTCGACTAGAAGATCTTTTGTCATTGTAAGACCTTGACTTGGAGCTTCTTTCTTTGCTTCTACTCTTGTAGAATTTGTTGAAGTTCTTCACCATTAAGCTCAATTCTTCATTGAAGGTTTGTTTCTCACTTGATGATGTGAGGAGTTCACTTGAGGCTTTGTAAGCACCACTTGACTTGCTGTGAAGTTCCTCCTTATCCTTGAGTGACATCTCATGAGCAACAATTCTTCCAATGACTTCCGTTGGCTTGAGATCTTTGTAGTTTGGCATCATTTGAATCAATGTGCACACGGTATCATACTTTCCATCCAATGCTCTTAGGATCTTCTTGATGATGAATTTGTCGGTCATCTCTTCACTCCCTAAGTCGGCAATCTCATTTGTGATAAGAGCAAGCCTAGAGTACATTTCAGCGACACCTTCACCATCCTTCATCTTGAACTTGTCAAGTTGACTTTGGAGCACATCCAACTTGGATTCCTTGACAGACTCGGTACCTTCATGCATATCAATCAAAGTATCCCAAATTTCCTTTGCATTCTCAAGACGGCTGATTTTGTTGAATTCTTCGGGGCACAATCCATTGAAGATGATATCACAAGCTTGAGCATTGTATTGCAGCATCTTCAATTCTTCCGCATTAGCTTCACGGTTCGGTTCTCTCCCATCGAAAAATTCCTTGTAAGCCAATACAAATAATTGCCCAAACGGTGGGGTTATGTCCAAGAATATGCATTTTCATCTTATGCTTCCAACTAGCAAAATTAGTACCATCAAAGTAAGGACCTCTACGGTGATAATTTCCCTCGCTAGACGCCGTACTCTCCTAGGTTGTGAAACCAAGGCTATGACCACCAAAAGCTATGGAAATCAAAGCAAATGGAGACCAAAGCTCTGATACCACTTGTAGGACCTTGAAGTATGTCTAGAGGGGAGGTGATTAGACTACTTGACCAATAAAAACTTAACCTTTTCCCAATTTTATAGTTTGGCAGATTTTAGCTACTTTACGACAAGTCAAGCAATCATCACACTATTCAAGCAAGCATGCAAAGAGTATATAGGCAGCGGAAATTAAAGCATGCAACTTGCAAGAAAGTAAAGGGAAGGGTTTGGAGGATTCAAACGCAATTGGAGACACGGATGTTTTTGGCGTGGTTCCGATAGGTGGTGCTATCGTACATCCACGTTGATGGAGACTTCAACCCATGAAGGGTAACGGTTGAGCGAGTCCACGGAGGGCTCCACCCACGAAGGGTCCACGAAGAAGCAACATTGTCTATCCCACCATGGCCGTTGCCCACAAAGGACTTGCCTCACTAGCGGTAGATCTTCACGAAGTAGGCGATCTCCTTGCCCTTACAAACTCCTTGGTTCAACTCCACAATCTTGTCGGAGGCTCCCAAGTGAGACCTAGCAAATCTAGGAGACACCACTCTCCAAGAAGTAACAAATGGTGCATTGATGATGAACTCATTGCTCTTGTGCTTAAAATGATAGTCTCCCCAACACTCAACTCTCTCTCATAGGTTTCAGATCTGGTGGAAAGAACATTTGAGTGGAAAGCAACTTGGGGAAGGCTAGAGATCAAGATTCATATGGTAGGAATGGAATATCTTGGCCTCAACACATGAGTAGGTGGTTCTCTCTCAGAAATGGTAAGTTGGAAGTGTAGGTTCGTTCTGATGGCTCTCTCCACGAATGAAGAGGAGGTGGAGGGGTATATATAGCCTCCACACAAAATCTAACCATTACACACAATTTACCAAACTCGGTGGGACCGATTCAACAGACTCGGTCGGACCGATTTAGTAAACCTAGTGACTGTTAGTGATTTTCGGTGGGACAGACATGCATCTCGGTGAGACCAATTCGGTTAGGGTTAGGGCATCACGTAATCTCGGTAAGACCGATTACACAAACTCGGTGAGACCGATTTGGTAATAAGCTTTCCAGAGAGTTGGTCAGGTAAAATCGATGGGACCGATTTGCTCTTCTCGGTTAGACCGAAATGTTACAAAAAGGAAACAGAGAGTTTACATTGCAATCTTGGCGGAACCGATCGCTCACTTCGGTTAGACCGAAATGTTACGAAGGGAAACAGAGAGATTACAACCCCATCTCAGTGAGACCGAGATCCCTATCGGTAAGACCGATTTGCTTAGGGTTTGTGGCAGTGGCTATGACTTTTGGAATCGGTGGCGCCGGATAGGAAGAATCAGTGTGACCGATTTTTGCTTTGGGTTTAGGTCATTTGTGGACGTGGGAAAGTAGTTGAGGGAGTCCTGGACTAGGGGGTGTCCGGATAGCCGAACTATCATCATCGGCCGGACTCCAAGACTATGAAGAGACAAGATTGAAGACTTCGTGCCTTGTCCGGATGGGACTTTCCTTGGTGTGGAAGGCAAGCTGGGCAAAACAGATATGTAGATCTCCTACCATTGTAACCGACTCTGTGTAACCCAAGCCCTCTCCGGTGTCTATAAACCAGAGGGTTTTAGTCCGTAGGACGACAATCATAACAACAATTATAACATAGGCTAGCTTCTAGGGTTTAGCCTCCTTGATCTCGTGGTAGATCCACTCTTGTACTACCCATATCATCAATATCAATCAAGCAGGAGTAGGGTTTTACCTCCATCGAGAGGGCCCGAACCTGGGTAAAAACATCGTGTCCCTTGTCTCCTATTACCATCCGCCTAGACGCACAGTTCAGGACCCCCTACCCGAGATCCGCCAGTTTTGACACCGACATTGGTGCTTTCATTGAGAGTTCCTCTGTGTCGCCACCGATAGGCTTGATGGATCCTTCAATCATCACCGATAACGCAGTCCAGGGTGAGACATTTCTCCCCGGACAGATCTTCGTATTCGGCGGCTTTGCACTGCGGGCCAATTTGCTTGGCCATCTGGAGCATATCGAAAGCTACGCCCCTGGCCATCAGGTCAGATTTAGAAGTCTAAACTTCATGGCTGACATCCGCGGAGACTTGATCTTCGATGGATTCGAGCCACAGCCGAGTGCGCCGGACTGTCTCGATGGGCATGATTTAGCTCTGCTGCCGGACAGTGCCTTGGAGGCTGCACACGAGTCCGCTCCGACCCTTAATTCAGAGCCGACCGCGCAGATCGAGGATTGGTGGCTAGACACCGCCTCGGGGGCTGCAACCTCTACGGCGATGGAGCCGAATACTGACCTTGTCCCTGGCGACGCTCGTGACTCCGAGGTGCCGGACTCCTCGCCGGACTCCGAACCTCCTGCGCCCCCTCCAATCGAATCCGATTGGGCGCCGATCATGGAGTTCACCACCGCGGACATCTTTCAACACTCACCCTTTGGCGACATCCTGAATTGGCTAAAGTATCTCTCGCTATCAGGAGAGTCCTGGCCGAATTGCGGTCAGGATGGTTGGGATGCGGACGATGAAGAAATTCAAAGCCCACCCACCACCCATTTTGTAGCCACTGTCCACGATCTAACCGACATGCTCGACTACGACTCCGAAGACATCGACGGTATGGACGACGATGCCGGAGACGACCAATAAGCAGCGCCTACGGGGCACTGGAAGACCACCTCGTCATACGACATATATATGGTGGACATCCCAAAGGATGGGAATGGCGAGGAAAAAGCGGAGGAAGACTCCTCCAAGAAACAGCCCAAGCGCCGGCGTCAGCAGTGCCGCTCTAAATCCCGCCACAGCAAGAATGGAGATTCCGCATCGAGATAATAACACCCCGAGAGTGCGAGAGAACCCCTCCAAAGAAGACTCAAAGATAGGAGGACGGAGAAGCCAGCCCTCATGAGAGAGCGCGCATTTAAGAGGTAGAGGATGACAATTACATGCCTCCCTCCAGAGACGAGGCAAGCCTCAACGACGACGAATTCGTCGTGCCCGAGGATCCCATCGAACAAGAGTGTTTCAAGCGCAGGCTAATGGCCACGGTGAACAGCCTAAAGAAAAAGCAGCAACAGCTTCGAGCTGATCAAGACCTGCTAGCCGACAGATGGACTGAAGTCCTCACGGCCGAAGAGTATGAACTCGAACGCCCCTCCAAAAGCTACACCAAACGCAAGTTGCTCCCCCGATTAGAGGAGGAGGCATATAAACCTGCATCACCAGAGCGCAATACGGCTGACCAACCACCTCGTGGCCGCGACAGAGAGGCCTTTAGGCCCTCCATTAGAACCATACCCTAGCACCGCTCGAAGAGTACGAAGCCACGGGGGAATGCGCCGGACATGCGAGACATATTTGAGGATAAGGCAAGACAATCAAGATCGATCTACGGATCACGTGGGCGCACCACGATGCGCGACGACGACCGTCGCGTCCGGATACAAAGAACTCGGCCGGGCGAACACGAGAGACAAAGCTCACTTGAGCTACGCCGTGATATAGCCCAATATAGAGGCGCCAGACACCCACTATGCTTCACGATGAGGTAATGGATCATCAAATCCTCAAGGGTTTAAACCCGTGAACATTGAATCCTCGATGGCACTACAGACCCCGCGGTTTGGATCGAAGACTATCTCCTTTATATCCACATGGCCCGCGGTGACGATCTTCACGCCATCAAATATCTCCCACTCAAGCTTAAAGGACCAGCTCAGCATTGGCTTAACAGCTTGCCAGCAGAATCAATTGGGTGTTGGGAAGATCTGGAAGCCGCATTCCTTGACAACTTCCAGGGCACATATGTGCGACCACCAGACGCCGATGACCTAAGCCACATAATTCAGCAGCCAGACAAATTGGCCAGACAGTTTTGGACACGGTTCTAAACAAAGAAAAATCAAATCGTCGACTGTCCGGATGCAGAGGCCCTCGCAGCCTTTAAACACAACATCCGCGACGAGTGGCTAGCCCGGCACCTAGGACAGGAAAAGCCGAAATCCATGGCAGCCCTCACATCACTCATGACCCACTTCTGCGCGGGAGAGGACAGCTGGCTAGCCCACAGCAACAACCTCAGCAAAAATTTTGGCAGTCCGGATAACAAGGACCGCAATGGCAGGTAAACCGCAGCAAAAACAAACGCCGTTTAACGGCGACAACACCGAGGATACAACACCAACGCCGGATTCAGAGGCTCTAAACCCGGTCGTGGAAGAAGCCATTCAAAAGAACTACTCCGGTCCATCCAATTTGGACCGAATACTCGACCGCTCTTGCGGATACATGGCACTTCAAAACCAGCTAATCACACCAACAGGGATTGTTGGGTATTCAAGCAGGCAGGCAAGTTAATTGCTGAAAACAATGACAAGGGGCTACATAGCGACGACGAGGAAGAGACCCGGCCGCCGAACAATAGAGGACAGAAGGGTTTCCCCCCACAAGTGCGGACGGTAAACACGATATACGCAACTCACATACCCAAGAGGGAGCGGAAGCATGCACTCAGGGACGTATACGCGATGGAGCCAGTAGCCCCGAAGATCAACCCATGGTCCTCCTGCCCGATCAATTTTGATTGAAGGGACCACCCCACTAGTATCTGCCACGATGGATTCGCCGCATTGGTTTTAGACCCAATCGTCGATGGATTTCACCTCACTATAGTCCTGATGGATGGCGGCAGCAGCCTGAACCTGCTTTATCAGGATACAGTGCGCAAGATGGGCATAGACCCCTCAAGGATTAAACCCACAAAGACGACCTTCAAAGGCGTCATACCAGGTGTAGAGGCCAATTGTACAGGCTCAGTTACACTGGAGGTGGTCTTCGGATCCCCGGATAACTTCCGAAGCAAGGAGTTAATCTTCGATATAGTCCCGTTCCGCAGCGGCTATCATGCTCTGCTCGGACGAACCGCGTACGCAAAGTTCAACATGGTGCCACACTATGCATACCTCAAGCTCAAGATGCCAGGCCCTCGAGGAGTCATTACGGTCAACGGAAACACTGAATGCTCCCTCCGAACGGAGGAACACACAGCGGCTCTCGCGGCAGAAGTACAGAGCAGCCTCTTAAGGCAATTTTCGAGTCCAGCCGTTAAGCGACTGGACACGGTCAAACGCGCCCGGAGTAACCTACAACAAGACCACAGCACGCCCGAAAGCACGCGTAGTAATGCGCGGCTAACCCCAGCCCTCACAAAATTGCAGGACTGGTCCTTCGCGTACATCATTACGCTCTGGAGATACCATGGGCATAGGGGGAGGGGCACGACCACAATAGGCCTAGAATGTGGTTCAACCACACTAGGGCTCCCAAGTGTGTCATTTTTTTCTTTTTCTTCTTATCTACATGACTCCACTTACTAGAGGGCCTGTCCGGCAGTAGACCTGCCGAACTCACGATGCAACAGCCAGGGAAGGAGAAAGGCTACGACGAACACTCAAGTGGTCTCCATTACGAGCATTAAATCTGTTTTATACACTATTCTGCAGCCTACCTGTCGGTGTCAAAACCGGCGGATCTCGGGTAGGGGGTCCCGAACTGTGCGTCTAGGCGGATGGTAACAGGAGACAAGGGACACGATGTTTTTACCCAGGTTCGGGCCCTCTCGATGGAGGTAAACCCTACTCCCGCTTGATTGATATTGATGATATGGGTAGTACAAGAGTGGATCTACCACGAGATCAAGGAGGCTAAACCCTAGAAGCTAGCCTATGGTATGATTGTTGTAATGGTTGTCGCCCTACGGACTAAAACCCTCCGGTTTATATAGACACCGGGGAGGGCTAGGGTTACACAGAGTCGGTTACAATGGTAGGAGATCTACATATTCAGATCGCCAAGCTTGCCTTCCACGCCAAGGAAAGTCCCATCCGGACACGGACGAAGTCTTCAATCTTTTAACTTCATAGTCTTGGAGTCCGGTGACGATGATAGTCCGCTGTCCGGACACCCCTAGTCCAGACTCCTCAAGAGCCCCGTGCAGGCTTCAATGACGATAAGTCCAAATACAGATATAGTCTTCGGCGTTACAAGGCGGGTTCTCCTTTAAGTTCCATGTACCTGCCGAATAGTGTCCGACTCTTTTGCAAACGTTGTGCTCCTTGGTTTCCCCGCCCAATAATGGCCTTCTTCCACGCGTCACACGAATGCGAAAAGCCAGGGTATCTTTTATGTTTTACCCCCTAGCTGCGCAAATAATCTACCTATAAGGGAGGCAAGAATCCAGATCCAAATCACACCATCTTCCTTCTGCGAGTACTCATCGGAGCGCCTCTGACCAAAAATCCATTCCATCATGGACCGTCGACGCGGCTCCTCCTCTCATGCCAGCACCCTCTGCCAGAGATTGGAGGAGATGTTCATCCCTCACAACGAGCCAGTGACGCCCAAGCGGAGGGATATCTTCCTCCAGCCTTTATGGTTCCGGTTCGACCCGGGCTGGCCACCTACAAAGGTGGGAAGCAAGCAGAGGCTACCCCAAGTCCCAACAAAGGGGAGCGGGTATGCTTCGTCCCCTATCTGATAAGGGGGCTCGGATTTCCTGTACATCCGTTCCTCCGTGGGCTTCTGGAGTTCTACAGACCCCAGCTCCATCACCTCACGCCCGCCTCAATTCTGCATATAGCAGGCTTTGTAGCACTTTGCGAGCTATTTCTGGGCATCAAGCCCCATTTTGCGCTGTGGAAGAGGTTATTTTGCCTCGTACCCCGCTCTCACGAGGGGTCCATATATCAAGTGGGCGGTGCCAAAATATGGCGCATCGCCGGGACCGGATATCCATCCGGAACCCCTAAGAAGGCGTCCGAAGACTGGCCTTCCGAATGGTTTTACGTAGAAGATGCTCCGCTGCCGGACCCTATTCGGATCGGCCTCCCGGAGTTTAGCAATGCTCCTCTGAAGAAACGCCTGAGTTGGCGTCCGCGGAGCCCCCAAATGGAGGAAGACAAGAGCGTGCATTATTTGACGGGCCGGATAAGGTTACTGGCCCATTCCGGACTGACCATGATTGGGGTCATGGCCACGTGCATCATGTGGGGGGTGCAGCCGCTGCAATACAGGGGCCACCCCATGTGGGATTTCAACGGAGAGAATGATGCCACTCGTCATGGCCGCCAAGGGCCAGGATCGGCCGAAGACCTGGTGAAGATTCTGTCCGGCCTGTACAAGGGGGAGAAGGAGGACTTCCTTCAGACGAGCCCCTTGAATGGGTTCTTCATGAACAACCCTCGAAGCTGGGTAAGCGAATGTTCATTTATCCGACCCACGCTTTCAAAGTTAAGTACCTTACTTTATGGTTTTGGTGCAGGATCTGCGCCGGACTGTGGAGAGCATTCATAGCCCGGCTCCACAGCCCGAGGATCCAGAAAGATCCCTTGATCCGTCCTCCGAAGAGGATCCGGATATAAAGGTGGAGCTAATTGACGGGGTGTTTCACCAGCTCAGCATGGATAATGCTCTAGTCGCCATTACGGCTGACTACCCCGGCCTATCTCCGGCTCCCCAGGTGATTGTGACCGAGGTCCTGACACCATTATTTTCGTCCTTGCGTATTTCTGACCACCATATACAATGGTGTCTCGCAGGAGGTACCTTCAAGGCAGGAAGCTGAACCCGCAGCGGCTGGCCAACAAAGATCAGTCCGGCCCAGCAGGCGGAAGAGGAGTGCGGCACAGATCAAAACGTCGCGGCAACGGTATAGCTCGCGGTTGTGTTTTAGGACAAAGTTCCTAGGAAGTGTTTGAATGCTCATGACCTTTGCAGGAGAAAGAGCGCCCGCCGGACTGTGGGCGTAGAGGTTGCCAACCCAGCCTCTACCAGCCAGGCTCCAACACCTGGTCTGGAGGGGGAGGCGAGCGCAAGGCGCGAGCCGGATACTCCTCCAATGGAGGATGCCGACAGACTGTCCGCCACCAGGTCTGAGGTGGAGAGCGCTATGAACCATAGGCACCGCCGGACAGTTTTTCGTGACGCGTGCTTCTCCCCCGAGGCGTTGAATGCCTTTAACGCGGGGGACACGCACCTCCGTGCTGCTCAAGATGGTTTGACCAGAGCTACAGAGCAGTATGTAAAGGACATACGGGTAAGAGATTTTAATAGTTGTATATGCCAGTAGCCCCCGAGACTTAAAGTAGTTGGAATAACTGATTTAAGGATCATTTGTTATGCAGGATCTTACAGAGAAGAATACCCGATTGTCCCAGGAGCTACAAGACTGCAAGGCCCAACTTGAGGCCGCACTAGCTGCCGCGGGAGGAAGCACAGAGACCCCTCCTGGTAACACATTATTTCAAAAAGATAATCGGTGTGCGGCGTGCGTGTAAGTCTGACAATGACATTGCGGTGGTGCCGGACAGATCCGGACAGTAAAGAACTATCGCGCCAAATGAAGGTCAAGAGAGGGTGCCGACGAGGTGCAGCAGAAAGGAACAAGCTCCAGATGCCCACGCCCAGCTTGGAGAAGAGCTGAAAGGTGTTCGGGCGAGCTGTGCAGCTCCGTGAAGGAGAATCAGCAACCGTCATGGCATTGTAGCGACCCGACCTCGATGGTCAAGTCTCGTGCTCGTGTCATCCTGGATCAAGAATGCCGACACCACACAGTACTTCAAAGGATTTATAACAAAATAGCAATCACACACTTATTACATCGTTTGTCCAGAAGAGGACTTATTACAATAATCATGGCTTAAGGCCATCTAATAATGATAACAGCGGAAGACTTGTAAGATAAGCGAGTCCATCAACTCCAACGGCATCACTGAGTATAGAACAACGACCTAAAAGCACCTTACTCGTCGTCTGAAAAGTCTGCAACATGAAATTTGCAGCCCGAAAATGGGTCAGCACATGGAATATGCTGGCAATGTAACACATAGAGAATAATGAATGGTAAGCCTATACTACATGCATATATGGCTGGTGGAAAGCTCTATGGTTACAGTTTTGCGTAAAGCCAGTTTTTCCCTACTGCAAAGGAATAAATTTATTTAACTATCATGGTGGTTGTTAAACATTGAGAATGGTTGACAACATCCTCAATCCCAATTAAAAAGTACTCATTAACAAACCCATCAATATTAAATTAGAGTAACATGTTGAGATTCAAATGATAGTTCAAATACTAGATACTCAAGATGTCCATAACCGGGGACACGGCTAATCATGATTAGTTTGTACACTCTGCAGAGGTTTGCGCACTTTTCCCCACAAGACTCGATCGCCTCCGTTTGGTTTCTCGCACAACATGGTGTTTGAGAAACGGATGACCGAGACATAGTCTTTCAGAAGCGCTAGCACCTTACGATGGGTAGACCGGTACACCTACATCCCCTACATCTGCTAGTCCACCACTATAAGAGTTCGCACAACTTAGTCAACTATGCCAGAACCCATAATGGCTTGTGGCTGCACACATAAGTTACTAGTATGAATTATCTTATGATCCCTTTGAGCCTGGGTGGCGGTCCATAGGAAAATCACACGGTACCCCCGGGATTTCCAAAAGAACAGGCAAGTCCTGGTAACTCCAGGTGCCTCAATCCACCCAGATGTGTATTTAAGTTGCCACCTTAGATAAACCATTAATTATCAAACTCACATCTGTCATGGATGTCACTCACCCAATCCACGTCTACTAGCATAGCATGGCATAATAAGCAAACGTAGAAGTAACTCCCAAAGGTTTCATAAGTAAAACAGGTAATAGGTACTACCTCATCTACTTCCCATCCCACAATTTAATTAGATCCTACTCATGCAATGTTTGAGGATTGATCTAATGCAATAAAACTGGGTAGTAGAAAAGGTATGATCAAGTGTTACTTGCCTTGCTGATGATCCGCGAAACCTAGAGATTTGAAGTAACAAGCGGCGCACTCCGGGTGATCTATCGCAGACAACCAACAAGCATACAATAAGTACTCATCTAATGCACGGGTAAATCTCGAATAAAAGATCTAACCAGAGAATTCAACTTAAGAACCCTGGTTTGCAAAAGAATCAAATCAAAATAAAGCAACGAAAATCAACCGACGAGAGAAAACAACTCAGTTCTAGCAAGTTGAATCTAAGTCAAATTTTATAGTAGCAAAACTTGGTTTAAGGTGGTTAGTCGGAACGGCGGTTTCGAGACGAAACTCCAGGTGCTTGAACCACCTGATTCCGATAAACGAACGAGAAGATAAACTAGAAAGAAGATCGGATCGGAAATCGCTATCAGACAAATAGCGGAATAAATCCGATTAAAAATGACGAACGGTTAAACGAACGGACGTTCGTTAACCAAGGCAAACTGGTGATCACGTTCGTTAGGACGAACGGTCCGGCGAACGCTCGCTAAACAACAAAACCGAAAAAAAATGATCTAGGGTTTTTTAAAAAAAACCGATCCGACGAAAAGAAAACCGGAACGGAAAACCGGAAAGAAAACCGGAACGGTTTACGAAAAACCGAACCGAGAGGGAGGGGCGAGGGTGACGCAGGGCTAGTACCTCGACAAGGTGGCGAGGGGCTCCGGCGGCGGGGCTTGGCGGCGGCGGCGTGGGTGAGGGGCGGCGGCGGCGGCGCTTCTTGTGCTTCTTCGCTGCCATGGAGGGGAGGGGTTTTGGTTTGATGTTTAGAGGGGGGGGGTGCTTGGGTATTTATATTGGGGAGGGGGAGGGTTTGCTTGGAGGAGGGATCAAGAATTAGACTAGGAATAGGAAACAAAAGAGGGAAAAGATCTAGAAAAAAACCGGAAACGGAGTCCTACTAGGACTCCTAGGCGGCGGCGGCAGCTCCCTGGCACGCGCGCGCGCGGGCGATGGCCTTGGCCTCCTGGCCGGCCGGCGGCTTGGTGGCTTGGGCCTTTGGCCCAAGGCGCTACAGATTTATTTTTAAATCGGTTTCGCGCGCGGAAAAACACATAAAAGAAAATCTACCGGAGTCCAATACTAATAAGGTAAAATTTCCCCCGACTCCTAAAAATGAGTCGAACAAAATGAACTTTTACTCGGGGCCTAAAATGCAATTTTTTTGAAACACGCATTTTTCCCTAAGGCAATGAACTCCGAGAAAAATCCAAAATTTGATTTATTTATTAAATCCTCATTTTTCCTAAATTTTGGGAAGGTCATATTATTCCCTCTCTTATTTATGATATTTGGAAAAATATTTGAAGATAAAATAAATTAGATCAAATGATCCTCTTTTTTTCATAATTTGAGAGAACTCAAATACGAAAATTTCGAAATCTCCAACTCTCTCCGTGGGTCCTTGAGTTGCGTGAAATTTCTAGGATCAACAAATGCAAGAAAATATTATATGCATGATGATCTAATGTATAACATTCCAAATTGAAAATTTGGGATGTTACAGGCATCTATAGTAAGTGCTTGAGCGAACTCCTTTGAAAAGAAGAGTTCAGCGAGGAAGTCAATTGACAAAATATGTCTCAGAGGTGTGCTCACAGTGCGCCTCATGGAGGAGATGCCCGTATCAATGGGTGATCAACTTCCTGAGCTGGTGCAACTGCTCGAACGAGTTCGGCAAGCAATGAGCGGCGTCGTCTAGGCCTTATGGCTGTCCCTCTCCCTACCCGAGGGCCTTGGAGAGCTTGCGGAGAAGCTTCAGGGAGCGCGGCAGCGCTTCTGTTTATGGAAGAATTCGGCCTGCCGCCTATGTGCCAGGGAGGCCTCGGCCATGGTGAAGACACGGTACAAGAAGGCGGATCCCAACCACATGGCCGAGGTCGGACCTGTGGGGCCCGATGGGAAGGAGATCCCTGTAAGTTTAGTGTACGGCCAAGTAGAGTTGGCCGCTAAATATTCCCAACGGGACTATAAATTAGACAGCCTGTTAGACAGGATTGAGGAGGAATACAGTTAGTCGATTTGACAATGTATTTTAAAATGACATGTAAAATGCCTTCTAGCCGGATTGTAGATCGTTTGTCTTTGCCGACCTTTTCGCTTCAACCTCGGGACCCTAGAGTCCGGTGTGTCCAAATACCTTCTCGGTTAAGAAACAACCGGGGCATGCATGGAGACAACGCGTAGGGGTCATTAGTGCTTTATCAGACAAGTGCCCAACTAGTTATGTTATATTACATGGTTAGTAAGAAACTTCTTCCAGGGAGAATAGTTCCGTTAAGGGTTCCTTTCCCTGGGAGGCATGCCCTAAAGTGCATGTCCGGACTGCGAAAAGAGCAGGAAAACATCTGGGGGCAGATAAATAAAAGTCACCGACCGAATATTCCCTTAAGAACGCTAGCTTTCGGCTTCACCCAGTCTGAGGTACACATCCGGCTGACCCGGCAGTAACAATCACAGAGGTGCTCCTTTACCTCCTAGCCGAACAATCGGGAACGAGGGGTAAGCACAGAGCCGAGCAACCCAGCTTGGCCAAAACTTAAGTCATATCGATGCATATAATGGTGAATAAAAGGTACACGTGGAAGTTTGACACATGTGCTGGGCATAAAGCCCTTATAATTAAGCTTCTGGTAAAGAAGCCCCCAGGTATAATGAGTGCGGATAGCACATCAAGTGTGTGCGAACAATGCATAAGTAGGCCTTTAAGGGCTTTTATGAAAAGGGGCGAGAGAAAAAAGAGAAACAAAAGACAGCTGAAGTGTAAAAAGTTGAACGGGGGAAGGGGACGAACTCTTAGTCCGGCTCTAGGCATAGAATCTTCGAAGGCGGGCTGCGTTCCATGGGTTCGGCTCGAGTCGGTTGTCCGACGCATTTCGCAGACGGTACGCCTCTCCGTCGACTTGATCGATAATGAAGGGCCTTCCCATTTGGGTTTGAGCTTGTCCTTTTCTTGTCCGCAGCGAGAACTAGTTCGCCAACATTGTAAGTCCTAGCCCGTATTTCTCTGCTTTGATATCTTCGAGCCTGCTGCCGATAGAATGCGGAACGAGCCTTGGCGACGCCGCGTTCTTCCTCCAATGCGCCAAGCTGTCCCGCCGATCCAGCTCGGCTTCTTTTCTTCATACATGCACACTCGAGGTGAGTCATGAATGATGTCGCAGGCAAAACTGCTCGCACCAGATACCATAAAAATGGTGTGAATCCGTAGTACGGTTGGGCGTTGTCCGCAGCCCCCGTAGTATGGAGTCGAGCTCCTCTACCCAAAGGCGTGTCGATTTCGTAAGGGACCGCACTAGTCCGGGTTTGATGCCGCCATTATTAGACCATTTGCTCGTTCCACTTGACCGTTGGTTTGAGGATGATAGACTGAAGCGTAATCGAGCTTAATGCCCATATTTTTGCACCATAATTTAACCTCGTCGGCCGTGAAGTTCGTGCTGTTATCAGTGATGATGCTATGGGGGACACCATAACGGTGTACTACCCCGGACATGAAGTCTATCACTGGTCCGGACTCTATCGTTTTAACTGGCTTGGCCTCTATCCATTTGGTGAATTTGTCCACCATGACCAATAGGTACCTTTGCTTGTGGGTTCCCCCTTTAAGGGGTCTAACCATGTCAAGCCCCCGGACCGCGAACGGCCAGGTAATGGGTATAGTTTTGAGGGCGGTGGGTGGCATATGGCTCTGATTAGCAAAGAGCTGACAACCGACACATCTTTGGACTAAGTCCTGAGCATCTACCCGGGCCGTCGGCCAATAAAATCCTGTACGGAATGCTTTGCCTACAAGGGCCCGGGCTGTGGCATGGTGTCCGCCTAGTCCGGCGTGAATTTCAGCCAGGAGGTTTCACCCTTCCTCTTCGGAGATACACCGTTGAAGGACTCCGGTTGTGCTTTTCTTATAGAGTTCTCCCTCATGGACCTTGTAGGCTTTAGATCGCCGGACTATGCAGCGGGCCTCATTTTGGTCTTCGGGAAGTTCCTGCCTGAGTAAGTAGGCTAGGAATGGCTCTATCCATGGGGCGATTACTACCATTATTTCGTGGGCTGAGGGTGTTATTTCATCGGCTGAATCACCGATTATGTCGTTGTTCTCAGATAGCAGCGGCTGCCTCCGGTTGTTATTTCCGGACTCTTCTTCCCATAGTACGGATGGCTTAAAGAGCCGCTCCAGAAGATGTTTGAGGGACAACGTCGCGTTTAGCGCCCGATCGCGCTAATCGCCGGCTGCTTGGTTATTATCTTGGGCTACGGATGGAATTCGAGTCCTTCAACCGAGCTGACATTTTAGGACAGCGTTACGATAGGCTGCCATTTTCGGATCCTTGGCGCCAAAGTCTCCGCTTACTTGGGATATTGCGAGGTTTGAATCCCCGCGCACCTCTAGGCGTTGAATGCCCATGGAGATTGCCATCCGGAGGCCATGTAGGAGGGCCTCGTATTCGGCTGCAGTGTTGGAGTCCGTGTACATTATCTGAAGTATGTATTGGACTGTGTCCCCGGTTGGGGACGTCAATACGACGCCAGCCCCCAAGCCGGCCAACATTTTGGAGCCGTCGAAATGCATAATCCAATTGGAGTATGCGCCGTAATCTTTAGGGAGTTCGGCTTCAGTCCATTCGGCGACAAAGTCAGCTAAGACTTGCGACTTTATAGCTCGCCGAGGTTTATAAGTTATATCGAATGGTAAGAGCTCAATGGCCCATTTTGCAATCCTGCCTGTTGCGTCGCGGTTATTTATAATGTCGTTGAGGGGCACTTCGGAGTCCACTGTTATCCAACACTCTTGAAAGTAGTGTCGGAGCTTCCGGGATGCCATGAACACCGCATAGGCTATCTTTTGATAGTGCGGGTAACGGGACTTGCAGGGAGTTAAGACAGTGGATACGTAGTACACTGGTTTTTGAAGAGGGAATTTGTGCCCTTCTGTTTCTCGTTCGACGACGAGTACCGCGCTTACAACTTAATGTGTTGTCGTGATGTATAACAACATTGGTTCCCCAGGTTAGGCGCAGCCAGGACCGGATTTGTTGCCAATATGGCTTTGATTTCTTCGAGTCCGGCCGTGGCAGCATCCGTCCACTCGAAGTGTTCGGTGCGCCTGAGGAGGCGATAGAGGGGCAATGCCTTTTCTCCCAAACGGGAGATAAAGCGGCTTGGGGCCGCCACACATCCGGTCAGTTTTTGTATTTGTTTGAGGTCTTTTGGAATATCTAGCTGTGACATAGCTCGGATCTTGGCTGGGTTTGCTTCAATTCCTCTACCAGATACAATGAAGCCCAGGAGCTTTCCGGCTGGTAGGCCGAAAACTCATTTTTCCGGATTCAGCTTGATGTCATATGCTCGAAGGTTGTCGAATGTTAGCCTCAAGTCGTCTACTAGAGTCTCGACGTGTTTGGTTTTGACGACTACGTCGTCTACGTATGCTTCTACTGTTTTGCCGATCTGGGTAGCCAGACATGTCTAAGTCATGCGCTGATATGTTGCGACAGCGTTTTTGAGTCCGAAGGGCATCATGTTGAAGCAGAATGGTCCATATGGAGTAATGAATGCCATTGCGGCTTGGTCTGCTTCCGCCATCTTGATTTGATGGTAGCCGGAATATGCGTCAAGGAAGCACAATGAATCGTGCCCTGCAGTAGCATCGATTATTTGGTCGATGCGGGGGAGGGGGAAGGGATCCTTTGGGCAGGCCTTGTTGAGGTCTTTAAAATAGACACATAGGCGCCAGGATTTGTCCTTCTTTGGTCCATTACCAAGTTTGCTAGCCAGTCCCGATGTTTGATGTCTCTGATGAATCCGGCTTCCAGTAGTTTGGCCACCTCTTCTCCCATTGCCTGTCTTTTGGGTTTGGAAAATCGCCGAAGAGCCTGTTTGACTGGCTTGAATCCTTTTAGGATGTTTAGGCTGTGTTCTGCCAATCTGCGTGGGATTCCTGGCATATCTGAAGGGTGCCAGGCAAAGATGTCCCAATTTTCCCGGGAATTCTCGCAGGCGGCATCTACATCGTGGTTCAATCGCGTTCTCGACGGAGGCCGCCTTTGTTGGGTCCGCGGGTGGACCTGGAATTTGACTATTTCGTGCTCGCTGGTTTGAAAGAGGTGGACTTGGATCTCTTATCGAGTATCACATCATCCCTATTCACCGTAGAGCGCAGCGCGGTGAGTTCTTCTGCCGCTAGGGCTTCGGATAGTGCCTCCAGGGCTAATGCGGCTGTCTTGTTTTTGGCGCGGAGTGCTATGTCTGGATCACTAGCGAGAGTGATTGTTCCGCCGGGCCCGGGCATCTTAAGCTTCATGTACCCGTAATGGGGCATGGCTTGAAAAATTCTGAATGCCTCCCATCCTAATATAGCGTGATATCCGCTGCTGAACGGGGCCACTTGGAATGTGACTTCTTCGGACCTGTAATTGTCCGGCGAGCCGAACACCACATCAAGTGTGATTTTTCCTGTGCAGCGCGCTTCCCGGCTGGGAATTATTCCTCGAAAGGTTGTGCTGCTTCGCTCAATGCGGCTCCAGACTATTTCCATTTTTCGCAGAGTTTCCTCGTAGATGAGGTTTAGTCCGCTGCCTCCATCCATGAGTACCTTGGTAAGATGAAAGCCGTCCACTATTGGACCGAGGACCAATGCGGCTGGTGCTCGGGCTGTTCGGAATTTAGGTTCGTCGCTGGCGTTGAAGGTAATGGTCGTGTCGCTCCATGGATTTGTTGTTGCTACTTGGTAGACTTCGGCGAGGTCTGCGGATTGTTCGCTGCGCACATTATTTGATGCGAAAGTCTCAAGACTATTGACACCGTCTTGTACTGTTGGAGTGGTTTTCCGGGCTAGAAGCTCCTCGCCACTTTTGGCCACCGCCGCAATATCCAACATGCTCAAGGCTATGTGTTGGGGTGGCGCCTTCAGATCGTGGAATTTTACAGGTCCGCCGAGCCACCCTCCAAGACGGTTCCTTGCCCTTTATGGGGTTTTTGCTTTTTGGTTTTTGCACCTGGTGCCTGAGTGTGCTGCACCCTTTTGTTACGGGCCAGGGTTATATTCGGGGCCGGATTGTCCCAAAACTTAGTTTCGGTTTTCCGGAAACTCTCCATTGCACAGTACTTTCATACTATGGATGCCAGGTCGGAGAAGTGTGTAATTTCACGGCGACTGACGGCGTTCAAGATTCCCTCGTCCGTGCAATTATTGCAGAAAACTGAAATTGTGTTTTCCTCCCGACAGTCCTTTATCCTATCCATAACCAGGAGGAATCTGGCCCAGTAATGATGTACTGTTTCAGCGGGCTCTTGCCGGATTTGAGATAGATCGCATATGTCTGGGTGGGTGGGTGGAATTAAGTACGGAACCCTACCCATCTCAAGGCTCAAGGGCCAAGAAGTTTCGGAATTTGGAAGCTTGGATCGTTGGACGTCATCCAACGAGTCCGGTCCGACGCCTGACTTTAGGTTCAGTGCTTGATCGAAGTCCGTCTCCCTGCGGCAGTCCGGCATGAAGGGTTCGGAAGCCCGGACATGGCTAGTTTTCAGTATAGGAGAAGAGTCGCCGCGTTGTTCCTCTACCACCGCGACGTGGTGGGTAACCTGGGGAGAGTTAATCTCTCGATCGGTTTTAAGCCCAATCGATTGTAGTCCAGAAGCGACTCTGTGGCGGCGATGCGATCCAAGAGCTCGTTTACGTACGAAAGCTCTATTGGATCCAACTGCTCGGCGAATTCCGAGTTGACGCTGAGAGGTCGTCGTCGAAGCGGTGGCCGAACAGGCGGTCATGAGAAAACCACCCAGCCAGATAGTTTGACCGGCGGCCAAGGCTCCTTCGGCGAAGATACCGTCTTGAAAGACGGGAAGAGACATCCTTCCTATCGGCGACGCACAGAGGAACTCTCAATGAAAGCACCAATGTCGGTGTCAAAACCGGCGGATCTTGGGTAGGGGGTCCCGAACTGTGCGTCTAGGCGGATGGTAACAGGAGACAAGGGACACGATGTTTTTACCTGTGTTCGGCCCTCTCGATGGAGGTAAAACCCTACTCCTGCTTGATTGATATTGATGATATGGGTAGTACAAGAGTGGATCTACCACGAGATCAAGGAGGCTAAACCCTAGAAGCTAGCCTATGGTATGATTGTTGTAATGGTTGTCGTCCTACGGACTAAAACCCTCCGGTTTATATAGACACTGGGGAGGGCTAGGGTTACACAGAGTCGGTTACAATGGTAGGAGATCTACATATTCGTATCGCCAAGCTTGCCTTCCACGCCAAGGAAAGTTCCATCCGGACACGGGACGAAGTCTTCAATCTAGTATCTTCATTGTCTTGGAGTCCGGCTGACGATGATAGTCCGGCTGTCCGGACACCCCCTAGTCCAGGACTCCCTCACTACCCCTGGAGGAGGACATGTTTAATAGTCCCATCCCTTGCTTACCGCACTATTTGTATCGTCCTGCATTCATGGAAGTATTTCTGGAATAAACAATGCATCGCTTTTTGCTTATAATTGCATTTATTTCTTACACATATGTTCATTTATGACATGTTGCATCCGTACACTCTCGTACGGCTAAATACACCAGGGGCTTAAGTTTCCCACATTATGGTGTGACAAGTCCGAATACTTTCACAAGTGCGGCACCCTGAACTTATATCATTATATGCATCGGCTCCGAATCATGTCTTGGGTCAATAGTTGGGTTTGCCCGGCTCCCATGTTTTGGTACCTTACGTTCCGTCGTATCGGCTAAGGTAGCACTGGGAGAACCACTGCGATTGCGCCCCGGTTGAGCTGGGCGAGCGCCTCAGTGGAGAAAGCTAAAACTGACCGTCATTATACGGCGAGAGCTGGTCGCTATTCGAGAGGTTTTTTCGAGTCCCTAAAGACTTATGCCGCTTAGAGCGAGGAACCGGCTTTGGCCGGCCCAGGCGTGGATAGCGCCCCGAACTCGGTCTTCCGAACACTGGGGGCTTCGCCGAAATGTAAAATTGTAGAATTCTATGGCTAAGTGAGAGTGTTCAAGCATTATAAGTCCGGTTGCCTCGTTCGTTGTGTTGTGCGCCTCCCTAGATGGACCCAAACATGGGAACAAGAGCGCTCAAGTGTATCCCGAACACCCCAGCACTAGTGGCATGGGGGCCGAAGCCGATGACTTGCCATCTCCAGATTTGATAAACGGCCGCACAGAAGGTAATATTTTAAATTAACAAGCGTTGCTTAGAGCATATGAACAAAGTTTTCAGTGCACAAGATAACACAATGCGAGCCTACTCAAATATTACATCTTTGGAGCACTCACCCGCAATAATGCGGGCACCCTTCAGGACACTCTTATAATACATTTCAGGCGTACGATACTCCTTGACCGCCGGCGGTGCGTCCGTCAGAAGCTTCTTAGCGTCCATCCTGCCCTAGTGCACTTTTGCACGGGCAAGGGCCCGATGGGCACCTTCAATGCAGGCGGAGTGCTTGACGACTTCAACCCAGGGACACGCATCCACCAGCCGTCGCACCAGGCCGAAGTAGCTCCCAGGCATAGCCCGCCTGTGCCACAACCGAACTATGAGGCCCTTCATGGCCTGTTCGCCACCTTAGGAGCTCGACCAGCTGCTTCACTGGTCGCTAAAGGCACCAATGTCCGCCTCAAAGATATTGAGACCAAGACCTTCTCCGCCGAGCTCCCTCCTCGCCCAAGAGAAAGCGGCAGCGTCGGACACGCTGCAGGGCAGATCTGCGAACGCTCCTGGAGAGCTCCGAATTCGGGTAAGTAATAGGTAATTCACATTCACATGCTTGCTTTGCATGAAAAATGCCTTACCCGCCGCTATTTTCTTCAAATCCTCGACTTCTCGGAGGGCCTTGTGGGCTTCGGCCTTAGCGGCTTTGGCACTCTCAAGAGCCGACACAAGCTCGGACTCTCGAGTCTTCGAGTAACGCTCCAAACTCTCGTGCTTTTCCACGAGGGCCTAGAGCTCTTGCTGTACCACCGCCACCCGCGCCTCCTGCTTCTCTCGCTCGGCTCGTTCCGCGGCTGCATTGCGTTCGGCCGCGGACACCGCCTCCTTCAGGGTCGCCACCTCGTTTGTGGCCCCTGTAGTACCCATGTTATCCTTGTTATTTCTCTTGCAACCAAATCCTTTTCTTTAAGGTACAAATTTAATACGGTGTTACTCACCTTCCTTGTCCTCGAGCTGCTTCTTGGCATGGCCGAGCTCGCTCTCGGACCGCTCGAGGCTCTCTGCCAAGGACCCGCTCGACGAAGCGGGAAGATCGTCCTTGGCCGGACTACAGGTTGTATGCGGCATTAGAAAGACACCGTGTGGCAAAAAGAAAAATTATAAATTATCTAGGGGTCCGGATACTTACGATCTCGCCAGGGGCTTGGCCCTTGAGGGCCACTCCTCGTTGCCGTCACCAGCGTTGGCGGAGCAGTCCGGGGGAAGGGTCCTTCCTTCTTGATTCTTCGCCTCCCTTGCTGGGAGGCCTTCCTTTCTTCTCTCCCCTGCTGGGGAGAGGCTTCTTTCTTCTCCTCCTCATCCTCAGGGGAGGAGTCCGCCTCGGAGTCATCGGACGATGAGTCCGATACCACCTGACGCCGGGAACTCCTTCGGGTTCCTGTGGCCTTCTTCTTGGCCTTCTTCTCCGGCACCATGTAGAGCGCCAGTACCAGCAGCCCTGTCAAACGGGTGTCCGCTGGGTCTTCTGGAAGGGGAGCCGGGCAGTTAACCTGTCCGGACGTCTTCTGCCAGTCCTGTTAAAGGCATGGGGAGTTTAGATCCCACATAGAGTCAAACTATGAAAAGAAAAAAATGAGTGTCCCAAAAAGGACTACGTAGCTTACCTCGCCGGCCGGGCGCAGGGTGCTGAATCCACGATCTTCGGTTGCAGATGCGAGAGCTTTGGCACCCTTGAACAGCACCCTCCAGGAAGCTTCGTACGTCGTGTCGAAGAGCCTGCTCAAGGTCTGGTGCTGTGCCTGATCGAACTCCCACAAATTGAAGGCCCATTGCTGGCAGGGGAGAATCCGGCGGACGAGCATGACCTGGATCACGTTGACAAGCTTAAGCTTCTTGTTCACCAGTGGTCAGAGACAGATCGAGTCCGGTCACTCTTCGAACTACCCCATAGCAAGCCCTTCTCTTTCCAGGAGGTGAGCTGCATGGGGATGCAGATCTGAATTGGGGCCGCTGCCCATTTAGGGTCACGCTGCTCGGTGATGTAGAACCACCCCGATTGCCACCCTTTGATGGATTCCATGAAGGCACCTCGAGCCAAGTGACGCTCGCATTTTTCCCACCATGGCGCCCAAGACTCCGCTTGGCTGCCCTTCACAACCTTCGGCTTGACATTGAAGGTCTTTAGCCACAAGCCGAAGTGGGGCTGGATGCAGAGGAAGGCCTCACACACGACGATAAACGCCGAGATGTTGATGATGAAGTTTGGCGCCAGATCATGGAAGTCCAGGCCGTAGTAGTACATGAGCCCCCGGACAAAGGGGTGAAGTGGGAAGCCCAGTCCCCGGAGGAAGTGGGGAAGAAATACGACCCTCTCATGGGGCCTGGGGTTGGGGATGAGCTGTCCCTCGTCGGGTAGCCTGTGCACGTTGTCGCTGGACAGGTATCCGGCGCTGCGCAACTTCTCGATGTGCCCCTCTGTAATGTAAGAGGCCATCCACTTGCCTCCCGCTCCAGACATGGCTGGAGGAGGTTGAGGTGAGATGAGCGGACTTGGGCGCTGGAGCTCGAGTGCACGGAGATGGATAAGAAAAGGAGGAAGAAGGTGTGGGTAAAAGAGGTGGATCCTTATCCCCTTATATATGGGCGGACGAAAACTACGCGTCCCCACCGGCCTGGTAAAACTCGCTTATCTCCCAAGCGCCACAATCAATGGCGCGGTTGGGTTACCCATGTCCGTATTGATGGGAATCCCGGAATAAGGGGAACACGATCTCTGCTTCGACAAGACGTGCCAAGGAAACCGCCGCTAAACGCTACCGAGGTGGTATAATAAAAACGATTCAAGTAAAGGCTTGGTAGTGGTGTGGCGTCACGCCACAAAATACGTCAGTAGATCGAACTTGTGTAAATATTATTCTCTCTACGGTGGTATGTGGAATTTATTTTGCAGAGCCGGACACTATCCTGGTGTTCACAATCTTCTATGAATTATTCAGAGGAGGAACCCGCCTTGCAATGCCGAAGACAATATGCGCCGGACTCGTCGTCATTGAAGCCTGGTTCAGGGGGCTACTGAGGGAGTCCTGGACTAGGGGGTGTCCGGATAGCCGAACTATCATCATCGGCCGGACTCCAAGACTATGAAGATACAAGATTGAAGACTTCGTCCCGTGTCCGGATGGGACTTTCCTTGGCGTGGAAGGCAAGCTTGGCAATACGGATATGTAGATCTCCTACCATTGTAACCGACTCTGTGTAACCCTAGCCCTCTCCGGTGTCTATATAAACTGGAGGGTTTTAGTCCGTAGGACGACAATCATAACAACAATCATACCATAGGCTAGCTTCTAGGGTTTATCCTCCTTGATCTCGTGGTAGATCCACTCTTGTACTACCCATATCATCAATATCAATCAAGCAGGAGTAGGGTTTTACCTCCATCGAGAGGGCCCAACCAGGTAAAAACATCGTGTCCCTTGTCTCCTGTTACCATCCGCCTAGACGCACAGTTCGGGACCCCCTACCCGAGATCTGCCGGTTTTGACACCGACAACAACCCCATCCCGGTGAGACCGAGATCCCTATCGGTAAGACCGATTTGCTTAGGGTTTCTGGCAGTGGCTATGACTTTTGGAATCGGTGGCGCCGGATAGGAAGAATCGGTGTGACCAATTTGGGCTTTGGGTTTAGGTCATTTGTGGACGTGGGAAAGTAGTTGAGGGTTTTGGAGCATATCACAAAGCACATGAAGCAAGAGGCTCATTAAGCAACACCTCATCCCTCCTTGATAGTATTGGCTTTTCCTATAGACTCAATGTGATCTTGGATCACTAAAATATAAAATGAAGAGTCTTGAGCTTTTGAGCTTGAGCCAATCCTTTGTCCTTAGTATTCTGAGGGATCCACTTTCATCATCCATGCCATGCCATTCATTGAGCTTTCCTGAAATAATAGTCTTGGAATAGCATTAGCTCAATCAGCTATATGTTGTTATGAATTACCAAAACCACCTAGGGATAGTTGCACTTTCAAAGGGAACATTAGATTCCAATTTCCATTAAAGGAAGGCATGGAGCACTTTCCAAGAAAGAAAGTCAAATTACCTTATGAATCTATCATGCGGGCTACTTATGAATTTAGTACCAAAGATGGCACTCGTTAGATCTATCTTTGCTTTTATGCCTAGCTAGGGGCGTTAAACGATAGCGCTAGTTGGGAGGCAACCCAATTTTTCTTTTTATTTTTTGTTTTTTCTCCTGTTTAGTAATAAATCTTGCATATATCCTCTAGTTAGATGTGTTTTTATCTTTTCATTAGTGTTTGTGCCAAGTAGAACCTATAGGATAACCTACGATGATAGTTGATTTGATTCTGCTGAAAAAACAGAAACTTTGCACGCAAGAATATAATTTTGTTAAATCACAGGAACGTACTTTTGCGTTTATTCTTTTTGCTTCTGTTCACTAAACAAATTTTCCAGGACTTCCTATTTTGGTAGGATTTTTAGAGTTCCAGAAGTTTGCGTTAGTTATAGATTGCTACAGACTGTTCTGTTTTTGACAGATTCTGTTTTTTGTGTGTTGTTTGCTTGTTTCAATGCATCTATGGCTAGTAAATTAGTTTATAAACCATAAGGAAGTTGGAATACAGTAGGTTTAAGACCAAATTAAATAAATAATGAGTTCATTGCAGTACCTTATATGGTGGTTTTGTTTTCTTTCACTAACGGAGCTTATAAGATTTCCGTTGAGTTTTGTGTTGTGAAGTTTTCATGTTTTGGGTAAAGCTTTTATGGACTATGGAATATGGAGTGGCAAGGGCCTAAGCTTGGGGATTCCCATGGCACCCCAAGATATTCAATAGTAGCCAAAATCCTAATCTTGGGGATGCCCTGGGAAGGCATCCCCTCTTTCGTCTTCGTTCATTGGTAACTTTACTTGGAGCTATATTTTTATTCGCCACATGATATGTGTTTTGCTTGGAGCATCGTGTATTATATTAGTCTTTGCTTTTTAGTTTAACACAATCATCCTTGCTGTACACACCTTTTGGGAGAAGCCTATTTGATTAGAATTTGCTAGAATACTCTATGTGCTTCACTTATATCTTTTGAGCTTGATAGTTTTTGCTCTAGTGCCTCACTTATATCTTTTAGAGCACGATGGTGTCTTAATTTTGAAGAAATTGCTAGTCTCTCATGCCTCACTAGTCTTTTAGAACAGCATGTTATTTGCTATTATCATAAAGTTGGTCCTAGAATGGTAGGCATCCAAGTTGGGTATAATAAAAACTATCATAGAAAGTGAATTGGATGCTATGATCAATTTGATACTTGATAATTGTTTTGAGATATGGAGGTAGTTATATTAAAGTCATGCTAGTTGGGTGATTATGAATTTAAAGAATGCTTGTGTTGAAGTTAGCAAGTCCCGTAGCATGCACGTATGGTTAAAGTTTTGTAACAAATTTGAAACAGGAAGTGTACCTGGCTTGTGCATCCTTATGAGTGGCGGTCGGGGATGAGCGCTGGTCTTTTCCTACCAATCTATCCCCCTAGGAGCATGCGCGTAGTACTTGGTTTTTGATGACTTCTAAATTTTTGCAATAATTATATGAGTTCTTTTGACTAATGTTGAGTCCATGGATTATACGCACTTTTACCTTTCCGCCTTTGCTAGCCTCTTCGGTACCGTGCATTGCGCTTTCTCACCTTGAGAGTTGGTGCAAACTTCGCCGGTGCATCCAAACCCCGTGATACGATACGCTCTATCACACATAAACCTCCCTATATCTTCCTCAAAACAGCCACCATACTTACCTATTATGGCATTTCCATAGCCATTCCGAGATATATTTCCATGCAACTTTCCACCGTTCCGTTCATCATCATCATGACATACTTTACTTTTGTCATATTGCCATTGCATGATCATGTAGTTGACATTGTATTTGTTGCAAAGCCACCAAGCATTATTTTTCATACATGTCACTCTTGATTCATTGCGACATCCCGGTACACCGCCAGAGGCATTCATATATAGTCATATCTTGTTCTAGTTTCGAGTTGTAATTCTTATGTTGTAATCTATAGAAGTGTGATGATCATCATTATTAGAGCATTGCCCAAAGAAGAAAAAGAAAAAGAAAATAAGAAAGGCCAAAAAAAAGTCCCAAAAAAAGAAGAAAATAAATAAAAAGGGCAATGTTACTATCTCTTTTTCCACACTTGTGCTTCAAAGTAGCACCTTGTTCTTCATGTAGTGAGTCTCATATATTGTGCTTCAAAGTAGCACCTTGTTCTTCATATAGTGAGTCTCATAAGTTGTCTTTTTCATACTAGTGGGAATTTTTCATTATAGAACTTGCTTGTATATTCCTACGATGGGCTTCCTCAAATGCCCTAGGACTTCGTGAGCAAGCAAGTTGGATGCACACCCACTAGTTTTCTTTTGTTGAGCATTCATTTATAGCTCTAGTGCATCCGTTGCATGGCAAGCCCTTCTCCTCATGTTGACATCAATTGATGGGAATCTCCATAGCTCATTGATTATCCTTGTCAATGTGAGACTTTCTCTTTTTTTGTCTTCTCCACACAATCCCCATCATCATATTCTATTCCACCCATAGTGCTATATCCATGGCTCACGCTCATGTATTGCGTGAAGGTTGAAAAAGTTTGATATTATTGAAGTATGAAACAATTGCTTGGCTTGTCATCGGGGGTATAGAAGTTGGGAACATCTTTGTGTGAAGAAAATGAAGCATAGCCTAACTATAGGATTCTGTAGGGATGAACTTTCTTTTGCCTTGCTATTTTGATAAGACATGATTACTTTGATTAGTATGATTGAAGTGTTACTATTTCTTTTATCAATATGAACTTTTATTTTGAATCATTTGGATCTGAACATTCATGCCACAATAAAGAAAATTACGTTATGAATTATGCTAGGTAGCATTCCACATCAAAAATTCTCTTTTTATCATTTACCTACTCGAGGACGAGCAGGAATTAAGCTTGGGGATGCTTGATATGTCACCAACATATCTATAATTTTTGATTGTTCCATGCTATTATATTACCCCTTTTGGATGTTTATGGGCTTTATTTTACACATTTATATCATTTTTTGACTAAACTACTAACCGGAGGCCCAGCCCATATTGCTGTTTTTTTGCCTATTTCAGTATTTCGAAGAAAAGGAATATCAAACGGAGTCCAACGGAATGAAACCTTCGGGAGCGTGATTTTTGGAACGAACGTGATCCGGAGAGCTTGGAGTGCAAGTCAAGAAGCTTCCGAGGAAGCCACGAGATAGGAGGCCGCCCCCCATAGGGCGCGCCCCCTGTCTCGTGGGCCCCTCGGGCGGCCACCGACGTACTTCTTCCTCCTATATATACCTACGTATCCCGAAAACATCCAGGAGCACCACAAAACACAATTTCCACCGTCAGAACCTTCAGATCCGCGAGATCTCATCTTGATCCTTCGCCGCACTCACGGAGGGGGAATCGACCATGGAGGGCTTCTACATCAACATCCTTGCCCTCCGATGAGTTGTGAGTAGTTTACCATAGACCTATGGGTTCATAGTTATTAGCTAGATGGCTTCTTCTCTCTTTTTGGATCTCAATACAATGTTCTCCCCCTCTCTTGTGGAGATCTATTCGATGTAAACTCTTTTTGCGGTGTGTTTGTCGAGATCTGATGAATTGTGGGTTTATGATCAAGTTTATCTATGAATAATATTTGAATCTTCTCTGAATTCTTTTATGTATGATTGAGTTATCTTTGCAAGTCTCTTCAAATTATCGCTTTGGTTTGGCTTCATCGGATTGGTCTTTCTTGCCATGGCGAAGTGCTTAGCTTTGGGTTCAATCTTGCGTGTCCTTACCAAAGGATGTAAAGGGTTGCAAGGCACGTATTGTATTGTTGCCATCGAGGATAACAAGATAGGGTTTATATCATATTGCATGTGTTTATCCCTCTACATCATGTCATCTTGCTTAATGCGTTACTCTGTTCTTATGAACTTAACACTCTAGATGCAGGCCGGAGTCGGTCGATGTGTGGAGTAATAGTAGTAGATGCAGGCAGGAGTCGGTCTACTTGTTATGGACGTGATGCCTATATACATGATCATGCCTAGATAATCTCATAACTATACGCTTTTCTATCAATTGCTCGACAGTAATTTGTTCACCCACCGTAATACTTATCCTATCTTGAGAGAAGCCTCTAGCGAAACCTATGGCCCCCGGGTCTATCTCTTATCATATTTTCTTTCAATCTACTTTTATTTGCATCTTTACTTTTTGCATATATATTATAAAATACCAAAAATATATTTATCTTATCATACTATCTTTATTAGATCTCACTTTCGCAAGTGGCCGTGAAGGGATTGACAACCCCTTTATTGCGTTGGTTGCGAGTTCTCAGTTTGTTTGTGTAGGTGCGTGGGACTTTTGAGGAGCCTCCTACTGGATTGATACCTTGGTTCTCAAAACTGAGTGAAATACTTAAGCTACACTTGCTGCATCACCCTCTCCTCTTCGAGGAAAACCAACGCAAGCTCAAGATGTAGCAAGAAGGATTTCTGGCGCCGTTGTCGGGGAGGTGTTCGCTCAAGTCAAGACATACCAAGTACCCATCACAAACTCATCTCCCTCGCATTTACATTATTTGCCATTTGCCTCTCGTTTTCCTGTCCCCCACTTCACCCTTGCCGTTTTATTCGCCCTCTCTTTACCAATCTCCTCCTCTCTTTTTCGCTTGCCCTTTTTCTGTCTACTTGTGTGTTGGATTACTTGTTGCCATGGCGCAAGATAATACCAAATTGTGTGATTTCTCGAATACCAATAATAATGATTTCCTTAGTACTTCGATTGCGCCTCTTAATGATGTTGAATCTTGTGAAATCAATACCGCTTTGCTGAATCTTGTTATGAAAGATCAATTCGCCGGCCTTCCTAGTGAAGATGCCGCTAATCATCTAAACAATTTTGTTGATTTGTGTGATATGCAAAAGAAGAAAGATACAGATAAAAATATTGTCAAATTGAAGTTATTTCCGTTTTCACTTAGAGATCGTGCTAAAGTTTGGTTTTTGTCTTTGCCTAAAAATAGTATTGATTCTTGGAACAAGTGCAAAGATGCTCTTATCTCTAAGTATTTTCCTCCCGCTAAGATCATCACTCTTAGGAACAATATTATGAATTTTAAACAACTTGATCATGAGCATGTTGCCCAATCTTGGGAAAGAATGAAATTGATGCTTCGCAATTGCCCTACTCATGGTTTGAATTTATGGATGATCATACAAAAATTTTATGCCGGTTTGAACTTTGCTTCTAGAAATCTCTTAGATTCGGCCGCGGCAGGCACCTTTATGGAAATCACGTTAGGATATGCTACAAAATTGCTTGATAATATTATGGCTAATTATTCTCAATGGCACACCGAAAGATCTTCTAGTAAAAAAGTGCATGCTATAGAAGAAATCAATGTTTCGAGTGGAAAGATGGATGAACTTAAGAAGGTGTTTGCTACTAAAAATACTCCTCTTGATCCCAATGATATGCCTTTGTCTTCCTTGATTGAGAATAATAATGAATATATGGATGTGAATTTTGTTGGTAGGAATAGTTTTGGAAACAATGCTTATAGAGGAAACTTTAATGCTAGACCGTTCCCTAGTAATCCCTCTAATAATTATGGAAATTCCTACAGTAGCTCTTATGATAATTTTAATAAGTTGCCCTATGATTTTGAGAATAGTGTGAAAGAATTTGTGATTTCTCAAAAGAATTTTAATGCTTTGCTTGAAGAAAAATTGCTCAAAGTTGATGATTTGGCTAGGAACGTTGATAGACTTTCGCTTGATGTTAATTCTCTTAAACTTGGATCTTCTTCATCTAAGCATGATATCAATGAGTCTCTCAAAGTAATGAGAATTTCCATTGACGAGTGCAAGGAAAAAAACTGCTAGATTGCGTGCTAAAAAGAAAGCTTTATAAAAGCGTGTTCTTCTAGTCTCCATGAAAATAATGATGAGGATCTTAAAGTTATTGATGCGTCTCTGATTATATCCATGTTTTGCAATATGTATTTTGATGATTATGGGACTGATGATGAATCAACTTTGCCTAGAAGGCATCCCAAGAATTCGGAGTCTTTAGATCTTAATGCTAAATTTGGTAAAGGTGAGATTGGAGAATCCTCAACTTTTAATAATATTGAACCTTCTATCTCGTATTTCAAGGAATTTGATTATGATAATTGTTCTTTAAAAGGGTGTATTTCCTTGTTGCAATCCGTTGTTAATTCTCCTCATGCTTATAGCCAAAATAAAGCTTTTACCAAACATATTGTTGATGCCTTGATGCAATCTTATGATGAAAAACTTAATTTGGAAGTTTCTATACCTAAAAAACTTAATGATGAGTGGGAACCTACTATAAAGATTAGAATTAAAGATTATGAGTGTTTTGCTTTGTGTGATTTGGGTGCTAGTGTTTCCACGATTCCGAAAACTTTGTGTGATATTCTAGGTTTCCATGATCTTGATGATTGCTCTTTAAATTTGCACCTTGTGGATTCCACCATTAAAAAGCATATGGGAAGGATCAATGATGTTCTTATTGTTGCAAATAGAAATTTGGTGCCCGTAGATTTTATCGTTATTGATATAGATTGCAATCTTTCTTGCCCTATTATTCTTGGTAGACCTTTCCATAGAACGATTGGTGCGATTATTGATATGAAGGAAGAGAACATTAGATTCCAATTTCCATTAAAGGAAGGCATGGAGCACTTTCCAAGAAAGAAAGTCAAATTACCTTATGAATCTATCATGCGGGCTACTTATGAATTTAGTGCCAAAGATGGCACTCGTTAGATCTATCTTTGCTTTTATGCCTAGCTAGGGGCGTTAAACGATAGCGCTAGTTGGGAGGCAACCCAATTTTTCTTTATGTTTTTTGTTTTTGCTCCTGATTAGTAATAAATCTTGCATCTACCCTCTGGTTATATGTGTTTTAACTTTTAATTAGTGTTTGTGCCAAGTAGAACTTATAGGATAACCTACGATGATAGTTGATTTGAGTCTGCTGTAAAACAGAAACTTTGCACACACGAATATAATTTTGTTAAATCACAGGAACGTGCTTTTGTGTTGATTCTTTTTTCTTCTGTTCAATAAACAAATTTTCCAGGACTTCCTATTTTGGTAGGATTTTTAGAGTTCCAGAAGTTTGCGTTAGTCATAGATTGCTACAGACTGTTCTGTTTTTCCTGTGTTGTTTGCTTGTTTCAATGCATCTATGGCTAGTAAATTAGTTTATAAACCATAAGGAAGTTGGAATACAGTAGGTTTAACACCAAATTAAATAAATAATGAGTTCATTGCAGTACCTTATGTGGTGGTTTTGTTTTCTTTCACTAACGGAGCTTATAAGATTTCCTGTTGAGTTTTGTGTTGTACTAGATCATTGTTGGCGCGCGTTGCCGTACCCATCTATTTGTATAATAACATGATAAAACTTTTCTATAAATGTATTACACATGAATATTGAAAATTTAATTTACACCAACAAACCCATATATGAGTTACTAATTGAGGGAATTTGACATTCTATAAAAGCTTTCTCACATACAAATTGCTTTGGCATGAGGATGCACAACAATTTTAGAATGAATGAAATCTATAATAGCAACACAACATTTATATGCTCTTCCAACAATGAATTTGATGATATGCCCAACTTCAGTTTGCACTTTGATAATGTACCCCACCCTATGTCATTGAAATGTGGGGTCTGGATTGGCAAATTATCGAACGGCAAAATCTGATGATAACCAAACAGATGCGATAGTACTTCAAGTATAGGAAGCAACAATTAAAGGGATAATTTATAATTTACACCAACACACATGTCGTTCATTAGTAAGCCATCATAAACAAGTTTCATTTGTTAAGATCCTCACCCATCCATCTGTATAAAACACCAAAAACAATCTCATTTAAATTTGTGATCGCCTCAGACATCACAAAATTGAAGCAATCATGGTCATTGTCTTGGTGTTCTCTCAGAGTAGACTACTCGAATTGGGACCAAATCAAAATCCATCACAAACTCAAAGCAATCATGGTCATTTTCTTGCAGTCTTTTGCAATAGCTCATACTGCAACCCTCTCGCACCGCCCAAGAGTGCATCCAATTAGCAAATACAGTAAAATCTCAACACAAAAGATTAGAGTTTGTTGCAATTCTAATCCAAATTCTTGCAGAGAAGAAGTCAATATATGACAGAATGCAAGCACTTCTCATAAATCATGCAAGGTCAATGTGATTGTTTGATTGGATTGTCAAGAGTTGTGATGCTACCTATTCAGCTACATCAAGGTACTCGACTGCGACAAGCCGGAACCAGAGTAGGGGGGCAAGCTATGGCGAACAATGGTATGAGCTGTGAGTGGCATGTCATTATAATTAAGTGATGGAGAATAGAGAGAGAGAGAGCAGCAGCATCTCGCCGGAGCTAGCACCTCGCCATATCCACCATTGTCTAGCTGTACCAAAGACTGCGACGCAATTTCCATCTGAAGCAGCTCCCAATATCCACCATGCGTAACAAGAGCGCCTCACAGAGCTCAACCAATGACACTACCAAAGATGCCTCCCAAAGACTGCGTGGCCAAAACTGCCAATATCTAAGGACTAAGGAGCTTTACGCTCCTGGGGCACAAACTCAATAGGTGGAACAAAATGGGTCTAGCGATGCGTAAGAGCAATTATCTCCGACTTGACAAAGAAAACCACTCAATTTCTAGCGATGTTTTTCAAACAAGTGTAGAAACTAAAGCACGAAGAATAATCTACATGCATCAATTAGGTGGGAATATAATTAGCAGCTTGATAGGGATTGGTTGAATGACTTATCGATAGTTCTTGTAGAAATCACAATGACCAATCGTCTCGTTAAATGAAGGATTTTGTGAAACAAGTTAATTCGAGCCACTTATTGCAATACGATAGAGGGAAACAAAAAATGAATAAGCAAACAGAATCGAGAAATACACAATAGTCAGTAGCAAGAGTATTAATTGTGGCCAGATTAGTTTAATTTTATGAAACTAAATCCAGATGTTGTTCAACATGTGTAGCAAGGAGAGAAGAAAAAAATATTTACTCTTGTATACATTAAGAAGGCTCAGCTATCAAGAACCAGGGAAAGAAATATTACATATAGTTGAGGTTCTTGAGATCACCATCTGAACTTGGGATGTTCCAACTAACATGACCCTGACATAAGCGTATGTATCATTTCGAGCCTTCCTATGCAAAAATAAGGCCAGACCTGTCCAAGAATAACAAACACTGCCTATTTTTTAAGTTTCAAGAAACCATAATTTTCAGTACTTATTTTAATCAAAAGGGATAAACGAACATACTACAGAAGTGCAGATTGCAGAATGTACTTCCAATGTCGTGATCATTAACCTCCGTGAACTATTTGTGTGAAGAGGACATTTATGCACCAAGACATGAAAAAAAACATAGGTTAGCAATCAGGCCAGATATGACTAACACTGAATGCATTTTCATTAGTATTAGGATCTCCATTGTAGCTAGGAAATCATGTTCTCTTTGACAAGATAATAATATGCGACTTCCTGATGTTCCAATCTATCACACGCAAACCTCAAGAACCCACATTCAAGTATGCAACTGAATAGATGGTGACAATTAAGCATATCTGAAATTATGTAATGGTTGAACTACCAAGTACGATATAGTCCTACCATCCAAGCCGACACCCCGAAGCACAAAATTCACTCCAGAAATAGATTACATTACATGCTTTATGTGACATTTTTAATGACACAACTATTAACCTCAAGACCATGTTTGTGTTGAAATTGTAGTTTGAGCAATCTGACCTGCCATTGTATCGGTATCAAGATCTCCTACACAGAAAGGTGAAACATGTTCTGTCTCATTCCAAGCAATTGGCATAGATAATTCGTTCCCATTGTGCAGTTTATCACATGACCAACATCAAGAACCTACACTGCAAAGTGCAACTCGATAATGTGCTAAAAGGAGGGTACAATTGAGTAGAAAATTGTATAACTAACAGCAAATTTGAGATAGCCATCCTAGTTGAGGGATCATGAGAGAAGGAATTGGGACACTACCAGGGGCATCACGGTCGCCTCTGTCCGCCTTGAGCCGTTGATATCGGGTCAAGCAGCCACAAGAGGAGGGGTCGACATGAGCATCCTCGTCACCTCACAGGCTCACACTGCCATGGGCATTCAACATCGTCTCACGCTGCCATGGGAGGAGGAGCCGCCATGAGGCGTGGCCATCAGCCCATCACCTCGCGCCGCAAGTCATCGTCACTTCACAACACGAGAGGAGGGATCTGTCAGTGCCACCTCTCAGGCCGCCACAAATGGGGATCTTGGGGTTTCGCCGCCCTGGAGTTGTGCGAACGAGGGAGGCACACAGGAGAGAATAGAATCTATGGCAGCGGCAACATGGCGGCAGAGGCAGGGGTGAGGAAGGGAGAACGGTCGCGGTGGCGGCGCAACCACAGGCGCGGGGTGAGAGCGAGGGGACGGAGGGGGGGATTGGTAGATGCGAGGGCCTCCTGGACTTGTTTAACGGGTCGACACCCGCTAACTCGGATTAACCACAGGCCTCCGAAAATGCTACAGGAGTAGCAGCCCATCAGGACAATCGGCCCAGTTCGCGACATGAACTTAGAACGGACGGCCATGGACGTCTCAAACACAAAATCGGACGGCTCACGGGTATGGATGCGTGTGAGGGCTGGAAAAGTGCTCGGTTATAACGTTTCTAAATAGTTTTCAAGTTTTGGGTAAAGCTTTTATGGACTATGGAATAAGGAGTGGCAAGAGCCTAAGCTTGGGGATGCCCATGGCTCGGATTCGAATACCGAAGCCATCCCCCAGCGGCGCCCAAGGGCAAAGCCCCTGGCCGAATCGTAAGTATCTTAGAATGCTTTACATACATCCGATATTTGGTAAGCTATAGGATAACATGTCAATTTATGTGTATCAGTCCGGCCCGTGGTCTCCCCCAACAATCATCATCATCGGGGAACTCTCTAGCGCCGTCGATGATGGAGAGCGAAACACCTCCGCAAGCCTCACCGCCAACCGCTACGGATGATGCTGAAGTGTTGTCCCACAAAGCCTCTCCGGACCATGGAGAGGTGCGGGAGGCCGTTAAGACGGCATCAGAGGGTAATGCCTCGGCTGCCGAGAACATGGGGGAACAAACCGCCATGAAGACTGATGACGGAGGCCATGACCCATCCGACCACCAGCCGAACGTACCCACACGGCTCCGGAATCGAGTGAGCAACCTCCTTCGAAGGAGGGGGGAGCGTCGACTCCATCGGCGACCTCCATCAATCCGGAGGCGCCGAACACTTTGGTGGAAACACTTCGACGTGCTTCCATTGTGGATGAGCACCGTACCCTGATGGGTACGGTGGTTGAGAAGGTTCAGTCCGCCAAGAATGGGCTAGACGAAGCCTTCATGAGCCTGCTAACAGGCTTCGAAGTATGCGATGTAATATTTTTTGGCCGCTTTACATATGAAAAAATATGCCTGTGTATAGATAGTAGCCCCTGAGACTCTGTTCGGCTTTTTGAGGAAAAAAAGGCCGAACAGAGGATCAAATATTCGCTGGAGATAACATACTTGTCTATTTTAATAAACATGCTTCACTGTTAGCGGCAACCGCCCAAGCCGCCGAAGTATCCGAACTCAAGCAGAAGTTGGAGCGGGCCGATGAGGATCTTGTCCTCATCAACAAGAGGTTTGACAAGGCGCAAGGTGTGTGTTTTTTTAAATGTTGACACACCTGAAGTAATATACCCATGCGAGAGTCTAAGCTCTTGTATTGCCCCGTTCATTATTGCAGGTAGTGCAGCGGCGGTCGAAACTCTAAAGGGCAACCTTGCCCGAGCCAACTAGCAGGCACGGGTAAGCCAAGTGGCTGCCAACAAAGCGGCTGCAGATTTAGAGGCCGAGCAGGTTGCCCGCCGCCAATACGAGGAGCGGGTGACCGAAGTAGAGCAAGAGCTCAAGGATGCCGCCAGCAAGTGCGAGTCCTTGGAAGAGAAAAATGAAGCATAGGCTGTCGAGCTCGCCAAGGCCCTTCAAGAGGCCAAGGAGGCACGGATCAAATCCCGAGAAGCTCAGTACGCCTTTGCGGATCTTCTGAAGAGTGCCGCCAACGCCGCGCAGTACTTCCGGGCCCAGGAGGGGCACACGACGGAGAAGCTATTCTGGTCGCAGTTCACGGTGCGGGAGCGCCCATCGCTGTTGAACGACCAGATGACGCAATGGGCCGAGCTGCATAGGATGTCCGAATTGGCCATGAGGGATGTCATAGTCCGGCTATGGCCAACCGACCCCATTGCAAGCAGCTACTTCGGCCTGGTGCAGCGACTTGTCGACACGCTGCCCCGAATTGATGCGGTCAATCGGTCGGCATGCATAGAAGGTGCACGGATGGCCTTCGCACGTGTCAAGATGCACTGGGCATAAATGAAGGCCGCTGTCATGGCAGTTGAGGGCCCGCCCGGAGGCAAGGATCTCCGCAAGCCGGAGCGCTATTTCGACGATGTCCTGGAGGGTGCCCGCTTGATAGAGGGACAGTGCTCAAAGGACATCATGTTCAAATAAATGTACCCGAATTGCCCGGACGATGTATTATAAACCAAGGCTTTGTAATATATTTATGATTTTATCTGAACTATTTTCCTCCTGTGCAGCCATTTTTATCACTGAGAGTTTGCCAATCGTCGGCTGCAGCCCCCACGTAGATACTACGGGGGTGCTCTGTATAGCACATAACCACACTTGACCCAATGTCTTGGTCCATGAGGGAGGTGCTAGTGCGACGAACCAGGCAATCGGACTACACAGCTTTATCATTCTCACTTAGCCATAGGAGTTTAACAATGGGACTGGGAGATAGCCCCTGGTCCGTGTGCGGCTATCCGAACGTGGATGCCTTAAGCACGTGACCAAACCAAAGCCGGTCCTTCATAAAATACGGAAAAATCGCTAGAGATTTAGTAGGTCGCCGAATTGCTGACTAGCTCTCGTCGCATCATGACAGTCAATTTTCAGCTTTCTCTACTAAGGTGTTTGATCGGACGAACCAAAAGCACAATCGCAGTAGTTCTCCCTTTACTACCTTAGCCGAACAAACAAAACGTAAGGTGGTAATCATAGGAGCCGGGCAACCCAACTATTGACCAAAGACATGATTCGGAGCCGATGCATATAATGCCATATTCGGGATGCCGAAGTATACTATAAAAGTGTTCGGACTTCTTTTGTTTGAAAAATGTATGTTGCCAGATGCAGCCCCTGGCAACTTGAATCGCGCCGAGGTATATGCAATAATTTGACGTAGGGAGGGGATACAGATTAGGAAATGAGCCAATACTGCACGGGATTGGGCGAAACTGTTTCCATTATAGTCTGATTGATATGTCAAAACATATTTTTACAGAGGATGCGATAAGCGTCGAGGCTATTTTACATGTCGAATATAAGGGAAAGTTATGTACCAGTCCGAAAAAGGAAAGGATGATCATGAAGATCTTTTGGACATTCTGCCGCACGTCTGTGCCGCTTTTCACCTTGGTGTATGATCCTTTGGGAGGATCTCATGATCAGGTATACATAGGGAGTCTGGAAGACGGGCCCTTGGTATTATTGAAAAGTGATGTGAGCCGTAAAGAACCTAAAAAGAAAAAATAAGAAGAAAAAGAAAAGGATACGAGGGTCCACGTAGGGTCGAGCCGTATTGTGGACCTTGCTTTTTGTGTGCCTCCATCCTTGCCCATGGTATTTTCAGTGCGTAGTTATGTACGCGCGGTACATATGCCGCTATGAAGTTCGGGCTTAGACGGAGGCTGGATTGCTAATTGATGACCCACAAGTGTAGGGGATCTATCGTAGTCCTTTCGATAAGTAAGAGTGTCTAACCCAACGAGGAGCAGAAGGAAATGATAAGCGGTTTTCGATAAGGTTTTCTCTGCAAGCACTGAAATAGTAGGTGACAGATAGTTTTGTGATAAGATAAATAGTAACGAGCAAAAAGTAAATAAAGTAAATAAAGTGCAGCAAGGTGGCCCAATCCTTTAGGTAGCAAAGGATAAGCCTGGACAAATTCTAATAATGAAGAAGGAGCTCCCAAGGACACATTGGGAATTATCGTCAAGCTAGTTTTCATCACGTTCATATGATTCGCGTTCGGTACTTTGATAATTTGATATGTGGGTGGACCGGTACTTGGGTACTGCCCTAACTTGGACAAGCATCCCACTTATGATTAACCCCCATTGCAAGCATCGGCAACTACAAAAGAAGGTATTAAGGTAAACCTAACCACATCATTAAGCATATGGATCCATATCAAAGCCTAACGAAGCAACGCATAAACTAGGGTTTAAGCTTCTGTCACTCTAGCAACCCATCATCTACTTCTTACTTCCCCATGCCTTCCTCTAGTCCAAAATAATGGTGAAGTGTCATGTAGTCGACGTTCACATAAAACCACTAGAGGAAAAGACAACATACATCTCATCAAAATATCGAACGAATACCAAATTCACATGACTACTAATAGCAAGACTTCACCCTTGTCCTCAGGAACAAACGTAACTACTCACAAAGCATATTCATGTTCATAATCATAGGAGTAATAATATGCATAAAGGATCTGAACATATGATCTTCCACCAAGTAAACCAATTAGCATCAACTACAAGGAGTAATCAACACTACTAGCAACCCACAGGTACCAATTTGTGGTTTTGATACAAGATTGGATACAAGAGATGAACTAGGGTTTTGAGAGGAGATGGTGCTGGTGAAGATGTTGATGGAGATTGACTCCCTCTCGATGAGAGGATCGTTGGTGATGACGTTGGTGATGATTTCCCCCTCCCGGAGGGAAGTGTCCCTGGAAGAACAGCTCCGCCAAAGCCCTAGATTGATTCCGCCAAGGTTCCGCCTCGTGGCGGTGGAGTTTCGTCCCGTAAGCTTGCCACGATTTTTTCCAGGGTAAAAGTGATGATATAGCAGAATATGGACGCCGGAGGCGCACCAGGGGGCCTAGGAGATAGGGGGTCGTGCCCTATAGGGGGGGCCCCCTGTCTACTGGACAGGGTGTAGGCCCCCTGGCCTATTTCTTTCGCTCATAAATTCTTATAAAATCCAAAAAGTTGTTTCGTGGAGTTTCAGGACTTTTGGAGTTGTGCAGCATAGGTTTCCAACGTTTGCTCCGTTTCCAGCCAGAATTCCAGATGCCGGCATCCCCCCTCTTCATGGTAAACCTTGTAAAATAAGAGAGAATAGCCATAAGTATTGAGATATAATGTGTAATAACATCCCATAATGAAATAAATATTGATATAAAAGCATGATGCAAAATGGACGTATCAACTCCCCCAAGCTTAGACCTTGCTTGTCCTCAAGCGGAAGCCGAAATCGAAAAATATGTCCACATGTTTAGAGATAGAGGTGTCGATAAAAATAAAATATGGACATGAGGGCATCATGATCATTCTAATAACAACAACATATATAGATTTTTGTCATATGATTTCCTATGCTCAAGTAATAGGCAATTCACAATGTCAAGTATGGTTCAAAAACTTCATTGGGAACTAACAAACTATAATCTTAGTCATTGAAGCAATTGCAATTTATCGTAACATCAGATAGAGTCAATAATAGAGCTTTTCAGCAAGCTCACATACTCAACTATCTCGTAGTCTCCTATAATTGCTAACACTCACGCAATACTTGTGGTTATAGAGTTTAAGCCGGACACTAAGAAAGATAGGGGCTTATTGTGTTGCCTCCCAACGTATTCACCTTTAGGTGATGTCAACAATAATAGCCTATGCCAACTTACATCCAATTGGATATATATATATATCATGATCTTTCAAACACGAGGAGCTTGCCAAAGGATAAAGTGCAAAAGGGAAAGGTGAAGATCACATTGACTCAAGCATAAAGTAAAAACATAAAGTAAAATATAGGCCCTTCGCAGAGGGAAGCAGAGGTTGTCATGCGCGTTTAGGGTTGATGCACGAAATCTTAATGCAAAAGAACGTCACTTTATATTGCCCCTTGTATGTGGACCTTTATTATGCAGTCCGTCACTTTTATTACTTCCACAACAAGTTCGTACAAAGCTTATTTTCTCTGCACTAATAAGTCATACATATTTAGAGAGCAATTTTTATTGCTTGCACCGATGACAACTTACTTGAAGGATCTTACTCAATCCATAGGTAGGTATAGTGGACTCTCATGGCAAAACTGGGTTTAAGGATATTTGGAAGCACAAGTAGTATCTCTACTTGGTGCAAGAATTTTTGCTAGCATGAGGGGGAAAGGCAAGCTCAACATGTTTGGAAGGTTAATGACAATATACTTTAACTGAGATGTCGGAAAACATAAACCATTACGTTGTCTTCCTTGTCCAACATCAACTCTTTTAGCATGTCGTACTTAATGAGTGCTTCACAATCATAAAAGATGTTCAAGATAATATATTTATATGTGAACCCCTCTTTCCTTATCACTTCCTATTAATTGCAACGATGACCAAGGCTAAGTTCATCAACTCTCAACAATTTTTATGCCTCAAACTTTCTATGTGTGAAGTTATCACTATCCATAAGATCAATATGAACTCTTTTATTCTTTCTACTTTCTCAAGATCATAGCAATCATAGAAAAGCCCTTGACTCAACACTAATCTTTATTATAGATAGCACACGGAATTGATTACATAAAGAGATCACAATGCAAAACTCAAAACTACTTGATATCAAAACTTCAATCTACTAGATCAAGATACTACTAAAAGGATCGAACTAAATAAAGCGATAAAGATAGGAGTGTGATGGAGATACGATACCGGGGCACCTCCCCCAAGCTTGGCGGTTGCCAAGGGGAGTGCCCATATCCATGTGATTATTTCCTCGGAGGTGATGGAGGTGGTGATAATGACGATGGATAATCGCACATCGAGTGTAAAAGCTCCTCCAACTTGCGGATAATGCCCTTGAGTCCGGCAATATGATCCTTCAACAAGATATTCTCCTATGTGAGATATTTGTTCTGTATGCGAGCCAACTCAATCATCTTGAAAGCTTCAATCTCTGTTGGAGTGAAAAGGTTAGGTAAACGTTGAGGGACGTCTTCTTCTTTCACCATCAGAGCTTGAACCTCCATGGCCTGCTTGATCCCTTCATCCTTGTTGATCTCTTCCGGTTCCTCTCTTTTCAGCTCTATCTTCAATAGTGAAGCATACTTATCTTCATTGTTGGAGGAGGGAGAAGTCATGGTACTCTAAATCTGCAACGGAGATAGCTCGAAACGAAAGCAGAGGATATTTGCGTGATACGGTGGTCAAAGCCTTCGGGTGTATATATAATGAACTTTTACCGACCAAAATACGTAACATACCAGAAAACGGAGTCCGGGAGGCACAGGAGGTGCCCATGAGACAGGGGGCACGTCCTACTGGGGGGGCGCCCTCCTCTCTCGTGGGAGCCTCGTGTCCCTTTCGGATTATTTCTTTCTTCCTAAAATTCTTAAATATTCCAAAACTGATAAAAATAGCCATTGAAGTTGTTTTGGAGTCGGTTTACTTACCGTACCACATATCTATAGCTTTTCGGAGTCTGGAACGTTCTGGAAAGTGTCCCTTATGTATTCCTCAGGGGATACGTTTTCAATAACATTAGTTTCAACATTGATAGGATTACCTGAAATATAATGTTTAATTCTTTGATTGTTTACCACCCTCGGATTTGTGCCTTCGAAGTTGTTGATTTTTATAGCACCAGAATGATAGACCTCCTCGATAATGTAGGGACCTTACCAATTTAAGAGAAGTTTTCCTGCAAAAAATCTTTAACGAGAGTTGAATAATAACACATAATCTCCTACGTTAAACTCACGCTTTTGTATTCTCTTATCATGCCAGCGTTTGACTTTTTCTTTGAAAAGCTTGGCATTCTCATACGCTTGGGTTCTCCATTCATCAAGTGAGCTAATATCAAATAACCTCTTCTCACCGGCAAGTTTGAAGTCGTAATTGAGCTCTTTAATAGCCCAATATGCCTTATGTTCAAGTTCAACAGGTAAATGACATGCTTTTCCATAAACCATATTATAAGGAGACATACCCATAGGATTTGTGTATGTAGTTCTATAGGCCCAGAATGCATCGTCAAGTTTTTTGGACCAATTCTTTCTAGATCTATTCACAGTCTTTTGCAAAATTAATTTGAGCTCTCTATTGCTCAACTCTACTTGACCACTAGACTGCGGATGATAAGGAGATGCTATTCTATGATTGACATCATACTTAGCAAGCATCTTACGGAAAGCTCCATGAATAAAATGTGAACCACCAACAGCGATAAGATATCTAGGGACTCCAAACCTCGGAAAAATAACTTCTTTAAGCATTTTAATAGAAGTGTTTTGATCAGCACTACTAGTTGGAATAGCTTCTACCCACTTAGTAACGTAATCAACAGCAACTAAAATATGTGTATAACCATTGGAGGCAGGAAAAGGTCCCATATAATCAAAGCCCCAAACATCAAAGAGTTCAATAACAAGAGAATAATTCAAAGGCATTTCTTGACATTTACTAATGTTACCTATTCTTTGACATTCATCACAAGATAAGACAAACTTACGAGCATCTTTGAAGAGAGTAGGCCAATAAAAACCAAATTGTAGTACCTTGTGTGCAGTTCTATCTCCAGCGTGGTGTCCTCCATAGGATTCATAGTGACACTTGCGCAGGATCTGTTCCTGTTCATGCTCAGGCACACAACTTCTAATAACACCATCCACTCATTCTTTATAAAGATGTGGGTCATCCCAGAAATAGTGTCTTAAATCATAAAAGAACTTTTTCTTTTGCTGGTATGTGAAACCAGAGACCATCTCTTCTTCAACTGCAATTTCAGTGTCAGAGTTTGGAATTATTTGCAGATTGATTGGTCGTCTGGAACCTCAATGTCTGACCTTGTCATCTAGGCAAAGAGAAGTTTTGATAAACCCTTTTTCACTGAAGTTGTTTTTATTGCCTGCTGGAATATTTGGATCATCAGGAATGCAAAGGTGTTCAGAGGAGAAAGGGCAAGTTTTCGTAAATGGAGAGGAGCTTTCAGGCATGACATTTCTCTAATGCAGCATAGAATCAAGTCTGGGTACAAGGATGAGTTACTCAAGTGGATTTCCTTCTTGCCCCCTTAATTTTGCACTTATTCGGTTACCTCTTGTAATCGTGTTGTTGTAACTGTTACCTGCCTTCAATAAAGTTTTGAATTGCTGTGGGAGTTTTACCCCACAGTCCACGGTCAAAAAAAAAACTAGGCGGTATATATTTAGCAACAATGTAATTAGCATAGTCAGCATACCAAGGATCAGTACGAGAAGCATTGACGACCGCTAATTGTTCATCAGGAAAGCTATCATTAATAGGCAGTGGGTCATCAAGAACATTCTCTAACCTAGACAAGTTGTCTGCAATGGGGTTCTCAGCTCCCTTTCTGACAATAATATGCAAGTCAAATTCTTAGAGCAAGAGAACCCATCTAACGAGTCTAGGCTTAGCATCTTTCTTTTCCATAAGATATTTAATAGCAGCATGATTAGTGTGAATAGTAACTTTGGAATCGACAATATAAGGTTTAAACTTATCACATGCAAACACAACTGCTAAGAACTCTTTTTCAGTAGTAGCATAGTTTCTCTGGGCAGTATCAAGAGTCATTCAATTTCTTATCGACTCTTTGCCCTAAAACAACACCTATAGCATAATCACTAGCATCGCACATAATTTCAAAAGGTAAATTCCAATCAGGTGGCTGAACAATAGGTCCAGTGATCAAAGCTTTCTTGAGTGTTTCAAATGCTTCTACATAATCATCATCAAAGACAAAAGGAATATCTTTTTGCAATAAATTAGTTAGAGACTAGAGATTTTAGAAAAGTCCTTAATGAACCTCCTATAAAAGCCGGCGTGACCAAGAAAACTTCTTATACCTTTTATGTCCTTGGGACATGACATCTTTTCAATAGCATCAACTTTGGCTTTATCAACTTCAATACCTCTCTCGGAGATCTTGTGCCCCAAGACAATGCCTTCATTAACAATAAAGTGACACTTTTCCCAATTCAGGACGAGACTAGTGTCTTCGCATCTCTGCAAAACTCGATCAAGGTTGCTCAAACAATCATCAAAAGAGGATCCATAGAAGGAGAAGTCATCCATGAATACCTCACAAATCTTTTCACAAAAATAAGAAAATATAGCCATCATGCATCTTTGAAAGGTAGCAGGTGCATTACATAAACCAAAAGGCATACGTCTATAAGCAAAAGTACCAAAAGGGCAAGTAAAAGTAGTTTTAGATTGATCCTTCGCTGACACAGGTATTCGAGATAAACCAGAATAACCATCCAGAAAGCAAAAATGTGTGTGTTTGGATAGCCTTTCTAGCATTTGATCAATAAAAGGTAAAGGGTAATGATCTTTCTTAGTAGCTTTATTTAAATTACGGAAATCAATTACCATCCTATAACCTGTAATAATTCATTGCGGGATCAATTCATATTTATCATTAGGAACAACGGTAATACCTCCCTTTTTAGGGACACAATGGATAGGGCTTACCCATTCACTATCAGCAACGGGATAAATAATACCTGTCTCAAGGAGCTTTAGTATCTCCTTTCTTACCACTTCCTTCATCTTGGGATTTAATCGTCTTTGAGGATCTCTAACTGGTTTGGCATCTTTCTCCACTGAAATTTTGTGTTGACATAATGTGGGACTAATGCCCTTAAGATCATCCAGAGTATATCCAATAGCAGCTCTGTGCTTCTTCAGAGTTTTCAATAATCTTTCTTCTTCTTTCCCTGAAAGGTTAGCACTAATAATAACAGGATATATTTCTTTTTCATCAAGATAAGCATACTTAAGATTATCAGGTAAGGGTTTGAGTTCAAACACGGGATCACCCTTGGGTGGAGGGGAATCGCTAAGAATTTCAACGGGAAGATTATGTTTCAGCATAGGTTCTTGTTTAAGGAACACTTCATCTATTTATTCCCTTTCCTTCATAAACATATCGTTTTCATGGTCTAACAAATATTGTTCTAACGGATCAGTTGGAGGAACAGCAATGGAAGCATGACCAATAATTTCATCCTTACTAGGTGGTTCCCTTTCACGAGGTTGTCTACTAAACTTAGCAAAGTTGAACTCATGAGACATACCATCTATATCAACAGTGACGACCTTCCTTTCACAATTAATCTTAGCACTAGCAGTATTCAAGAAGGGTATACCAAAACTAATGGGACAAAAATCATCTTGTGGGGAAGCAAGAACAAGAAAATCAGCAGGGTATTTAATCTTCCCACACAAGACTTCAACATCTCTAACAATCCCAATAGGTTTAATGGTGTCCCTATTAGCAACCTTAATAGTAGCATCAATGTCTTCTAATTCAACAGGTGCAATATCGTGCATAATTTCTTTATAAAGATCATAAGGTATCGCACTAGCACTAGCACCCATATCACATAAGCCATGATAACAATGATCTCCTATTTTAATAGAAATAACAGGCATGCCTACAACAAGTCTACGTGTTTTAGTATCGGGTCTAGTAATATTAGCAGTTTCACCCAAGAAAGAGATAACATTCCCTTCTAAGTCCTCATCCAAGAGATCTTTAATCATAGCAATACCAGGTTCAACATTATTTGCTCAGGAGGTGTATAGGTCCTAGTATTACTCTTACGAACAACAGTCGAAGCTTTAGAATGATCTTTTATCCTAACAGGAAAAGGAGGTTTTTCGACATAAGCGATAGGAATAATAGGATCACTATATGTAATAGTCTTCTCTTCGACTGTAATAGGTGCAACTACTTTCACTTCAACACGAGGATTATATTTAAACCACTTCTCTTTTGGGAGATCAACGTGAGTAGCAAAAGCTTCACAAAAAGTAGCTACTATCTCAGAGTCAAGTCCATACTTAGAGCTAAATCCACGGAAAGCATCGGTATCCAGAAAAGATTTAACACAATCAAACTTAGGTGTCATACCTAACTCCTTACCATCGTCGGAACCCCAATCTTCAGAGTTGTGTTTAATTCTTTCCAATAAGTCCCATTTGAAATCAATAGTCTTCATCATATAGGAACCAGCACAGGAAGTATCGAGCAGGTTGCGATTATCAAGAGAAGGCCGAGCATAAAAATTCTGAATAATCATTTCCCGAGAGAGCTCATATTGCAGCATGAATATAACATTGACTTAAGCCTCCCCCAAGATTGAGCGATACTTTCTCCTTCGCGAGGCCAGAAATTATATATGTAATTACGATCACGATGAACAAGATGCATAGGATAGAACTTCTGGTGAAATTCCAACTTCAGTCGCTTATAATTCCAAGATCTCGTATCATCACATAGCCTATACCATGTCATTGCATCTCCCTTCAAAGATAAAGGGAAGACCTTACTTTTGACAACATCATTGGGAATACCTGCAAGCTTAAATAATCCACAAACTTCATCCACAAAGATAAGGTGTAAATCGGGATGCAATGTTCCGTCTCCTGCAAAAGGATTAGCTAACAGTTTTTCTATCATACACGAAGGAATCTCAAAGTGAATATTTTCATAAAGTTTAGTATGTTGAGGAGCATATCTTTGCTCTTCTGGTTTGGGTGAAGATACCCCAAACAAGCCCCTCAAAGGATTAGTTTCCATAGTGAAAAGTAACAGAAAATTTCAGCACACTATATAAATGTTTCCTTACCAAGTTCCACTCACCAAAAGCGCTACAGTCCCCGGCAACAGTGCCAGAAAAGAGTCTTGATGATCCACAAGTGTAGGGGATCTATCGTAGTCCTTTCGATAAGTAAGAGTGACGAACCCAACGAGGAGCAGAAGGAAATGATAAGGGGTTTTCGATAAGGTTTTCTCTGCAAGCACTGAAATAGTAGGTGATAGATAGTAACTACAAGGAGTAATCAACACTACTAGCAACCCACAGGTACCAATTTGTGGTTTTGATACAAGATTGGATACAAGAGATGAACTAGGGTTTTGTGAGGAGATGGTGCTGGTGAAGATGTTGATGGAGATTGATCCCCTCTCGACGAGAGGATCGTTGGTGATGACGTTGGTGATGATTTCCCCCTCCCGGAGGGAAGTGTCCCCGGCCGAACAGCTCCGCCAGAGCTCTAGATTGATTCCCCCAAGGTTCCGCCTCGTGGCGGCGGAGTTTCGTCCCGTAAGCTTTCCCACGATTTTTTCCAGGGTAAAAGTGATGATATAGCAGAAGATGGACACCGGAGGCCCACCAGGGGGCCCAGGAGATAGGGGCCGCGCCCTATAGGGGGGGCGCCCCCCCGTCTCCTGGACAGGGTGTGGGCCCCCTGGCCTATTTCTTTCCCTCATAAATTCTTATTAAATCCAAAAAGTAGTTTAGTGGAGTTTCAGGACTTTTGGAGTTGTGCAGAATAGGTATCCAACATTTTCTCCTTTTCCAGCTGCCGGCATCCTCCCTCTTCATGGTAAACCTTGTAAAATAAGAGAGAATAGCCATAAGTTTTGAGATATAATGTGTAATAACTGCCCATAATGCAATAAATATTGATATAAAAGCATGATGCAAAATGGACGTATCAACTCCCCCAAGCTTTGACCTCGCTTGTCCTCAAGCGGAAGCCGAAATCGAAAAATATGTCCACATTTTTAGAGATAGAGGTGTCGATAAAAATAAAATACGGATGAGGGAGTCCTGGACTAGGGGGTGTCCAGATAGCCGGACTATCATCGTCAGCCGGACTCCACGACTATGAAGATACAAGATTGAAGACTTCGTCCCGTGTCCGGATGGGACTTTCCTTGGCGTGGAAGGCAAGCTTGGCGACACGAATATGTAGATCTCCTACCATTGTAACCGACTTTGTGTAACCCTAGCCCTCCCCGGTGTCTATATAAACCGGAGGGTTTTAGTCCGTAGGACGACAACCATTACAACAATCATACCATAGGCTAGCTTCTAGGGTTTAGCCTCCTTGATCTCATGGTAGATCCACTCTTTTACTACCCATATCATCAATATCAATCAAGCAGGAGTAGGGTTTTACCTCCATCGAGAGGGCCCGAACCTGGGTAAAAACATCGTGTCCCTTGTCTCCTGTTACCATCCGCCTAGACGCACAGTTCGGGACCCCTACCCGAGATCCGCCGGTTTTGACATCGACATTGGTGCTTTCATTGAGAGTTCCTCTGTGCCGTCACTGATAAGAAGGATGCCTCTTCCCGTCTTTAGAGACGGTATCTTCGCCGAAGGAGCCTTGGCCGCCGGTCAAACTATCCGGCTGGGTGGTTTTCTCATGACCGCCTATTCGGCCACCGCTTCGACGATGACCTCTCAGGTCGTCAAAAGCAACCTTTGCGTCAACTCGGAATTCGCCGAGCAGTTGGATCCAATACAGCTTTCGTCCGTAAACGAGCTCTTGGATCGCATCGCCGCCCTGGGAGTCGCTACAGACTACAATCAGATTGGGCTTAAAACCGATCTGAAAGAGATTAACTCTCCCCAGTTTACCGACCACGTCGTGGTGGTAGAGGAACAACGTGGCGACTCTTCTCCTATATTGAAAACTAGTCATGTCCGGGCTTCCGAACCCTTCATGCCGGACTCCCGCAGGGAGACGGACTTCGATCAAGCACTGAACCTAAAGTCAGGCGTCGGACCGGACTCGTTGGACGACGTCCAACGATCCAAGCTTCCAAATTCGGAAACTTCTCGGCCCTTGAGCCTCGAGATGGGTAGGGTTCCGGACTTAATTCCACCCACCCACCCGCATATATGCGATCTATCTCAAATCCGCAAGAGCCCGCTGAAACAAAGACATCATTATCGGGCCGATTCCTTCGGTTATGGACAGGATAAAGGACTGCCGGAGGAAAACGCAATTTCAATTTTCTGCAATAATTGCACGGATGAGGGAATCTTGAACGCCGTCGATCGTGAAATTACACGCTCGACCAAGGCCCATAGTACGAAAGTATCAGGCGATGGAGAGTTTCCGAAAACTGAAACTAAGTTTTGGGACAATCCGCCCTGAATATAACCCTAGTCCGTAATAAAAGGGTGCAGCACACTCGTGCACCGGTACAAAAACCAAAAGCAAAAACCCCATAAAGGGAAGGAACCAGATCGAGGGGTGGCTCAGCGGACCCTATAAAATTCACAGTATATGCCACCCCAACACATAGCCTTCGAGCATGTTGGATATTGCGGCAGGTGGCCAAAAGTGGCGAGGAGCTTCTAGCCCCGGAAAACCACTCCAACAGTACCAGTACGGTGTCAACAGTCTTCGAGACTTTCGCATCAAATAATGTGCGAAAACGAACAATCCGCAGCCTCGCCGAAGTCTACCAAGTAGCAACAACAAATCCATGGAGCGACACAGCCATTACCTTCAACGCCAGCGACGAACCTAAATTCCGAACAGCCCGAGCACCAGCCGTATTGGTCCTTAGTCCAATAGTGGACGGCTTTCGTCTTCCCAAGGTACTCATGGATTGCGGCAGCGGACTAAACCTCATCTACGAGGAAACTCTTCGAAAAATGGAAATAGACTGGAGCCACATTGAGCGAAGCAGCACAACCTTTCGAGGAATAATTCCCAGCCGGGAAGCGCGCTGCACAGGAAAAATCACACTTGATGTGGTGTTCGGCTCGCCGGACAATTACAGGTCCGAAGAAGTCACGCCCAAGTGGCCCCGTTCAGCAGCGGATATCACGCTATATTAGGACGGGAGGCATTCACAATTTTTCAAGCCATACCCCATTACGGGTACATGAAGCTTAAGATGCCCGGGCCCGGCGGAACAATCACTCTCGCTAGTGATCCGGACATAGCACTCCACGCCGAAAACAAGACAGCCGCATTAGCCCTGGAGGCACTATCCGAAGCCCTAGCGGCAGAAGAACTCACCGCGCTGCGCTCTACGGTGAATAGGGACGATGTGATACTCGATAAGAGGTCCAAGTCCACCTCTTTCAAACCAGCGGACGAAATAGTCAAATTCCAGGTCCACCCAACGGACCCAACAAAGACGGCCTCCATCGGGGCACAGTTGAACCCTGATATAGATGCCGCACTGGCACCCTTCAGACATGCCAGGAATCCCACGCAGATTGGCAGAACACAGCCTAAACATCCTAAAAGGATTCAAGCCAGTCAAACAGGCTCTTCGGCGATTTTCCGAACCCAAAAGACATGCAATGGGAGAAGAGCTGGCCAAACTACTGGAAGCCGGATTCATTAGAGACATCAAATATCCAGACTGGCTAGCAAACCTGGTAATGGTACCAAAGAAGGACAAATCCTGGCGCCTATGTGTCGATTTTAAAGACCTCAACAAGGCCTGCCCAAAGGATCCCTTCCCCCTCCCCCGCATCGACCAAATAATCGATGCTACTGCAGGGCACGATTAATTGTGCTTCCTTGACGCATATTCCGGCTGCCATCAAATCAAGATGGTGGAAGCAGACCAAGCCGCAACGGCATTCATTACTCCATATGGACCATTCTGCTTCAACACGATGCCCTTCAGACTCAAAAACGCCGGCGCAACATATCAACGCATGATTCAGACATGTCTGGCTACCCAGATCGGCAAAACAGTAGAAGCATACGTAGACGACGTAGTCGTCAAAACCAAACACGTCGAGACTCTAGTAGACGATTTGAGGCTAAGATTCGACAACCTCCGAGCATATGACATCAAGCTGAATCCGGAAAAATGCGTTTTTGGCGTACCAGCCGGAAAGCTCCTGGGCTTCATTGTATCAGGTAGAGGAATTGAAGCAAACCCAGCCAAGATCCGAGCTCTGTCGCAGCTAGATATTCCAAAAGACCTCAAACAAATACAAAAATTGACCGGACGTGTGGCGGCCCCAAGCCTCTTTATCTCCCGTTTGGGAGAAAAGGCATTGCCCCTCTATCGCCTCCTCAGGCGCACCGAACACTTCGAGTGGCCGGATGCTGCCATGGCCGGACTCGAAGAAATCAAAGCCATATTGGCAACAAATCCGGTCCTGGCTGCGCCTAAGCTGGGCGAACCAATGTTGTTATACATCGCGGCAACACATCAAGTTGTTAGCGCGGTACTCGTCGTCGAACGAGAAATGTAAGGGCACAAATTCTCTTCAAAACCAGTGTACTACGATCCACTGTCTTAACTCCCTGCAAGTCCCGTTACCCGCACTATCAAAAGATAGCCTATGCAGTGTTCATGGCATCCCGGAAGCTCCGACACTACTTTCAAGAGTGTTCGATAACAGTGGCCTCCGAGGTGCCCCTCAACGACATTATAAATAACCACGACGCAACGGGCAGGATTGCAAAATGGGCCACTGAGCTCTTACCATTCGATATAACTTATAAACCTTGGCGAGCTATAAAGTCGCAAGTCTTGGCTGACTTTGTCGCCGAATGGACTGAAGCCGAACTTCCTAAAGAGTACGGCGCATACTCCAATTGGATTATGCATTTCGACGGCTCCAAAATGTTGGCCGGCTTGGGGGCTGGCATCGTATTGACGTCCCCAACCAGGGACACAGTCCAATACGTACTTCAGATAATGTACACGGACTCCAACAACGCAGCCGAATACGAGGCCCTCCTACATGGCCTCTGGATGGCAATCTCCATGGGCATTCAACGCCTAGAGGTGCGCGGGGATTCAAACCTCGCAATATCCCAAGTAAACGGAGACTTTGACGCCAAGGATCCGAAAATGGCAGCCTATCGTAATGCTGTCCTAAAATGTCACCGGTTCAAGGACTCAATTCCATCACGTAGCCCGAGATAATAACCAAGCAGCCGACGATTGGCACGATCGGGCGCTGAACGCGACGCTGTCCCTCCAAACATCTTCCCGAACGGCTCTTTAAGCCATCCGCATTATGGGAAGAAGAGTCCGGAAATAACAACCTGCAGGCAGCCGCACCACCCAATACAGAACAACCTGACATAATCGGCCATTCAGCCGATGAAATAACACCCTCAGCCCACGAAATAATGGCAGTAATTGCCCCGTGGACAGAGCCATTCCTAACCTACTTACTCAGGCAGGAACTTCTCGAAGACCAAAATGAGGCCCGCTGCATAGTCCGGCGATCTAAAGCCTACAAGGTCCACGAGGGAGAACTCTATAAGAAAAGCACAACCGGAGTCCTTCAACGGTGTATCTCCGAAGAGGAAGGGTGAAACCTCCTGGCTGAAATTCACGCCGGACTAGGTGGACACCACGCCGCAGCCCGGCCCTTGTAGGCAAAGCATTCCGTCAGATTTTATTGGCCGACGGCCGGCAGATGCTCGTGACTTAGTCCAAAGATGCGCGCTTGTCGCCTCTTTGCTAATCGAGCCATATGCCACCCACCGCCTCAAAACTATACCCATTACCCGCCGTCATGTCCGGGGCTTGACATGGTTGGACCCCTTAAAGGGGGAACCCACAAGCAAAGGTACCTATTGGTCATGGTGGACAAATTCACCAAATGGATAGAGGCCAAGCCAGTTAAAACGGCAGAGTCCGGACCAGTGATAGACTTCATATCCGGGGTAGTACACCGTTATGGTGTCCCCCATAGCATCATCACCGATAACGGCACGAACTTCACGGCCAACGAGGTTAAATTATGGTGCAAAAATATGGGCATTAAGCTCGATTACGCTTCAGTCTATCATCCTCAAACCAACGGTCAAGTGGAACGAGCAAATGGTCTAATAATGAGCGGCATCAAACCCAGACTAGTGCGGTCCCTTACGAAATCTGACACGCACTTGGTAGAGGAGCTCAACTCCGTACTCTGGGGGTTGCGGACAACGCCCAACCGTACTACCGGATTCACACCATTTTTTATGGTATACGGCGCAGAGGCAGTTTTGCCCTGCGACATCATTCATGACTCACCTCGAGTGCGCATGTATGAAGAAACAGAAGCCGAGCTAGATTGGCAGGACAGCTTGGGCGCATTGGAGGAAGAACGCGACGTCACCAAGGCTCGTTCCGCATTCTATCAGCAGCAGGCTCGAAGATATCAAAGCAGAGAAGTACGGGCTAAGACTTACAATGTTGGTGAACTAGTTCTACGCCTGCCGGACAAGAAAAAGGACAAGCTCAAACCCAAATGGGAAGGCCCCTTCATTATCGATCAAGTCCTGACCGGCGGAAACTAAGAGTTCGTCCCCTTCCCCCGTGCAACTTTTTACACTTCAGCTGTCTTTTGTTTCTCTTTTTTCTCTCGCCCCTTTTCATAAAAGCCCTTAAAGGCCTACTTACACATTGTTCGCACACACTTGATGTGCTATCCGCACTCATTATAGCTGGGGGCTTCTTTGCCAGAAGCTTAATCTTAAGGGCTTTATGCCCAACACATGTGTCAAACTTCCACGTGTACCTTTTATTCACCATCATATGCATCGATATGACTTAAGTTTTGGCCAAGCTGGGTTGCCTGGCTCCTGTGCTTACCCGTACGTTCCCGATTGTTTGGCTATGAGGTAAAGGGAGCACCTTTGCGATTGTTACTGTCGGGTCAGCCGAATGTGTACCTCAGACTGGGTGAAGCCGAAAGCTAGCGTTCTTAAGGGAATATTCGGTTGGTGACTTGAAAGATGATTTTTTACCTATTTATTTATCTGCCCCCAGATGTTTTCCTGCTCTTTTCGCAGTCCGGACATGCACTTTAGGGCATGCCTCCCAGGAAAGGAACCCTTAATGTAACTATTCTCCCCGAAGATGTTTCTTACTAACCATGTAATATAACATAACTAGTTGGGCACTTGTCCGATAAAGCACTAATGACCCCTCGCCTTTGTCTCCATGCATGCCCCGTTGTTTCTTAACCGAGAAGGTATTCGGACACACTCCGGACTCTAGGGTCCCGAGGTTGAAGCGAAAAGGTCGGCAAAGACAAACGATCTACAATCCGGCTAGAAGGCATTTTACATGTCATTTTAAAATACATTGTCAAATCGACTAACTGTATTCCTCCTCAATCCTGTCTAATAGGCTGTCTAATTTATAGTCCCGTTGGGAATATTTAGCGGCCAACTCTACTTGGCCGTACACTAAACTTACAGGGATCTCCTTCCCATCGGGCCCCACAGGTCCGACCTCGGCCATGTGGTTGGGATCCGCCTTCTTGTACCGCTGCCTTCACCATGGCCCAGCCTCCTCGGCACCTTGGCGGCAGTCGAAATCTTCCATAAACGGAAGCGCTGCCGTGCTCCCTGAAGCTTCTCCGCAAGCTCTCCAAGGCCCTCGGGTAGGGAGAGGGACGGCCATAAGGCCTGGACGACGCCGCTCATTGCCTTCTGAACTCGTTCGAGCAGTTGCACCAGCTCGAGAAGTTGTTCACCCATTGATACGGGCATCTCCTCCGCAGGGCGACCTGTGAGCACACCTACAGACATATTTTTGCCAATTGACTTCCTTGCCGAACTCTTCTTTTCAAAGGAGTTCGCTCAAGAACTTACTATAGATGCCGCGACGGCCGCCGATTCTCCTTCACGGCTGCATAGCTCGCCCGAACACCTTTCAGCTCTTCTCCAAGCTGGGCGTGGGCATCCCGGAGCTTGTTCATTTCTGCCGCACCCTCGTCAAGACCCTCTCGCCGCCTTCACCGGGCGCAGTAGTTCTTGCTGTCCGGATCCTGTCCGCACCACCTGCAATATCATTGTCGACTTACACGCACGCCGCACACGATTATCTTTTCAAATAATGTGTTACCGGGAGGGTCTCTCAGCTTCCTCCTGCGGCAGCTAGTGCGGCTTCAAGTTGGGCCTTGCACTCTTGTAGCTCCTGGGACAATCGGGTATTCTTCTCTGTAAGATCCTGCATATCAAATGATCCTTAAATCAGTTATTCCAACTACTTTAGTCTCGGGGGCTACTGGCATATACAACTATTAAAATCTCTTGCTCGTATGTCCTTTACATACTGCTCCGTGGCTCTGGTCAAACCATCTTGAGCAGCACGGAGGTGCGTGTCCCCCGCGTTAAAGGCATTCCACGCCTCGGGGGAGAAGCACGCGTCACGAAAAACTGTCCGACGGCGCCTATAGTTCATAGCGCTCTCCACCTCAGACCTGATGGCGAACAGTCTGTCGGCATCCTCCGTTGGAGGAGTATCCGGCTCGCGCCTTGCGCCGCCTCCCTCCGCACTGTGTGTTGGAGCCTGGCTGGTAGAGGCTGGGTTGGCAACCTCTACGCCCACAGTCCGACGGGCGCCCTTTCTCCTGCAAAGGTCATGAGCATTCAAACACTTCCTAGGAACTTTGTCCTAAAATACAACAGCGAGCTATACCGTTGCGGCGACGTTTCGATCCGCGCCGCACTCCTCTTCCGCCTGCTGGGTCAGACTGACCCTTGTTGGCCAGCCGCCGCGGGTTCGGCTTCCTGCCTTGAAGGTACCTCCTGTGAGACACCATTGTATATGGTGGTCAGAAATACGCAAGGACGAAAATAATGGTGTCAGGACTTCGGTCACAATCACCTGGGGAGCCGGAGATAGGCCGAGGTAGTCAGCCGTAATGGCGACTAGAGCATTATCCATGCTGAGCTGGTGAAACACCCCGTCAATTAGCTCCACATTTATATCCGGATCCTCTTCGGAGGACGGATCAAGGGATCTTTCTGGATCCACGGGCTGTGGAGCCGGGCTATGAATGCTCTCCACAGTCCGGCGCAGATCCTGCGCCAAAACCATAAAGTAAGGTACTTAACTTTGAAAGCATGGGTCGGATAAATGAACATTCGCTTACCCAGCTTCAAGGGTTGTTCATGGAGAACCCATTCAAGGGGCTCGTCTGAAGGAAGTCGTCCTTCTCCCCCTTGTACAGGCCGGACAGAATCTTCACCAGGTCTTCGGCCGATCCCGGCCCTTGGCAGCCATGACGAGTGGCATCATTCTCTCCGCTGAAATCCCACATGGGGTGGCCCCTGTATTGCAGCGGCTGCACCCCTCGCATGATGCACGTGGCCATGACTCCAATCATGGTCAGTCCGGAATGGGCCAGTAACCTTATCCGGCCCATCAAATAATGGACGCTCTTGTCTTCCTCCAGCTGGGGGCTCCGCGGACGCCAACTCAGGTGTTTCTTCAGAGGAGCATTGCTAAACTCCGGGAGGACGATCCGAACAGGGTCCGGCAGTGGAGCGTATTCTACGTAAAACCATTCGGAAGGCCAGTCTTCGGACGTCTTCTTAGGGGTTCCGGATGGATATCCGGTCCCGGCGATGCGCCATATTTCGGCACCGCCCACTTGATATATGGACCCCTCGTGAGAGCGGGGTACGAGGCAAAATAACCTCTTCCACAGCGCAAAATGGGGCTCGATGCCCAGAAATAGCTCGCAAAGAGCTACGAAGCCTGCTATATGCAGAATCGAGGCGGGCGTGAGGTGATGGAGCTAGAGTCCGTAGAACTCCAGAAGCTCGCGGAGGAACGGATGTACAGGAAATCTGAGCCCCCTTATCAGATAGGGGACGAAGCATACCCGCTCCCCTTTGTTGGGACTTGGGTTAGCCTCTGCTTGCTTCCCACATTTGTAGGTGGCCAGCTCGGCTCGAACCGGAACCATAAAGGCCGGAGGAAGATATCCCTCCGCTTGGAGCGTCACTAGCTTGTTGTGAGGGACAGAACATGTCCTCCAATCTCCTGGTAGAGGGCTGGGAGCGCGAGAGGAGGAGCCGTGTCGACGGTCCATGATGGAATGGATTTTTGGTCAGAGGCGCTCCGATGAGTACTCGCAGAAGGAAGATGGTGTGATTTGGATCTGGATCCTTGCCTCTCTTATAGGCAGATTATTTGCGCAGCTAGGGGGTAAAACATAAAAGATACCCTGGCTTTTCGCATTCGTGCGAAGCGTGAAAGAAGGCCATTATTGGGCGGGGAAACCAAGGAGCGCAACGTTTGCAAAAGAGCCGGACACTGTTCAGAAGGTACATGGAACTTAAAGGAGAACCCGCCTTGCAATGCCGAGGACTATATACGCGCTGGACTTATCGTCATTGAAGCCTGGTTCGGGGCTACCGAGGAGTCTGGACTAGGGGTGTCCGTCACCGGACTCAAGACTATGAAGATACAAGATTGAAGACTTCGTCCCGTGTCCGGATGGGACTTTCCTTGGCGTGGAAGGCAAGCTTGGCGATACGAATATGTAGATCTCCTACCATTGTAACCGACTCTGTGTAACCCTAGCCCTCCCCGGTGTCTATATAAACCGGAGGGTTTTAGTCCGTAGGACGACAACTATTACAACAATCATACCATAGGCTAGCTTTTAGGGTTTAGCCTCCTTGATCTCGTGCTAGATCCACTCTTGTACTACCCATATCGTCAATATCAATCAAGCAGGAGTAGGGTGTGACGCCCCCGATTCAATCGTACACTAATCATGCATGCAAACGTGTACGATCAAGATCAGGGACTCACGGGAAGATATCACAACACAACTATAAACACATAAATAAGTCATACAAGCATCATAATACAAGCCAGGGGCCTCGAAGGCTCGAATACAAGTGCTCGATCATAGACGAGTCAGCGGAAGCAACAATATCTGAGTACAGACATAAGTTAAACAAGTTGCCATAAGATGGCTAGCACAAACTGGGATATAGATCGAAAGAGGCGCAGGCCTCCTGCCTGGGATCCTCCTAACTACTCCTGGTCGTCGTCAGCAGGCTGCACGTAGTAGTAGGCACCTCTAGTGTAGTAGTCGTCATCGACGGTGGCGTCTGGCTCCTGGGCTCCAGCATCTGGTTGCGACAACCAGAAAGAAAGGAAAGGGGGGGAAAGGGGGGAGAAAGCAACCGTGAGTACTCATCCAAAGTACTCGCAAGCAAGGATCTACACTACATATGCATGGGTATATGTGTAAGGAGGCCATATCAGTGGACTGAACTGCAGAATGCCAAAATAAGAGGGGGGTAGCTAGTCCTATCGAAGACTACGCTTCTGGCAGCCTCCGTCTTGCAGCATGTAGAAGAGAGTAGATTGAAGTCCTCCAAGTAGCATCTTCAAGTAGCATCTCCAAGTAGCATCTCCAGTAGCATTGCATAGCATAATCCTACCCGGCAATCCTCTCCTCATCGCCCTGTTAGAGAGTGATCACCGGGTTGTATCTGGCACTTGGAAGGGTGTGTTTTATTAAGTATCCGGTTCTAGTTGTCATAAGGTCAAGGTAAAACTCCGGGTCGTCCTTTTACCGAGGGACACGGCTATTCAATAGATAAACTTCCCTGTGGGTGCACCACATAACCCAACACGCCGATCCCATTTGGCCGACACACTTTCTGGGTCATGCCCGCCTCGAAGATCAACACGCCGCAGCCCCACCTAGGCACAACAGAGAGTCAAGACGCCGGTCTAACTCCTATGGCGCAGGGTCCGGCCCATCGCCTTTGCACACCGGCACGCTATGCGCTGGGCGAAGCAGCACCTAGCCTAGTGGCGCTCGGTCCAATCCGCGCGCCCACTCGATCGCCGACGTCCACGAAGGCTTCGGCCGATACCACGACGCGGATACCCATAACTACTCCCCGTAGATGGTTAGTGCGATAGACCAAATGGCGGACTCGGATCAAATACCCAGATCTCATTAAGCGTGTTATTATGAAGCAACCATGGACGCCGACCAGGCCAGCCCCCTCTCGCCTAGGTGGTCTCAACCTGCCTGCCGCTCCGCCACAAAGATCCACACAGAGGGCCGTCGGGACAAAGGTCCTTTCAGCCCCAATCCATGAATCACTCATGGTACTCTTCGAGCGGACCCGACTTTAGTCACCATCCGTAGTATGTATATATGTATAGTATATACCCATGATCACCTCCCAAGTGATCACGCCCAATAGTATAGCAAGGCGATCGACAAGAATGTATGGCCAATGATGATAAAATAGCATCCTATACTAAGCATTTAGGATTGCGGGTAAGGTATCAATGATCAGAGCAACAATGACAAAGCAGCAATGTAATAGGAGTAACCGAACAAGAATATGCTACACTACTCTAATGCAAGCAGATAGAGAAGAATAGGCGATATCCGGTGATCGGGGGCTTGCCTGGTTGCTCGGCAAGAAGGACGAAGTCGTCAACACCATAGTCGAACTGGGGGTCGCCGGCAATCTCGGGGTCTATCGAAAAGAAGTAACGGAGAGGGACACAATAAATAACAGAGCAATCAAAGCATCACAAAGCGTAACAAGACAATACGCGGTGTTCGGTGTGCCCTAACGCGGTAGTAGGTGATACCGGTGAAGGGGGGGGGGACATCTGGGAAAGTATCCCCGGTGTTTCGCGTTTTCAGACAGATGAACCGGAGAGGGAAAGTTGCGTGTTTGCTATGCTAGGGATGTGTGGCAGACGAACGGGATGCGTACTCGGATTCGTCTCGTCGTTCTGAGCAACTTTCGTGTATAAATTATTTTCATCCGAGCTATGGATTATTTTATATTAATTTTTTAAGTTTTAATTCATTTTCTAGAAATTACTAGATTTAATTTTAATTTGTAATTATAACAGTAATTATTTTGTCTCCTAGTGTTACTCTAGCCTATGAGTATGCCAGTGGGGCCAGTGGGGTGGGTTGACCTAGTCAAAGGATGAATAGTATAGGCTGGTCCCATATGCCATTGTCTCAAATGGTAATAAAACAACTCACTAATTTAATCAAGGGGAAGTCCCACATGTCATCTACTAGTAGATAATCTAACTACTAATTAATCCTAACTAACTGGACATGGCTGGAAATTAGTCACGGCCGGCCTCACACACAGAAAACACACACGCACACACGGAACACATAGCTAGGGGTTACTTCTGTTCCCTGTTAACACAACAAAGCATTTTGCAATTTTCATAGGATTTAATCCAGGCATCGAAATGATTTAGGCCAATGGCATAAAATGGAGTTTGTCATGTATACTTTCTACTTATATTATTTTTACTCATGTTAGCACTTGATTAGTTTTTGTTTATGGGCTGTCCAGAGAGTTACTCAATGTAATATTGGTAAAGCTAGTTGCATCTACAGTAGTTAGCAGCAGCAGCAGTACAGCAAGCGGGTGGCTGGACAAGGGTGCGTGGTTGCGCGGGCGCAGGACAGGGGCGGCTGGGTCGCAGCCGGCAGCGGTGCGCGAGCACGGCGCGCAACGTGAGCTGCAGGGAAGAGGAGGCAGCAGCGGGAGGCCGGGCGAGGCCACGCACAAAGCTCTGGGCTGTCCAGCGGCCGAGCACGACGACAGCGCCCAGAGGCGGCTGGTGTAGCCTGAGCGCCACACCGCAGCGCGCGGGTCGCGGGCGAGCATGAGGCGGGCGCTGGTTGCTCGGGTGAGGTGCGCGCGCGCGGTGGTGGGCGGAGGCGGCCTCGACGGGGCTTCGGCGACAGGGCGAGGGGGAAAGCGGGGACGGCGGTGGCTCACCACAGGGAGGTCGGGCGCCTTCGGGTGGACGGGCGGCGCTTGAGCGGCGGTCCGACGAAGACGACCGCGGCAAAGGTTGATGGAGGGTTCGATCCGTTGATGGAGAGGGCCTCGGCTTGATCCGGCGGGCGGAGCCGACGTGGACGACTCACGGTGGTCCTCCGGGCGCCTCCGTGAGGCGCGGGTGGATGGAGGCAGCGGGATCGACGGTGCCACGGCGCCAGAGGCATTCGGGAGAGAGGACAGGAGTGAGGGAGGGAGTGCTTGGTGCTAGGGTTAGGAGGGATCGAGGAGGAGCCCGGCGATGTTAAGTAGAGGCGAGGGGGCGCGGATGTGCGCCACGATGCCGTGGTGTCCGTGGATGTGCTCCACGATGCCCCTGCTCTGATTGAAGGAGGAGAGATGGGCTGACTGGTAAGTTGCTAGATGGGCCAAAAGTGCCCAAGAGCTTAGGTCTTTGTTTTGTTCTATTGTTTTTTGTTTCATTATTTTAGTTTTTATTAATACCAAGTTAGCACCTAAATTAGTATCATCAAATATATCACTGCCACATTAATTTATTACCCAAGCTAAAATAGTTTCATAATTATTTAATATTTAAAAGTACTTAAATAATAGTTTTTGCTACTGTTTTATTCACCTTATAGTATTTAAACATTTATAAAGGTGTGGTTTCTCCACCATAATTTCGTATGAAATATTTGGTTCACTTCGAACATTTAAATTTTAATACTTGAAAACTTTTATTGTTTGCTTGATTTTGAATTTGAATTTGAAACGGTTTCGAACTAACGTGAGATTAACATCAGTAATCGAGGTGATGTGGCATCATTAGTAGATGGTTACTGTAACTTAATTATCCGGGCGTCACAGTTCTCCTCCACTACAAGAAATCTCGTCCCGAGATTTAAGAGGTAGTGAAAGGGGGGAAGGTTTGGTAACGAATCTAGCGGGTCTTTTCATCCGGGCTTGCTCTTCGCAAAGAAGTTGATCCCTGTCGTTGATGTCTTCATTTCTCTACTTCGGGTCGGCTTGACAAAGTCGCATCCTTTCTTTGGGGTATGTCTCATACTTGCGAATAGGTTAGGGGCAGTTCGACAATGATAGAATGCTATAAGAGTTAACCATCAGGGGTTATCCCATGAATGAACACATGGGTATCTCTTGAGTTGGTCAAATGAAAACACATCAAGAGCCAAGCAAGAAGGTATAATAAGTATCAAGCTAGGCAATCGTTCGATGCCCAATTAGATGGTGAAAGGGTTTCAGGGCACGAGAATAAGTATTGCGTCTGATACCAGAGTAGATCACTAGGAAGGTGACCCGTCAATTACATAAAGAGTCAAATGCGAGGACTACTATTAGAAACAGGGTGTAGGAGAGTCAGGTTTCGATCCTATGGAACTGTGGGTTATGGGCCCACCATGTGGGTTAAAAGTAGAAAGAGCGGTGACATCTTGCATGGTCATGATAGCAAGGCAGGTTAGAGGGTAGCTTGTCGATTATGTCGGCAACAACGTCGGTACCAAGGGCGAGGGACGAAGAGAACCATTTTCCCGCTCGTTGAAACGAGGCGGACCAATAGGCACAGTTCTCGTCCATCGTTGGTTACCGGAATGTCATCAACAATAGTAACAGGTTCTTACTGACAGAGTTGTACAATGAGATGCTTACCTAAGCAGGGAGTTATCACTGCTCAGTTAAGTCAGATTACAAGAAAGGTTAAACAAAACAACGGAAAGGAAATACGACTATTGGATCAAACAGAACAATGGAAAGGAAAATGTGTTTAAACACATATTTCAGGGGTATATCCTTCCCAAGGACAAGTAGAGCATGATATCCATGAGATGATATAATGTAGAAAACCCTTTAGGTAAGGGGAGAGAAATTTTATGACATTACCCATGCAACGGTGTTTGGATAATTGAGCAAGAAACATTTAGCATTGGGCTTCAAATGTTCTTGTTGAAAATCGGAGTGTTGAATGGATTCACTTATCGGTGTTCTCGGTTAACAAACAACCCAGAAGCATGAAGTGACAAAGACAGGGTAAAGGTAGTACTCCATCAAAGGACAGGGTAATGTAGTGCAATGGCATGATATCCTCGAGATACCAGGGGTAATACTCGACGACAGACCAAAGTAGAGGTTGGTCTGGGGTATTGCTTTGCAGAGGACAAGTGTTTAAACTTGCCCAAGAAATGGGATCAAGGAAGAACATATGGTCGGAACCACGATTGCAGAAGGCCAGACCCAGATATAAGATGAACTTATACCAGGGGAATAATTAATTTAAGAGAAGCTTTTAATGATAAGATCTACATCGTGTCCATGGGCATGAACACAAAGTTCAAGGTCGACTCCCACTTCTTTAACGCATAACCTTTCATTCACTTATCGCCTTCAACGAAATTGTGTGTTGAAATTTTATCTGACATAACACTAGTAGAGTATGACCCGTAGTAGTTTTCGGGTTCACACAGTTTAGAGAAGGCATATGTCCAACCCATCGGGGCCTCTTAGGAACATATACCACAAACTTCAGGAGTAAATGACACAAGCTCGATAGCAGAGCATGGTTGACAAAGCAGAGGATACAATTTACCAAATGCGGTATATATCCTAGGAAAGGCTCAAGGTTATTGATTATGAAGGACATTGTCGGATAAAATCCAACAAAGGATCTGGGGTGAGTATCGACACATAACCAGAGGAAGAAGCAAGGCAAAGACATTGGATTATAGAAACAACTGAATAACTTAGAGCTCAATTGCTAAGGAATTATGATTTACAAAGCGAAGGACCAGAAGCAGACGCTCTGATCAAGGATGGATAAGTTCATAGACTTAGGGGCACAATCGACGACAATTTAATTGGCGAGAACCAGCTCATGATTAAAATGACATCTGAGCCGAAAGAATGAATTCTAGGATCTGTTTGAGGACTGCGAGCATTCGCAACAAATCGAATCAACGGACTCAAAATGACAATGACAATGGATGTCAATAAGATTACTAGACTTATGGGATTAACCATAATGCAAGCAATCAAGAATTTCAAGAGCAATAGGATGCTCAAGATTTTCGGAAGATCGAATGATATTTCGAGGATTGGTGACATACATGAATCAACTGGGGATGAGTGGATACTTGGTAAGTGCGAGAAATTATCCGTAGTGGTATTCATGTAGCAAAGAACTGCAAGGCAGTAGGCACAAAGTATTGTCAGAACATTAGAGAGAATTTCGAGGTATCTTGTAATAACAAGATCGACTGGGTATAAAGTAAGGACGATGGGTGTAAGTATTTATCCATAGGGATATTGCAGTGGTAGGGAGTTGCAAAAGCAACGGGCACAAGGTCTCGGGAGAATATCGGAAGATATCTTCGGAATCCTTCGGTGCACAAAGTAATCATCTGGACTGAACAGGCTCTCCCGGAGAAAGTAGTTACGAGAACCTAAAGTCAGATTTAGTAAAATCATTTAACCCGAATAGAAGAGAGATCAGAGTCCCAGAGTATAGACGAGGAATAAAAGATCCTAATACCACCCAATGGTGACGTGGGCCCGTAAGCCGCACTGCCATGTTAGTAAAACTTTTTCAATGACTAGACTCGACTTTGGCCAAGGAGTTGGAAAGGGGGATTCCTACAGGCAGTCCGCTCTGATACCAACTTGTGACGCCCCCGATTCAATCATACACTAATCATGCACGCAAACATGTACGATCAAGATCAGGGACTCACGGGAAGATATCACAACACAACTCTAAAACATAAATAAGTCATACAAGCATCATAATACAAGCCAGGGCCTCAAGGCTCGAATACAAGTGCTCGATCATAGACGAGTCAGCGGAAGCAACAATATCTGAGTACGCATATAAGTTAAACAAGTTGCCATAAGATGGCTAGCACAAACCGGATACAGACGAAGAGGCGCAGCCTCCCGCCTCGATCCTCCTAACTACTCTCGGTCGCCGCCGGCAGCTGCACGTAGTAGTAGGCACCTCCAGTAGTAGTCGCCATCGACGGTGGCGTCTGCCTGGGCTCCAAAGATCTGGTTGCGACAACCGTAAAGAAAGGAAAGGGGGAAAAGGGGAGAAAGCAACCGTGAGTACTCATCCAAAGTACTCGCAAGCAAGGATCTACACTACATATGAATGGGTATATGTGTAAGGAGGCCATATCGGTGGACCGAATCGCAGAATGCCGTAATAAGAGGGGATAGCTAGTCCTATCGAAGACTACGCTCGCAGCCTCCGCCTTGCAAAGATGTAGAAGAGAGTAGATTGAAGTCCCGCAAGTAGCATCTTCAAGTAGCATCTCCAAGTAGCATCTCCAAGAGCATCGCATAGCATAATCCTACCCGCAATCCTCTCCTCGTCGCCTGTTAGAAAGCGATCACCGGTTGTATCTAGCACTTGGGGTGTGTTTTATTAAGTATCCGGTTCTAGTTGTCATAAGGTCAAGGTACAACTCCGGTCGCCCTTTACCGAGGGACACGGCTATTCAATAGATAAACTTCCCTGCAGGGTGCACCACATAACCCAACACGCCGATCCCATTTGGCCGACACACTTTCTGGGTCATGCCCGCCTTGGAAGATCAACACGCCGCAACCCCACCTAGGCACAACAGAGAGGTCAAGACGCCGGTCTAACTCCTATGGTGCAAGGGTCCGCCCATCGCCTTTGCACACCAAGACGCTATGTCTGCGCCGAAGCATACCTAGCCTAGTGGCATTCCAGTCCAATCCGCGCGCGCCACTCGATCGCCGACGCCACGAAGGCTTCGGCTCATACCACGACGACGGATACCCATAACTACTCCCCGTAGATGGTTAGTGCGATAGACCAAATGGCCGACTCAGATCAAATACCCAGATCTCGTTAAGCGTGTTATTATGAAGCAATCATGACGCCGACCAGGCCAGCCCACCTCTCGCCTAGGTGGTCTCAACCTGCCTGCCGCCTCCGCCACAAAGATCCACACAGAGGGCCGTCGGGACAAAGGTCCTTTCAACCCCCAATCCATGAATCACTCGCGGGTACTCTTCGAGCGGACCCGACTTTAGTCACCATCTGTAGTATGTATATATGTATAGTATATACCCATGATCACCTCCCAAGTGATCACGGCCCAATAGTATAGCAAGGCAGACTGACAATAATGTAGGGCCAATGATGATAAAATAGCATCCTATACTAAGCATTTAGGATTGCGGGTAAGGTATCAATGATCAGTAGCAACAATGACAAAGCTATGCAATGTAATAGGAGTAACCGAACAGTAACATGGTACACTACTCTAATGCAAGCAGTATAGAGAAGAATAGGCGATATCTGGTGATCAAGGGGGGGCTTTCCTGGTTGCTCTGGCAAGAAGGACGAGTCGTCAACACCGTAGTTGAACTGGGGGTCGCCGGAAATCTTGGGGTCTATCGAAAAGAAGTAACGGAGAGGGACACAATAAATAACAGAGCAATCAAAGCATCACAAAGCGTAACAAGACAATACGCGGTGTTCAGTGTGCCCTAACACGGTAGTAGGTGATACCGGTGAAGGGGGGGAAACATCCGGGAAAGTATCCCGGGTGTTTCGCGTTTTCGGACAGATGAACCGGAGGGGGAAAGTTGCGTGTTTGCTATGCTAGGGATGTGTGGCAGACGAACGGGATGCGTACTCAGATTCGTCTCGTCGTTCTGAGCAACTTTCGTGTATAAATTATTTTCATCCGAGCTACGGATTATTTTATATTAATTTTTTAAGTTTTAATTCATTTTCTAGAAATTACTAGATTTAATTTTAATTCGACATTATAACAGTAATTATTTTTGTCTCCTAGTGTTACTCTAGCCTATGAGTATGCCAGTGGGGCCAGTGGGGTGGGTTGACCTAGTCAAAGGATGAATAGTATAGGCTGGTCCCATATGCCATTGTCTCAAATGGTAATAAAACAACTCACTAATTTAATCAAGGGGAAGTCCCACATGTCATCTACTAGTAGATAATCTAACTACTAATTAATCCTAACTAATTGGACATGGCTGGAAATTAGTCACGGCCGGCCTCACACACAGAAAACACATACGCACACACACGGAACACATAGCTAGGGGTTACTTCTGTTCCCTGTTAACACAACAAAGCATTTTGCAATTTTCATAGGATTTAATCCAGGCATCGAAATGATTTATGCCAGTGGCATAAAATGGAGTTTGTCATGTATACTTTCTACTTATATATTTTTACTCATGTTAGCACTTGATTAGTTGTTGTTTATGGGCTGTCCAGAGAGTTACTCAATGTAATATTGGTAAAGCTAGTTGCATCTACAGTAGTTAGCTGCAGCAGCAGTACATCAAGCGGGTGGCTGGACAAGGGTGCGTGGTTGTGCGGGCGCAGGCCAGGGGCGGCTGGGTCGCAGCCGGCAGCGGTGCGCGAGCACGGCGCGCAACGTGAGCTGCAGGGAAGAGGAGGCAGCAGCGGAGGTCGGGCGAGGCCACACACGTGCTCTGGCTGTCCAGCGGCCGAGCACACGACAGCAGCCCAGCCCAGAGGCGGCTGGTGTGTCCACGAGCGCGCCGCCGCAGCGCGCGCGGTCGCGGGCGAGCATGAGGCGGGCGCGGTTGCTCGGGTGAGTCGCGCGGCGCGGTGGTGGGGAGGCGGCCCACGACGAGGGCTTCGGCGACAGGGGCGAGGGGGAAAAGCGGGGGACGGCGGTGGCTCACCCTGGGGAGGTCGGGGCACGCTCAGGGTGGACGGGGCGGCGCTTGAGCGGCGGTCCGACGAAGACGACCGGCGGCAAAGGTTGATGGAGGGTTCGATCCCGTTGATGGAGAGGGCCTCGGCTTGATCCGAAGGGCGGAGCCGACGTGGACGACGACGGTGGTCCTCCGGGACGTCTCCGTGAGGCGCGGGGTGGATGGAGGCCGCGGGATCGACGATGCCTCGGCGCCAGAGGCGTTCGAGAGAGAGTGACAGGGAGTGAGGGAGGCAGTGCTTGGTGCTAGGGTTAGGAGGGATCGAGGAGGAGCCCGCGATGTTAAGTAGGGGCGGGGGCGCAGATGTGCGCCACGATGCCGTGGTGTCCGTGGATGTGCTCCACGATGCCCCTGCCATGATTGAAGGCGGAGAGATGGGCTGACTGGGTAAGTTGCTAGATGGGCCAAAAGTGCCCAAGAGCTTAGGTCTTTTGTTTTGTTCTATTGTTTTTTTTTTTCATTATTTTAGTTTTTATTAATACCAAGTTAGCACCTAAATTAGTATCATCAAATATATCACTGCCACATTAATTTATTACCCAAGCTAAAATAGTTTCATAATTATTTAATATTTAAAAGTACTTAAATAATAGTTTTTGCTACTGTTTTATTCACCTTATAGTATTTAAACATTTATAAAGGTGTGGTTTCTCCACCATAATTTCGTATGAAATATTTGGTTCACTCCGAACATTTAAATTTTAATACTTGAAAACTTTTATTGTTTGCTTGATTTTGAATTTGAATTTGAAACGGTTTCGAACTAACGCGAGATTAACATCAGTAATCGAGGTGACGTGGCATCATTAGTAGATGGTTACTGTAGCTTAATTATCCGGGCGTCACATAGGGTTTTACCTCCATCGAGAGGGCCCAAACCTGGGTAAAAACATCGTGTCCCTTGTCTCCTGTTACCATCCGCCTAGACGCACAGTTCGGGACCCCCTACCTGAGATCCGCCGGTTTTGACACCGACAACGGACATGAGGGCATCATGATCATTCTAGTAACAACAACATATATAGATTTTTGTCATATGATTTCCTATGCTCAAGTAATAAGCAATTCACAATGTCAAGTATGGTTCAAAAACTTCATTGGGAACTACAAACTATAATCTTAGTCATTGAAGCAATTGCAATTTATGGTAACATCAGAGAGAGTCAATAATAGAGCTTTTCAGCAAGCTCACATACTCAACTATCTCGTAGTCTCCTATAATTGCTAATACTCACGCAATACTTGTGGTTATAGAGTTTCAGCCGGACACTGAGATAGATAGGGGCTTATTGTGTTGCCTCCCAACGTATTCACTTTAGGTGATGTCAACAATAATAGCCTATGCCAACTTACATCCAATTGGATATATATATCATGATATTTCAAACACGAGGAGCTTGCCAAAGGATAAAGTGCAAAAGGGAAAGGTGAAGATCACCTTGACTCAAGCATAAAGTAAAAACATAAAGTAAAAGATAGACCCTTTGCAGAGGGAAGCAGAGGTTGTCATGCGCGTTTAGGGTTGATGCACGAAATCTTAATGCAAAAGAACGTCACTTTATATTGCCCCTTGTATGTGGACCTTTATTATGCAAATCAAATCGCTTTTTACTTCCACAACAAGTTCGTACAAAGTTTATTTTCTATGCACTAATAAGTCATACATATTTAGAGAGCAATTTTTATTGCTTGCACCGATGACAACTTACTTGAAGGATCTTACTCAATCCATAGGTAGGTATAGTGGACTCTCATGGCAAAACTGGGTTTAAGGATATTTGGAAGCATAAGTAGTATCTCTACTTGGTGCAAGAATTTTAGCTAGCATGAGGGGGAAAGGCAAGCTCAACATGTTTGGAAGGTCAATGACAATATACTTTAACTGAGATGTCGGAAAACATAAACCATTATGTTGTCTTCCTTGTCCAACATCAACTCTTTTAGCATGTCATACTTAATGAGTGCTTCACAATCATAAAAGATGTTCAAGATAATATATTTATATGTGAACCCCTCTTTCCTTATCACTTCCTATTAATTGCAACGATGATCAAGGCTAAGTTCATCAACTCTCAACAATTTTTATGCCTCAAACTTTCTATGTGTGAAGTTATCACTATCCATAAGATCAATATGAACTCTTTTATTCTTTCTACTTTCTCAAGATCATAGCAATCATAGCAAAGCCCTTGACTCAACACTAATCTTTATTATAGATAGCACACGGAATTGATTACATAAAGAGATCACAATGCAAAACTCAAAACTACTTGATATCAAAACTTCAATCTACTAGATCAAGATACTACTAAAAGGATCGAACTAAATAAAGCGATAAAGATAGGAGTGTGATGGAGATATGATACCGGGGCACATCCCCCAAGCTTGGCGGTTGCCAAGGGGAGTGCCCATATCCATGTGATTATTTCCTTGGAGGTGATGGAGGTGGTGATAATGATGGTGGATAATCGCACATCGAGTGTAAAAGCTCCTCCAACTTGCGGATAATGCCCTTGAGTCCGGCTATATGATCCTTCAACAAGATATTCTCTTGTGCGAGATATTTGTTATGTATGCGAGCCAACTCAATCATCTTGAAAGCTTCAATCTCTGTTGGAGTGAAAAGGTTAGGTAAAGGTTGAGGGACGTCTTCTTCTTTCACCACCGGAGCTTGAACCTCCATGGCCTTCTTGATCCCTTCATCCTTGTTGATCTCTTCCGGTTCCTCTCTTTTCAGCTCTATCTTCAATAGCCAAGCATCCTTATCTTCATTGTTGGAGGACGGAGAAGTCATGGTACTCTAAATCTGCAACGGAGACAGCTCGAAATGAAAACAGAGGATATTTGCGTGATACGGTGGTCAAAGCCTTCGGGTGTATATATAATGAATTTTTACCGACCAAAATATGTAACATACCAGAAAACGGAGTCCGGGAGGCACAGGAGGTGCCCACGAGACAGGGGGCACGCCCTACTGGGGGAGGGGGCGCCCTCCTCTCTCGTGGGAGCCTCGTGTCCCTTTCGGATTACTTCTTTCTTCCTAAAATTCTTAAATATTCCAAAACTGATAAAAATAGCCATTGGAGTTGTTTTGGAATCGGTTTACTTACCGTACCACATACCTATACCTTTTCGGAGTCTGGAACGTTCTGGAAAGTGTCCCTTATGTATTACTCCGGGGTTACGGTTTCAATAATATTAGTTTCAACATTGATAGGATTACCTGAAATATAATGTTTAATTCTTTGACCGTTTACCACCCTCGGATTTGTGCCTTCGAAGTTGTTGATTTTTATAGCACCAGAACGGTAGACCTCCTCGATAACGTAAGGACCTTCCCATTTTGAGAGAAGTTTTCCTGCAAAAAATCTTAAACGAGAGTTGAATAATAACACATAATCTCCTACGTTAAACTCATGCTTTTGTATTCTCTTATCATGCCAGCGTTTGACTTTTTCTTTGAAAAGCTTGGCATTCTCATACGCTTGGGTTCTCCATTCATCACGTGAGCTAATATCAAATAACCTCTTCTCACCGGCAAGTTTGAAGTCGTAATTGAGCTCTTTAATAGCCCAATATGCCTTATGTTCAAGTTCAAGAGGTAAATGACATGCTTTTCCATAAACCATCTTATAAGGAGACATACCCATAGGATTTTTGTATGCAGTTCTATAGGCCCATAATGCATCATTAAGTTTTTTGGACCAATTCTTTCTAGATCTATTCACAGTCTTTTGCAAAATTAATTTGAGCTCTCTATTGCTCAACTCTACTTGACCACTAGACTACGGATGATAAGGAGATGCTATTCTATGATTGACATCATACTTAGCAAGCATCTTACGGAAAGCACCATGAATAAAATGTGAACCACCATCAGTCATAAGATATATAGGGACTCCAAACCTCGGAAAAATAACTTCTTTAAGCATTTTAATAGAAGTGTTATGATCAGCACTACTAGTTGGAATAGCTTCTACCCACTTAGTAACGTAATCAACAGCAACTAAAATATGTGTATAACCATTGGAGGAAGGAAAAGGTCCCATATAATCAAAGCCCCAAACATCAAACGGTAGGCATTTCTTGACGTCTACTAATGTTACCTACTCTTTGACATTCATCACAAGATAAGACAAACTTATGGGCATCTTTGAAGAGAGTAGGCCAATAAAAACCAAATTGTAGTACCTTGTGTGCAGTTCTATCTCCAGCGTGGTGTCCTCCATAGGATTAAGAGTGACACTTGCATAGGATCTGTTCATGTTCATGCTCAGGCACACAACGTCTAATAACACCATCTACTACTTCTTTATAAAGATGTGGGTCATCCCAAAAATAGTGTCTTAAATCATAAAAGAACTTTTTCTTTTGCTGGTATGTGAAACTAGGTGGTATATACAATGTAATTAGCATAGTCATCATACCAAGGAGCAGTACAAGAAGCATTGATGACGGCTAATTGTTCATCAGGAAAGCTATCATTAATAGGCAGTGGGTCATCAAGAACATTCTCTAGCCTAGACAAGTTGTCTGCAATGGGGTTCTCAGCTCCCTTTCTATCAATAATATGCAAGTCAAATTCTTGGAGCAAGAGAACCCAACTAATGAGTCTAGGCTTAGCATCTTTCTTTTCCATAAGATATGTAATAGCAGCACGATCAGTGTGAATAGTAACTTTGGAATCGACAATATAAGGTCTAAACTTATCACATGCAAACACAACTGCTAAGAACCCTTTTTCAGTAGTAGCATAGTTTCTCTGGGCAGTATCAAGAGTCTTATTAGCATATTGGATAACATTCAATTTCTTATCGACTCTTTGCCCTAAAACAGCACCTACAGCATAATCACTAGCATCGCACATAATTTCAAAAGGTAAATTCCAATCAGGTGGATGAACAATAGGTGCAGTGATCAAAGCTTTCTTGAGTGTTTCAAATGCTTCTACACAATCATCATCAAAGACAAAAGGAATATCTTTTTGCAATAAATTAGTCAGAGGCCTAGAGATTTTAGAATAGTCCTTAATGAACCACCTATAAAAGCTGGCGTGACCAAGAAAACTTCTTATACCTTTTATGTCCCTGGGACATGGGATCTTTTCAATAGCATCGACTTTGGCTTTATCAACTTCAATACCTCTCTCGGAGATCTTGTGCCCCAAGACAGTGCCTTCATTAACCATAAAGTGACACTTTTCCCAATTCAGGACGAGACTAGTGTCTTCGCATCTCTGCAAAACTCGATCAAGGTTGCTCAAACAATCATCAAAAGAGGATCCATAGACAGAGAAGTCATCCATGAATACCTCACAAATCTTTGCACAAAATTCAGAAAATATATCCATCATGCATCTTTGAAAGGTAGCAGGTGCATTATATAAACCAAAAGGCATACGTCTATAAGCAAAAGTAACAAAAGGGCAAGTAAAAGTAGTTTTAGATTGATCCTTCGCTGACACAGGTATTCGAGATAAACCAGAATAACCATCCAGAAAGCAAAAATGTGTGTGTTTGGATAGCCTTTCTAGCATTTGATCAATAAAAGGTAAAGGGTAATGATCTTTCTTCGTAGCTTTATTTAACTTACGGAAATCAGTTACCATCCTATAACCTGTAATAATTCTTTGCGGGATCAATTCATCTTTATCATTAGGAACAACGGTAATACCTCCCTTTTTAGGGACACAATGGACAGGGCTTACCCATTCACTATCAGCAACGGGATAAATAATACCTGCCTCAAGGAGCTTTAGTATCTCCTTTCTTACCACTTCCCTCATCATGGGATTTAATCGTCTTTGAGGATCTCTAACTGGTTTGGCATCTTTCTCCACTGAAATTTTGTGTTGACATAATGTGGGACTAATGCCCATAAGATCATCCAGAGTATATCCAATAGCAGCTCTATGCTTCTTCAGAGTTTTCAATAATCTTTCTTCTTCTTTCCCTGAAAGGTTAGCACTAATAATAATAGGATATATTTCTTTTTCATCAAGATAAGCATACTTAAGATTATCAGGTAAGGGTTTGAGTTCAAACACGGGATCACCCTTGGGTGGAGGGGGATCCCCAAGAATTTCAATGGGAAGATTATGTTTCATCGTAGGTTCTTGTTTAAGAGCTCTTCATCTATTTCTTCCCTTTCCTTCATAAACATACTGTTTTCATGGTCTAACAAATATTGTTCTAATGGATCAGTTGGAGAAACAACAATGGAAGCAAGACCAATAATTTCATCCTTACTAGGTGGTTCCCTTTCAAGAGGTTGTCTACTAAACTTAGCAAAATTGAACTCATGAGACATACCATCTATACCAACAGTGACAACCTTCCTTTCACAATTAATCTTAGCACTAGCAGTATTCAAGAAGGGTCTACCGAAAATAATGGGACAAAAATCATCTTGTGGGGAAGCAAGAACAAGAAAATCAGCAGGGTATTTAATCTTCCCGCACAAGACTTCAACATCTCTAACAATCCCAATAGGTTTAATGGTGCCCTATTAGCAAGCTTAATAGTAACATCAATGTCTTCTAATTCAACAGGTGCAATATCGTGCATAATTTCTTTTAAAGATCATAAGGTATCGCACTAGCACTAGAACCCATATCACATAAGCCATGATAACAATGATCTCCTATTTTAACAGAAATAACAGGCGTGCCTACAACAGGTCTACGTGTTTTAGTATCGGGTCTAGCAATATTAGTAGTTTCACCGAAGAAAGAGATAAAATGCCCATCTAAGTCCTCATCCAAGAGATCTTTAATCATAGCAATACCAGGTTCAACATTAATTTGCTCAGGAGGTGTATAGGTCCTAGTATTACTCTTACGAACAACAGTCGAAGCTTTAGCATGATCTTTTATCCTAACAGGAAAGTAGGTTTTTCGACATAAGCAGTAGGAATAATAGGATCACTATATGTAATAGTCTTTTCGTCGACTGTAATACGTGCAACTACTTTCACTTCAATAGGAGGATTATATTTAAACCACTTCTCTTTAGGGAGATCAACGTGAGTAGCAAAAGTTTCACAAAAAGTAGCTACTATCTCAGAGTCAAGTCCATACTTAGAGCTAAATCCACGGAAAGCATCGGTATCCATAAAAGATTTAACACAATCGAACTTAGGTGTCATACGTGACTCCTTACCATCGTCGGAACCCCAATCTTCAGAGTTGCATTTAATTCTTTCCAATAAGTCCCATTTGAAATCGATAGTCTTTAGCATAAAGGAACAAACACAAGAAGTATCGAGCAGGTTGCGATTATCAAGAGAAAGTCGAGCATAAAAATTTTGAATAATCATTTCCCGAGAGAGCTCATGATTGGGGCATGAATGTAACATTGACTTAAGCTTCCCCAAGCTTGAGAGATGCTTTCTCCTTCGCGAGGCCAGAAATTATATATGTAATTATGATCACGATGAACAAGATGCATAGGATAGAACTTTTGGTGAAATTCCAACTTCAGTCGCTTATAATTCCAAGATCTCGTATCATCACATAGTCTATACCATGTCATTGCATCTCCCTTCAAAGATAAAGGGAAGACCTTCCTTTCGACAACATCATCGGGAATACCTGCAAGCTTAAATAATCCACAAACTTCATCCACAAAGATAAGGTGTAAATCGGGATGCAATGTTCCATCTCCTGCAAAAGGATTAGCTAACAGTTTTTCTATCATACCCGAAGTAATCTCAAAGTGAATATTTTCATAAAGTTCAGTAGGTTGAGGAGCATCTCTTTGATCTTCTGGTTGGGGTGAAGATACCCCAAACAAGCCCCTCAAAGGATTAGTTTCCATACTGATAAGTAACAGAAAATTTCAGCACACTATATAAATGTTTCCTTACCAAGTTCCACTCACCAAAAGCATTACAGTCCCCGGCAACGGCGCCAGAAAAGAGTCTTGATGACCCACAAGTGTAGGGGATCTATCATAGTCCTTTCCATAAGTAAGAGTGTCGAACCCAATGAGGAGCAGAAGGAAATGATAAGGGGTTTTCGATAAGGTTTTCTCTGCAAGCACTGAAACAGTAGGTGATAGATAGTTTTGTGATAAGATAAATAGTAATGAGCAAAAAGTAAATAAAGTAAATAAAGTGCAGCAAGGTGGCCCAATCCTTTAGGTAGCAAAGGATAAGCCTGGACAAATTCTAATAATGAAGAATGAGCTCCCGAGGACACATTGGGAATTATCGTCAAGCTAGTTTTCATCACGTTCATATGATTCGCGTTCGGTACATTGATAATTTGATATGTGGGTGGACCGGTACCTGTGTACTGCCCTAACTTGGACAAGCATCCCACTTATGATTAACCCCCATTGCAAGCATCCGCAACTACAAAAGAAGGTATTAAGGTAAACCTAACCACAGCATTAAGCATATGGATCCATATCAACCCCTAACGAAGCAACACATAAACTAGGGTTTAAGCTTCTGTCACTCTAGCAACCCATCATCTACTTATTACTTCCCCATGCCTTCCTCTAGGCCCAAATAATGGTGAAGTGTCAAGTAGTCGACGTTCACATAACACCACTAGAGGAAAAGACAACATACATCTCATCAAAATATCGAACGGATACCAAATTCACATGACTACTAATAGCAAGACTTCACCCATGTCCTCAGGAACAAATGTAACTACTCACAAAGCATATTCATGTTCATAATCAGAGGAGTAATAATATGCATAAAGCATCTGAACATATGATCTTCCAGCAAGTAAACCAATTAGCATCAACTATAAGGAGTAATCAACACTACTAGCAACCCACAGGTACCAATTTGTGGTTTTGATACAAGATTGGATACAAGAGATGAACTAGGGTTTTGAGAGGAGATGGTGCTGGTGAAGATGTTGATGGAGATTGACCCCCTCTCGATGAGAGGATCGTTGGTGATGATTTCCCTCTCCCAGAGGGAAGTGTCCCCGGCAGAACAGCTCCGCCAGAGCCCTAGATTGATTCCGCCAAGGTTCCGCCTCGTGGCGGCGGAGTTTCGTCCCGTAAGCTTGCCCACGATTTTTTCCAGGGTAAATGTGATGATATAGCAGAAGATGGACGCCGGAGGCCCACCAGGGGGCCCAGGAGATAGGGGGCCACGCCGTATAGGGGGGGTGCCCCTGTCTCCTGGACAGGGTGTGGGCCCCCTGGCCTATTTCTTTCGCTCATAAATTCTTATTAAATCCAAAAAGTTGTTTCGTGGAGTTTTAGGACTTTTGGAGTTGTGCAGAATAGGTTTCCAACGTTTGCTCCTTTTCCAGCCAGATTTCCAGCTATCGGCATCCCCCCTCTTCATGGTAAACCTTGTAAAATAAGAGAGAATAGCCATAAGTATTGAGATATAATGTGTAATAACAGCCCATAATGCAATAAATATTGATATAAAAGCATGATGCAAAATGGACGTATCACTAATCTAGCTCTGGACGAGCCAGACTATCAGTCTGCAGGGTAGACCAGACTCTTTTGACAGTGTTCGGGGGCTTGACTGCCGATGTAGTATTCGGCTTAATGAGGCCATCCTGTACTTTGGCTGCAAGGGTCGCGGTATGCTCCTCAGTACGAAGGGAGCGCTCCGTGTTCCATTGACTGTTATGACGCCGCGTGGTCTAGGCATCTTGAGATTTAGATAGCATAGTGCGGGACCGCATTGAAGCAGGCGAACACGGTTCGTCCAAGCAGTGCGTGATAGCCACTGTGGAAAGGGACGATGTCGAAAACCAAGTCTTCGCTTCGGAAGTTATCTGGTGAGCTAAAGACTACTTCCAGTATTATGGACCCTGTGAAGCAGGCCTCTACGCCGGGTATCACTCCTTTAAAGGTGGTTTAAGTGGGCTTGATCCTTGACGGATCAATGCCCATTTTGCAGACAGCGTCCTGATAGAGCAGGTTAAGACTGCTACCGCCGTCCATAAGGACTCCCGTGAGATGGTATCCATCGATAATTGGATCGAGGACCAATGCTGTTGAACCTCCGTGACGGATATTGGTCGGATGGTCTCTGCGATCAAAGGTGATCGGGCAAGCCGACCATGGGTTGAATTTCGGGGCGAGTGGCTCTATGGCGTAAACGTCCATGAGTGTGCGCTTGCGCTCCCGGATATGAGTGGCATAGATCATATTCATTGTTTTTACCTCGAGGGGAAATTTCTTTTGCCCCCCTATGTCTGATGGGCGAGCCTCATCATCATCCTCGCTAGGCAGCCCTTTGCCCTTATGTTCGGTGTTTATCTTACCGGCCTGTTTAAAGACCCAAAAAAATTTGTTGGTATGATTGGCAGGCTTATCTGGGGTGCCGTGGATATGGCAAGGCCGATCTAATATTTGGTCCAAACTGGATGGACCATCTTTGGTTCCTTTGAATTGCTTCTTCCGCTGACCGGATTTAGAGCCACTGAATCCGGCGTTGACCATTGTATCTTCATTGTTGTTTCGACGCTTCTGTTTGTTGCACCGTGGCCTGCCATTGCCATCCCTGGCTTCAGAGCTGCCAGGGTTGCTGGTGCTATTGCTTCTACAAGCTAGCCAACTATCTTCTCCCATGCAAAAGCAGGTCATAAGTGCGGTAAGAGCTGCCATGGACTTCGGTTTTTCTTAACCGAGGTGTCGGGCGAGCCACTCGTCCTGGACGCTGTGTTTAAAGGCCGTGAGGGCTTTGGCGTCCGGATAGTCGATGATTTGGTTCTTTTTAATTAAGAACCTGGTCCAGAGCTTTCGGGCTGACTCTCCGGGTTGCTGGACTATGTGACTAAGGTCATCGGTATCTGGAGGTCGGACATAGGTACCTTGGAAGTTGTCTATAAAGGCATCTTCCAAATCTTCCCAGCTACCAATAGAATTTTCTGGGAGGTTGTTTAATCAGTATCGTGCTGGTCCCTTTAGTTTTAGGGGGAGGTACTTGATGGCGTGGAGATCATCACCGCGAGCCATGTGGATGTGGAGAAGAAAATCCTCAATCCATACTGCGGGATCTGTCATTCCATCATATGATTCAATGTTCACGGGTTTAAACCCTTCTGGGAACTGGTGCTCCATTACCTCATCGGTGAAGCATAAGGGGTTTGCAGCGTCTCTGTATCGGGCTACATCGCGACGTAGTTTGGATGATGTTCGTATGTAGTTGTCGGCCCGGATGTGGTTGTGCCTATTGCGCGGGCCCTGATGGCCATCGTCTCGTGTTGGGGCATGCCCCCTTGATCCATAGGCCCTGTTTGGATACTCTAACTCAGTTAGAGGTTAGAGTTAGATTCTAACATTGAACCAACCCTAAACTAACTCTAACCAAAGAGCTGTTTGGATGATAGGGTTAGATTGACAATAAATATTCTTTTTTCAATCATTTGACTACTTTAGACCATGTTTGGATGGGAGGGGTAACCTTTTTTTACTAATTTTTTAGTGGCCCCAAAAGAACTAACCCAAATAAGCTCCCCTAGTGTGGGCTAGTTTTTTGGGATGGGTTAGATCCAACTAACCCAAACTAACCCACCATGTTTGGATACTTTTGGGTTATTTGAGCCTCAACCAACCAAAACTAACTCTAACCTAGGTATCCAAACAGGGCCATAGATCGATCTGACTTGGCCTGCTCTATTGTCCTGGTCCTGTCGTAAGTCGTAGGTGTATCCTGGAGCCGATGTCTCTTTGCCTTTACGGTGAGGTGGTGCGGGTTGGTTTTTGGCATGAGTAGCCGCTCTGTCCTGTACGCGCTGTGGTTGGTCGGGCTCATCAGCAGGTTTATACTTTGGCAGTATTGGCTCAAGGGCCTCATCATCAAATTGTGGTAATAGCTTGCATTTCGGGTAGCTCTTTGTTAGGTGATACGTCTCCAAAGTATCTATAATTTTTGATTGTTTCATGCTATTATATTACCCCTTTTGGATGTTTATGGGCTTATTTTACACATTTATATCATTTTTGGGACTAACCTACTAACCGGAGGGCCAGCCCGTATTGCTGTTTTTTTGCCTATTTCAGTATTTCGAAGAAAAGGAATATCAAACGGAGTCCAAACGGAATAAAACCTTCGGGAGCCTGATTTTTGGAACGAACGTGATCTAGAGGACTTGGAGTGCAAGTCAAGAAGCAGCCGAGGCGGCCACGAGAGGGTAGGGCGCCCCCCCTATAGGGCGCGCCCCCTATCTCGTGGGCCCCTCGGGCGGCCACCGACATACTTCTTCCTCCTATATATACCTCGCACTCAAAACATCCAGAGCACCACAAAACACAATTTCCACCACCGTAACCTTCAGATCCGCATGAGATCTCATCTTGAGCCTTCACGCAAGCACTCACGGGGGGGAATCGACCATGGAGGGCTTCTACATCAACATCCTTGCCCCTCCGATGAGTTATGAGTAGTTTACCACAGACCTATGGGTCCATAGTTATTAGCTAGATGGCTTCTTCTCTCTTTTTGGATCTCAATACAATGTTCTCCCCCTCTCTTGTGGAGATCTATTCAATGTAAACTCTTTTTGCGGCGTGTTTGTCGAGATATGATGAATTGTGGGTTTATGATCAAGTTTATCTCTGAGAAATATTTGAATCTCCTCTGAATTCTTTTATGTTGCCGGGGCGAACACGCTTGCCGGGGCGAACACGCTTGCCGGGGCGAACACGCTTGCCGAGTGCGGGACAGCCCGCTGGCGGTGTTGCTTCCGGCAAACAACCTTGCCGGGCCAGTTGCGACGCTTAACTTGCTGAGCAGGCTCGAAAGCAAGGTAAGGGTGCAGCAGCACACTTGTGTTTGTTGAGCGGACTCGGAAACAAAACAAGTACGCAACTGGGCCACGAGTCGGCTCCTCCGCGTACGGGTTTCACAAGACACGCTCGTTCGAAGACGCAGCCCTGCTTTCCCCGGTCCATAAGAGGATGCATGACGAGGGATGAAAAACTTATCTGATATCGCAGCCCCCAGCGACGCTGGCTCGCCGGAGACGAATCTTGGCGCTCGCAGCCCCCAGCTATGCTGGCTTGGCCAGAACCCAAGTGCTGGTGCGCTCTTCCGGTTTCTCCTTGTTGCTGTAATTTCAGCCATGAAAACAGCTGAGATAGATCTGCAACAGCTTTATCATGTACATGTATATGTATATAAATCTTTATTGTGCAATACGATGCCGTGCCTTGCCCTTCGTATGTTTGTACTCTACGCTCTCGGGGAGCTTGCCGGGGCGAACACGCTTGCTGAGTGCGGGACAGCCCGCTGGCGGTGTTGCTTCCGGCAAACAACCTTGCCGGGCCAGTTGCGACGCTTAACTTGCTGAGCAGGCTCGAAAGCAAGGTAAGGGTGCAGCAGCACACTTGTGTTTGTTGAGCGGACTCGGAAACAAAACAAGTACGCAACTGGGCCACGACTTGGCTCCTCTCGCGCACAAGCCTCTCATACGAAGGACATCTCACGGCAGGGCCTGCCACGTTATACCCTCTACTTTACACCCTTTGCGCGCTTTTACCCTACGCTTCTAGGGAACTTGCCGGCGCTTAACACACTTGCTGAGTGCGGAACATCAGCAGCCCGCTGGCTGGTGTTGCTTCCGGCAAGCAACCTTGCCGCGTCTAGTCGCGACGCACTTAACTTGCTGAGCAGACTCGAAACGAAACAAGTGCGCGAAGCTGGTCGCGGCTCACTTTTAACTCGTTGAGTGTGCTCGAAGCAAGATAAGGGTGCGGCTATCCACGGGCAGGCTCCTCCGCGCACAGGTTTTGCGCACAAAGGACGAACGCACGAGGGATATAACATAAAAAAGCATGGAACTAAAGGAGTGCTCTGCACAAAAGCTCGAGCAACTTAGCTTTTCTTTTTCTTGCTTTCTTCCTCTCGCCGGTGGAACTCGATGGCGCGTCCTCGACGGCAGCGCGGCGCTCCGGAGAGACGCGTTTGCCGGAACGAGCACCAGAGCTATCCACGCCGGGCTTAGAGCGTTCCGAGGAGATACGCTCGCCGGAGTGAGCACCAGAGCCGTCCTTGCCGGACTTAGAGCTCAATGGCACGTCCTCGACGGCAGCGTAGCGTTCCAGGGAGACGCGCTTGCCAAAGCGGAGGGAGAGCGGGGCGAGCGGCGCGAGGAACAGGATATGCTCGGACTCCTAGTAGCGATAGGAGGAGCAGAATCCTGCCTCGACGCTATCGCTTTGCTCATGCACGGACAGCGGTCCGGAGCATCCCGCGAGCCTCCGGCACGTTCTTGCCCCAGCATGCGAGTACCACCTCCCGTGGCACGGCGCTGCTGGGTCGTCGTGCACTGAGATGGACGTGGATCCATGGAGACCGAGGCGCGGTCATCCGTCCTGTCCCTGGATCCGGTGGCGCCGCGAGTGCCCTCGCCGGTGTCCACCCTTCTGCTGGCGTCTCCTCCGCCCACCGCTGGCTCCGGTGGCGGCGGATGGGACGCAGACGGGTCTGCAACCCTCGAGGCCCTCGTCTTCGGGGCCATGGCGCGGTTGTTGATGAAGTCACCGATGAAACTGGAGAGGTTGATGAAGAACGCGCTCGCGCGAACGCCGGATCAGGTCCGCACAACCTCGACGCCCCCTACCTGGCGCGCCAAAGATGCCGGGGCCGGAGCGGATGGGGACCCGCCCGCCGCGAGCACCTATGGGGCCGGAGGGCCCCTTCGTGAGTTCGGTACGAGGGCGGAGGAGGCACAGAGAGCAGATCGAGGCGATGCGCGCGGGGCGGATTTTTACCCAGCTTCGGGCCGCGATGGACGCGTAAAACCCTACTGCTGCTTTGTGTTGTATTGTGCTCGGGAGCTTGAAGAGCTACAGTAGTAGCTACACCGAGCGTGGGAGTCGCAAAGGATTCGAACCTCCACCACGTTGTGCATGGGCCTCCTTTTATAGTGCCAAGGGGTCACCAACAGGTGTCAACGTAGGAGAAAGGGGTAAAAATGTAAAAGAGGTGGTAGTTGGAACAGTCTTGAACAAGCAGCTACAATTGCTTGAATAGTGGTTTCTACCTACTTTTGACAGAGGGGGACAAGGGCATTTAATGCCCGTCGCCGTCGACCCCAAAAGCTCCCGCTCTTGCGTCTCCGTCTGCCACGGCGATGGATCCATCACCGTGAAGTGCCACCGCACCCCCCAGGCTGCACAGCCACCCGCCACGCGTCTCTGGAGAGGGCTCGAGGCGACGCGTGGGCAGATGAGCTGGAGTGCGGGCACACAGCGCAGCTCTCCCGGCAAGTACCTTGCCGGGTCTTGATCTTGCCGGACCCGGAGCTTGTCGGGCTTTGTAACTTGCCGCCCCGGGCCCTCGCCGGACGCCAGATAGCGCCGAGGCGTGTCTTCTATGATGTAATCTTCTAGTCTCCCCGGCGAGCTCCTCTCGCCAGGACCTTGCGTGAGTGATGTAATCTTGAGCCTGGAACGGCCTTCCCGGCAAGCTCCTCTTGCCGGGGTCTCGATCTTCTGTCTTGTACACTTTGTTCTTGAATGGCTTGATATGGGGCAGGAAGGCTCTCGGCGAGCACGTGGTAAACCCTGCCGTGGGGAGCTGCGACTGCCCGTGCACAAGTTGGGGTACTGAGGTACCCCTACCTTAGTACACCGACATCATGTCATCTTGCTTAATGCATTACTCTGTTCTTTATGAACTTAATACTCTAGATGCAGGCAAGAGTCGGTCGATGTGTGGAGTAATAGTAGTAGATGCAGGCAGGAGTCGGTCTACTTGTTGCAGACGTGATGTCTATATACATGATCATGCCTAGATAATCTCATAATTATTCGCTTTTCTATCAATTGCTCGACAGTAATTTGTTCACCCACCGTAATACTTATGGTATCTTGAGAGAAGCCACTACTGAAACCTATGGCCCCCGGGCCTATCTCTTATCATATTTGCTTCCAATCTACTTTTATTTGCATCTTTACTTTTTGCATCTATATTATAAAATACCAGAAATATATTTATCTTATCATACTATCTCTATTAGATCTCACTTTCGCAAGTGGTCGTGAAGGGATTGACAACCCCTTTATTGCATTGGTTGCGATTTCTTTGTTTGTTTGTGTAGGTGCGTGGGACTTTTGAGGAGCCTCCTACTAGGTTGATACCTTGGTTCTCAAAAACTAAGGGAAATACTTACGCTACTATTGCTGCATCACCCTTTCCTCTTCAAGGAAAACCAATGCGAGCTCAAGACGTAGCAAGAAGGATTTATGGCGCCATTGCCGGGGAGGTCTTCGCTCAAGTAAAGACATACCAAGTACCCATCACAAACCCATCTCCCTCGCATTTACATTATTTGCCATTTGCCTCTCGTTTTCCTCTCCCCCACTTCACCCTTGCCGTTTTATTCACCCTCTCTTTCCCAATCTCCTCCTCTCTCTTTTGCTTGCCTTTTTCTGTTTGCTTGTGTGTTGGATTACTTGTTGTCGTGGCGCAAGATAATACCAAATTGTGTGATTTCTCGAATACCAATAATAATGATTTCCTTAGTACTTCGATTGCTCCTCTTAATGATGTTGAGTCTTGTGAAATCAATACTGCTTTGCTGAATCTTGTTATGAAAGATCAATTCGCCGGCCTTCCTAGTGAAGATGCCGCTACTCATCTAAACAACTTTGTGGATTTGTGTGATATGCAAAAGAAAAAAGATATCGATAACAATATTGTTAAATTGAAGTTATTCCCGTTTTCACGTAGAGATCGTGCTAAAGTTTGGTTTTCGTCTTTGCCTAAAAATAGTATTGATTCTTGGAACAAGTGCAGAGATGCTTTTATCTCTAAGTATTTTCCTCCGGCTAAGATCATCACTCTTATGAACGATATTATGAATTTTAAACAACTTGATCATGAGCATGTTGCCCAATCTTGGGAAAGAATGAAATTGATGATTCGCAATTGCCCTACTCATGGTTTGAATTTATGGATGATTATACAAAAAATTTATGCCGGTTTGAACTTTGCTTCTAGAAATCTCTTAGATTCGGCCGCGGGAGGCACCTTTATGGAAATCACGTTAGGAGATGCTACAAAATTTCTTGATAATATTATGGCTAATTATTCTCAATGGCACATCGAAAGATCTTCTAGTAAAAAAGTGCATGCTATAGAAGAAATCAATGTTTTGAGTGGAAAGATGGATGAACTTATGAAATTGTTTGCTACTAAAAATACTCCTCTTGATTCCAATGATATGCCTTGGTCTACTTTGATTGAGAATAATAATGAATCTATGGATGTGAATTTTGTTGGTAGGAATAGTTTTGGAAACAATGCTTATAGAGGAAACTTTAATGCTAGACTGTTCCCTAGTAATTCCTCTAATAATTATGGAAATTCCTACAATAATTCTTATGGTAATTTCAATAAGATGCCCTCTGATTTTGAGAATAATATGAAAGAATTTATGATTTCTCAAAAGAATTTTAATGCTTTGCTTGAAGAAAAATTGCTCAAAGTTGATGATTTGGCTAGGAACGTTGATAGACTTTCGCTTGATGTTGATTCTCTTAAACTTAGATCTTATCCTCCTAAGCATGATATCAATGAGTCTATCAAAGCAATGAGAATTTCCATTGATGAGTGCAAGGAAAGAACCGCTAGATTGCATGCTAAGAAAGATAGCTTTATAAAGGCGTGTTCTTCTAGTTTCAATGAAAATAATGATGAGGATCTTAAAGTTATTGATGCGTCTCCTATTAGATCTTTGCTTTGCAATATGAATCTTGATAATTATGGGACTGATGATGAGTCAACTTTACCTAGAAGGTTTCCCAAGAATTCGGAGTTTTTAGATCTTGATGCTAAATTTGGTAAAAGTGGGATGAAGAGGTCATGACTTTAAATAATATTGAACCCACTATCTCGGATTTCAAGGAATTTGATTATGATAATTGTTCTTTAGAAGGTTGTATTTCCTTGTTGCAATCTGTTGTTAATTCTCCTCATGCTTATAGTCAAAATAAAGCTTTTACCAAACATATCGTTGATGCCTTGATGCAATCTTATGATGAAAAACTTAATTTGGAAGTTTCTATACCTAGAAAACTTAATGATGAGTGGGCACCTACTATAAAGATTAGAATTAAAGATCATGAGTGCTTTTCTTTGTGTGATTTGGGTGCTAGTGCTTCCACGATTCCGAAAACTTTATGTGATATTCTAGGTTTCCATGATCTTGATGATTGCTCTTTAAATTTGCACCTTGCGGATTCCACCATTAAAAAGCCAATGGGAAGGATCAATGATATTCTTATTGTTGAAAATAGAAATTTGGTGCCCGTAGATTTTATCGTTCTTGATATAGAGTGCAATCCTTCTTGTCCTATTATTCTTGGTAGACCTTTCCTTAGAACGATTGGCGCGATTATTGATATGAAGGAAGGGAATATTAGATTCCAATTTCCATTAAAGAAAGGCATGGAGCACTTTCCCAGAAAGAAAGTCAAATTACCTTATGAATTGATCATGCGAGCTACTTATGAATTTAGTGCCAAAGATGGCACTACTTAGATCTATCTTCGCTTTTATGCCTAGCTAGGGGCGTTAAACGATAGCGCTAGTTGGGAGGTGATACGTCTCCAACGTATCTACTTTTCCAAACACTTTTGCCCTTGTTTTGGACTCTAACTTGCATGATTTGAATGAAACTAACCCGGACTGACGTTGTTTTTAGCAGAACTGCCATGATGTTGTTTTATGTGTAGAAAAGAAAAGTTCTCGGAATGTCCTGGAAATCCACGGAGGCACTTTTTGGAATTAATAAGTATTTTTGGCGAAAGAATTAGTGCCAGGGGCCCACGGCCTGTCCACGAGACAGCCCCCCCTAGGGCGCGGCCCCCTATCTCGTGAGCCCCCTGGACCTCCTCCGACCTCAACTCCAACTCCATATATTCCGTCTCGGGGAGAAAAAAAATCAAAGAGAAAGTTTCATCGTGTTTCACAACACGGAGCCGCCGCCAAGCCCTAATCTCTCTTGGGAGGGCTGATCTGGAGTCCGTTCGGGACTCCAGAGAGGGGGATTCGTCGCCGTCGTCATCATCAACCATCCTTCATCACCAATTTCATGATGCTCACCGCCGTGCGTAAGTAATTCCATCATAGGCTTGCTGGACGGTGATGGGTTGGATGAGATTTACCATGTAATCAAGTTAGTTTTGTTAGGGTTTGATCCCTTGTATCCACTATGTTCTGAGATTGATGTTGCTATGACTTTGCTATGCTTAATGCTTGTCACTAGGGCCCGAGTGCCATGATTTCAGATCTGAACCTATTATGTTTTCATGAATATATGTGTGTTCTTGATCCTATCTTGCAAGTCTATAGTCACCTATTACGTGTTATGATCCGACAACCCCGAAGTGACAATAATCGGGATAATTCTCGGTGATGACCGTAGTTTGAGGAGTTCATGTATTCACTATGTGTTAATGCTTTGGTCCGGTTCTCTATTAAAAGGAGGCCTTAATTTCCCTTAGTTTCCACTAGGACCCCGCTTCAACGGGAGGGTAGGACAAAAGATGTCATGCAAGTTCTTTTCCATAAGCACGTATGACTATTTACGGAACACATGCCTACATTACATTGTTGAATTGGAGCTAGTTCTATATCACCCTATGTTATAACTATTGCATGAGGAATCGCATCCGGCATAATTATCCATCACTGATCCATTGCCTACGAGCTTTTCACATATTGTTCTTCGCTTATTTACTTTTCCGTTGCTACCGTTACAACTACTACAAAAACCCAAAAACATTTATCTTTACTTTTGCTACCGTTACCTTTATTATCATACCACTTTTGCAACTAAACACTTTGCTGCAGATACTAAGTTATCCAGGTGTGGTTAAATTGACAACTCAACTGCTAATACTCAAGAATATTCTTTGGCTCCCCTTGTGTCAAATCAATAAATTTGGGCTGAATACTCTACCCTCAAAAGCTGTTGCGATACCCTATACTTGTGGGTTATCAAGACTAATTTCTGGCGCCGTTGCCGGGGAGCATAGCTCTATTCTCTGAGTCACTTGGGATTTATATCTGTTGATCACTATGAAGAACTTGAAAGACGATCGAACTACTATTTTGCCCTCAACTACGAGGGGAGGTAAGGAACTGCCATCTAGCTCTGCACTAGATTCTCCTTCCGTTATTAGTAAGCTTGCGACACCTAAACCTACTACTTCTATGAATTCTGATATGTCGCATCTTATTGATGATGCCACTTCTGCTATGCATGATGAAACTACTTCTGTGCTTGATACTACTGTGCTATTAGGTGAGTTTCTAGATGAACAACTTGCTAGAGTTAGGGGGAATGATATTACTGAAGATCCTATTACTGATGATAGTGATGATGAAGGTCCCCCCAATGATTATGTATTACCTGTTGTCCTAAGGGTTATGTCATGAATGAAAAAGCTGCTATGGAAATTCTTGCTTACAATGATAGAAATGATCTTAAGAAATTATTAACTAAATGGAAGCAGTAGTCTCTTAATGCTAGAATGAAACCCGATCCTCCTTTTGCTACTTCACCTATCTGTGTTACTGATAAGGATTATGAATTCTCTATTGATCCTGATATTATTACTTTAGTTGAATCTGATCCTTTTTATGGCGTTGAATCTGAAACTGTTGTGGCACATCTTACCAAGTTGAATGATATAGCCACCCTATTTACTCATGATGGGAAGTCTCGCTATTTATATATCCTTAAGATATTTCCGTTCTCATTAAAGGGTGATGCTAAGACTTGGTATAATTCTCTTGCGCTTTGGTTGTGTGCGTAGTCCCTGTGATATGATTTATTACTTCTCGCTAAATATTTTCCTACTCATAAGAAACAAGCTGCCTTATGGAAATATATAATTTTGTGCAAATCAAAGAAGAGAGTCTCCCACAAGCTTGGGGAGGCTTCTCCTATTTAATGCTTTGCTGATCATCCTCTTAAGAAAAATGAAATACTTGATATCTTTTATAATGGACTAACCGATGCTTCCAAGGACTACTTGGATAGTTGTGCTGGTTGTGTTTTCGGGAAAGAACAATCGATTTAAGCTGAAATATTATTGAATAATATGTTGACTAATGAAAATAATTGGACTCTTCCTCAGCCAGTTCTCAAGTAATTCTGAACCAATTGAGCCAACTCTGAGCCTATTCCTAAACCCACTCCGAACAAGAAAGGTGTTTTATTTCTCAGTCCTGAAGATATGCAAGAGGCAAATAAATCAATGAAAGAAAAACGTATTAAAGCTGAAGATGTTATGAATTTACCTCCTATTGAAGAAATACATGGTCTTAATTTACCGCCTGAAGAACCACATTGTCTTGATAACCCGACACAGGTAGTAAAGGTAAATTCTCTCCATAGATATGATAAATTTGAAATACCATCAACTAAATTTCATAGCCCATGCTTAGATGAATTTGATGACTTCATGGCTAGACAAGAAAGTTTTAATGCTTATGTTGGTAGAGAGTTAAAGAATAATGCTTTCGAGATAGGACGCGTAGGTGATAATCTGGCTAGAGTTAAATATGAACTTCACCGCGTTAGCAAATATGCTTCTATGGTTGCTACCCAAGCTGAGCAAGTACTTAAAGCTCAAAATGATTTGCTTGATGAGTTAAATAATAAAAATTAATTTGTTGTTAGAGTGGCTACTAGAACTGGTAGAATGACTCAGGAACCTTTGTATCCTGAAGGCCACCCTAAGAGAATTGAGCAAGATTCTGAGAGAAATAATTGAGAGGCACCTAGTTCTTCTAAAAAGAAGAAAAAGAAAAATGATAGGACTTTGCATGCTTCTAGTGAACCTACTGTAGACACACCTGAGAATCCCAATGATATTTCTATCTCTGATGCTGAAAGACAATCAGGTGATGAACATGAACATAGTGATAATGTTAATGATAATGTTCATGTTGATGCTCAACCTAGCAAAGACAATGATGTAGAGACTAAACCTGCTGTTGATCTTGATAACCCACAATCAAAGAATCAACGTTATGATAAGAGAGATTTCGTTGCTAGGAAGCACGGTTAAGAAAGAGAACCATGGGTTTAGAAACCCATGCCCTTTCCTCCTAAACCATCCAAGTCAATGGATGATGAGGATTTTGAGCGCTTTGTTGAAATGATTAGACCTATTTTCTTACGTATGCGCTTAACTGATATGCTTAAAGTAAATCCTTATGCTAAGTATATGAAGGATATTATCACAAATAAAAGAAAGATACTGGAAGCTGAAAATTCCACCATGCTTGCTAATTACACTTTTAAGGGTGGAATACCCAAGAAACATGGAGATCCGGGTGTACCAACTATACCATGCTCTATTAAAAGAAATTATGTTAGGACTACTTTATGTGATCTTGGAGCCGGTGTTAGTGTTATGCCTCTCTCTTTATATCATAGACTTGAATTGAATAAGTTGACACCTACTGAAATATCTTTGCAAATGGCTGATAAATCAACTGCTATACCTGTTGGTGAGGATGTGCCTGTTGTGGTTGCAAATGTCACTATCTTAACGGACTTTGTTATTCTTGATATTCCTGAGGATGATAGTATGTCTATTATCCTTGGTAGACCTTTTCTTAATACTGCAGGGGCTGTTATTGATTGCAACAAAGGCAATGTCACTTTTCATGTTAATGGTAATGAGCATACGGTACACTTTCCGAGGAAACAATTTCAAGTTCATAGCATCAATTCTATTGAAAAAGTTCCAACTATAATTTTTGGAGGTTTTGAATTTCCTCTCCCTACTGTCAAGAAAAAGTATGATATTATTATTGTTGGGGATTTTCATATCCCCGTTGAGGTAACTTAGTGTTATTAGAAATTTCTCCGGTTCCGTGTTATTCGGAATGAGTTTGTTAACAAGAATTGATCAACCTTGTTAGTGGGTTCATTTTGATGATCACGAGATGGATGAAAATAGAAGGCACAACTTCTGTACCCTCTTTTTACTTTCTGTTATTTAGATTAAATAAAGCAAAAATAGTATTATCTGTCTGTTTTCTGAATTATCCGTGCATTAAAAAATAGTCTGAAAATAAAAGTGCTCCAAATGCCCTGCAAATTTAGTATGATTTTTTGTGGAATATTTGAGGATTTTAGGCACTGAAAACACTGCAGGAGGGGCAAGCACCAGGCCACGAGAGAGGAGGGCGCCCCCCCCCCTATAAGGCGCGCCCCCAATCTCGTGGGCCCCTGGTGGCTCCCCTCCACTTATGCCAGCACCCACACACTTCATCTTCTACCCAAAAAAGTCCCCATCCAGCTCAAGCACGAGTTTTTAACTCGTTTTGCTGCAATTTTCGATCTCTTAGCTCAAAGCTCCATTCGCAAAACTACTTTGGGAGATTGTTGCTTGGTATGTGACTCCTCCATTGGTCCAATTAGTTTTTGTTCTAGTGCTTTATTCATTGTAAATTTTTGCTGCATAGGTGACAATGTTCTTGAGCTTGCATGTTAAATTTTTGACGTCCCAAGCAATTCCAATGCATGATATAGGCCCTAGGCACTTGTAGGAGTAGTTGCTATCAATCTTGTTTAGTTTTATTCACTTCTATTTTGAAGTTACTAAAATTTCAGAAATTTTCAGAAAAAGAAATATGCTTAGAAGAATGTACCAAGGTGGTTCCTCGGCAAAGAAAGGGCCAAGGATTGCTATACGTGAACAAGATGTTAATTTGCCAAGGGACACAAATGTACGGGCTTGCGAGTGGCCATCCGATGATTTTATGGTTGAAGCAGGCTTCAAGGAGGAATTTGACGTGTATGTGCGTAATGCTGAGCTGGAGGACTTCTTACAAGATAAGTGTCCTCAATATTATCAATTGACTGATTCCTTTGTGCGGAGGTTCGAATATATTTCTGCGCGTAATTCTCCTAGTGTTATGTTTGATATTTATGATACATCTTATACAATGGATTTAGAGGATTTCACAACTTCTTGCAAACTCCCGCAGTGGGGTAATATTAATGATCCTCCCAAATCTGAAGTTAGAGATTTTCTTGCTAGTATTACTGTGGGAGAATCTAGGGACGTAACACAAGCTACCATAGGGAGCATTCATTTTCCTGCTATACATTACTTTGCCCTCTTTATTGGTAGATGCATTAACGGTAAGGATGAAGTATGTCACATGTGTGCCCCGGATCTTTGTGTCCTCAAGAGTGATGTGTCAAAGTTATAGAGGTTATAACTTGGGGCAATAGTTGCAACGAGGTTGCGAATAATAGTAGAAGGGAGATTTCTTTGGAGGAATTTATGCAACCCGTGTGGCTAATTTTCTTAATATAGCTCCACGAGAGGGGGATATGATTGTACCCCATGTTTATTTGGATCAAGCAGCTATGTTTGATCATCATTTTCTTGAGAGGAATGAACAATTCCTCCATTATTGACTAACCTATAACAGACGCAACGTCGTCCCTGTTACTCTTCCTGCTCCCTACCTTTTTGATTATCAGGCAAAAGGAAGATATGTTGTCACCAGGGAAGAAGCAACTGAATATGAGAGGGGAATGGAGGCAGCTCGCCAACACGCTGCTGCTCAGGAGGCGGTCGCTTCTTCATCTCAGTACTACCCCAGATTCACTTATGGATATCATCCAGGCGGTCATTGGTATTAAACCAACTTAGGCCAAAAGCCTAAGCTTGGGGGAGTACGTATTTCTCACCGACTTTACATTCATGTTCACACACTAGTCGTCGGTGCTCATACTCTTTCATTGTATTTTTCATGTTAGTTTAAATTTCCTTTTCTAGTTTTCTTCTTGTGTGTTTGATAAACCATAAGAAAAACCAAAATAAATAGTTAGTTTAATTTCCTTGCTTGTAGTAGAAATTAAAATGAAAACCCAAAAAGATTTCTCATTCTTCTTTTACTTGTTGGGAGCTTTTCCATGTAAATAGTTTTCATTTCTTTTCTTTCTATTGGGGGTCGAGAAGACTATATTGAAAATGTTTAGTGGCTCTTATATGCATGATTGTTTATTTAACTGAGAGCCCATATTACTTGTCTCTCTTGAGTTGAATGCTTGCAGATTCCAGCTTAGTCCAATGCACATGCACTCTTATTATTATACATGATGATATATGATGGACTTATTGGGATGAGAGAAGCTGGTATGACCTCGACCTCTCTTGTTTTTGTAAATATGATGAGTTCATCGTTCCTGAATCAGCTATTGTGAAGTAAACATATTTGCAATGACATTTAGAGATTATAGTTGCTTGTGCCATGCTTGATTAGCTATGAGTTATAATGGTTTACCTTGCGTGCCAACATGCTATTAGAATGATTATGATGTGGTATGATGGGATGGTATCCTCGTTTGAATGTATTAAGTGACTCGACTTGGCACATGTTCACGCATGTAGTTGAATCAAATCAACATAGCCTCCATGATATTTATGTTCATGGTAGATTATATCCTACTCATGCTTGTACTTGGTGTGAATTAATTTTAATGCATGTTTACGACTGTTGTCGCTCTCACAGTTGGTCGCTTCCCAGCATTTTGTTAGCCTTCACCTGTACTAAGCGGGAATACTGCTTGTGCATCCAAACTCCTTAAACCCCAAAGTTGTTCCATATGAGTCCACTATACCTACCTATATGCGGTATTTACCTGCCGTTCCAAGTAAATTTGTATATGTGCCAAACTCCAAACCTTCAAATGAAATTCTGTTTTGTATGCTCGAGCAGCTCATGTTTCAACTAGGGCTGCCTATATCTTCCATGCTAGGTTGGTTATTCTCAAGAGGAGTGGACTCTGCTCCTCATTCACGAGAAAGGCCCGGTAACCGGGATGCCCAGTCCCATGATACAAAAACGATCAAAGCAAATCAAAATAATTAAACAAAACTCCCCCAGGGCTGTTGTATGTTGGAGGCACTCGTTGTTTCGAGCAAGCCATGGATTGATGCTTGTTGGTGGTTGGGGGAGTATAAACATTTACCATTCTGTTTGGGAACTGCCTATAATGCATGTAGTATGGAAGATACAGCCATCTCATAGTTGTTGCGTTGACAGCAAAAGTATACCGCTCAAAATGTTATTCAATCTCCATTTTAAAATCGAGCTCTGGCACCTCTACAAATCCCTGCTTCCCTCGGTGAAGGGCCTATCTATTTACTTTTATGTTGACTCATCACCCTTCTTATTAAAAAGCACCCGCTGGAGAGCACACTGTCATTTGCATTCATTATTATTGGTTTATATTGGGTATGACTTGACTGGATCTCTTTTACAATGAATTACATTGTTTAGTCAGTCCTTGATCTTTAAAGGTGCTCTACATTTATGTTTTGCGGTCTCAGAAAGGGCTAGCGAGATACCATTTTGTTATATCATGTTATGATTATTTTGAGAAAGTGTTGTCATCCGAGTTTTATTATTATGTCTCGCTAGCTGATTATGCTATTGATATGAGTAATTGTGAGACCTATGTGTTATTCTTAGTATGGTTAGTTCATAATATTTGCTGAAACTTGAATGCTGGCTTTTCATGTTACAACAACAAGAGCAAACAGAGTTTGTAAAAGTTTTTCTTTATCACTTTCAGTTTATCAACTGAATTGCTTGAGGACAAGCAAATGTTTAAGCTTGGGGGAGATGATACGTCTCCGACGTATCTACTTTTCCAAACACTTTTGCCCTTGTTTTGGACTCTAACTTGCATGATTTGAATGAAACTAACCCGGACTGGCGCTATTTTCAGCAGAACTACCATGATGTTGTTTTATGTGTAGAAAAGGAAAGTTCTCGGAATGTCCTGGAAATCCACGGAGGCACTTTTTGGAATTAATAAGAATTTTTGGCGAAAGAATTAGTGCTAGGGGCCTGACCTGTCCACGAGACAGGGGCGCCCTTCTCACGGCGCTGCCCCAGATCTCGTGGGCCCCCTGGACCTCCTCCGACCTCAACTTCAACTCCATATATTCCGTCTCGGGGAGAAAAAATAAAAAAGAAAGTTTCATCGCGTTTCAGGACACGGAGCCGCCGCCAAGCCCTAATCTCTCTCGGGAGGGCTGATCTGGAGTCCATTCGGGGCTCCGGAGAGGGGGATTCATCATCGTCGTCATCATCAACCATCCTCCATCACCAATTTCATGATGCTCACCGCCGTGCGTGAGTAATTCCATCGTAGGCTTGCTGGACGGTGATGGGTTGGATGAGATTTACCATGTAATCAAGTTAGTTTTGTTAGGGTTTGATCCCTAGTATCCACTATGTTCTGAGATTGATGTTGCTATGACTTTGCTATGCTTAATGCTTGTCACTAGGGCCCAAGTGACATGATTTCAGATCTGAACCTATTATGTTTTCATGAATATATGTGTGTTCTTGATCCTATCTTGCAAGTCTATAGTCACCTATTACGTGTTATGATCCGACAACCCCGAAGTGACAATAATCGGGATACTTCTCGGTGATGACCGTAGTTTGAGGAGTTCATGTATTCACTATGTGTTAATGCTTTGGTCCGGTTCACTATTAAAAGGAGGCCTTAATATCCCTTAGTTTCCACTAGGACCCCGCTTCAACGGGAGGGTAGGACAAAAGATGTCATGCAAGTTCTTTTCCATAAGCATGTATGACTATTTACGGAACACATGCCTACATTACATTGATGAATTGGAGTGTCACGCCCAATATGCGACCCTATCCAAAAGGAACTCGAAGGTCCCACCAAGGATAGACCCGCATATTGGAACGCTTTTGCAAGGTGGATATCATTACATCAACATTACATAAATAGATGGGGATACATACATAAGGCATAAAATGCCACATGAATACAACATCACATCATACATAAGATCAACATCCGACTACGGACGAAACACAAATAGAAGCTCAAACGGCATCCACCCTGCTAGCCCAGGCTGCTGACCTGGAACCTATCCCCTGATCGAAGCAGAAGCATAAGAAGAACTCCAAACAAGCAAACATTGCGCTCGCGTCATGATCATCGCATAACCTGTACCTACAACTGTTGTTGTAGTAATCTGTGGGCCACGAGGACTCAGCAATCCCATTACCATGGGTATCAAGACTAGCAAAGCTTAATGGGAAAGGAAGGGGTAAAGTGGTGAGGTTGCAGCAACGACTAAGCAAGTATGGTGGCTAACATACGCAAATGAGAGCGAGAAGAGAAACAAAGGAACGGTCGTGAAGCTAGCAATGATCAAGAGGTGATCCTGAACACCTACTTACGTCAAACATAACCCAAAGACCGTGTTCACTTCCCGAACTCCGCCGAGAAGAGACCATCACGGCTACACACGTGGTTGATGCGTTTTAATTCGGATCTGGTGTCAAGTTATCTACAACCGGACATTAACAAATTCCCATCTGCCACATAACCGCGGGCACGGCTCTCGAAAGTTTATACCCTGCAGGGGTGTCCCAACTTAGCCCATGATAAGCTCTCGTGATCAACGAAGGATGTTCCTTCTCCCAGGAAGACCTGATTAGTCTCGGAATCCCGGTTTACAAGACATTTCGACAATGGTAAAACAAGACCAGCAAGACCTCCCGCTGTGCCGACAAATCCCGATAGGAGCTGCACATATCTCGTTCTCAGGGCACACCGGATGAGCCAGACGTCGGGTTGGCATAGACCCTAGTTGCCCAGGGGGCGCCGGACATCGCTCGGTTCGGACCAGCACTTAGAGAAGCACTGGCCCGGGGGGGCTAAAATAAAGATGACCCTCGGTTTGGCCGACCCAAGGGAAAGGTATAGGTGGTGGTGGGGCAAATGGTAAAACCAAGGTTGGGCCTTGCTGGACAAGTTTTATTCAAAGCGAACTGTCAGGGGGGTCCCATAAATCACCTGACCGTGTTAGGAACGCAAAATCCGGGAACATAACACCGGTATGACGGAAACTAGGGCGGCAAGAGTGGAACAAAACACCAGGCAAAAGGCCGAGCCTTCCACCCTTTACCAAGTATATAGATGCATTAATAATATAAGAGATATTGTGATATCCCAACATAACCCTGTCCATCATGGAGAAATCTTCAACTTCATCTGCAACTAGCAACACTATAAGAGGGGCTGAGCAAAAGCGGTAACATAGCCAAACAATAGCTTGCATAGGAAAGGTGTCAAAGGTTAGAGGTTCATGGCAATATGGGATGGCTTGATAAACAGGTAATAGGTAGCGCAGCATAGCGATAGAACGAAGCAACTAGCATAGCAATGATAGTAGTGAGATCCAGGGTAGCGGTCATCTTGCCTGAAATCCCGCAAGGAAGAAGAACGAGTCCATGAAGAAGATGAAGCCACGAAGACGAACCAAGCGTGAGATTTAACGCATCCTCACGATCGCAATGAAACGGAACTATCGAGAAGAAGCACACAACATGGTAAACACACCACACATGAACAAGACATGATGCACAACAAGCATGATGCATGACAAAGCTACATGAAGCTACTCATGGCAAGAGATGATGCAAACAAGAACAACACATCAAGGCAAGTTTAAATGAGGCCAGGAACAACATATAACAATTCCGGTAAGTCCTCATATGCATATTTCGAAATTGGTCCAGAACTGAATAAACCTTATGTTCAAGTTATTAAACAGCAAGTTAAGATGCACCAAGATGATCTACACGAAATTCTAGTCAAGTTACATATAAAGTTCATTAGATTCGGAGCTACGGCCTAGAAGATATGAGCAAAACAAGTTAAGCATGGCATTGATGCAAAATGCACCCAAACATCAAGCAAACACCTCAAAACAAGGATGCAACATGGTAATATGAAGCTACATGCAAAAACAAGCAAGTTTCATATAGAGCACACTCAACACGGAGAGCAACGGTGCAACACACACACTATACAAGTTATGACAACAATCTGTCCATAACAGCAACTAGGCATATTGCAAGCATCAAAACAACATGTTACAGCAGCTCAATATGATAACAAAAGGCATGGTCATGATTTACAGGTAAAGCATAACAAAACATGAACACTGAGCTATCTCCAGAATCAACTAGAACATGCTCAAAAAGACATGGAAATATTGCAAATAATAACAGTTTCAGACTTTAGCAGAAATAACATCAGGTTGCAATGTTTAGAGCTATCAAACGACATGTTACAGGAACTTATCACGGCAAACAAAGGCATGGCATGATACTACTAAATGCATAGATCAAAAGTCCCTTACTGACCATGAGCCAAAAAGGATCAGAAGAAATGATGGCACCCATGTAAACATAGCAAGTTATATTACAGATTTAAACATGGCAGGAACAACAATAAGTAGGCATGTTGGTGAGCTTGTACCACTCACCACATAGCAATAAATGGCATGGAAAGGCAACCAACAGTAAGAAGACATGTTTTTGAAGTTAAGCATGGCAAGAGCAAGGTCATAGGGTGCATGGAACACTAGCAAAACACATGGAAACTAGTGAACTTAATGTTAACAGGCTGATAGCAACATCATCAAGCAACTATGGAGCAAGATTACAACAAGCTGCAGCAGGCTATAATTGCAACCAAGGGCATGAATGGATAGAGCATGACATGTAGATCAAAACATATTTATAGGACATCTCTAGACTATGCATAGAATGATTAGTAGCCACATGTTTATATAGCAACAAAATATAACAGAATCTGTCAGGAAAACAGCAACAACAAGTAACCTACTTAGCAAGCTTGATACACTCAACACACAACTCACAAAAATACATGGATGGAACCACTGGAAATATGGCATGGCATATATCAAAACACATGTAGACATCAACCTCACAGGATGCACACATCAATCATGGCAAAAATGACAAAAGAGCAAGTTATAACAGTTTCAGCAGATTAACATCAACATGCACTCTTCCAACAGCATTTCAGGCATCAAGATGAGCTCAAATGAAAATGATGCAATGGAACGAAATAAATTACTCGTCGAGGTGAACAATTTGACATATTACACGCACGAAACAGAGCTACGGATGCAGAGATACAATGCGATGAACATGGCATGATAATGTTGAAATAATCGGGGACTTGGGCGTTTTCAGAGAGGGGGAAAGTCAACCTCGTGCAGGGACTTCGAGGACAACCGGAGACGGGGCCGGAGGTGGCCGGGGAGGCGCGGGGAGGGCGGATCCGGCCGACCCCTGGCCGCATCTGGCCGGAGGAGGGCACGGGCCACGACGGCGGCGAGGGCGGCCGGGACCCGGCGACCGGCGGCGGATGGCGCGAGGCCGAGGCCGGCGGCGGCGGCGCTGCGGCATGGCATGGCTGTGGTGGGGCTTGACGCGCAGGGCGCGGCAAAGTGTCGGGCGAGGAGGACGGCGGCGGGCGCTTCTGGCGGGCGGCGCGCTTCGCGAGGCGAAGGGCGCCAGGGCGGCGGGTCGCGGCGCGCGCGGGCAGAGGAAGCCGCGGGCGGAGGCGGCAACGGCGGCGGCCGTGGCCATGACACCGCGGCGGCCGAGGGCGCCCGGCCGGCGGGGTCGGGCACGGAGGCGGCGCTGGTTGACCTGGCCCCAGATGGGCTCAGGCGGGCATGGATGGGCTTGGTGGGGGCGGCGGCGACGCTGTGGGGAGGCGGCGGCGGGCGACACGTGGCGGCCCGGGATTGGGCAGGGCGCGGCGGCGGACTTTGTCCGGCGGCGGGCGGACATGTCCGGCGGGCGAGAGAGAGGCTAGGCTAGGGTTTCATCCGCGAAAATGGAAGGGGAGGGCCTTTATATAGGTAGAGGGAGCTAGGAGAGTCCAAATGGGGAGCGGTTTTCGGCCACGCGATTGTGATCGAACGACCGAGAGCATGGATGGGAGTTTGCTGGGTTTTGGGCCACTTTGGAGGGGGTGTTGGGCTGCAAACAAAATGGGCTTTGCGGTTACCCGGTTAACCGTTGGAGTATCAAACGACCTCCAAATGGCACGAAACTTGACAGGCGGTCTACCGGTGCTATAGCAAGGCCGCTTGGCAAACCTCGTCCATTCCGAGAATGTTTAACACCCGCACAAGAAAAGAGGCAAAAAGGGAACGCCGGAGGACATAGGAGTGCCGGATTGCAAAACGGACAACGGGGAAAATGCTCGGATGCAAGAAACGAACACGATGCAAAATGAGATGCACATGATGCATGATAAAATGCAAAGGATGACATGGCAAAGTGCAACACGCAAGCAAATGACATGGCAACGACGGCGAATAACTGGCAGACACCTGGCACATCGAATCCGGGGCGTTACAACACTCCTCCTCTAACAAGAGATCTCGTCCCGAGATCTTAGGACTGAGACGGAAGGGAAAAAGGGATGAGGTGAAACAAGAACTCAAGAGAAGAAGCAAAGAATCGAGAACACTCGAGAAGAATAGAGGAACGACGAGAATGACGAGAATCAAAAGCTCACAGAATCAGATAGACTATGAAACAACTTCGGTTAGAATGAGATAAGAAACGAATAATACTGAAAGGATTTAGGCAGCACTCCGGCTGAACATGGAAAGAATAGAACATGAACTTCACAAGATGGAATGACAGTTGATGAACTCTTGAAGGATGAAAGAATAAGATGAGCCTTGTGGTGATTTAGATGGAGGTTCCGACGAAATGTCCGAGGAAATTTGAACTCCGGAAAAGAAAAGATGAAAACACTTGGAACTAGAATTTATTCATGAAGAATAAACTCCGAAGGAAGGGATTAAACACTTTGAGGAAATAAGAATAAGATTTATTGTATGCTTATCCTTCATCAAATTAAATTGATGACAAGCAATGGATTTTACATACTACTTATTCTTCTTGAAAAAGATTGAGAAGTGACATATCGCAAACTTGAGAAGATCTTCATGAACCACCGGTAGGATTGAAAAGAACGATTGGATTGAATGATAATCAAGGAAAGATAATATTGAACGAACCACCGTAAGAATTCAAAATGACTGACGAAAGAGAATGAAACACCGGGAAGAATTAGAAGACAAATATGCTAGAGGGGATTTAGATGCAGAAGAATGAAGAGATCGCGAACTGATTGAAGAATACTTGAACGAAGCACCGGGATAATTGGATAGGTAGCTGAAATGTGAGGACGAAGAATTCTTCTGGAATGACAGCCTCCGGTGAAAAGAAATGGACAAACAACTCCTGACATACTCCGGATGGGTAAGAAAGAGTATCTGACAAATGGAATAATTCGAGAGGATAACATGAAGTTAGAACCGCGAATCTTCGAGAGAACGGGCAAGATTTAGAGGAAAAACTCTTCTTCGGTCTTCAAATGACGACGAGAAACACCACCAAAATTACTGAGATACTCCGGGAGAATGAAAAAACAAAGAGGTTGAGCCAACAAAGAAGAGAATTTGAAAGCGATCTTGGAGAAGGCATGTGACTGATGAAATCCATTCTTACGTCACACTTTGAAAATAATTAAAGAATGGCTCCGAAATAATTAGAAGAGTCAGGTAAGATCCTGGGAAAAGACCTGTGGGTTAGGGCCCACTAAAGAGAAAAACACCGTTGGAAAGGGACGTTGAACAGATAGATGATGCACCAGAACAATTGAAATATTTGAATGAGGTGACAACCTCGAATTAATTCGAACACATACGAATCTCCTGAGATGTCTTGAGCACTCCGGAAGGATAAACTGGCGAGAGGCGAACGAACAAGGAGAACACTTGAGCCGAGGAAAAGAATATAGTCAACCCGAAAAACTTGAATTAAGTCCATCGGAAGGAAAAAGGGATGAAGAATGACGAATGAGATGAGAATTCAGCGGTTGAGAAAAAATTAAGGGAAGACTGAAGAGACTCCACACGAATGAAATTGATGGTCGAAAGAGACTCAAACTCTGGGAAGAAGAGGGTGGGAGGGCGGGAAAAACAAAGACAACTTGGAAGGGAAACCGACGAATAACTTGAAGAGAAAACACCAGTTGAAATCATTGAGGAAAGAAGGCAAAGACTTCGCACGAGTAGGATGGATACTCGATTACGGACTCTAGTTCTGAGAAGAAAAAGGGTGGGTGGGTGGGAAAAACAAAGGCAACTTCGGACAGGGAAACAACATCGATCGAAAAGAGCTGAGGATTGATCTCCCAAAGAGAGAGAGGTTCGAATCAGCTTGACGAGGAATGCGCCGGACAAAAGAGGATGGACAACGAACGAAAAACTAACCGCGTGACCCTAAAGAAAAATTTGAAGGGGAAGAGGAGTAGTTCAAAACACCTACGTCAAGATTTCTCACCAGAGTAACGAAGGGGCTGAGGAGTAAAAAGAATTCCTACTCTCCGATATAACTAGACTCCAAAAATAGTTTTCTTCTAGACTCAACAATGGTCAAACTACACGATCAATCAAGGGGGGCTCCTAAGGTCGGTCGAGGCTCTGATACCAACTTGTCACGCCCAATATGCGACCCTATCCAAAAGGAACTCGAAGGTCCCACCAAGGATAGACCCGCATATTGGAACGCTTTTGCAAGGTGGATATCATTACATCAACATTACATAAATAGATGGGGATACATACATAAGGCATACAATGCCACATGAATACAACATCACATCATACATAAGATCAACATTCGGCTACGGATGAAACACAAACAGAAGCTCAAACGGCATCCACCCTGCTAGCCCAGGCTGCTGACCTGGAACCTATCCCCTGATCGAAGAAGAAGCATAAGAAGAACTCCAAACAAGCAAACATCGCGCTCGCGTCATGATCATCGCATAACCTGTACGTGCAACTGTTGTTGTAGTAATCTGTGGGCCACGAGGACTCAGCAATCCCATTACCATGGGTATCAAGACTAGCAAAGCTTAATGGGAAAGGAAGGGGTAAAGTGGTGAGGTTGCAGCAGCGACTAAGCAAGTATGGTGGCTAACATACGCAAATGAGAGCGAGAAGAGAAACAAAGGAACGGTCGTGAAGCTAGCAATGATCAAGAGGTGATCCTGAACACCTACTTACGTCAAACATAACCCAAAGACCGTGTTCACTTCCCGGACTCCGCCGAGAAGAGACCATCACGGCTACACACGTGGTTGATGCGTTTTAATTCGGATCTGGTGTCAAGTTATCTACAACCGGACATTAACAAATTCCCATCTGCCACATAACTGCGGGCACGGCTCTCGAAAGTTTATACCCTGCAGGGGTGTCCCAACTTAGCCCATGATAAGCTCTCGCGATCAACGAAGGATGTTCCTTCTCCCAGGAAGACCCGATTAGTCTCGGAATCCCGGTTTACAAGACATTTCGACAATGGTAAAACAAGACCAGCAAGACCTCCGCCAGCCGACAAATCCCGATAGGAGCTGCACATATCTCGTTCTCGGGGCACACCGGATGAGCCGACGTCGGGTTGGCATAGACCCTGTTGCCCAGGCGCCGGACATCGCTCGGTTCGGACCAGCACTTAGAGAAGCACTGGCCCGGGGGGGCTAAAATAAAGATGACCCTCGGGTTGGCCGACCCAAGGGAAAGGTATAGGTAGTGGTGAGGCAAGTGGTAAAACCAAGGTTGGGCCTTGCTGGACAAGTTTTATTCAAAGCGAACTGTCAGGGGGGTCCCATAAATCACCTGACCGCGTTAGGAACGCAAAATCCGGGAACATAACACCGGTATGACGGAAACTAGGGCGGCAAGAGTGGAACAAAACACCAGGCAAAAGGCCGAGCCTTCCACCCTTTACCAAGTATATAGATGCATTAATAATATAAGAGATACTGTGATATCCCAACATAACCCTGTCCATCATGGAGAAATCTTCAACTTCATCTGCAACTAGCAACACTATAAGAGGGGCTGAGCAAAAGCGGTAACATAGCCAAACAATAGTTTGCATAGGAAAGGTGTCAAAGGTTAGAGGTTCATGGCAATATGGGATGGCTTGATAAACAGGTAATAGGTAGCGCAGCATAGCGATAGAACGAAGCAACTAGCATAGCAATGATAGTAGTGAGATCCAGGGTAGCGGTCATCTTGCCTGAAATCCCGCAGGGAAGAAGAATGAGTCCATGAAGAAGATGAAGCCACGAAGACGAACCAAGCGTAGACGAACGCATCCTCAGGATCGCAACGAAACGGGAACTATCGAGAAGAAGCACACAACAGGGTAAACACACCACACATGAACAAGACATGATGCACAACAAGCATGATGCATGACAAAGCTACATGAAGCTACTCATGGCAAGAGATGATGCAAACAAGAACAACACATCAAGGCAAGTTTAAATGAGGCCAGGAACAACATATAACAATTCCGGTAAGTCCTCATATGCATATTTCGAAATTGGTCCAGAACTGAATAAACCTTATGTTCAAGTTATTAAACAGCAAGTTAAGGTGCACCAAGATGATCTACACGAAATTCTAGTCAAGTTACATATAAAGTTCATTAGATTCGGAGCTACGGCCTAGAAGATATGAGCAAAACAAGTTAAGCATGGCATTGATGCAAAATGCACCCAAACATCAAGCAAACACCTCAAAACAAGGATGCAACATGGTAATATGAAGCTACATGCAAAAACAAGCAAGTTTCATATAGAGCACACTCAACACGGAGAGCAACGGTGCAACACACACACTATACAAGTTATGACAACAATCATCCATAATAAAGAACTAGGCATATTGCAAGCAACAAAACAACATGTTACAGCAGCTCAATATGATAACAAAAGGCATGGTCATGATTTACAGGTAAAGCATAACAAAACATGAACACTGAGCTATCTCCAGAAACAACTAGAACATGCTCAAAAAGACATGGAAATATTGCAAATAATAACAGTTTCAGACTTTAGCAGAAATAACATCAGGTTGCAATGTTTAGAGCTATCAAACGACATGTTACAGGAACTTATCATGGCAAACAAAGGCATGGCATGATACTACTAAATGCATAGATCAAAAGTCCCTTATTGACCATGAGCCAAAAAGGATCAGAAGAAATGATGGCACCCATGTAAACATAGCAAGTTATATTACAGATTTAAACATGGCAGGAACAACAATAAGTAGGCATGTTAGTGAGCTTGTACCACTCACCACATAGCAATAAATGGCATGGAAAGGCAACCAACAGTAAGAAGACATGTTTTTGAAGTTAAGCATGGCAAGAGCAAGGTCATAGGGTGCATGGAACACTAGCAAAACACATGGAAACTAGTGAACTTAATGTTAACAGGCTGATAGCAACATCATCAAGCAACTATGGAGCAAGATTACAACAAGCTGCAGCAGGCTATAATTGCAACCAAGGGCATGAATGGATAGAGCATGACATGTAGATCAAAACATATTTATAGGACATCTCTAGACTATGCATAGAATGATTAGTAGCCACATGTTTATATAGCAACAAAATATAATGAATCTGTCAGAAAACAAGAACAACAAGTAACCTACTTAGCAAGCTTGATACACTCAACACACAACTCACAAAAATACATGGATGGAACCACTGGAAATATGGCATGGCATATATCAAAACACATGTAGACATCAACCTCACAGGATGCACACATCAATCATGGCAAAAATGACAAAAGAGCAAGTTATAACAGTTTGATGATTAACATCAACATGCACTCTTCCAACAGCATTTCAGGCATCAAGATGAGCTCAAATGAAAATGATGCAATGGAACGAAATAAATTACTCGTCGAGGTGAACAATTTGACATATTACACGCACGAAACGGGGCTACGGATGCAGAGATACAATGCGATGAACATGGCATGATAATGTTGAAATAATCGGGGACTTGGGCGTTTTCAGAGAGGGGGAAAGTCAACCTCGTGCACGGACTTCGAGGACAACCGGAGACTCGCCGGAGAAGGGGCCGGAGGTGGCCGGGGAGGCGCAGGGAGGGCGGATCCGGCCGACCCCTGGCCAGAGGAGGGCACGGGGCCACGACGGCGGCGAGGGCGGCCGGGGACCCGGCGACGGCGCGGCGGATGGCGCGAGGCCGAGGCCGGCGGCGGCGGGCGCTGGGCGCGTATGGCCGGGCGTTGGGCTGGATGCGCAGGGCGCAGCAGCGCCGGGCGGAGGAGGACGGCGGCGCGGCGCTGGCGGGCGGGCGGCGCGGCCCGGCGGCCAGGCGCGGGCGGCGCTGGGCGGCGGAGGCGGCGGCGAGTCGCGCGGCCGGGCAGGGAAGCTGCGGGCGGAGGCGGCAACCGCGGGCGCCGGTGGCGGCGGACGCCAAAGAAGGGCCGAGGCCCGCGCGGCGGGTCGCACGGAGGCGGCGCTGGTTGACCCGCCCTAGATGGGCTCGAGCGGGCGCGGATGGGCTCGCAGGGCTGGCGGCGACGCTGGGGGAGGCGGCGGCGGCGGCGACACGTGGCGGCCCGGGATTGGGCAGGGCACGGCGGCGGACTTTGTCCGGCGGTGGGCGGACATGTCCGGCGGGCGAGAGAGAGGCTAGGCTAGGGTTTCATCCGCGAAAATGGAAGGGGAGGGCCTTTATATAGGCAGAGGGAGCTAGGAGAGTCCAAATGGGGAGCGGTTTTCAGCCACGCGATCATGATCGAATGACCGATAGCATGGAGGGGAGTTTGCTGGGTTTTCGGCCACTTTGGAGGGGGTGTTGGGCTGGAAACAAAATGGGCTTTGCGGTTACCCGGTTAACCGTTGGAGTATCAAACGACCTCCAAATGGCACGAAACTTGACAGGCGGTCTACCGGTGCTATAGCAAGGCCGCTTGGCAAACCTCATCCATTCCGAGAACGTTTAACACCCGCACATGAAAAGAGGCAAAAAGGGAACGCCGGAGGACATAGGAGTGCCGGATTGCAAAACGGACAACGGGGAAAATGCTCAGATGCAAGAAACGAACACGTATGCAAAATGAGATGCACATGATGCATGATAAAATGCAAATGATGACATGGCAAAGTGTAACATGCAAGCAAATGACATGGCAACGACGGCGAATAACTGGCAGACACCTGGCGCATCGAATCCGGGGCGTTACATGGAGCTAGTTCTATATCACCCTATGTTATAACTATTACATGAGGAATCGCATCCGGCATAATTATCCATCACTGATCCATTGCCTACGAGCTTTTCACATATTGTTCTCTGCTTATTTACTTTTCCGTTGCTACTGTTACAACTACTACAAAAACCCAAAAACATTTATCTTTACTTTTGCTACCGTTACCTTTATTATCATACCACTTTTGCAACTAAACACTTTGCTGCAGATACTAAGTTATCCAGGTGTGGTTGAATTGACAACTCAACTGCTAATACTCAAGAATATTCTTTGGCTCACCTTGTGTCGAATCAATAAATTTGGGTTGAATACTCTACCCTCGAAAGTTGTTGTGATCCCCTATACTTGTGGGTTATCAGGAGGCAACCCAATTTTATTTGTGTTTTTTTGTTTTTCCGGTTTAGTAATAAATCTTGCATCTACCTTCTGTTTAGATGTGTTTTTATCTTTTAATTAGTGTTTGTGCCAAGTAGAACCTATAGGATAACCTATGATATTAGTTAATTTGATTCTGCTGAAAAACAGAAACTTTGCACGCATGAATTTGGTTTTGTTAAATCACAGAAACGTTCTTTTGTGTTGATTCTTTTTTCTAATGATCAATAGGCAAATTTTCCAGGACTTCCAATTTTTTTAGGATTTTTAGAGTTCCATAAGTTTGCGTTAGTTACAGATTGCTACAGACTGTTCTGTTTTTGACAGATTCTGTTTTTCGTGTGTTGTTTGCTTATTTTGATGCATCTATGGCTAGTAAAATAGTTTATAAACCATAGAGAAGTTGGAATACAGTAGGTTTAAAACCAAAATAAATAAATAATGCATTCATTACATTACCTTATGTGGTGGTTTTGTTTTCTTTCACTAACGTAGCTTATAAGATTTCCTGTTGAGTTTTGTGTTGTGAAGTTTTCAAGTTTTGGGTAAAGCTTTTATGGACTATGGAATAAGGAGTGGCAAGAGCCTAAGCTTGGGGATGCCCATGGCACCCCAAGATATTCAAGGATAGCCAAAGTTTAAGCTTGGGGATGCCCGGAAGGCATCCCTCTTTAAATCTTTTGTTCATTGGTAACTTTACTTGGAGCTATATTTTTATTCGCCACATGATATGTGTTTTGCTTGGAGTGTCGTGTATTACATTAGTCTTTGCTTTTTAGTTTACCACAATCATCCTTGCTGTACACACCTTTTGGGAGAAGCCTACTTGATTTAGATTTGCTAGAATACTCTATGTGCTTCACTTATATCTTTTGAGCTTGATAGTTTTTGCTCTAGTGCTTCACTTATATCTTTAGAGCACGGTGGTGTCTTAATTTTGAAGAAATTGCTAGTCTCTCATGCTTCACTTATATCCTTTTGAGAGTCTTTTAGAACTGCATGGTATTTGCTATGGTTACAAAGTTGGTCCTAGAATGATGAGCATCCAAGTTGGGTATAATAAAAACTATCATAGAAAAAGAATTGGATGCTATGATCAATTTGATGCTTGATAATTGTTTTTGAGATATGGAGGTAGTGATATTAGAGTCATGCTAGTTGAGGTGATTATGAAAAATACTTGTGTTGAGGGTTGTGATTCCCGTAGCATGCACGTGTGGTGAACCGCTTGTGATGAAGTTGGAGCACAATTTATTTATTGATTGTCTTCCTTATTGTCGGCGTTCTGGGAACGGGGTCCCCAGACTTGCCTGCCTGCGGCCTGCGGTGTGGCTCAAGCGGGGGACCAGTGCAGCCCAGTTTCATCAGCTCAAGCTCAAGACCCTCACGAGGGGCCAAGCCTCATGGGGCGGGCGACAGAAAGCTTCCTTAGGAGCAGCCTCATCAGGCGGGCTCGCGAGGAGGCGGAGAGATCAAGGCAGGGTACCTTGCGAGGTGCCCGTGACGCAAGCCATGACGATCAAGACCAGGCGGGCGCCAGGCGGGCGCCAGCCTCGTAGTGTCCTTGTTTCCCCTTCGGTGCAAAGCGGGCAAGCGCAGGCCAAGGCATCAGGCAAAGGTTGCCTTTTTTTGTGCAACAATACCAAGACCAACGGAGTGGCAGGGTGGAGGTCATCGTGGAGCCCAGGACTGCGTCACCGTCAGAGTCTTTGGCAGTCGAAGACCAACTTTAGTCAGGATAAGTGTACTAGATGTTCCCCTTCAAAATGGCCAATTGTTGGCGCCCTTCCCGCTCATTATTTGGGAAGAGGCCCAGGGCCTCCCTCTATAAATTGAGCTAGCCACCACAGAGTAGAGGCATCGAGATTTTGGGTAGACTAGAGAGAGAGAGGCGACTGAACTCACCCAAGCAGTTCATCGCACCAGACCAAGAACACCTCTCGCGAGGATGTTCTTCCTTTGTATTGTTCATCAACCCCTGAGGCAATCCACCACACCACACACTGGAGTAGGGTATTACACCGCAATGGTGGTCTGAACCAGTATAAACCTCGTGTCCCTTGTGTGTCTTCTTTCTAGCCTAGATTCCTAACGAGGCTTCGAGACGTGAGTTGGTAGGGGAAAGATCTTCGTGCGCACCCTAGAGTTCGAACCTCAAGGGTCTGCCGGAACCCGAAACTCGACATTTGGCGCGCCAGGTAGGGGTGCGCCGAAGCTCTCCCATCCGTTGACCCGCTCTCCATCAACACTGCGCTTCGCCCTCATGGCGGACAACGCACCGCCCGCTCCGACTGCCGATGCAGTGGCCGGGGCTGGGGCTCGAGCCTTGGCCCCGTGATTGCGGCGAGTGCGATGGCGCGCAAGTTCGCTGAGATGCCGCCGCCATAACGGCACGACGGATCCGCTGGCTTTCCTGCTGGCATACGAGGAGGCCGTCCTCAAGGCCGGGGGCGACGAGAGGATCATGGCTAATTGGTTCCACATGGCCCTCACCGGCGTCCCGCGCATGTAGCTGCTCCACCTGCCAACGGCTTCTGTGGCCTCCTGGGAGGAGCTGCGCGGCCTCTTCCTCGCCCGCTACGCTGCGCCGGTGCCCCCGGTCGTCGCAGCTCTCCTGGGCGGCTCACAGGCACCACCTTCGAGCAGCCACGTCAAGCCGTTCGCCCGCCAGATCGGCGCCGACTTCAAGTGCCGAGAAGCCCCCCCGGGCTGGGTGGCGCCCAAGGCTGATCTGACCTTCAGCTCGAATGATCACCCCTCCAACCCCGCCTGTTCGGGCGCGCTCTCGATGCTATGCACTCCCACCATTTGACAAGTGGCCGTCACCAGAACCCTCATCGACGGTGGTGCCGGCCTCAACGTGCTCTTGGTGGAGGCCTTCAGCCTCCTCCACGTGCCGCTAGAGCGGCTTCAGCCCAGCAGGCCCTTCTCGGGCGTGGGAGGTGGCTCCACTGGCTCCTTGGGACAGATCCACCTCCTGGTGACCTTCGGCACTCACGACAACTTTCGCACGGAGCTGATCGACTTCGACATCACCCCCATCGGCCTCCCATACAACGCCATCCTCGGGTACCCAGCCTTGGCCCAGTTCATGGCAGCAACCCACCCGGCGTACAACCTCATGAAGATGCCCGGGAGCAGTGGCGTCCTTACCGTGTTCGGAGACCCAAGGGATGCACTGCAGGCGCTTAAGTTTGCTTTCAAGACGGCTGCGGTGGCGCAGCCCACCAGCACTAACGCCCTCGAGCCCAAGGGGGCTGCATCGGCTAAGAAGAAGGAGCTATTCACCCAAGACAAGGCGGAGACAAAGCAGGTACCGGTCGACGAGGACGGATCTACTGACGCCACCTTCACCATAGGCGCCAACCTCGAACCCGAGCAGGAGGAGGCCTTGGTGAAGTTCCTATGCGCAAACAAGAAGGTGTTCGCATGGGAACCTGATCAGCTAGCAGGGGTCCCAAGGGGTGTGATTGAGCACCATCTTTACGTGTGCCCCAACGTGCGCCCCGTGAAGCAGAAGGCAAGGCGGCAGTCCACTGAAAAGCAAGCTTTCATCGTCCAAGAGACCTGCAAGCTAGAGGCAGCAGGGGTTATTCGCGAGGTCCGCTACCCATATTGGTTGGCTAACCCAGTAGTCGTGCCGAAAAAGGGACGAAAGGAACGCATGTGTGTCGATTTCACCAGCCTCAACAAGGCCTGCCCGCAGGATCCATTTCCGCTCCATCGCATCGACCAGATTGTCGACTCCACCGCTGACTGTGACCTATTGTGCTTCCTGGATGCCTTCTCGGGCTATCACCAGATCAAGATGGCGGTAGAAGACGTGGAAAAAATGGCTTTCCTGACCCCGTGTGGAGTGTACTGCTATACATGCATGCCATTTGGGTTGCGCAACGCAGGCGCGACCTTTCAACGGCTGATGCACATCGCCTTGGGCCGGCAACTTGGGAGGAATGCTGAAGCTTATGTCGATGACATTGTGGTGAAGTCTCGGGAGGCAAAAACCCTGATACAGGACTTGGAAGAAACCTTCGCGAGCCTCAATGAAGTGGACCTGCGGCTCAACCCAGAGAAGTGCATGTTTGGAGTCCCCTCGGGCAAGCTCCTGGGCTTCCTCGTGTCCCACAGGGGCATCGAGGCCAACCTAGAGAAGGTCAAGGCAGTCGAAGACATGAGCCCGCCGAAGACCCTCAGAGAAATGCAGAAGCTCACCAAGCGTGTAACCGCGCTAGGACGTTTCATCTCCAAGCTGGGAGAGCGAGCACTGCCCTTCTTCAAGCTGATGAAGAAGAAGGGCCCCTTCAAATGGACTGAAGAGGCCGACAAGGCATTCCAAGATCTCAAGAGGTACCTTACCAGCCCTCCGGTGATGGTAGCTCTGTGCCCTCGGGAGCCCCTGGTGCTCTACCTTGCGGCCACGCCCTACTCCGCCAGCGCAGCCCTGGTGGCGGTTAGAGAGGAGCGCCGGATCAAGGCCGCATCCGCCATCTGGGCTGAAGCAGAGCAAAGCCAAGAAATCCTCACAAAGACCGCGACCGCAGCCGAAAAGGATCAACCTCAGCAGGGGAGCACACCCGGAGCAGAGGAGGCCTCTACAAGCGACCAAGCGCTGGGGGCTTGATACGTCTCCAACATATCTACTTTCCCAAACACTTTTGCCCTTGTTTTGGACTCTAACTTGCATGATTTGAATGAAACTAACCCGGACTGACGCTGTTTTCAGCAGAACTACCATGATGTTGTTTTATGTGTAGAAAATAAAAGTTCTCGGAATGTCCTGGAAATCCACGGAGGCACTCTTTGGAATTAATAAGAATTTTTGGCGAAAGAATTAGTGCCAGGGGGCCCACAGCCTGTCCACAAGATAGGGGGCGCCCCCCTAGGGCGCGGCCTCCTATCTCGTGGGACCCCTGGACCTCCACCGACGTCAACTCCAACTCCATATATTCACGTTCTGGGAGAAAAAAAGCAGGGAGAAAGTTTCATCGCGATTTACGACACGGAGCCGCCGCCAAGCCCTAATCTCTCTCGGGAGGGCTGATCTGGAGTCTGTTCGGGGCTCCGGAGAGGGGGATTCGTTGCCGTCGTCATCATCAACCATCCTCCATCACCAATTTCATGATGCTCACCGCCGTGCGTGAGTAATTCCATCATAGGCTTGTTGGACGGTGATGGGTTGGATGAGATTTACCATGTAATCAAGTTAGTTTTGTTAGGGTTTGATCCCTAGTATCCACTATGTTCTGAGATTGATGTTGCTATGACTTTGCTATGATTAATGCTTGTCACTAGGGCCCGAGTGCCATGACTTCAGATCTGAACCTATTATGTTTTCATGAATATATGTGTGTTCTTGATCCTATCTTGCAAGTCTATAGTCACCAATTATGTGTTATGATCCGACAACCCCAAAGTGACAATAATCGGGATACTTCTCGGTGATGACCGTAGTTTGAGGAATTCATGTATTCACTATGTGCTAATGCTTTGTTTCGGTTCTCTATTAAAAGGAGACCTTAATATCCCTTAGTTTCCGCTAGGACCCCGCTTCCACGGGAGGGTAGGACAAAAGATGTTATGCAAGTTCTTTTCCATAAGCACGTATGACTATTTACGGAATACATGCCTACATTACATTGATGAACCGGAACTAGTTCTATATCACCCTATGTTATAACTATTGCATGAGGAATCGCATCCGGCATAATTATCCATCACTGATCCATTGCCTACGAGCTTTTCACATATTGTTCTTCGCTTATTTACTTTTCAGTTGCTACTGTTACAACTACTACAAAAACCCAAAAACATCTATCTTTACTTTTGCTACCGCTACTATTATTATCATACCACTTTTGCTACTAAACACTTTGCTGCAGATACTAAGTTATCCAGGTGTGGCTGAATTGATAACTCAACTGCTAATACTCAAGAATATTCTTTGGCTCCCCTTGTGTCGAATCAATAAATTTGAGTTGAATACTCTACCCTTGAAAGCTGTTGCGATCCCCTATACTTGTGGGTTATCAGGGCTCTGTCGTCTCAGGAGGCACCTCAACCTCCGGAGGACGCGAGCTACGCCAGCACCCTCAACCTCGTTGAGCACCCTGTGTACTTCGTCAGCACGGTGCTACAGGACGGAAGGGTGCGGTACCCCATGCCCCAAAAACTCCTCCTCGCGCTGTTGGTAGCTTCATGCAAGCTGCGGCATGATGTCTACTACACAACCTTGAGTTAAAGATGAACTTCACCGCGTTAGCAAATATGCTTCTATGGTTGCTACTCAAGCTGAGGAAGTACTTAAAGCTCAAAATGATTTGCTTGATGAATTAAATAATAAAAATGACTTCGCCTTTAGAGTGGCTACTAGAACTGGTAGAATGACTCAGGAACCTTTGTATCCTGAAAGCCACCCTAAGAGAATCGAGCAAGATTCTCAGAGAAATAATTTAGAGGCACCTAGTTCTTCTAAAAGAAGAAGACTAAAACGATAGGACTTTGCATGCTTCTAGTGAACCTCTGAGACACACCGAGAATCCCAATGATATTTCTATTTACGATGTTTGAAACACAATCGGTTGATGAACATGAACCTAGTGATAATATTAATGATAATGTTCATGTTGATGCTCAACCTAGCAAAGACAATGATGTAGAGATTGAACCTGCTGTTGATCTTGATAACCCACAATCAAAGAATCAATGATATGATAAGGGAGATTTTGTCCCTAGGAAGCACGGTAAAGAAAGAGAACCATGGGTTCAGAAACCCATGCCCTTTCCTCCTAAACCATCCAAGACAAAGGATGATGAGGATTTTGAGCGCTTTGCTGAAATGATTAGACCTATTTTCTTATGTATGCGCTTAACCGATATGCTAAAAGTAAATCCTTATGCTAAGTATATGAAGGATATCATTACAAATAAAAGAAAGATACCGGAAGCTGAAATTTCCACCATGCTTGCTAATTACACTTTTAAGGGTGGAATACCAAAGAAACTTGGAGATCCGGGTGTACCAACTATACCATGCTCTATTAAAAGAAACTATGTTAGAACTGCTTTATGTCATCTGGGAGCCGGTGTTAGTGTTATGCCTCTCTCTTTATATCGTTGACTTGAATTAAATAAGTTGACACCTACTAAAATATCTTTGCAAATGGCTGATAAATCAACTGCTATACCTGTCAGTATTTGTGAGGATGTGCCTGTTGTGGTTGCAAATGTCACTATCTTAACGGACTTTCTTATTCTTGATATTCCCGAGGACGATAGTATGTCTATTATCCTTGGTAGACCTTTTCTTAACACTGCCGGGGCTGTTATTGATTGCAACAAAGGCAATTTCACTTTTCATGTTAATGGTAATGAGCATACGGTACACTTTCTGAGGAAACAATCTCAAGTTCATAGCATCAATTCTATTGAAAAAGTTCCAACTATCATTTTTTGAGGTTTTGAATTTCCTCTCCCTACTGTCAAGAAAAAGTATGATATTCTTATTGTTGGGGATTTTCGTATCCCCGTTGAGGTAACTTAGTGTTATTCGAAATTTCTCTGGTTCCGTGTTATTCGGAATGAGTTTGTTAACAAGACTTGATCAACCTTGTTAGAGGGTTCATTTTGATGATCACGAGATGGATGAAACTAGAAGGCACAACCTTTTGTACCCTCTTTTTTTTTACTTTCTGTTATTTAGAATAAATAAAGCAAAAATAGTATTATCTGTCTATTTTCTGAATTATCCGTGCATTAAAACATAGTCTTAAAATAAAAGTGCTCCAAATGCCCTGCAAATTTAGTATGATTTTTTCTGGAATATTTGAGGATTTTAGGCACTGAAAACACTGCAGGAGGGGTAAGCACCAGGCCACTAGAGAGGAGGGCGCGCCCCCCCTGTAGGGAGCGCCCCCTGTCTCGTGGGCCCCTGGTGGCTCCCCTCCACTTATGCCAGCACCCACACACTTCATCTTCTACCTAAAAAATCCCCATCCAGCTCAAGCACGAGTTCTAGCTCATTTTGCTGCGATTTTTGATCTCTTAGCTCAAAGCTCCATTCACAAAATTGCTTTTGGGAGATTATTGCTTTGTATGTGACTCCTCCATTGGTCCAATTAGTTTTTGTTCTAGTGCTTTATTCATTGCAAATTTGTGCTGCATAGGTGACCATGTTCTTGAGCTTGCATGTTAAATTTTTTAGGTCCCAAGCAATTCCATGGCATGATATAGGCTCTAGGCACTTGTAGGAGTAGTTGCTATCAATCTTGTTTAGTTTTATTCACTTTTATTTTGAAGTTACTAAAAATTTCAAAAAAATTCAGAAAATGTTAAGGAGGCTCTTTAAAGGCTCTTCTAGCCAAAGCTCTAAGGAAAAACAAGACAAAGAGAAGGAAAAACCCAAGTATAATCTTCCTCGCTTAGCGGAAGTACGGTCGTGTGAATGGCCGTGTGAGGATTTCTTGAAAGAATCCGGAATTCATGAAGACTTTTATACTCTAATCAAGACTGCAGGCCTCACCGGTTTCATCAACGACCGAATCGATCAGTATCTCTTACTTACCAATACTTTCGTGCAAAACTTTTATTATTATCCTAAGAAGTCACCGCCTGCAGCATCGTTTCATTTATATGATGAATTCAAAGAAATGTCTTTACGTCATTTTTGTGCGGTATGTAGGATACCTTATGAGGGAGAATTAGAGGAACCCCATCATGAAGATGTGGATGGCTTCGTTAAAACTATTGTTGTAGATGAGCCAAAGAAGGGCTCTGAGGCAAAAGTCTCTAGCATACACTTTCCTGTTTTACGCTACTTTGCCATATTTTCTAGTAGATGCTTGATTGGTCGTGGAAATAGTGGAAATTTGAGCGTTCCAGACATTATTATTCTTCAACATGCTTTGCTGGGAGACAATACTTTTAGTATGGGTGCCGTCGTTGCTAAACGGCTAGCCCTGAATCGTACAAATGGCCCCATATTTGGAGGTATCTATGCTGCACGTCTTCCTAAATATTTTCAGATACCCATTAGGCACCATGAGGAGGATGAGATAAAATTGCATCCTCATATTTTAGATTACAAGAGCATAGTAGCACACAATTTTATTGTTGACAACGAATAGAAGATGCTCTTGTATAGACTTAGATTCGATAAGAAACACTTTGAGTTTATTATTTTGCCCGCGCCTCTGTTGTTTGATTTGCATGTAGATAATCGTCTTGTCACGCCGGAAGCGGTGAACAATCACCGAGCTCAAGGTTTTACTCCAGAGCCGGAACCTGAGTTGGACCCTTATCGTGCATCATCTGTCTAGTGGGATCCGGAGATGACCAGCCAGTGGAACCCTGATTACACCTCCCACTACAGCGGGGGAGTAGCGGCGGCCCTTAGTATTAAACCAACTTAGGCCAAAAGCCTAAGCTTGGGGGAGTACGTATTTCTCACCGACTGTATATTCATGTTCACACACTAGTCATCGGTGCTCATACTCTTTCATTATATTATACATGCTAGTTTAAATTTCTTTTTCTAGTTTTCTTCTTGTGTGTTTGATAAACCTTAAGAAAAACCAAAAAAATTAGTTAGTTTAATTTCCTTGCTTGTAGTAAAAATTAAAATGAAAACCCAAAAAGATTTCTCATTCTTCTTTTACTTGTTGGGAGCTTTCCCGTGTAAATAGTTTTATTTCCTTTTCTTTCTTTTGGGGGTCGAGAAGACCATATTGAAAATGTTTAGTGGCTCTTATATGCATGATTGTTTATTTAATTTAGAGCCCATATTACTTGTCTTCTCTCTTGAGTTGAATGCTTGCAGATTCCAGGTTAGTCCAATGAACGTGCACTCTTATTATTATACACATCGTTCGGTCGTGCAAGTGAAAGGCAATAATGACGATATATTATGGACTTATTGGGATGAGAAAAGCTGGTATGAACTCGACCTCTCTTGTTTTTTGTAAATATGATGATTCATCGTTGCTGAGTCAGCTATTATGAAGTAAACATATTTGCAATGACATTTAGAGATTATAGGTACTTGTGCCATGCTTGATTAGCTATGAGTTATAATGGTTTACCTTGCGTGCCAACATGCTATTAGAATGATTATGATGTGATATGATGGGATGGTATCCTCCTTTGAATAAATTGAGTGACTCGACTTGGCACATGTTCACGCATGTAGTTGAATCAAATCAACATAGCCTTCACGATATTTATGTTCATGGTGGATTATATCCTACTCATGTTTGTACTGTGTGAATTAATTTTAATGCATGTTTACGATTGTTGTCGCTCTCTCGCTTGGTCGCTTCCCGTCTTTTGCTAGCCTTCACCTGCATTAAGCGGAATACTGCTTGTGCATCCAAACTCCTTAAACCCCAAAGTTGTTCCATATGAGTCCACTATACCTTCCTATATGCGGTATTTACCTGCCGTTCCAAGTAAATTTGTATGTGCCAAACTCCAAACCTTCAAATAAAATTCTGTTTTGTATGCTTGAGCAGCTCATGTTACAACTAGGGCTGCCTATATCTTCCATGCTAAGTGGGTTATTCTCACGAGGAGTGGACTCCGCTCCTCATTCACGAGAAAGGGCCGGTAACCGGGATGCCCAGTCCCATGATCCAAACAGATCAAAGCAAATCAAAATAATTAAACAAAACTCCCCCAGGGTTGCTGTATGTTGGAGGCACTCGTTGTTTCGAGCAAGCCATGGATTGATGCTTGTTGGTGGTTGGGGGAGTATAAACCTTTACCATTCTGTTTGGGAACTGCCTATAATGCATTTAGTATGGAAGATACAGCCATCTCATAGTTGTTGCGTTGACAGCAAAAGTATGCCGCTCAAAATGTTATTCAATCTCTATTTTAAAATCGAGCTCTGGCACCTCTACAAATCCCTACTTCTCTCTACGAAGGGCCTATCTATTTACTTTTTATGTTGAGTCATCATCCTTCTTATTAAAAGCACCCACTGGAGAGCACACTGTCATTTGCATTCATTATTATTGGTTTATATTGGGTATGAGTTGACTGGATCTCTTTTACCATGAATTACAATGTTTAGTCAGTCCTTGATCTTTAAAGGTGCTCTGCATTTATGTTTTGCGGTCTCAAAAAGGGCTAGCGAGATACCATTTTGTTATATCATGTTATGATTATTTTGAGAAAGTGTTGTCATCCAAGTTTTATTATTATGGCTTGCTAGCGAATTATGTTATTAATATGAGTAATTGTGAGACCTATGTGTTATTGTGAGTATGCTTAGTTCATAATATTTACTGAAACTTGAATGCTGGCTTTTCATGTTACAACAACAAGAGCAAACAGAGTTTGTAAAAGTTTTTCTTTATCACTTTCAGTTTATCAATTAAATTGCTTGAGGACAAGCAAAGGTTTAAGCTTGGGGGAGTTGATACATCTCCAACGTATCTACTTTTCCAAACACTTTTGCCCTTGTTTTGGACTCTAACTTGCATGATTTGAATGAAACTAACCCGGACTGACGCTGTTTTCAGCAGAACTACCATGGTGTTGTTTTATGTGCAGAAAAGAAAAGTTCTCGGAATGTCCTGGAAATCCACGGAGGCACTTTTTGGAATTAATAAGAATTTTTGGCGAAAGAATTAGTGCCAGGGGTCCCACAACATGTCCACGAGACAGGGGGGTGCCCCTCCTAGGGCGCGGCCTCCTATCTCGTGGGCCCCCTAGACCTCCACCGACATCAACTCCAACTCCATATATTCACGTTCGGGGAGAAAAAAAATCAGGGAGAAAGTTTCATCGCGTTTTACGACACGGAGCCGCCACCAAGCCCTAATCTCTCTCGGTAGGGCTGATCTGGAGTCCGTTCGGGGCTCCGGAGAGGGGGATTCATCGCCGTCGTCATCATCAACCATCCTCCATCACCAATTTCATGATTCTCACCGCCGTGCGTGAGTAATTCCATCGTAGGCTTGCTGGACGGTGATGGGTTGGATGAGATTTACCATGTAATCAAGTTAGTTTTGTTAGGGTTTGATCCCTAGTATACACTTTGTTCTGAGATTGATGTTGCTATGACTTTGCTATGCTTAATGCTTGTCACTAGGGCCCGAGTGCCATGATTTCAGATCTGAACCTATTATGTTTTCATGAATATATGTGTGTTCTTGATCCTATCTTGCAAGTCTATAGTCACCTATTATGTGTTATGATCCGACAACCCCGAAGTGACAATAATCGGGATACTTCTCGGTGATGACCGTAGTTTGAGGAATTCATGTATTCACTATGTGTTAATGCTTTGTTCCGGTTCTCTATTAAAAGGAGACCTTAATATCCCTTAGTTTCCGCTAGGACCCTGCTTCCACGGGAGGGTAGGACAAAAGATGTCATGCAAGTTCTTTTCCATAAGCACGTATGACTATTTACGGAATACATGCCTACATTACATTGATGAACTGGAGCTAGATCTATATCACCCTATGTTATAACTATTGCATGAGGAATCACATCCGGCATAATTATCCATCACTGATCCATTGCCTACGAGCTTTTCACATATTGTTCTTCGCTTATTTACTTTTCCGTTGCTACTGTTACAACAACTACAAAAACCCAAAAACATCTATCTTTACTTTTGCTACCGCTACTATTATTATCATACCACTTTTGCTACTAAACACTTTGCTGCAAATACTAAGTTATCCAGGTGTGGTTGAATTGACAACTCAACTGCTAATACTCAAGAATATTCTTTGGCTCCCCTTGTGTCGAATCAATAAATTTGGGTTGAATACTCTACCCTCGAAAGCTGTTGCGATCCCTTATACTTGTGGGTTATCAGGGCTCCGTCGTCTCAGGAGGACGCGAGCTGCGCCAGCACCCTCAACCTTCGGAGGACGCGAGCTGCGCCAGCACCCTCAACCTCGTTGAGCACCCTGTGTACTTCGTCAGCACAGTGCTACAGGATGCAAGGGCACGGTACCCGATGCCCCAAAAACTCCTCCTCGCGCTGTTGGTAGCTTCACGCAAGCTGCAGCATGATGTCTACTACACAACCTTCTTCTTGTAGACGTTGTTGGGCCTGCAAGTGCACAGGTTTCTAGGACAGTAGCAAATTTCCCTCAAGTGGATGACCTAAGGTTTATCAATCCGTGGGAGGCGTAGGATGAAGATGGTCTCTCTCAAACAACCCTGCAACCAAATAACAAAGAGTCTCTTGTGTCCCCAACACACCCAATACAATGGTAAATTGTATAGGTGCACTAGTTCGGCGAAGAGATGGTGATACAAGTGCAAAATATATAGTAGATATAGGTATTTTTGATCTGAAATAATAAAAACATCAAGGTAACTAATGATAAAAGTGAGCGTAAACGGTATTGCAATGATAGAAAACAAGGCATAGGGTTCATACTTTCACTAGTGCAAGGTCTCTCAACAATAATAACATAGATAGATCATATAACAATCCCTCAACATGCAACAAAGAGTCACTCCAAAGCCACTAATAGCGGAGAACAAACGTAGAGATCATGGTAGGGTACGAAACCACCTCAAAGTTATTCTTTCGGATCAATCTATAAAAGAGTTCGTACTAGAATAACACCTTAAGACACAAATCAACCAAAACCCTAATGTCACCTAGATACTCCATTGTCACCTCAAGTATCCGTGGGCATGATTATACGATATGCATCACACAATCTCAGATTCATCCAACCAACACAAAGTACTTCAAAGAGTGCCCCAAAGTTTCTACGGGAGAGTCAAGAACGTGTGCCAACCCCTATGCATAGGTTCATGGGCGGAACCCGCAAGTTGGTCACCAAAACATACATCAAGTGGCACATGCTATCCCATTGTCACCACAGATAAACACGGCAAGACATACATCAAGTGTTCTCATAAAAGACTCAATCCGATAAGATAACTTCAAAGGGGAAACTCAATTCATCACAAGAGAGTAGAGGTGGAGAAACGTCATAAGATCCAACTACAATAGCAAAGCTCGGGATACATCAAGATTGTGCCATAGAGGGAACACGAGAGAGAACACGAGAGAGAGAGAGAGAGAGATCAAACACATAGCTACTGGTACATACCCTTAGCCCCGAGTGTGAACTACTCCCTCCTCGTCATGGAGAGCACCGGGATGATGAAGATGGCCACTGGTGATGGGTTCCCCCTCCTGCAGGGTGCCGGAAAGGACTCCCGAGAGGTTTTTGGTGGCTACAGAGGCTTGCGGCGGAGGAACTCCCGATCTATCTTGATATTCGATGGTTTCAGGATACGTAGGGTTATATAGGCGAAAGAAGTCGGTCGGGGGGTGCTCGAGGGGTCCACGAGATAGGGGGCCGCGCCCTGCAGGGGGCGCCCGCCCTATCTCCTGGGCTCCTCCAGGATCTTCTAACTTGATCTCCAAGCCTCCAGGATGATAATCTTCCAAAAAAAACACATTGCCGAAGGTTTCATTCCGTTTGGACTCCGTTTGATATTCCTTTTCTTTGAAATACTGAAGCTGGCAATAAAACAGCAATATGGGCTGGGCCTTCGGTTAGTAGGTTAGTCCCAAAAGTAATATAAAAGTGTATAATAAAGCCCATAATCATTCAAAATACATAGTAATATAGCATGAATGCTTCATAAATTATAGATACGTTGGAGACGTATCAAGCATCCCCAAGCTCAATTCTTACTCGTCCTCGAGTAGGTAAATGATAAAGAAAGAATTTATGAAGTGTGAATGCTAGAAGGTGTACAAGTTTGATCAATGATAATTTCAATCACCTTTTCTAGCATGATAATATGTCATAGCAGTAGTTCATCTCATAAAACTTCTCACGATAAAGTAACAAGCAATTCACATGTCAAAGCATAGACCATAAACATTCTTGAAAACCAGCAAACTTCATTCTCAGTTATCAAACAATTGCAATTCATCTTATTTTTAGGAATAGCAAACTCCACATACTCAACTATCATATAGTCTTCTACAATTGCTAACACTCACGCAATACTAATGGTTATGAAGTTTCAATCGGACACTGAGAAAGATAGGGGCTTATAGTGTTGCCTCCCAACGTATTCATCTTTGGATGATGTCAACAATAATAGTTCATGCTAACTTACATCCAATTGGATATATATATCAGGATCACCCCAACACAAAGTGCTTGCAAAAGGATAAAATGAAAAAGGGAAAGGTAAAGATCACCTTGACTCTTGCATAAAAGTAAAAGACATAAAGTAAAAGATAGGCCCTTCATAGAGGGAAGCAGATGTTGTCATGCGCTTTTAGGGTTGGATACACAAAATCTTAATGCGAAAGAACGTCACTTTATATTACCCCTTGTATATGGACCTTTATTATGCAGTCCGTCGCTTTTATTGCTTCCATAACAAGATCGTACAAAGCTTATTTTCTCCGCACTAATAAGTCTTGCATATTTAGAGAGCAATTTTTATTGCTTGCACCGATGACAACTTACTTGAAGGATCTTACTCAATCCATAGGTAGGTATGGTGGACTCTCATGGCAAAACTGGGTTTAAGGATATTTGGAAGCACAAGTAGTATCTCTACTTAGTGCAAGGAATTTTGGCTAGCATGAGGGGGAAAGGCAAGCTCAACATGTTTGAATGATCCATGACAATATACTTTAACTCAGATGTTGGAAAACATAAACCATTCCGTTGTCTTCCTTGTCCAACATCAACTCTTTAGCATGTCATACTTAATGAGTGCTCCCAATTATAAAAGATGTCTAGGATAGTGTATTTATATGTGAAATCTCTCTTCCTTCAATATTCTTTCATGAATTGTTCAAATGACCAATACAACGCTTGCTAACCTTCAATAATTTACAACCTCTACTTCTTAGATGTGAAGTCATAACTCCCCATGGGATAAGCAAACGAGGCATATATAATTTAAGATTTATGACAATCAACTCATTCAACAATTTACTCATAGGATATAAGTGAAGCACACGAGTAAATGTAAAACTACTCCAAAAAGATATAAGTGAATATCAATGAGTAGCTAAATAATTATTTAACTATGTGAAGACTCTCTCTCATTAAAGAATTTCATATCTTGATACTCTAATCAAACAGCAAGCATAACAAAATAAAATGACAATGCAAGGATAGCACAACTCATGTGAAGAAACAAAAATTTAGGCTCAACCGATACTAACCGATAGTTGTTGAAGAAGAAAGGTGGGATGCCTACCGGGGCATCCCCAAGCTTAGATGCTTGAGACTTATTGAAATATTATCTTGGGGTGCCTTTGGCATCCCCAAGCTTAGGCTCTTGCCACCCCTCATTCCATAGTCCATCGAATCTTTACCCAAAACTTGAAAACTTCACAACACAAAACTTAAGAGAAAACTCGTAAGCTCCGTTAGTATAAGAAAATAAAACCACCACTTAGGTACTGTAATGAACTCATTCTAAATTCATATTGGTGTAATATCTACTGTATTCCAACTTTTCTATGGTTCATACCACTAAATACTAGCCATAGATGCATCAAAATAAGCAAACAACACATAGAAAACAGAATCTGTCAAAAACAGAACAGTCTGTAGTAATCTGATCAAACGTATACTTATGGAACTCCAAACATCCTACCAAATTAGGAAGTCCTAAGAAATTTGTGTACCCATCCAGAGCAAAAAGAATCAGATCAGAAGCACATTTCTTTGAATTAACAAAACTAATTTGCTGGGTGCAAAAGTTTCTGATTTTCAGCAGGATCAACACAACTATCACCGTAAGCTGTCCTAAAGGTCTTACTTGGCACTTTATTGAAACAAAAGCTATAAAACATGATTACTACAGTAGCATAATCATGTGGACACACAAAAACAGTAAGAATAAATATTGTGTTGTCTCCCAACAAGCGCTTTTCTTTAATGCCTTTCTAGCTAGGCATGATGATGACAATGATGCTCACATAAAAGATAAGAATTGAAACATAATGGGAGCATCATGAAGCATATGACTAGCATATTTTAGTATAACCCACTTCCTATGCATAGGGATTTTGTGAGAAAACAACTTATGGGAACGATAATCAACTAGCATAGGAAGGTAAAACAAGCATAGCTTCAAAAATTTAAGCACATAGAGAGGAAACTTGACATTATTGCAATTCCTACAAGCATATATTCCTCCCTCATAATAATTTTCAGTAGCATCATGAATGAATTCAACAATATAACCAGCACCTAAAGCATTCTTTTCATTATCTACAAGCATAGAAAATCTACTACTCTCGACATAAGCAAATTTCTTCTCATTCGGAATAGTGGGAGTATCATAAGAGACATGAACACTAAAATTTGTTTCCACATTAAAAGAGTAATGTTCAGAAAAAGGGTAATCATAATCATGACAAGTTTTATAAATATAATCATCACTACTTTTTATAGCATAAGTTTCATCACAATAATCATCATAAGTAGCAACTTCGTTCTCATCATAATCGATTGAAACCTCTCCCAAGATAGTGGAATCACTAAATAAAGTTGACACTCTTCCAAATCCACTTTCGTATTCATCACAATAAAACTCAACATCCTCCAAAATAGTGGGATCACTACTTCCTAAAGTTGACACTCTTCCAAACCCACTTTCATCAATATAATCATCATACGTAGGAGGCATGCTATCATCATAACAACTTTGCATATCAAAACTTGGGATGCTAAAAATATCATCTTCATTAAACATAGCATCCCCAAGCTTGGGACAAACATTAATTTCAGCAAATATATTCTCAAATATTTCATCCTCATCAAACATAGCTTCCCCAAGCTTGGTCCCTTTCATATCATAAGCATAATCACTCTCATCAAAAAATATGGATAGCACCAATGGTAAAGCAATTATCATCATCACAATGAGTAGTAGGAGCAACATCATTTGGGAGGGATACCTTTTTACCTTTGTTGCTCCTTCTTTTCTTTTCCTTCTTCACATTATGTGTGGGTTCAATCTTCCTCTTTGAGCTCCTTATTGATGAGATTGGTTGATAAGAAAGCTCCTCCTCGTTACCTGATTCATCATAAGAAATAATAGGAGGAGATTGGGAAGTATCTTCCCTTTCATTAGTATTCTCTTCATCTTCTATTTGCTTTCTTTTCTTTATGTAATTGGCAATATTAGGATTTTCAATACAATTCTCCGCACAAAACATATAAATATCCTCTAGATCAAAATCAAGAAATCTATCAAGATTAAATTTTGGAATACCCTCAGTTATACGTTTCATTTCTTCATACCCCAAAAGAAGACTAAGCTCTTTATGATGCCCAAGGGTAATCAAGCTATCACAATTTTTGGACACGATTCGATCATAAAACAATTTGCATTGGAGATTTAAATGACCATGTTCATTGCAAAGTTCACAAGGAGCGCGAAAAATATTGAATCTTCTAGCACACTCATCAAGACTTTCTTGCAAAACTTTAGTTTTTATATACTTATGGCTCTTGCAATATCTATTTTCTCTATTTGGTGTGTCCATGCAAATCCAATCTACTCCACAAAAATCAACATGCTTATAGGAGACATTTTCATCATAACTAGTGCAATCATCATTAGTACTATGGATATTCAAAGAGTTCATACTAACAACATTGCAATCATGCTCATCATTCAAAGATTTAGTACCAAGCATTTTAATGCACTCTTCTTCTAGCACTTGAGCACAATTTTCCTTTCCATCAAAGTCACGAAAGATATTAAAAAGACGAAGCGTATGAGACAAACTTAACTCCATCTTTTTTGTAATTTTCTTTTACAAACTAAACTAGTGATAAAACAAGAAACAAAAAGATTCGATTGCAAGATCTAAAGATATACCTTCAAGCACTCACCTCCCCGGCAACGGCGCGAGAAAAGAGATTGATGTCTACTACACAACCTTCTTCTTGTAGACGTTGTTGGGCCTGCAAGTGCACAGGTTTGTAGGACAGTAGCAAATTTCCCTCAAGTGGATGACCTAAGGTTTATCAATCCGTGGGAGGCGTAGGATGAAGATGGTCTCTCACAAACAACCCTGCAACCAAATAACAAAGAGTCTCTTGTGTCCCCAACACACACAATACAATGGTAAATTGTATAGGTGCACTAGTTCGGCGAAGAGATGGTGATTGATACGTCTCCAACGTATCTATAATTTTTTATTGCTCCATGCTACTTTATCTACTGTTTTAGGAAATATCAGGCTTTATTATCCACTTTTATATTATTTTTCGGACTAACCTATAAACCGGAGGCCCAGCCCAGATTTGCTGTTTTATGACTATTTCAGTGTTTCGAGGAAAAGGAATATCAGACGGAGTCAAAACGGAACGAAATCAACTAGAGAAGTTATTTTTGGAAGGAAACCCACATGATGGACTTGGACCCCACATCAGAAGATACGGGAGGTGCTCACGAGGGTGGGGGGCGCGCCCCCTGCCTCGTGGGACCCCCGTAGCTCCACCGACGTTCTCGCTGCACCCATATATACCTCACGCACCTAAAACTTCCGAGCAGAAGATAGATCGAGTTCTCGCCACCGCAAGCCTCAGAGCCACCAAAACCAATCGGGACCTGTTCCAAGACTCACGGAGGGGGATCCCATCACCGGTGGCCATCTTCATCATCCAGGCGCTATCCATGACCAGGAGGGAGTAGTTCACCCTCGGGGCTGAGGGCATGTACCAGTAGCTATGTGTTTGATCTCTCTCTCTCTCGTGTTCTCTCTCGTGTTCCCCTATGGCACGATCTTGATGTATCCCGAGCTTTGCTACTGTAGTTGGATCTTATGATGTTTCTCCCCCTCTACTCTCTTGTGATGAATTGAGTTTCCCCTTTTGAAGTTATCTTATTGGATTGAGTCTTTTATGAACACTTGATGTATGTCTTGCGTGGGATAACCGTGGTGACAATGGGTTATTCTATTGATCCACTTGATGTATCTTTTGGTGATCAACTTGCGGGTTTCGTGACACTTGGGAACCTATGCATAGGGGTTGGCACACATTCTTGACTCTCCGGTAGAAACTTTGGGGCACTCTTTGAAGTACTTTTATGTTGGTTGGATGAATCTGAGATTGTGTGATGCATATCGTATAATCATGCCCATGGATACTTGAGGTGACAATGGAGTATCTAGGTGACATTAGGGTTTTGGTTGATTTGTATCTTAAGGTGTTATTCTAGTACGAACTCTTTTATAGATTGATCCAAAAGAATATCTTAGTGGTGGTTTCGTACCCGACCATAATCTTTACATTTGTTTTCCGCTATTAGTGTCTTTGGAGTGACTCTTTGTTGCATGTTGAGGGATTGTCATATGTTCTATCTATGTTATTATTGTTGAGAGAACTTACACTAGTGAAAGTATGAACCCTATGCCTTGTTTCCTATCATTGCAATACCGTTTACGCTCACTTTTATCGCTTGCTACCTTGCTGTTTTTATTACAAAAACCTATATCTACTATCTATTTTGCACTTGTATCACCATCTCTTCGCCGAACTAGTGCACCTATACAATTTTCCATTGTATTGGGTGTGTTGGGGACACAGGAGACTTTTTGTTATTTGGTTGCAGGGTTGTTTGAGAGAGACCATATTCCTCCTACGCCTCCTACGGATTGATAAACCTTAGGTCATCCACTTGAGGGAAATTTGCTACTGTCCTACGATCTTGTGCACTTGCAGGCCCAACAACGTCTACAAGAAGAAGGTTGTGTAGTAGACATCAGTGATACAAGTGCAAAATAGATAGTAGATATAGGTATTTGTAATCTAAAATAATAAAAAACAACAAGGTAACTAATGATAAAAGTGAGCGTAAACGGTATTGCAATGATAGGAAACAAGGCATAGGGTTCATACTTTCACTAGTGCGAGTTCTCTCAACAATAATAACATAGATAGATCATATAACAATCCCTCAACATGCAACAAAGAGTCACTCCAAAGCCACTAATAGCGGAGAACAAACGTAGAGATCATGGAAGGGTATGAAACCACCTCAAAGTTATTCTTTCAGATCAATCTATAAAAGAGTTCGTACTACAATAACACCTTAAGACACAAATCAACCAAAACCCTAATGTCACCTAGATACTCCATTGTCACCTCAAGTATCCGTGGGCATGATTATACGATATGCATCACACAATCTCATATTCAACCAACCAACACAAAGTACTTCAAAGAGTGCCCCAAAGTTTCTACCGGAGAGTCAAGAATGTGTGCCAACCCCTATGCATAGGTTCATGGGCGGAACCCACTAGTTGGTCACCAAAACATACATCAAGTGGCACATGCTATCCCGTTGTCACCACAGATAAACACGGCAAGACATACATCAAGTGTTCTCATAAAAGACTCAATCTGATAAGATAACTTCAAAGGGGAAATTCAATTCATCACAAGAGAATAGAGGGGGAGAAAGATCATAAGATCCAACTACAATAGCAAAGCTCAGGATACATCAAGATCCACTCCAAGAAATATGTCAACTAGTGAACTTTGTCAGTGACCCTAGAAGAATTGGTCATAGATCTATGACCATTTCAGACCAATTGGTCAAAAGGTGTTCGGGGGGCTCCGAACCCTAAATCATTGCGACCATTTTGGTCAGAAAGGTCGTAATTTCCGTACACGAAATGGTCACAAAGCAAACAGTGCTAGTCTGCTGCCTTATTTATAGTTGTTAATGACCAATATAGATGATCATAGCCATGTAGATTGTGGTGGGTTGTGATGACTAGGCGCCAGCTCATCAGTTTTGCCTATGTGTCATGTCCATGTGGCAGTTTTTGCCCTAGGTTGTGAAGCAACCTATATTTCTGTTATTCCAAAAATTCCCAAAAGAAATTCATAAATGTTTTGGATCATATCTTCATCAAATATGTCAAAAACATTCCTTGCCTAGTTCAAAAATAATTCGAAAATATTCATTTTCCTATTCTGTTCAGAGCAGCACTTTGTGAAGGAAGTACCACTTTGGCATGTCTAAATGGTATCCATTTTCTACATTGCTTTCCTATGCCCAAATAACCATCCTCCACCAAATGCCAGCTCAATCCATTCATTATTTTGAGCCCAGCTTCAACATTCGTATTTATGTCCAGTGTGGTACTTTGTAAAGCAAGTACCACCTAGGCTCCTCCTTTTGAGGTGAAAATTTGTGAAGACGGTCTTCTTAGTAACTGATCATCCTCAGCCAAAACTCACGCCCATTAGCCATGTGCATTTCTCGTACCGCAAATCAAACACTTGGCTGCTTATTCATGTTTGAGCATCGATCGGTCTCCTCGTGAGAATCTTATGTTCTGATTTTCTTCCTAGCACCTACCTGGGGAGTGCCCAACCCACTAGACATGCCTAGGCCGCCTAGAACACATGGCAACGCCACGGTCACACGGTGACCACGCGGCGGGCATGCGAGCTTACGCGCTCCAGAGTTGGGGCCCTCGGCCATCGTCCAAACCTCGATGTCTCGCCATCAAACCATGTATTTCTGATTAAATAGATACTTATTTACCTAGAAATGATTTTTGGAAAAAATAAAGAGCAAACTATGAGGCAGCTGCAGTTCAAATTTGACCAGTTTCCAACTGAATCGACGACAATTTGTCTTTTTCACCAGAGGTGGATCAAAACATTTTCACCCAACCATTTTGTCAATTGTGCATTATATATGGCCTAGTATTTTATAAAATTGATTTGGTCCATTTTTGCAACAATTATTTGGTAGTTCCTTAACAAAAAAACCTCCTTTTGGGCACTTGGAAAATGAAAAATGAATTTTCCGTGCAAAGAAAATGAAAACTTCCTTAGGCAACATTGTTTGGAATTCCAAGATGTACCCTTATGCACAATATGAGATCATTTGAACAAACTATGCCATGAATGTGACCATAAGATTGATCATTTGGCTTGAAAGCCATGAATCTTCACGCATGATAGCTCATTTCTGAGAACACTTTTTTAAAATAATTATCGTATTACAAGTTTATTATTTTTCCAGGAAACTTGGTCACATATAATGACACAATGCGAAGGTTTTCCAATTTTTTGATGTTTTTTAATTTTTTTGCCCGTTTCAAAATGCGGTCAAAACGGCGGGCTTGACCGTTCCTAGCTAGTGGTTGAATCTTGGAATTTTTTTGGTGTTTCTATGATTAAATAGATACTTATTTACCTAGAAATGATTTTTGGAAAAAACAAAGAGCAAACTATGAGGCAGCTGCAGTTCAAATTTGACCCGTTTCCAGCTGAATCGACGGCAATTTGTCTTTTTCACCAGAGGTGGATCAAAACTTTTTTCACCCAACCATTTTGTCAGTTGTGCATTATATATGGCCTAGTATATTATAAAATTTATTTGGTCCATTTTTGGAACAATTATTTGGTAGTTCCTTAACAAAAAAACCTCCTTTTGGGCACTCGGAAAATGAAAAATGAATTTTCCATGCAAAGAAAATGAAAACTTCCTTAGGCAACAATGTTTGGAATTCCAAGATGTACCCTTGTGCACAATATGAGATCATTAGAACAAACTATGCCATGAATGTGGCCATAAGATTGATCATTTGGCTTGAAAGCCATGAATCTTCACGCATGATAGCTCATTTCTGAGAACACTTTTTTAAAATAATTACTGTATTACAAGTTTATTATTTTTCCAGGAAACTTGGTCACATATAATGACACAATGCGAAGGTTTTCCAATTTTTTGATTTTTTTTGAATTTTTATGCCCGTTTCAAAATGTGTCAAAACGGCGGCTTAACCGTTCCTAGCTAGTGGTTGAATCTTGGAATTTTTTTGGTGTTTCTATGATTATATAGATACTTATTTACCTAGAAATGATTTTTGGAAAAAATAAAGAGCCAACTATGAGGCAGCTGCAGTTCAAATTTGACCCGTTTCCAAATGAATCGATGACAATTTGTCTTTTTCACCAGAGGTGGATCAAAACTTGTTTCACCCAACCATTTTGTCAATTGTGCATTATATATGGCCTAGTATTTTATAAAATTGATTTGGTCCATTTTTGCAACAATTATTTGGTAGTTCCTTAACAAAAAAACCTCCTTTTGGGCACTCAGAAAATGAAAAACGAATTTTCCGTGCAAAGAAAATGAAAACTTCCTTAGGCAACATTGTTTGGAATTACCCTTGTGCACAATATGAGATCATTTGAACAAACTATGCCATGAATGTGCCCATAAGATTGATCATTTGGCTTGAAAGCCATGAATCTTCACGCATGATAGCTCATTTCTGAGAACACTTTTTTAAATAATTACCATATTAGAAGTTTATTATTTTTCCTGGAAACTTGGTCGCATATAATGACACAATGCGAAGGTTTCCCAGTTTTTTTGATTTTTTTTATTTTTTATGTCCATTTCAAATTGCGGTCAAAACGGCGGGAATGACCATTCCTAGCTAGTGGTAGAATCTTGGAATTTTGTTGGTGTTTCTCTGATTAAATAGATACTTATGTACCTACAAATGATTTTTGACACTCCAAAGGTAAGTATTGGTAAGTGCTTCAAAAAATATATACCATTTTCGACACTCCAAAGGTAGAAAATGTTTTTTTGCAAATAAAACACATTTTTGAGATCAATTTTTAAAGATATTTGTATTATTCCAGGTTTGTTATTTTTCTGAAAAACAAGTCTCACTTGTGACACGATGCTATTGTTCTTATTTTTTCTTCTAATTCTATGATGTTATAAAATAGGTGACATGATTTAGCATATTATTTAATTGATTACGAGCAATTTAGATGGTTATAAAATCGTCAAAGTGTGTACTACATTGTGATTGGTGGAATCGTTTGTGGCACGGATCGATGAGATGGCAGACATCCTACCATCCATTGCTAGCAATCCAACGTCCATCCATCCGTCCATGCAAAGAAAGGGAAAAAAACCACCGCACCAAACCCTACCTCTCTCTCCCTTCCTTCCGCCCGCCGCCTCCCTCTCTCTGTCCCCGATCCAGATCGGCCTCTCCCTCACCCCTCGCGTCGCACCCTCCTTCCCTCGCGCTGGCACCGGCGGCGCCCTCCTTCCCTCGCGCTGCACCCGAACCTCGCTCCCGCTCCCAGCTCTTCTTCCTCCTCCGCTGCAGCTAGGGTTTCGTCTCCCCGATCCCCAATCCCCGAAGCTCGGATCCAGCAGCAGGATCAGCGATGGCAGCCACGGGAGATCCTCTCCAAGGTCAAGCATGTCCAGGACAAGCCTGCCGGCCGCCCTCACGGGTGACTGCCTCCGCGGTGATGATGGCGGCCTCGTCGTCCCCAGAGGCCACGGCGCCCCTCAAGGCCGACCTCCGCCACGTGAGTGATCCGTCGATCTCGTCTCTCCAACAGTTCGGTTCTCGCCGCTTCGATTCCTTCGATTCAACATGATATTGTGTACCACTTCGGTACGTGCGTGCGTGTGAGCTGACTCTTCTTTTGCATTGTTCGTAGGTGTTCCGGATGCACGCACGAGTTCGAACTGGACAAGCCGCCGGTGCTGCAGGAGGTGGCGGATTTCTTCAGTGGCCACGGAATCGAGGACTTCACCTTCAGCAGGGGCAGGCTGGTGAGTGCGGCTCCCATGAATCTCTAGCAGGACATGTGTGGGATGATGTGTCTATTTGGTTTCCACTAAATTAGTTTGCATAGCTTCTGGTCACCTGATCCAGTAACGGAGAAGAATTTTAGGTTCAAAATGTTCCCACTGCCTAGTAAATGTTTTAGGTGCATAAGCAATTGATATGATTAGTTGGTGGATTTGCTTTGTCGCTAAGTCTGAATGTGGGAACCTTGTTTTTAGTCAGAATGGCGTTGCCAGTGGCATTTCTTCAGTGGAAACTTCTTTTGTCCATGCTTTCGCTTTCACTACAGATCAGATTAGTGGTGAACGAAAGAAAAAGTGCACAACTAGTATCAGTGAGCTTGTATTTTTCTTGTGTAGCTGCTCTGCACTTGTTGTACAACAAGTTGATCACTATCTACCCTGCTGGGAATTTTCACTTTATATAAAAATTTGAGAGGCAAATGCTGGGAGTTCCAGTCTTGTCTGATGGCTAGGAACTCAACTCTGCTTCTTGTTGTTGGAGTTTCAGGCTTGTTGCATAGTTCGTAGCTTCAAGTGTACTCTGGCTTCCAGCCACAGTGCACTACAAATTATTATAGAATTATAAAGTGTACACAATATTGCACCTTACACATTCTTCTCTTGTGAAATCAAATGGCATGACTGGGCATTCTTTTATCAACTTGTTGTACACTTGCTCTGCTTTAGGCTATTGTATAACTTGTGCCTTTTAACTTAATGTACATAGCTTGCAATTTTTTACTATATCACATTCACACATGATACTCTTAATATAGAGTTGTTTTTCGAGCTAGTTTTGTTTACTCTTAATATAGGTCTATTTGTCACCAATACTTGCCTGCTATGCTATAGTAGACCTTGTTCATATTTATTAGCTAGGTTTGCTTGTCCTTGGTATCTATATGCATGCCATTTGTGTTTCAGGCTTTCTCTGAAATGAAATAATAGGTCTATTAGTCACCAATACTTGAGTAAAGCTAACTCCTTACCTGCTATGCTATAGTAGGCTTGTTCATATTTATTAGCGAAGTTTGCTTGTCCATAGTGATCCATATACATGCCATTTGTGTTTAACGTTCTCTGAAATGAAATAATAAGATTCACACTCCATGGACCAGGACGACCACCGGGACCTCCACGGCGATGATGAAGCCTGCACATGGTCGAGCTCGATGGAATAGTGCCTCAGTGTGGTGCAGCCAAGTTGGGCCACTCCAGTGCATCAGGAACTCTGCATGCTGCTGTCCTTTGTCTCATCATCTTAACTACTACATTAGTAGGAGTATTTTATATGCTGTTCATTTCTTGGCCACCCAACATGTTTGCTAATCATCCATATGCCTCATGTTATATGATCCCTACCTAGTAACTTCATTGTATGCAGACTTGTGGTGTTGGTTCAGTTTAGTCAAATTAATATATATACTGCTATGCTACTACCACTACAGGAATCTGCTACTTTGCCATCTGCCACGGCGGACGGCAAAGGCATGGATGGCGGACGGCAAAGGTCTTTGCCGTCGGCCGCGGACGGCAAAAGTGGACGGCAATGTAAGGGACAGCAAAGAGCTACATTGCCATCCGCTTCGGGGCGGCTGACGGCGAAGGGTCCTTTGCCAGCAGCTGCCGACGGCAAACAATGCTGACAGCAATAATTGCGCTGTTACTCCGTTAGGTGGTTAACGGCAAGCCTTTGCCGTCCGCCACTTTAGGAAAAGTTTTTTTCCTCTTTGCCGTCCGCCGCTGTAGGCAAAGTTTTTTTCCTCTTTGACGTCCGCCGCTGTTGGCAAACTGACCAAATAGGTCAGACTCCCAGGAAGCACAGTTGCCTGCCACGTGGCCTCTTTGCCGTCCACTGCTGATGGCAAAGAGCCCTTTGCCGTCGGTGGCGGACGGCAAAGCGCCTGCATAATGGCTATTTTTCCCTGTTTTTTTTAAATCCAACAATTTTCATAGCAAATATATATGACATATATAGATATATTTCACAGGGCTATTTAACAGCACATAAGTTTCATCGTACATACATATATAGTTCCATCCACTCATACATAGCAAGTTGCACATACACATAAGTTGCAACCATTAGGAGGTTGCACATACATATTACAATGCAAAGTTTCATCAAGATAGCAAGTTCCATCGTAGCATACACATAAGTTGCAACCATTAGAAGAATACTAGAAGAGAATGAAATAAAAAACAAGCACTCCATAGCAAGCTAGATTCCGAGAAGTGAATGAAATCTGCAAAATGGCAAATAAGAAAGTTAGGAAAAGGTGACTAGAAGAAGAAGACTAGAAGAAGAAGCACGCCATCGTTTGTGAGGTAACTTAGGTGAAATGGATCGCTTATGAGCTAACTTAGGTAAAATGCATCATTTTAGAGCTAATGTAGGTAAAATGGATCGCTTATGAGCTAACTAAGCTAATTATGCCGTTTTTTACATAAGTAAGGTAAGTACATGTCATTATTGAGCAAACCTAGTTAACTAAGCATATTATAACTAACTTAGGTCATTTTGGAGGAAACAAGGCTAAGTATAGATCGTTTTAGAGCTAACTTAGGTAAAATGGCTGGTTTTGGAGGTCGGTAAGCTTATTAAGTCATTTTGCAGGAAAAGAAGCTAACTCTAGGTCATTAAGGTAAGCATATTGGATGAAATAAAGCTAAGTCTAGGTCTTTATGCATTTGTTAAGCAAAAAACTAGAGAAACTTACCTTGATCACGGAGGTGTGGGAGCGGGCTGGCTCATGCCAATAGCTGGAGAAGGATCGTGTGATGCTTGTGTGGAGTTACGCTGCACCAAAGATCATTTCCAATGTTTCGTTAGCATGATGACACTCAAATGTTAAGACTAGCAAGTAACGTCCATTCAAATTAAACTCACCGTGGTCTCAGGAGCAATCTCTGGATAATTGGCTATGGAGCCATGGGACCTCCCGCCACTAGATATCATCACCGCCTGGATTGTAGGGGATCTGCCTCGATTAAACTCCTCCCTTTCCTCGCCTTCCCTTGACTTGCTTGTAAGAGGCGGTGTGGGCCATGGCATACAGGTCGTACCCCTCTGGCACCTTATCCATCTTATTGTAGCATGCCTGAAAGAGAGAAACAAAGTAAAATAGTAATTAAAGGGCTCAAGCTAGCATGATGAATGAATTGCATTAATCATGAAGTAAACCACATTACCAAATTCTGCCCGAACTGATATAAGCTGGAGCTACCTTGATGGTGTGGCACACCTTCAATTTGGGCACGTTTGTCCTTGGCCTCAGTCGGCTCCCCTTCCATCTTTCAACACCTCCCATGACAAAGAGTAAACGAAATTAGTACAACATAAAAAAATACCGACATGAATAATAATATGTATATCACTTAAGTGTATCATCATCAAGTACAACATAAAAAAATTGAATACCTGACACTACTAATAATCTCAATCAGTATCATCAATAAATGCATAATCATCATCATCACTATAATCAATGACGGGCTCATAGGTTTTAGTGGCATCAACATGTGGAAGGCCACCTTTACATAATCGGTCAAGCATTGAGAGGTCTTCCGCAGCAGTAACCTCTTCTTGTTCCGGCTCTTCTTGTTCCTCCTCTGGGGTGATGTGGGATTCACTGTCGCTGTCTACTTCAATGTTTTGGGATAAAGTATACTGGTTCTTGAAACGCTTTTTGGAAAGACGTGTCTCTTGGAAGAATTCTCCTTTTATGTGTCTGGGTTAATGTGAGATTCATAATCCTCTTCCTTTGGGGGAGATAGTCTAGCACGTGGCGGCACTTCATAAACGACATCCCAACCTTTCAGATTTGGATTAGTTTGGCAGGCCCAGGGTAGATAGAATACTTGGGTCGCCTGTTGAGCCATAATATAGACATCAAGAACATCTAAATGGGTGCTTTGGTTGATTTCAACTAGCCCTATATGTTCATGAGTCCTTCTAGTCTCCTTCGGCTGAAACCAATAACATTTGAAGACTACGACATTCGGTGGGTTTTCACCATAGAATAGAAGTTCATAAATTGCTTCAACTCTCCCATAATACTCGGTACCTCCTTCGCCGATAGCAGATACACAACAATTTGTATACTTTCGGTCGGCCATGGATAGCTCTTTGCCATAGGTACGAAAATGATACCCATTGATGTCGTATTTGTCAAATGAACGGACCTTATAGTCAAAACCATTAGCGACTTGTCTCAATTCGGCGTCCATAGACTTTGAATTAGCCTACAAGTTTAATATGAAAGGATTGTTGCATTACGCACAAATTAGCGAATGAAATGAAATTGTCTAATAGAATTTACCGTTTGTTTGAACCAAGAGATGAAACCGGGATAGCCACCTCCTTGCTTTGCGAGAAGCTCATACTCTTCGACGGAATCCTTTTGGATCACTGCTCCATACGAGAATAGGGCGACGATCGATCGTATGAAATATCCGAGAATAAGAGCAGTTCAAAGGAAATAGAAGTTGCGAAACAATGTACCGAGAACTTACTCGATGTACGGCCGCACTTCTATCAGGTTGTTGAAGATATACAACGAAATGGTCCGCCATTCTTCGTTATCCAAAGATACTGGATTTGAAACAATGGCTGGTGCGAGATTGCCTTTGAATAGGCTGAGGTTGGATCCACCCTTTTTAGGCTCGTCAGCATTGTACCAAGGCTTCGGATTATGCAAATGACGATTTTTGGTTTCGTAGTGTGCTGTCACGAAGTTTGCCGCCTCCTCTGTGATGAATGCCTCAGCCATAGACGCTTCAATTCTATGTTTATTTTACATTTTTCTCGGCGTCTTCTCATCCTCTCGCCAGGTAGCACCAAAGATTTTGCACGGGCCCCCCAATCTTGCCTCTGTCGGGAGATGCAAAATCAAATACTGCATTGGATTAAAGAAGCCTGGTGGAAAGATCTTCTCTAACTTGCAGATCAACTCTGGCGCCAACTCTTCCAGTTCTTCTAGCACGCCAGGCGATAGTTCTTTCGCACAAAGAACACAGAAGAAATAGCTGAGTTCTGCCAGTACTAACCATTCATCCTCAGGGATGAAGCCACGCAACATCACCAGCATTATCCGCTCAATCCATATGTGCCAATCATGACTCTTGAGACCAAATATCTTCAATTTATCAAGACTCGCTCCCCTCTTTAGATTCGCTGCATACCCATCGGGGAACATCAACTGCATTTTCACCCACAAGATAATTTCCCTCATAGCTGGCCTTCCAAGATTGAACCATGCCTTTGGCTTCGTCCGATTCTGCTTTTCTTCGGTTCTTTCATGTTTTGTGACGGCCTATCACATAGCGCCTCGGATCGACTCTAGCCTTAGTATTATCCTTTGACTTCCCATCTATGCCGAACAATGTACCAAAAAGTGCCTCGGCGATATTCTTCTCGATGTGCATCACGTCAATGTTGTGTGGGCAAAGGAGGTCTTTGAAGTAAGGCGATCCCATAAGCATGTTTTGTGAGTCCCAAGTGCTTTTAATTATACCCTTGAAGTACCACGGGCGCTCTGGATCTAGCTCGAGGCGTTTAACTCGATCCAGGTCTGCTGGCTTCGTCAACGCAGGTGGTGCAGTTTTTTACAACTCTACCTCTGATGAAGTTCTTCTTGTCTTTCCTGAACTTATGGCGAGGATCCAGGAACTGTCTATGCATGTCGAAGCAAGAAAACTTGCGACCGGCTTGAAGCCAACGAAACTCAAGAGCTCCCTTGCATGTGGGGCACGGGAACCTTCCATGCACACACCAGCCAACGAATAGCGCATACGCCGGCAAGTCATGCATCGAGTACATGTACCATACACGCATTATGAAGTTTCATTTGCTATAGGCGTCGTATGTCTTGAACCCATTATCCCAGGCTTCTTGCAATTCGTCCTTAAGCGGCGGCATGTACACATTCATATTTTCCCCCGGATAGTTGGGCCCTGGAATTATCAACGTCAGGAAAGTGTTCTTTCTTTGCATAATATGTCCGGGGGGAGATTGAGTGGAAAGACAAATACGGGCCAACAACTGTATTGGGCTGCCATCATACCAAACACACTGAACCCATTGGTGCCGATGCCGACTCGAGGATGCCTCGGATCTGCCGCTTTGTCGACATGTAACTCATCAAACCTTTTCCACGCAACACCATCCGATGTGTGTACCATCATCGATTCCCATCCGCATCTAGTTCGGTTCTTTTGCTGTTTTGTGCCATGTCATCTGTCCGCCGTCTCTTCACCATGAAAAGACGTTGAAGTCTTGGTACGATTGGCATATACCAAGAACACTAACAGGATTTTGGTGCGTGTCTTCTCACCCATACCGTTGTCTACCACAATATACCGGAACACTTGCAAATGGGACAATAGTTCAAGTCCGCATAGTCAAGCCTAAATAAGGCACATCCTTTCTCACGTGCATGTATCTTCTCATAGGGCATCTTCAATTGCACGGAGGATTTTGTCCGACCGGTACAGGTTTGCAGGCATTACATGGCCTTTGGGTAGAAAGCGCCCAAATCTTGTCATAATTGCGTCATAGCATTCTCTGCCCAAGTTGAACTGAACCTTCAAAGCCATTACTTGTGATATGGCATCCAACTGACAAAGCTCAGTGTGCTCATGGAGCGAACATTTTGAAGACTCCAACATTTCATTGAAGGCCTTTGCAGATTCCTCCATCTCCTCGTCCAAATCCCGAGCATCATCAGAGTCTTGCACCATGTTTTCCATCCCGGTACCATGCTCGTCGGTGCGACGATGATCCACCTCAGCTCGGTCACGTTGGGCAGACTCACCATGAAATGTCCACACCATATAATCGGGCGTAAAACCATTCTTCTGCAGGTGTTTACCCATTTCAGCCTCTGTCCTCTTTTCCCAATTGCCGCATCGGAAACAGGGGCACCAAGTTTTCCTCTGGCCATTTGCAATGCGGCTTGCACAAACCCTTGGTTTTGTGAACCATTTAGCGCCCATTTGTTACGACCAGTGTGACCAGTATACATCCACGCACGATCACTCATCTTGACTTTCAGAGCTACTGGACACACAACAATTATATATATAATTCACCATGTATATATTCATCAGTTGATCTACTTTGTCAATTTTATTACGTCCATGCAACCTACACTCTAATAGGTAATGATAGGTCCTAATCCCACCCGAGTATGTGTAGATTGGGTTCATTTTCCCATATGCTATGCTCCGGATCCGACGCAAAATTTCGGCAGATTTTCCTCCCATTGTTCTCGATACACGTCTCGCAATAAACAAAGAGGATGTGTACCCGGAGAACAACATGGGAGGCACTGACGAAATTTATGCGTCGGATCCGGAGCAAAGCATATGGGAAAACGAACCCAATCTACACATACTCGGGCTGTCCATGGATAGCGTTGGACAATTCGAAAGAATCAAGGTTATAAATATGCAAATGCATGCATATTTATAACTATGACGCTTTCGAACGGGAGACACATATTGGTTACGCATACTGATGATACAAGACACATATATAGCTAGCTACCAAATTTCATGTCATTTGTGCAAATAATTAATGGGGGAGAAGGACATGTCATTTGTGCTCACCCACGAACAAAGGGGCAGAGCTCGTCAAACGCACGGCGAGGTCGTCGAACACCAAACCTCGTAGCGATGAAACAACTGCACATTTAAATCTACCCGATCAACACAATTATATATGATGTTTTTCATAACAAAATCGAAAAATATATGACGAACTAATAATTCACAAATATATAACCCGTCGGCCTCTGAAGGCCAAAGAGCACCTTTTCGGGAGGTTTAGGGGTCGGGTGTCATGTCGTCGGGTGCTATTTCGGGTTAGGGTGTCGGTGTCGGCCGGGGTGTGGTGTCGTGGTCCGTGTGTCGGGGTGTGGTGTCGGGGTCGGGTGTCGGGGTCGGGTGTCGGGGTCGTGTCGGGTGTGGTGTCGGGTCGGGTGTCGGGGTCGTGGTCGGGTGTTTCCTTCTATCCTTCTTCTTATTTCCTTCTCTTCTTCTTCTTTTTTCTTGTTCTTTCCTTTCTTCTTCTTCTTCTATCCTTCTTCTTCTTTCCTTTCTTCTTCTTCTTGTTCTTCTTCTTCTTTCCTTTCTTCTTCTTTCCTTTCTTCTTCTTCTTCTTTTTCATCTACTTCTTTTCTTTTCTTCTATTCTTCTTCTTCTACTTCTTCTACTTCTTTTCTTCTTCTTCTTTTTCATCTTTTTTCTACTTCTTTTATTTTCTTCTTTTTTTATCTTTTCTCCACTTCTTCTTCTTTTCTTATACAAATTCTTTTTCTAACACTAACACTAAATTTTCTTCTTTTCTAACACTAAATCTAACACTAACACTAACACTAACAATTAAACAAGAATTAAACAGCAAAAAAAAAAAACTGAAAAAAATCACGGAGTAGGGGCGACACCGGGTGGTGGGGTGGGTGGGTGGGGCGGGGCTCGGGCAAGGGATGGCCGGCGGCGGGGGCGGCGCTGGCATGGAGGGCGGGGCGGAGGCGCGGGGGCCGGCGGATGGTGGGTGGTGGCGGGGGGGGGGGGAGCGCAAGCAGGCGGGGCGGGCGGCGGCGGGGGCGGCGGGGCGGGCGGCCAGGGGGGCGGGGGCGGGGTGGGGCGGAGGAGGTCGAGGGAGAGAGATGAGTAACGGGCGGGGGGGGCTCGGCCGTTAGTTAGGTTAGTTAGGGTAGCCTTTGCCGTCCGCCCTCGTTTGTCGTCGGCTTTTCTTCATATTTGTCGTCTCCTCAGTGGACGGCAAAGCGGGGGGACGTTAAGTATTTTTTAACCAGCTCCTCAGTGGGCCCCCTCCCTCCCTCTTTGCCTTCTGCTAGCGGACGGCAAAGATTCTTTGCCGTCAGCTAGCGGACGGCAAAGAGCTGGCTGATGGCAAAGGCTTTCTTTGCCATCAGCCAGTTCTTTGCCGTATGCTTTCGGGTAGCTGATGGCAAAGAGCTTCTTTGTCGTCCGCTAGGTGATGGCAAAGAGCTGGCAGATGGCAAAGTAGCTGATTTCGGTAGTGTACTACTACTGCTGTCTGCATTTAATCCTGATTAGTAGCTTCATCAATAAGTGGCAAACAAAACAATGTTGATTTTCATCTTATCTCTGTGACAACCAATGGAGTTGAGTTGCAGCATGTATGTCAAAGCTGGGTTCAATTCTTGGGCAATATATGGTAGTTTCCACTCTTCACGCCCAAGATTAGTATGCTGCAGCTCTCCCTCCTCACTCCATACATCCAGGTACTAGTTACCCAACGAGCAGCCCTGCACCTCGCTGGATCTCGCCCAAACCCCGCTCATCTTGCTGCTTGTGGCAGGGAATACTCTTTGTTGAGTATTTTTAGGAATGAATATTTGTGAAGTATGGAGTTAGGATTATCTAATAAAATTTCTGCTATATATATATGCATAAAATTGAGATTGCTAGCATCATTTACACAAGATACACCATTTGAATTGAATTGATTGGTTCAATTTCGTATATTCTTCACCCAGACTTCTATCATGCTTGTAACTAGTGCTCTGCTCATGTTGTTAGACAGGATTTTCACTTCCTGCCATCCCAGCCTTCTATCATGCTTACAAGATTTTTCTTTGCACGGCAGTAGCACTAGTACCTTGCTGTTGTTGGGAACGGAAGGGAGCTATTCCATGCGCCGAATCTGGGGAGAAAATCACCTTCGACATGTACACCATTACCTTGGGCATGCTTGTGGCGCTGTTGCTCGGCCTCAACATGTCCTGGAGTGCCATTAGCGCCGCCCTCACGCTCATCTTCCTTGACTTCAAGGACGCCCGCCCCTGCCTCAAGAAGGTAATTGTTTGTCCATCCGTCTGCAGTTAACTAAGTTGTGCCCCATTGATGTCCTACTACTGTTAATTGTTACTACCATGGTGCTGATGCTGTTCAGAATATATATGTGCCTTAATTCTAAGTTCTGGTCTCTCTTAAGAGACACTTCTAGCTTTTCTGACTCAAAGTTGTTAACTTGGTACTGCATGAGTTTTACTACTGCTAACACATAGAGCATTTACTACTACCAACACAGAGATTTTGTATGCATGCTACCTGATGAGTGCTTTCTTTGTAATATTTCACCTTCGTATGCATAGGTTTATTCGGTTTGAATTCTGCATGACATGAAATAGATATTTACAGTGTTTTTCTCAACTTGTTTTCATTGTCACTTGATATATGGGTTAATGTTGGTGGTTTTGTTCTACTTGGATGCATTGGTACCCATCATTGAGCGAATGGATGCAACAGCGGCAAGAAGCTCATGGATGTGTGCATCTAAAGCACACCATGGACACCATCCACTTCCTCATCAATGCTAACTCAATCGAGATCATCGTCGACACTATCATCCATGTATCTTCCTTGGTTCCTTTATTCTCTCCTACCTTTGTGATGTTAGTTTATGTGTCTTTGGCAGTATTGTTAGATCTTGCCGCTTGAATGTATGGTCGTGATAGTAGAATGGTATTTTGTTTTAGGCGCAATGTGTTGTAGTGCAGTTTTTGCACAACTTTGCATATGTGCCATGCATATTCATATTGTGTCTCTGTTTCTTATATGAACTACTATCTCATTTTAACTAGCTCGACAACAAAAAGCATGGTACTAGCTGAATTTGTGTTATCATTCTAAATACATGTCCTTTTCTTGAATGGTCATTCATAATATATTTGCCCAGCTTTTTCTCATTCTTCTCGATTCATGTAACAGGATGATAGATGAAGCCATGTTGCTGTTTTGTTTGGTCTCAGCCCTGACTATCGCCATCGAGCGAGTCCGGCATGTTGTTCATCTGACTATGGTTCCAGCCCTGACTACCGAAGTTTTTGTCCTGTTGAAGTTGCATAGAAATATGAGAGAGTCCAGCGAGTCCAGGAGCTTGTGAAGTAGTACTATATTACACTTGTAGAGCTTTGTAATGGCATGGATAGAGCTTTATTATGTGATCTGGTTGCACTTATTTAAGTATTATGTGTGTTTTTTGTCTCTGCCAATCTAAATACTACTTGAAATATGAAGAATATGAGTCTGATAGATGGGACCCACTTACCTAACAAATGGAAACACATTACGAACCTAACAATTGGGACCCATCGACTAGTGGACCCATTTAATAAAAAAGAAATGAAATTGTTCACCCAAATGGCGCGCCCAACAATAAAAAAGGCTGCCATATTGGGCTTGGCCCATGATCCCGACCAAAAATTAATGGAAAAAATATATAAAAAAGGCCGAATTGTTGGGCTCGGCCCATCTAAAACACCAAATTGGACCGGGCTGAATCTTGTCAATGACCTTTTCAATTGGTCGCAATTTTTCCACGTCAGATTGCCACGTCGGATCTGACGTGGCCTGGGCAGACAACCAGTGACCAAAACAAAAGGTCATGGGTTCAACGACCTTCTGTTTTGGTCGTAAACGTCTACGACCTTCTCACAGAGAAGTTCGCTATACTCAGTTAACGACCCCTAGCTTTTGACCTTATGTTTTTGGTCACAAAAAGGTCACAAATTGAAAACAGTGACCATTTAGTGACCAATAGTGGTGGTCACTAGTTGACATATTTCTTGTAGTGATAGTGCCATAGAGGGAACACGATAGAGAACACGAGAGAGAGAGAGATCAAACACATAGCTACTGGTACATACCCTCAGCCCCGAGGGTGATTTACTACCTCCTCGTCATGGAGAGCGCCAGGATGATGAAGATGGCCACCGGTGATGGGTCCCCCCCGCAGGTGCTTGAACGGACTCGAGAGGTTTTTGGTGGCTACAGAGGCTTGCGGCGGCGGAACTCCCGATCTATCTTGATATTCGATGGTTTTAGGGTACGTAGGGTTATATAGGCGAACGAAGTCGGTTGGGGGGTGCTCGAGGGGTCCATGAGACAGGGGGTGTCACGACCGGTTTTTCGGGTATTAATTTCCAGAAAATGGCCGTTGTGCTCACCAGCCCCAGGATTACTGTTAGCTGATGAGGCACCAAATTGATACAGAAATTCCAAGCAAAGTGCAAAATGTGCAGTACAAGACCATCTTGGCCTATGAGTACAACAAATGGTTTCTAGTGGTTGAGGGCGGAAGCGGTTTGAGGATCATCAGTGTCCATGTGACTCCATTTCCCAACAGGAACAGCTGACCAGGTTAACTCCTATCTTCGCGAGGCTGCTATCTCTGTTGCTTAGGTTCCGTGGTTGTCATCGCGTCGCTCCTCTCCAAGCAAGAAATCCGGCCAAGACAATAGCTAGGGACAAGCCAGTGAGTACTTTGAATGTACTCGCAAACATTATGAAAACGGGTATAATATAAATGATAATCGTGCGCTGAAATATTCTATGATCACATCGTCAGTCATAAAATAAAAATCTTTTGTGCATGCAAGCAGGTTATTTATATGCAATGCGAATAAGCAATAAGGGAATGGAAAATAAAATGCCGCAATTGCGCGTCTGTGCGACACCACATAAAGGGCTAGTAGGTAAATAAATAATAAGTAATGCCACAGCCGGGCGTCTCAGCGACACCACATAAAGGGCTTATAAAGTAAATAATAACAAGTAATGCCACAGCCGGGCGTCTCAGCGACACCACATAAAGGACTTATAAAGTAAATAGTAAAAAGCAATGCCATAGTCGGGCGTCTCAGTGACACCACATAAAGGGCTTATAAAGTAAATAATAACAAGGAATGCCACAGTCGGGCATCTCAGCGACACCACATAAAGGGCTTATAAAGTAAATAATAACAAGCAATGTCACAGTCGGGCGTCTCAGCGACACCACATAAAGGGCTTATAAAGTAAATAATAACAAGCAATGCCACAGTCGGGCGTCTCAGCGACACCACATAAAGGGCTTATAAAGTAAATAATAACAAGCAATGCCATAGTCGGGCGTCTCAGCGACACCACATAAAGGGCTTATAAAGTAAATAATCACAATGAATATCCAGGAGGTAGAACCATCCCAGGGATACTCAATGATATAATGGGTTAGTCCATAATAATAATAATCATAATCATCACAAGTCACAAGTCACAATCCAAGTTCTGGTTTAACAATTTCTCCTTCGAAGACCGACACTAAGACCGACACTCGACCCAACCCAGACTGTAGTCCTTAACCATGGACACGGCTATTCGAATAGGTTTAATCTCTGCAGAGGGTGTACTCTTTACCCACGAGTAATGGATTTCTTTAGTCCATCAAGACTAATTCCGTCCACGGTCTTTTAAATGAAAACACATCTGACTTGCACACACCAGCTTAAACTTCCGGTGTCTGGAATCACCCACGACACTGTTAAGCAAAACTCTAAGTGGGGAGGCTACAACCTCGATTAGCATGGGATCACATAATTTATACATGCATAAAACTGGGAAGCTATCCCTCGGCTACAACCGAAACACCCATGCCCCCGACCGGATGGTGGCTTTAATCCATGGCCTTGGTACCCTCTTCCGCCCCTACATGCGGTGTGTGCTAGAAAGGGGTTGACAAATTAGTGAACTGCACCCTACATGGCGGGGACAAGTGGTAGCACGAAACAAGTGTGGGGGTTACTGGAACAAGACTCGATCTATGGTCGACTCAGGAGGTTTATAATTTCCCTGCATGACATGAATAACAAATATATTTCAACCAATACAATCAACACTCATTATATCTTACTATGCCATACCGGACATAACCGTCCCAACCGAGACCGGCGACAAGCTCACGCCTACCCAAGGCAGAGGCTTTCCCGGATTCCTTTCCGGCATGCATGCAAGATACATGAGGATGATTACCATCACAAGTATACTCATTTCCAACAGCATGGAAATCACTAATATGCATCCATGCAAATGATCATATCACATGAAATAACAAGTCCTTCGAAATGAGGTGGTGTTATAAACGTGTCAACGAACACACCAAAAATATTATGCCGGGGTTCAGAATGCTTGCCTTCAATGTGTGGAAAGGCAGGGTGCACTCCAAAACTTTTGAAAGTTTGCTTCTCTCTCTCCAAAGTCCTATTTTAAATAAAATTTGAATCAACACACAAATTCAAAACAGCACAAAAAGTTGTTTGAAAAAATTTCATATAAATGTTAAAATAAACTAGACAATATTTGGGAGAGGTAGGAAAAAGAATCAATCCATTTGGAGTTATATTTAAAAAGTTACAGCCAGTCAAAGTTTAGTCAAATCTGTCATTTAAAATAAAATGCGAAAGAAAAACGTTTGAATAAATACGTTACGCCGGCGTATTCTAGAAATACGCTTCCACTTATCCAGCGTGGACTGCGCCTGAGTCACTGATAGTGGGCCCGCCTGGCCCACTGGTCAGGTTTGACTAGTCCACTTCCCTCCTCTTCCTCCGCCCGAGAGGGAGGGGCGGGACTTCGGCGACGCTCGCCGGCGAATGGCGGCACCGCTCGATAAACGGAGGTCATCCACGGGCTCAGGGGGTCGAGGCGGTCACTCTGGTGGTTGTTTTGTTCTTTAGGGTGGACGGAGCTGCCGGCGGCAAGCTCCGCGGCGGACGGTTGTCGTCGGAAAAAGTGAGATTTCGCCCGCGGCGAGTCCCGATCAAGATTGAGTAGGGGGACGGACTCACGAGAGGGTGAGGGGGTTCCTGGTGGAGAGAGTGGAGAGGAGGAGGCCCTGGTTGCGCCGAACGGAGCCGGGAGGCGGCGGTGGCTGGACTGGCCGGAGTGGGGGAAGACGGCCTATTTCTTTCCAATTGACGGCAATGGGGGCACCAGGAGTACGGTGTGAGGCTGCTTGTGTGCTCGGAGGGCTCGAGGGGCTTCCTTTTATAGCGCTCCCACGTCGGTTTGCGGCGGCAATGGATGAGCTCGTCGACGACCGACATTCTGTAGCTGCAAGGCATCGTGGCGAGGCTGGGGACGGCGGCAGGAGCTAGCGGACGAGCGGGCACTGCTCCAAGGGCAAGCTGGCGAACGGGGGTGGCTTGGGCGGTGCTGGCTAGCGCAGGAGCTGTCGGGCGGCAGTGGCGCTAGCTGCTGGCCTGCCGGAGACGTGGCAAGGGCTGCGGGGCTCGTGGGGTGCAGAAGGGGACACGGTGTGCTGGCTGCGGTCGGTCACGGACCGGAGTGAGTGCGGGGCGAGACGTGGCGGTTCGGGCGCGGCACGTGCAAAACACGTGCTTTGCTCGCGCTTTGGGCATGCCCAGTGCACGCACGGAACGTGCTCGACGAAATGTGAAGGCATGATAGGGGACTCCAAACTGCAAGAGAGTTAGCAGGGTGGGGTTGTAGGTTAGGGCAAAACCATGGGACAAGCTGGTTTGGTCAGGGAATCAAGTTCACAAAGTAAACCAAACTTCATGCCAAAACTGTCCATGCTCTCAAGGTGTTTGACAAAATGCCATGGGTACCTAGGCATTTCTTGGAGTGACCAATTTCTCCAGATCAATGTCTCTTTGGATGGACAAGTGGGTGGTGAGGTTAGTTTGTCCAAAGCACAAACTTTCTAGTGCAAGTTTTGGAGAACTTCAGTTCTGGACAGAAGGTAAATGGCATCAATGCATGGACAAAAATTCTCCCAATGGGTTCATTCTCTTGGACTTAAGGGTTTGGTAAGGTGTACTACAAGTAGGAAAAGGAATCACAGCAAAAGGAGCAAGTTAAAATATAGTTGTAGTACAAAACCTCAAGTTGGACCAGAATAGAAATGAGGATGATTCACTCAAATTTTTCAAAGAACATAGCTGGGTTTTTGCATAAAGCTAAATAATATGCTCCTACTGACATCCCAAAATTTTGGTGAAAGCTTTAAAGAAATATTTAAAAAGGTTGTAGTGCAAAACTGTCCTCTGGGCCAGATTTGAAAACTTGGTGTAGAACTCAAAATATCCAAGGAATGAAATATATTTTTGCATAAAAGTGTTTTAAAAACATCACATGACATCTCCAAATTTTGGTGGGATTTTTGAATGAATTTATAAAAGGGTTGCAGTTCAAATGGGACCATAAACCATGGGAAACCATTTTTCAAAAAAAAATAAAGATCAGGAAATGTAATTAGTTATACTAATAAAAGAAAAGTTTTTCTAGAGAGGTTAAACAAGTCCAATAACATATTTGAAAAGTTTTCACTACGGGGGAAACTCCATAATAGCAAGGGAGAAAGAAAAGGTTCAAAAATCAAAAGGGGGCCCAGAAAATAAAAGTTTTAATTTCCTGGCAAAATTTTAATTAATAAAACAAGGTCAAAATTTTGGGGTGTCACAGGGGGCCCCGCCCCCCTATCTACTGGGCTCCTCGAGGATCTTCTGACTTGATCTCCAAGCCTCCAGGATGATAATCTTCCAAAAAACATGTTGCCGAAGGTTTCATTCCGTTTGGACTCCGTTTGATATTCCTTTTCTTCGAAATACTAAAACAGGCAATAAAACAGCAATATGGGCTGGCCTCCGGTTAGTAGGTTAGTCCCAAAAGTAATATAAAAGTGTATAATAAAGCCCATAATCATTCAAAACACATAGTAATATAGCATGAATGCTTCATAAATTATAGATACGTTGGAGATGTATCACGGCACAACTTCCAAGGCCATCCCATCAAGGTCGTCTTAGTATACCCCTTGGAAAGAGTATTCAGGAGCCCCAACTCAGCTGGAAGAGTCGCCGAATGGAACATCGAACTGCAAGCATTTCAGCTGGAGTTTAGCACGACCAGAGTCATCAAGGGAGCCGCACTTGCAGATTTCGTGGCAGAATGGGCAGAGGCATCGGGCCTCAAGGGTGCGCGTATGGTGTTTGCCCGTGCTAAAGTGCATTGGGGAAAGCTTGATGCGGAGAAGCTGATGACTGAGGGGCCACCAGAGGGTAAGGAGCACCGCAAGCCCGAACTGTACTATGAAGGTGTACTTAAGGGAGCCCGCCTTGCGGCGGATAAGTGTACGAAAGACATTATATTTCCCTGAGGGCATTCATGTCGTTCTTTGTAATATGGGATATGGCACTATTATTATTTATTGCATGTTTTGTTTGAACACTTGTTCTTCCTGTGCGGCTGTTTAGTGTATGTAAATACTGAGAGTTGGCCAGTCGTTGGCTTCTGCCCCCACGAAAGAAATTCGGGGGTGTTCGGGTCATACTTGAACACTCTTTATCCCATGGCTGGGTCCTTTTAAGGAGGTGTTCCTCACCACGAACTAGGCAATCGGACTATAGGGCTTTACCACTCTCACTTAGCCATAGGAATTCGAGTATGGTCGGTGCAACCCCTAGTGTTCAGAAGGCCGCACTAGGGGCTCTATTGGCGCCTGATCGGAAGACCGATCCGTCACACTCTGCATTTATATGGCGTTATGCAGAATGAATCTTTAAGGATTTTACAACCTCTCAAACAGCTGACCAGCTCTCGCTGTATGATGACAGTCGGTTTTTGGCTTTCTCTACTGAGGTGCTCGTCGGCAGAACCGAGACACAATCGCAGTATTTCTCCCAGCGCTACCTTAGACGATGGGGCGAAACGTAAGGTACCAAAACATGGTAGCCGGGAAAACCCAACCAATGACCCAAGACATGATTTGGAGCTGATGCATATAGTGCTATAAGTTCGGGGTGCCGAGCGACCGAGAGGGTGGTCGGACTATATTGTCGTACTATGAAGCCCCTGGCATAATCGGGCATAACACAAGGTGTCGATGAAAAGCGACTACCGGTAAGTGTTATTTAAGTCTATGCATTGTAGTAAGATGATATGTCTATGCATATGAGTGAGGGAGTCCTATATTAGGGAGTATCCGGACAGCCGGACTGTGTACAACGTCCGGACTATTGAAGCGTGAAGGTACAAGACTCAAGACTTCGGCCCGTGTCCGGATGGGACTCTCCTTGGCGTGGAAGGCAAGCTTGGCGATTCAGATATTGTGTTTCCTTCCTTGTAACCGACTCCATGTAAACCCTAGCCCTCTCCGGTGTCTATATAAATCGGAGAGGTTGGTCCTTAGAAGGCCGATCACAATTACAATCATACCATTATAGGCTAGCTCTTAGGGTTTAGCCTCTACGATCTCGTGCTAGATCTACTCTTGTACTACCCATATCTTCAACATTAATCAAGCAGGAAGTAGGGTTTTACCTCCATCGAGAGGGCCCGAACCTGGGTAAACATCTGTGTCCCTTGCTTCCTGTTACCATCAGCCTTGACGCACAGATCGGGACCTTCTACCCCGAGATCCGCCGGTTTTGACACCGACAATGAGTATGATTTATTATTATGAAAAGAGGTGTTTTTGGCGGAACCTGTGATGGCCGGACTGGAGGGGGTTGTGAGTGGATTTGGAGTGATTCCGGACTGCCTTCTTTAGGGGGGCACCTTGCGTTTCCTGGCCGATTCCACGTTGCCAATCATGTTCTGCATCAAAGTTAGTTTGTAAAGGCCAATACTTGGAGGTAGCTGAATGTCCTCTTGTGGTTGGTCCGAGGGTTCCTGATCGGACCCTGGTTAACCCAGCCGTTATACCGTGAAGTTGCGCAGACTCATCAGTTGGTGTCCAGATAGTCGACTGCCATATCAGAATTTTGATAGGCATGCACGACTCGCTACTCCGGCAGTTATATGATTTCCGCTTTAAGGGCGGGGTTCGGCCTTGCCCATAGGTGTGATTGCATCACACGGTGTTGGCCTGAGTGATTTACCACGTGGAATCTAGTCAACGTGGTTCATCCTGTTAGCATATGGTAAATTACCGCATGGTGGGAAGGTGCCAAAGATTTATTCTTTTTGCGTAGCATTTTTTGGTGATCCGAGGACAACCGTTAGAGTGGTGGGCCAATAAAACTTGGCCTTTGCACTTGGCATCTTTTAGAAGATGTTATTTGTGGCTTCATACCCGCGGGGGCTTTATGTGGTATGGAGCCCCCGGACTACTAGGTCTAGAGGTACTGCAATTGAATTGTTGTGGTTAATGTGATCGGGGGCGATCGGCCGTACTTTTATGCTCTGGGGGATCTCTTGACAAGACTCCTCCCCTCATTGTTTCCGGCACACGACCGGCCGCTTTGTTTTGAGGATCCGGCATTCTCTATTGGTATGCTTTGTTGTCCTTCTAGGAGTACCATGAATTTCACATGGTTGATCGAGTATGTTGCTCGGGCCGGATAGGCTTCAGCTGTTCTTTGTCCACTGACCGGACTGGGAGTTGCTGGACTTGGCACCAGCTTCCCTGACTTGACGGTTATGACCATTGCGCCGGGGCTTGAGGATTCCTCTTTGTGTATCCTTCATATTGTCTTGGACCGTAGTGGTGTGTTGACATCGGGGTATGTGCCTTGGGTTCTCCTGCTTAGGTTGAGGTAGCCAGTTGTGCCGTGTGTGCCCTTTGTTGGGGCAGTCGTATTTTTCGGTTGCCAGGACCTTGGTCCACCTGTCCACGAGAAAATCTTGGCCAGCTTTAAGCTGCTGTTGCTTCCTTTGCAGGCTCCTTGCCGTCGCCATGAGTTGTCGCTTGAAGCGAACTTGTTCCACTGGATTTTCAGGCACGCCGAATTCGTCATTAACGAGGCTTACCTCGTCCTCGGAGGGGGGGCGTATAATTGCCCCTTTCCAAGTATCCCACCGTGGCCAGTTCGGCCTGCTTGAAGGCAGGTTGATTAGGGTTTTATTCCTCTTCGGCACCATCCGGATTGTTTTCGTCTCCTTGGCCGGTATTGTTGTGGTGGAGCTTGGAGCGGCGCCGACGATGATACGTCTCCAACGTATCTACTTTTCCAAACACTTTTGCCCTTGTTTTGGACTCTAACTTGCATGATTTGAATGAAACTAACCCGGACTGACGCTGTTTTCAGCAGAACTACCATGATGTTGTTTTATGTGTAGAAAAGAAAAGTTCTCGGAATGTCCTGGAAATCCACGGAGGCACTTTTTGGAAGTAATAAGAATTTTTGGCGAAAGAATTAATGCCAGGGGGCCCACAGCCTGTCCACGAGACAGGGGAGCGTCCCCCCTAGGGCGCGGCCTCCTATCTCGTGGGCCCCTGGACCTCCACTGACGTCAACTCCAACTCCATATATTCATGTTCGGGGAGAAAAAATCAGAGAGAAAGTTTCATCGCGTTTTACCACACGGAGCCACCACCAAGCCCTAATGTCTCTCGGGAGGGCTGATCTGGATCCGTTCGGGGCTCCAAAGAGGGGGATTCGTCGTCGTCATCATCATCAACCATCCTCTATCACCAATTTCATGATGCTCACCGCTGTGCGTGAGTAATTCCATCGTAGGCTTGCTGGACGGTGATGGGTTGGATGAGATTTACCATGTAATCAAGTTAGTTTTGTTAGGGTTTGATCCCTAGTATCCACTATGTTCTGAGATTGATGTTGCTATGACTATGCTATGCTTAATGCTTGTCACTAGGGACTGAGTGCCATGATTTCAGATCTGTACCTATTATGTTTTCATGAACATATGTGTGTTCTTGATCCTATCTTGCAAGTCTATAGTCACCTATTATGTGTTATGATCCGACAACCCCAAAGTGACAATAATCGGGATACTTCTCGGTGATGACCGTAGTCTGAGGAGTTCATGTATTCACTATGTGTTAATGCTTTGTTCCGGTTCTCTATTAAAACGAGGCCTTAATATCCCTTAGTTTCCGCTAGGACCCCGCTGCCACGGGAGGGTAGGACAAAAGATGTCATGCAAGTTCTTTTCCATAAGCGCGTATGACTATTTACGGAATACATGCCTACATTACATTGATGAACTGGAGCTAGTTCTATATCACCCTATGTTATAGCTATTACATGAGGAATCGCATCCGTCATAATTATCCATCACTGATCCATTGCCTACGAGCTTTTCACATATTGATCTTCGCTTATTTACTTTTCCGTTGCTACTGTTACAAGTACTACAAAAACCCAAAAACATTTATCTTTACTTTTGCTACAGTTACTATTATTATCATACCACTTTTGCTACTAAACACTTTGCTGCAGATACTAAGTTATCCAGGTGTGGTTGAATTGACAACTCAACTGCTAATACTCAAGAATATTCTTTGGCTCCCCTTGTGTCGAATCAATAAATTTGGGTTGAATACTTTACCCTCGAAAGCTGTTGCGATACCCTACACTTGTGGGTTATCAAGACTAATTTTAGGCGCCATTGCTGGGGAGCATAGCTCTATTCTCTGAGTCACTTGGGATTTATATCTGTTGATCACTATGAAGAACATGAAATACGCTAAAACAAAGATTTTGCCCTCAACTACGAGGGGAGGTAAGGAACTGTCATCTAGCTCTGCACTAGATTCTCCTACCGTTATTAGTAGGCTTGCGACACCTAAACCTACTACTTCTATGAATTCTGATATGTCGCATGTTATTGATGATGCCACTTCTGCTATGCATGATGAAACTACTTCTGTACGTGATACTACTTTGCCATTAGGTGAATTTCTTGATGAACAACTTGCTAGAGTTAGGGGGAATGAAATTACTGAAGATCCTATTACTGATGATAGTGTTGATGAAGGTCCCCCAATGATTATGTATTACCTATTGTTCCTAAGGGTTATGTTATGAATGAAAAAGCTGCTATGGAAATTCTTGCTTGCAATGATAGAAATGATCTTAAGAAATTATTAACTAAATGGAAGCAGCAGTCTCTTAATGCTAGAATGAAACCTGATCCTGCTTTTGCTACTTCACCTATCTGTGTTACTGATAAGGAATAGGAATTCTCTGTTGATCCTCAAATTATTACTTAGTTGAATCTGATCCTTTTTATGGCCTTGAATCTGAAACTGTTGTGGCACATCTTACCAAGTTGAATGATATAGCCACCCTGTTTACTAATGATGAGAAGTCTTGCTATTTATATATCCTTAAGATATTTCCGTTCTCATTAAAGGGTGATGCTAAGACTTGGTATAATTCTCTTGCTCCTGGTTGTGTGCGTAGTACCCAGGATATGATTTATTACTTCTTTGCTAAATATTTCCCTACTCATAAGAAACAAGCTCCTTTGCGAGAAATATATAATTTTGTGCAAGTCAAAGAAGAGAGTCTCCCACAAGCTTGGGGGAGGCTTCTCCGGTTACTTAATGCTTTGCCTGATCATCCTCTTAAGAAAAATGAAATACTTGATATCTTTTATAATGGACTAACCGATGCTTCCAAGGACTACTTGGATAGTTGTGCTGGTTGTGTTTTCAAGGAAAGAACGGTCGACAAAGCTGAAATATTATTGAATAATATGTTGACTAATGAAAATAATTGGACTCTTCCCGAGCCAATTCCTGAAGTAATTCCTGAACCAATTGAGCCAACTCCTGAGCCTATTCCTAAACCCACTCCGAAGAAGAGAGGTGTTTTATTTCTCGGTCCCGAAGATATGCAAGAGGCAAAGAAATCAATGAAAGAAAAAGGTATTAAAGCTGAAGATGTTAAGAATTTACCACCTATTGAAGAAATACATGGTCTGAATATACCGCCTGAAGAACCATATTGTCTTGATAACCCGACACAGGTAGTAAAGGTAAATTCTCTCAATAGATATGATAAAGTTGAAATACCCTCTACTAAATTTCATAGCCCATGCTTAGATGAATTTGATGAATTTATGGCTAGACAAGAAAGTTTTAATGCTTATGTTGGTGGAGAGTTAAAGAATAATGCTTTCGAGATAGGATGCGTAGGCGATAATCTGGCTAGAGTTAAAGATGAACTTCACCGCGTTAGCAAATATGCTTCTATGGTTGCTACTCAAGCTGAGCAAGTACTTAAAGCTCAAAATGATTTGCTAGATGAATTAAATAATAAAAATGACTTTGCTGTTAGAGTGGCTACTAGAACTGGTAGAATGACTCAGGATCCTTTGTATCCTGAAGGCCACCCTATGAGAATCGAGCAAGATTCTTAGAGAAATAATTTAGAGGCACCTAGTTCTTCTAAAAAGAAGAAAAAGAAAGATGATAGGACTTTGCATGCTTCTAGTGAACCTACTGTAGACACACCTGAGAACCCCAATGATATTTCTATTTCTGATGCTGAAACTCAATCAGGTGATGAACATGAACCTAGTGATAATGTTAATGATAATGTTCATGTTGGTGCTTAACCTAGCAAAAACAATGATGTAGAGATTGAACCTGCTATTGATCTTGATAACCCACAATCAAAGAATCAACATTATGATCAGAGAGATTTTGTTGCTAGGAAGCACGGTAAAGAAAGAGAACCATGGGTTCAGAAACCCAAGCCCTTTCCTCCTAAACCATCCAAGTCAAAGGATGAGGAGGATTTTGAGCGCTTTGCTGAAATGACTAGACCAATTTTCTTACGTATGCGCTTAACTGATATGCTTAAAGTAAATCCTTATGCTAAGTATATGAAGGATATCATCACAAATAAAAGAAAGATACCGGAAGATGAAATTTCCACCATGCTTGTTAATTACACTTTTAAAGGTGGAATACCAAAGAAACTTGGAGATCCGGGTGTACCAACTATACCATGCTCTATTAAAAGAAACTATGTTAGAACTGCTTTATGTGATCTTGGAGCCGGTGTTAGTGTTATGCCTCTCTCTTTATATCGTAGACTTGAATTGAATAAGTTGACACCTACTGAAATATCTTTGCAAATGGCTGATAAATCAACTGCTATACCTGTCGGTATTTGTGAGGATGTGCCTGTTGTGGTTGCAAATGTCACTATCTTAACGGACTTTGTTATTCTTGGTATTCCCGAGGACGATAGTATGTCTATTATCCTTGGTAGACCTTTTCTTAATACTGCAGGGGCTGTTATTGATTGCAACAAAGGCAATGTCACTTTTCATGTTAATGGTAATGAGCATACGGTACACTTTCTGAGGAAACAATCTCAAGTTCATAGTATCAATTCTATTGAAAAAGTTCCAACTATCATTTTTGGAGGTTTTGAATTTCCTCTCCCTACTGTCAAGAAAAGTATGATATTCTTATTATTGGGGATTTTCATATCCCCGTTGAGATAACTTAGTGTTATTCGAAATTTCTCCGGTTTCGTGTTATTTGGAATGAGTTTGTTAACAAGACTTGATCAACCTTGTTAGTGGGTTCATTTTGATGATCACGAGATGGATGAAACTAGAAGGCACAACCTTCTGTACCCTCTTTTTACTTTCTGTTATTTAGATTAAATAAAGCAAAAATAGTATTATCTGTCTGTTCTCTGAATTATCTGTGCATTAAAAAATAGTCCGAAAATGAAAGTGCTCCAAATGCCCTGCAAATTTAGTATGATTTTTTCTAGAATATTTGAGGATTTTAGGCACTGAAAACACTGCAGGAGGGGCAAGCACCGGGCCACGAGAGAGGAGGGCACCCCCCTGTAGGGCGCACCCCCCTGTCTCGTGGGCCCCTGGTGGCTCCCCTCCACTTATGCCAGCACCCACACACTTCATCTTCTACCCAAAAAAATCCTCATCCAGCTCAAGCACGAGTTCTAGCTCATTTTGCTGCGATTTTCGATCTCTTAGCTCAAAGCTCCATTCGCAAAACTGCTTTGGGAGATTGTTGCTTGGTATGTGACTCCTCCATTGGTCCAATTAATTTTTGTTCTAGTGCTTTATTCATTGCAAATTTTTCCTGCATAGGTGACCATGTTCTTGAGCTTGCATGTTAAATTTTTGAGGCCCCAAGCAATTCCAATGCATGATATAGCCTCTAGGCACTTGTAGGAGTAGTTGCTATCAATCTTGTTTAGTTTTATTCACTTTTGTTTTGAAGTTACTAAAATTTCAGAAATTTTTAGCAAAAGATACATGCTTAGAAGAATGTACCAAGGTGGTTCTTCGGCAAAGAAAGGACCAAGGATTGCTATACGTGAGCAAGATGTTAAATTGCCGAGGGACGCAAATGTACGGGCTTGTGACTGGCGATCCAATGATTTTATGGTCGAAGCAGGCTTCAAGGAGGAATTTGACGCATATGTGTGTAATGCCGAGCTGGAGGACTTCTTACAAGATAAGTGTCCTCAATATTATCAATTGACTGATTCCTTTGTGCGGAGGTTCGAATATATTTCTGCGTGTAATTCTCCTAGTGTCATATTTGATATTTATGATACACCTTATAGCATGGATTTAGAGGATTTCACAAATGCTTGCAAACTCCCGCCGTGGGGTAATATTAATGATCCTCGCAAATCTGAATTTAGAGATTTTCTTGCTAGTATTACTATGGGAGAATCTAGGTACATAACACAAGCTACCATAGGGAGCATTCATTTTCCTGCTTTACATTATTTTTCTCTCTTTATCGGTAGATGCATTAACAGTAAAGAAGAAGCATGTCACATGTGTGTCCCTAATCTTTGTGTCCTCAAGAGTGTTGTGTCAGGTTATAAAGGTTATAACTTGGGGGCAATAGTTGCACGTAGGTTGCAGAATAATAGTAGAATGGGTGATTTCTTTGGAGGAATTTATGCAACCCGTGTGGCTAATTTTCTTAATATAGCTCCACGAGAGGGGGATATGATTGTACCTCCTGTTTATTTGGATAAAGAAGCTATGTTTGCTCATCATTTTCTTGAGAGGAATGAAAAATTCCTCCATTATTGACTAATCTATGACAGGCGCAATGTCGTCCCTGTTACTCTTCCTGCCCCCTACCTTTTTGATTATCAGGCAAAAGGAAGACATGTTGTCACCAGGGAAGAAGCAACTGAATACGAGAGGGGAGTAGAGGCAGCTCGCCCTCAGGAGGCTGTCGCCTCTGCATCTCAGTACGACCCCAGTTTCTCTTATGGATATCAGCCAGGCAGTCATTGGTACTAGACCAACTTAGGCCAAAAGCCTAAGCTTGGGGGAGTACGTATTTCTCACCGACTTTACATTCATGTTCACACACTAGTCGTCGGTGCTCATACTCTTTCATTGTATTATCCATGCTAGTTTAAATTTCTTTTTCTAGTTTTATTCTTGTGTGTTTGATAAACTTAAGAAAAACCAAAAAAAATAGTTAGTTTAAATTCTACGCTTGTATTAAAATGAAAACCCAAAAAGATTTCTAGTTCTTCTTCTTACTTGTTGGGAACTTTCTTGTGTAAATAGTTTTATTTTCTTTTATTTCTTTTGGGGGTCGAGAAGACTATATTGAAAATTTTTAGTGGCTCTTATATGCATGATTGTTTATTTAACTTAGAGCCCATATTATCTTGTCTTCTCTCTTGAGTTGAATTCTCGCAGATTCCAGCTTAGTCCAATGCACGTGCACTCTTATTATTATACACATCGTTCGGTCGTGCAAGTGAAAGGCAATAATGACGATATATGATGGACTTATTGGGATGAGAAAAGCTGGTATGAACTTGACCTCTCTTGTTTTTGTAAATATGATGAGTTCATCGTTCCTGAGTCAGCTATTATGAAGTAAGCATATTTGCAATGACATTTAGAGATTATAGTTGCTTGTGCCATGCTTGATTAGCTATGAGTTATAATGGTTTACCTTGCGTGCCAACATGCTATTAGAATTATTATGATGTGGTATGATGGGATGGTATCCTCCTTTGAATGTATTAAGTGACTCGACTTGGCACATGTTCACGCATGTAGTTGAATCAAATCAACATAGCCTTCATGACATTTATGTTCATGGTGGATTATATCCTACTCATGCTTGTACTTGGTGTGAATTAATTTTAATGCATGTTTACGACTGTTGTCGCTCTCTCAGTTGGTCGCTTCCCAGTCTTTTGCTAGCCTTCACCTATACTAAGCGGGAATACTGCTTGTGCATCCAAACTCCTTAAACACCAAAAGTTGTTCCATATGAGTCCATGATACGTCCATTTTGCATCATGCTTTTATATCAATATTTATTGCATTATGGGCTGTTGTTACACATTATATCTCAATACTTATGGCTATTCTCTCTTATTTTGCAAGGTTTACCATGAAGAGGGGGGATGCCGACAGCTGGAATTCTGGCTGGATAAGGAGCAAACATTGGAAACCTATTTTGCACAACTCCAAAAGACCTGAGACTCCACGAAACAACTTTTTGGATTTAATAAGAATTTATGGGCAAAAGAAATAGGCCAGGGGCCCACACCCTGACCAGGAGACAGGGGGCGCCCCCCCCCCCCAGGGCACGGCCCCCTATCTCCTGGGCCCCCTGGTGGGCCTCCAGCGTCCATCTTCTGCTATATCATCACATTCCCTCTGGAAAAATTCATGGGAAAGCTTACGGGACAAAACTCCGCCGCCACGAGGCGGAACCTTGGCGGAATTAATCTAGGGCTCTGGCGGAGCTGTTCTGCGGGGGACACTTCCCTCCGGGAGGGGGAAATCATCACGAACGTCATCACCAATGATCCTCTCATTGGGAGGGGGTCAATCTCCATCAACATCTTCACCAGCACCATCTCCTCTCAAAACCCTAGTTCATCTCTTGTATCCAATCTTGTATCAAAACCACAAATTGGTACCTGTGGGTTGCTAGTAGTGTTGATTACTCCTTGTAGTTGATGCTATTTGGTTTACTTGGTGGAAGATCATATGTTCAGATCCTTTATGCATATTATTACCCCTCTGATTATGAACATGAACATGCTTTGTGAGTAGTTACGTTTGTTCCTGAGGACATGGGTGAAGTCCTGCTATTAGTAGTCATGTGAATTTTGTATTCGTTCAATATTTTGATGAGATGTATGTTGTCTCTCCTCTAGTGGTGTTATGTGAATGTCGACTACATGACACTTCACCATTATTTGGGCCTAGAGGAAGGCATAGGGAAGTAATAAGTAGATGATGGGTTGCTAGAGTGACAGAAGCTTAAACCCTAGTTTATGTGTTGCTTTGTTAGGGGTTGATATGGACCCATATGTTTAATGTTGTGGTTAGGTTTGCCTTAATACTCCTTTTTGTAGTTGCGGATGCTTGCAATAGGGGTTAATCATAAGTGGGATGCTTGTCCATGTTAGGGGTACCCAAGTGCCGGTCCACCCACATATCAAATTATCAAAGTACCAAATGCTAATCTTACGAACGTGATGAAAACTAGCTTGACGATAATTCCCAATGTGTCCTCGGGAGCTCCTTCTTCATTATTAGAATTTGTCAAGGCTTATCCTTTGCTACATAAAGGATTGGGCCACCTTGCTGCACTTTATTTATGTTATTTACTTTTTGCTCGTTACTATTTATCTTATCACAAAACTATCTATCACCTACTATTTCAGTGCTTGCAGAGAAAACCTTACTGAAACCGCTTATCATTTCCTTCTGCTCCTCGTTGGGTTCGACACTCTTACTTATAGAAAGGACTACGCTAGATCCCCTATACTTGTGGGTCATCAAGACTGGCACCGTTGCCGGGGAGCATAGCGCTCTTGGTGAGTGGAACTTGGTAAGGAAACATTTATATAGTGTGCTGAAATTTTTTGTTACTTGTCACTATGGAAACTAATCCTTTGAGGGGCTTGTTTGGCGTATCTTCACCCCAACCAGAAGAGCAAAGAGATGCTCCTCAACCTACTGAACCTTATGAAAATATTCACTTTGAGATTCCTTCGGGTATGATAGAAAAACTGCTAGCTAATCCTTTTGTAGGAGACGGAACATTGCATCCCGACTTACACCTTATCTTTGTGGATGAAGTTTGTGGATTATTTAAGCTTGCAGGTATTCCCGATGATGTTGTCAAAAGGAAGGTCTTCCCTTTATCTTTGAAGGGAGATGCAATGACATGGTATAGGCTATCTGATGATACGAGATATTGGAATTATAAACGATTGAAGTCGGAATTTCACCAGAAGTTCTATCCTATGCATCTTGTTCATCGTGATCATAATTACATATATAATTTTTGGCCTCGCGAAGGATAAAGCATCGCTCAAGCTTGGGGGAGGCTTAAGTCAATGTTATATTCATGCCCCAATCATGAGCTCTCTCAGGAAATGATTATTCAGAATTTTTATGCTCGGCTTTCTCTTGATAATCGCAACTTGCTCGATACTTCTGTGCTTTGGTTCCTATATGCTGAAGACTATTGATTTCAAATGGGACTTATTGGAAAGAATTAAACACAACTCTGAAGATTGGGGTTCTGATGATGGTAAGGAGTCAGGTATGACACCTAAGTTTGATTGTGTTAAATCTTTTATGGATACCGATGCTTTCTATGGATTTAGCTCTAAGTATGGACTTGACTCTGAGATAGTAGCTACTTTTTGTGAAACTTTTGCTACTCACGTTAATCTCCCTAAAGAGAAATGGTTTAAATATAATCCTCCTGTTGAAGTTAAAGTAGTTGCACCCATTACAGTCGAAGAAAAGACTATTACATATAGTGATCCTATTATTCCTACCGCTTATGTTGAAAAACCTCCTTTTCCTGTTAGGATAAAAGATCATGTTAAAGCTTCGACTGTTGTTCGTAAGAGTAATACTAGGACCTATACACCTCCTGAGCAAATTAATGTTGAACCTAGTATTTCTATGATTAAAGATCTCTTGGATGAGGACTTAGATGGGCATGTTATCTCTTTCTTGGGTGAAACTACAAATATTGCTAGACCCGATACTAAGACACGTAGACCTGTTGTAGGCACGCCTGTTATTTCTGTTAAAATAGGAGATCATTGTTATCATGGTTTATGTGATATGGGTGCTAGTGCTAATGCGATACCTTATGATCTTTATAAAGAAATTATGCACGATATTGCACCTGTTGAATTAGAAGACATTGATGTTACTATTAAGGTTGCTAATAGGGACACCATTAAACCTATTGGGATTGTTAGAGATGTTGAAGTATTGTGTGGGAAGATTAAATACCCTGCTGATTTTCTTGTTCTTGGTTCCCCACAAGATGATTTTTGTCCCATTATTTTTGGTAGACCCTTCTTGAATACTGCTAGTGCTAAGATTGATTGTAAAAAGAAGGTTGTCACTGTTGGCATAGATGATATGTCTCATGAGTTTAATTTTGCTAAGTTTAGTAGACAACCTCGTGAAAGGGAACCACCTAGTAAGGATGAAATTATTGGTCTTTCTTCCATTGCTGTTCCACCGACTGATCCATTAGAACAATATTTGCTAGACCATGAAAACGATATGTTTATGAAGGAAAGGGAAGAAATAGATGAAGTGTTCCTTAAACAAGAACCTATGCTGAAACATAACCTTCCCGTTGAAATTCTTGGGGATCCCCCTCCATCCAAGGGTGACCCCGTGTTTGAACTCAAACCATTACCTAATAATCTTAAGTATGCTTATCTTGATGAAAAAGAAATATATCATGTTATTATTAGTGCTAACCTTTCAGAGAAAGAAGAAGAAAGATTATTGAAAACTCTGAAGAAGCACTGAGCTGCTATTGGATATACTCTGGATGATCTTAAGTGCATTAGTCCCACATTATGTCAACACAAAATTTCAGTGGAGAAATTTGCCAAACCAGTTAGAGATCCTCAAAGACGATTAAATCCCAAAATGAAGGAAGTGGTAAGAAAGGAGATACTAAAACTCCTTGAGGCAGGTATTATTTATCCCGTTGCTGATAGTGAATGGGTAAGCCCTGTCCATTGTGTCCCCAAAAAGGGAGGTATTACCGTTGTTCCTAATGATAAAGATGAATTGATCCCGCAAAGAAATATTACAGGCTATAGGATGGTAATTGATTTTTGTAAATTAAATAAAGCTAAGAAAGATCATTACCCTTTACCTTTTATTGATCAAATGCTAGAAAGGCTATCCAAACACACACATTTTTGCTTTCTAGATGGTTATTCTGGCTTCTCTCATATACATGTATCAGCGGGGGATCAATCTAAAACTATTTTTACTTGTCCTTTTGGTACTTTTGCTTATAGATGTATGCCTTTTGGTTTATGTAATGCACCTGCTACCTTTCAAAGATGCATGATGGCTATATTTTCTGATTTTTGTGAAAAGATTTATGAGGTATTCATGGATGACTTCTCCGTCTATGGATCCTCTTTTGATGATTGTTTGAGCAACCTTGATCGAGTTTTGCAGAGATCTTGAAGACACTAGTCTCGTCCTAAATTGGGAAAAGTGTCACTTTATGGTTAATGAAGGCATTGTCTTGGGGCACAAGATCTCCGAGAGAGGTATTGAAGTTGATAAAGCCAAAGTTGATGCTATTGAAAAGATGCCATGTCCCAAGGACATAAAAGGTATAAGAAGTTTCCTTGGTCATGCCGGTTTTTACAGGAGGTTCATTAAGGACTTTTCTAAAATCTCTAGGCCTCTGACTAATTTATTGCAAAAAGATATTCCTTTTGTCTTTGATGATGATTGTCTAGAAGCATTTGAAACACTTAAGAAAGCATTGATCACTGCACCTATTGTTCAGCCACCTGATTGGAATTTACCTTTTGAAATTATGTGTGATGCTAGTGATTATGTTGTAGGTGCTTGAGGGAGTCCTGGACTAGGGGGTGTCCGGATAGCCGGACTATCATCATCGACCGAACTCCAAGACTATGAAGATACAAGGTTGAAGACTTCGTCCCGTGTCCGGATGGGACTTTCCTTGGCGTGGAAGGCAAGCTTGGCGATATGGATATGTACATCTCCTACCATTGTAACCGACTCTGTGTAACCCTAGCCCTCTCTGGTGTCTATATAAACCGGAGGGTTTTAGTCCGTAGGACAACAACCATTACAACAATCATACCATAGGCTAGCTTCTAGGGTTTAGCCTCCTTGATCTCGTGGTAGATCCACTCTTGTACTACCCATATCATCAATATCAATCAAGCGGAGTAGGGTTTTACCTCCATCAAGAGGGCCCGAACACAGGTAAAAACATCGTGTCCCTTGTCTCTTGTTACCATCCGCCTAGACGCACAGCTCGGGACCCCCTACCGAGATCCGCGGTTTGACACCGACATTGGTGCTTTCATTGAGAGTTCCTCTATGTCGTCACCGATAGGCTTGATGGCTCCTTCAATCAACAACAACACCGTCCAGGGTGAGACTTTTCTCCCCAGACAGATCTTCGTGTTCGGCGGCTTTGCACTGCGGGCCAATTCACTTGGCCATCTGGAGCAGATCCAAAGCTACGCCCCTGGCCATCAAGTCAGGTTTGGAAGCCTAAACTTCACGGCCGACATCCGCGGAGACTTGATCTTCGACGGATTCGAGCCACAGCCGAGCATGCCGCGCTGTCACGATGGGCATGATTTAGCTTTGCCGCCGGACAGTGCCTTAGAGGCCGCACACGAGTCCACTCTGACCCATAGTTCGGAGCAGACCGCGCAGATCGAGGACAGGTGGCTGGACACCACCTCGGGAGCTGCAACTTCTACGGCGATGGAGCCGAATACTGATCTTGTCCCTTATAAAGCTCGTGACTCCGAGGCGCCGAACTCCTTGCCGGACTCCGTACCTCCTGCGCCCCTGCCAATCGAATCCGATTGGGCGCCGATCATGGAGTTCACCACCGTGGACATCTTTCAGCACTCACCCTTTGGCGACATCCTAAATTCGCTAAAGCACCTCTCATTAACAGGAGAGCCCTGGCCGGACTGTGGTCAGGATGGTTGGGATGCGGACGACGAAGAGATTCAAAGCCCACCCACCACCCACTTTGTAGCCACTGTCGACGATCTAACCGACATGCTAGACTACGACTCCGAAGACATCGACGGTATGGACGATGATGCCGGAGACGACCAAGAACCAGTGCCTACAGGGCATTGGAAGACCACCTCGTCATACGACATATACATGGTGGACACCCCAAAGGATGGGGACGGCAAAGAAGCAGCGGAGGCAGATTCTTCTAAGAAACAGCCCAAGCGCCGACGTTAGCGGCGCCGCTCTAAATCCCGCCACAGTAAGAATGGAGAATCCGGCACCGGAGACAATAACACCCCAGAGAGTGCCGAAGACAACCCCCTCCAGCAAGACTCAGCACAGGAGGACGGGGTAGCCAGCCCTCGAGAGAGAGCGGCAGATGTGGAGGATGACAATTACATGCCTCCCTCCGGAGACGAGGCAAGCCTCAACGACGACGAATTTGTCATGCCCGAGGATCCCGTCGAACAAGAGCGTTTTAAACGCAGGCTTATCGCCACGGCAAATAGCCTAAATAAAAAGCAGCAACAGCCTCAAGCTGATCAAGACCTGTTGGCCGACAGATGGACCGAGGTCCTCGCGGCCGAGGAGTATGAACTCAAACGCCCCTCCAAAAGTTACCCAAAACGCAAGTTGCTCCCCCGACTAGAGGAGGAAGCATACAAATCTTCATCACCAGCGCACAATACGGCAAACCGACCACCACGTGGTCGCGACAGAGAGGCATCTACGCCCTCCATCAGGACCGTACCCCGGCACCGCTCGAAAAGTACGAAGCCACGAGGGAATGCGCCGGACTTGCTGGATATATTGGAGGACAAGGCAAGACAATCCAGATCTATCTACGGATCACGTGGGTGCCCCACGACCCACGACGACTACCGTCGCGCCGGACACAGCAACTCCGGCCGGGCCAAGCGCAGCAGACAACGCTCTTTTGAGTTACATCGTGATATTGCCCAATATAGAGGCGCCGCACACCCACTATGCTTCACTGACGAAGTAATGGATCATCAAATCCCTGAAGGGTTTAAACCCATGAACATCGAATCCTACGATGGCACAACAGACCTCGCGGTGTAGATCGAGGATTATCTCCTTCATATCCACATGGCCCGCGGCGACGATCTCCACGCCATCAAGTATCTCCCAGTCAAGCTTAAAGGACCAGCTCGGCATTGGCTTAACAGCTTGCCCGCAGAGTCAATTGGGTGTTGGGAGGACCTGGAAGCCACATTCCTCGACAACTTCCAGGGCACATATGTGCGACCACCAGACGCCGATGACCTAAGCCACATAATTCAGCAGCCAGACGAATCGGCCAGAAAATTCTGGACACGGTTCTTAACAAAGATAAATCAAATCGTCGACTGTCCGGATGCAGAGGCCCTTGCAGCCTTCAAACACAACATCCGCGACGAATGGCTGGCCCGGAACCTAGGACAGGAAAAGCCGAAATCCATGGCAGCCCTCACATCACTCATGACCCGCTTCTGTGCGGGAGAGGACACCTGGCTAGCTCGCAGCAACAACCTCAGCAAAAATGCTGGCAGTCCGGATATAAGGACCACAACGGCAGGTCGCGTCGAAACAACAAACGCCGCGTTAACGGCGACAACAATGAGGATACGGCAGTCAACGCCGAATTCAGAGGCTCCAAACCCGGTCAGCGGAAGAAGCCATTCAAAAGAACTACTCCGGTCCATCCAATTTAGACCGAATACTCGACCGCTCTTGCCAGATACATGGCACCCCAGAAAAGCCAGCTAATCACACCAACAGAGATTGTTGGGTATTCAAGCAGGTAGGCAAGTTAATTGCGAAAACAATGACAAGGGCTGCACAAATGATGACGAGGAAGAGACACCGCCCGACGATCGAGATGTAAGGGTTTCCCCACAAGTGTGGACGGTAAACATGATATACGCAACCCACATACCCAAGAGGGAGCGGAAGCGCACTCGAGGGGCGATATGCGATGGAGCCATCGCCTGAAGTTCAATCCATGGTCCTCCTGCCCGATCACTTTCGATCAAAGAGACCACCCGACCAAGATCCGCCATGGCGGATTCGCGCGATTGGTTCTGACACTCCAAAAATTTTATTTGGTTTTAGCAAAAACATTGCTGGTTTCTTTCTTTCTTTAAGAAAGGCCTTTTATTTTCTTTTCGAAAAAGGCTATTCTCTTTAACTTCTCTTTTCTTTGGCAAGTTTGTCATCTCTGTTTTCTTCTTCAAAACCTTAGGTTTGATCCTTTAAATATTCCCTCTGTTGTTTCCTTCCAAAATTGGATTTTTGGAGTTTATCTTCTTTCATATTTCAAAGAAAAGATTTAGGGTCACCTTTCTTTTCTTAACCATCCATGACTCTGTATTTTACCCATGTGGTAAAACCACTCCAAAACCTCCTCTCCTCCTTGCCCGACAACTTAAGTTCACTATCCCAACTCATCCAAACAAGTTTTGGATTTTATTTGAATTAATTCTTCTCTCAAATCTTTTACGATAATTATTTTGAGCTGAACCATTTACAAAGCAAGTGTTCCTTTTCTTGTGAGTTTTGATCTCAAACCAACTCTCTTGGCTAGTCCTTTGTACTCACAACCCAGGACCATCTTGATCCACTCATCTTCTTTTCAAATTTTTCAAACTACACTCTCTGCAAGTTTGGACCAGATTTGCCAAATTTGGTGAAATTCATACCTACACTCCTCCAAAAATTCCACCAAAATCAGGCAGCCCTCTTTGGGACATTGAGGAGCCACTCCACCAAAAATCAGCCCAAGGAAAAATTCCTACAAGCGAGAATCATTACAGCCGAACACTGGCGTGCCTTTGTTCAAACACTGCGATAAATTCAGTTTGCGGTGTCATTTTTCATCCGGCAGTTTCAGTCACAAAGTCTTGTGCCTTTGTACGTTGCTCGTCGCTGGCTCGCTTGTCCGCAGCCTTGCCGCACGCTTAGCGGCTTCGGCGTCGGGAGCACCACAGCCCTTCAGCGGCGTGTCCCACGGCGGCAGCGCCACCGTGGCGACCAGCGGAGACGACACCTGCCCGTAGCGCCGTTCTGCGCCGCCCATTGCTTCACAGCTCTCGCGTGGCCTCATGCGCGCCAGCACACCCGCTGCACCGTCGTCGTGGCCCGGCAAGCACGAGCGCGCTCCCTGCCGCCGGCGTGCCCGCCTTTGCTCCGTTCGTCGAACTCCACCTCGGCAAGCCAAACTCGGCGCGGCGGCACCAAATCAGCTCGGTGGCAACAACGACAACGCTCCAACTCCTAAACACCTGTCCAGCCACTTTGCTCCGCCGTAATCCCTCGCCGGACTTATCCCGTTCGCGGCAACCGCCTCGGTCGCCTATAAAAAGACCCGAGTCCCCTCTCGAAACACGCACGCTCACTACACTCCACCTACACCTCACGGGCCACTAGGAGGACCTCGAGGAGGTCTCCTCCCCAACTCCGGCCGCCCGTTCCGCCTCGGGCTCCAGCTCGATTCGCTGCAGTGAGGCCGTCTCCGATGCCCTAACTCCGTCCGGCTTCCTCTCTAGCTACCATATCCCTAACCCCTCGTCAATTTGATCATTGCAGCCCTCTCGGTGAGCTTCATCCTCGCCCGAACTGCCGTCCGCGGGGCAGGAGCCACCGTCGGCGTGGTGCTGCGCGGCGACCACCACCACCACCAACCGGCGGAATGGCACCTGAACACGCTGGTACTCCCGATCACCCTACCTCGCCGTGGATCGCCGCGGCGACCACCATGACTCTCGGGCGCCAACGAGCCCAGCCGCGCCCTTTCAAATTTGAACTGACGGGTGGGACCCGCCCGTCGGCCTCTCTGATCGTTTTTAAGCGAACCGTTTTCTAACGTCTTTTGCGAATCGTTTTCTCCTCTGAGCCGCGTATTCTAATCTGAAACGTTTTACTGTTTTTGCAATAAAAACCACAGGAAGTTTACGTTTCATTCTGAGATGGGTCCTGGACAAAAACCCTAATAACTTTTTATCGAAGCATATTTTGATTGATTCTTTTCTGTCCTCTTTGAAATTTTGTCTAGTTTTTATCAGATTTATTTGAAAATTATTTGAGATAATTTTGTGCACCTTCCGGTATTCACGATAAGCGTATATTTTACATTTATACCGTAGATACGAAGGAGGTGGCGAACCGCGAACTTCACCGAGCTAGGCTCCGACTACTCTGAACCAGGCAAGCATGTTGAGACTTTTGATATGATGAGTGTTTGGCATGTTTGCATGTAAGTAGTTTCATAGCATGTTGGTGAGCATCTGATGGAGGTTATTATTCATGCATGTGGAGACATGTAATTTCATTGATCCATACTTGTGGTGTATGGAGGTGCATGGCCATGTGTTGGCATGAGTATGGGTAAGATGGCGGTGTTGTAGCATGCGGTCTTCGCCACACATCTCTTTACTTCGAATCAACCCGTGTCGGTTCGATTCCTTTCGATTTCACTCCGTACTACCACATGTTTTCCGCAAGGAATATGGCATAATAAGTTGCAAACCGCTTTCTGGTACACACCAAAAGGAGAGGCGGGATGATGGTTCCATATTACTGGATTAAAGCCGGTCATCCGGTCGGGGGCATGGGTGTTTCGGTTGGGACGAGAGGGGCACCCTTAGGCGTAGCGCGTATATAAATTCGATCCCATGCTATTCGAGATTGTGATCTCCCGTCTCAAAAGTTTTTCTTGAGCGATGTGCGGGTGGTTCGACATCGAGAAGTATGATGGGTGTGTCTTTGGATCGCTGTGTTTTCTTACGAAATACCGTGAAGCGGAACTAGTCCTTCGTGACTACGAAATCCGTTGGTTGTGGGTGATTTTAGTACAAGCTCTGCGAGTCAAAACTCCTTTGAATCATCTTATCATCATCAAATTCTATACTATTCTTATCGACAAGTGTTTGTTGATGACGAAAACTCGGAGAAAGTTCATGAGTACTAAATGCGATTTAATGGGATATTCTTGTGATGTGCTAACCCGTTTATTATTATGAGCTGAATTTTTGTTATGAGTGTTGTTACATTCTTTTAAAGCCCTTTATGCGGTGTCGCTCGACGCCTTGATTATAGCATTTCTTTTAAAGCCCTTTATGCGGTGTCGCTCGAGCCTTGACCGTAGCATTTCTTTTAAAGCCCTTTATGCGGTGTCGCTCGAGCCTTGATTGTAACATTTCTTTTAAAGCCCTTTATGCGGTGTCGCTCGAGCCTTGGCGATCGTAACATTTCTTTTAAAGCCCTTTATGCGGTGTCGCTCGAGGCCTTGATCGTATGGCATTTCTTTTAAAGCCCTTTATGCGGTGTCGCTTTCGCCCTTTATGCGCCTCGGGCCTTGTATGCATTTCTTTTAAAGCCCTTTATGTGGCGTCGCTCGGGCCTTGACCGTATGGCATTTCTTTCCTTCTATTTATTTATTTACCTTCGGCGTCGCCGGACACCGATCGGGTTTCATTTTGTTTATGTTGTTGGGATTTTCGGCGGACTACCGCCGTTTCCCCTTTATTTATTCCGTATGCTAATATACTGTTCATGCATTGGTGTATTTATCGATCGCATTTCATGCATGCATTTGTTATATCTTCGTCCGAGCGGTCTTGCGAGTACTTTTAAAGTACTCAGCGGCTTATTGATTTGGCGGATCTTGTGAAAGCGATCTCATGGATGAAGAGTTCGATAGCGAGTCCGGCGCCTAGAGAGTCGGTCGATCCGTCGACCCTTGGTTTTGGTCATTGTACTATATCCGCTTCCGCTACCCAAATAAATTCACGAGCCTCACCTCGGCTTCGATGAGATGCTAGTTGAGCATATCACTTCTCCTTTGTGATATACCACCACCGCCAGATTTAGTTCGAGTCGATAGTATGCCACCTCACCCTTGTGTTATACCGCCATTATGTATAATTATTGGCGCTTGTAATAAATTTGTTGAGCATCCTTGGCTCAGCCCATATTATATTTTATACTCTTGGCTTCTTGTATCAAGAATTTGTCTACCGGTGAGGAGTACTTCTCAAAAGCTGGGGTAACAAGATTGGCTTTTCAATAAATATTTTTATCGGAAAACCGGTCGTGACAAGCTTAGTACGAGCGGGCTGACTTGTAGGAAGCCACTAGGTGCGATCGCTAATCGGTGATTAGCACAGTATTATCTTGTCTTATTTTTTTTTTACAATCGTAGACATTCTTTCGGCGGTCGGCATAAATTTATGATCGACCTTTCAAATTTTTACTGCTGTTGTAGATGGTGGCGGCGGCTGCGAGTCTCGGATGTTAATAGCGTGCCCGATGGGTTCGTCAAGCTTCTCTCTGCGTCGTTCGGTCGCGATGGGGCCATCTGTGCGCCCAGCTTTCACATTCTACCAGCACAAGGTCAGCGACAGTCGACCATGCACCGAGCAGCGGTGCAATTCAAGGGAGGCGTGTTGAGTTCGGCGCTTCGGTTTGTGGGAAGAGCCATGCCTACGGAGAAGCATGCTATGCAGATGGCAGCCCGTGAGGCGATAGCTTCGCCTCGGGGATGTCCTTCCCTCAATGAAGACTTCGTCGTTACCGCTACCTCCCATGCCATGTGCCCTACACTGTCACTATGCATTCTCTGTCCCGAGAGGAGAAGCGGGGCGAGGCCTTTGAGATGCTTATTGAGTATCTCCGGGCCTGGAGGCAGCATTCGACAATTTGGTGGGCGACTTCGTGGCTGCCGCATGGACTCGATCCATGGCTGTGCCGCCAACAGGAGGGAGCTCCTGCACACCGCACCGCCAGCGGCGTTTGTCTCGTCCTCGGCATCCTATGCACCGAGTCGTCGCCTGCCTACCACCGAGGAATTCAACCAAGTCATCGCGCCCACTCCAACACGTGCTACACCAACCTTTGCGCCCATCCTGTTCGTGTTGCTCCACCTCGCACCGCTCCACCTTCTCAGCGCAGCACTCCACGTCTGGAGCCTATTAGTGAGGAGGAGGTCGACTCCCGACCTCACCGCCTCACCCTTGGCGAGCCAAGGAGATCGTCAACATCTCCGTGAGCACGCTTAACCGACATGCGAGATGCAGCTTATGCGATATGTGTATATGTACATAGGTTGTGAGAAGTAGCCTGTTTGCGCATCATGTAGGAAGTGGAGAAGTGCACTAGCCTAAATAACATGTCGAGGATTATGTGCGCCTATCTGAGTGATGTATTGTATAATTATCGACCGCGTGTAAGATCGTAATGAGCAGTTCTTCTCCGTGCGCAAATCTTTTGTTTCTTTGTGTTGTCTTGGCATTTTATTCTTATTTGAAAACCACAGTGAATTTATGGATTTAAATTTTGGCGATTCTTTTCTGTTTGTTCTTATGGGTTTTACAAAATGTATCCCAGTGAAAAATGTCTCGTCCTTGGGCGCTCCATGCCAGCTCCGCCCGAGGAAAATTGTGACACTCAACGGACAACGATAACACGCAAGGGCGATCGTGTCAGCAGGCGTGAAGCGGCACTTTCTCAAATGTGCGCCTTTTGAACAAAGTCAGCAACAACATCGAGAAATGATGAACCAAGTTTTCAACATGGGAAATCACCATGGGCGATATCCATGACATTCCAAATTATCTGAATTACGAAGACCGTCCTCGGACATTTTCTCATCTTGACAAACCTCTTGAAGCCGAGGCTGGCTTGAGATATGGAGAAAAAATTAAATATTGCAAGATGTTCAGACCAGGAAAAAGTATTATATGCACGCACTATCTCACGAGGAGCAGCCGCCGTGGTGGGAAAATTTCCTGCACATGCATCCCAATGAAAATAATATAACACAGGATGATTTCAAGGAAGGTTTTAAGTGGTGCACACATTCCCAAGAGTATTATGAAAATCAAGAAGAGAGTTCGATGACCTCAAACAAAGGAATATGGCGATGTCGATTACAATGGTCGATTCACTTTATTGTCCCTTCGCCAATGAAGAGCGTATGGTGAAAGCAAGAAGATGGAAAAATTCCTTGACGGTCTAGCGCCCGCACTTAAATGCCAACTGGTTGTACACACTTTTCCAGATTTTAAAACACTGGTGGATAAAGCCATTACCACGGAAAATGAGAGGCGCGAGCTTGGAAGATTTCCATAGCGAAAAAGGACCAGACAAACCATGCTGCAACCATCGAAGCAAGATAGATTTTCGAGAAAGGTGGGGCGCACAAATCCACGACAAGCGTCTCACGCCCAATCAAAAATTTCATGCAAGGGACAAGGAGTTCACATATCGCCCGGCGTTACTTATTACGCTTTGTGAAGAAGGGCATTATGCCAAGCAATGCCCCAAACCAAGAACTCAACCCGAAGCGAACAACGGTGGCAATAATTCAGCACCAAGCGAAACAATTTCAACCCCAATAACAACCACGGAAGGTCATCGAACCACGTGACCCCGGAGGAAGCCAGAATGCCGGATATCGTACTCGATGCGTTTCTGTCAACACAATACCTGCCATGGTTTTGTTTGATTACGGAGCTTCTCACTCATTCATTCGAAAGGTTTTGCTTTGAAAAATAATTTTTCGATGCTTCCTTTGGAAAAATCGATGATCATCAAGTCCCACGAAATCAGCAAGTTACTCGAGTTCTTGTCAAGGTGTGGTTATTAAGTTTGAAGGATTAGAGTTCCACGCAAATCTCATTGTTTTGGAAAACAATGGTGGGCGTCATCCTAGGGATGGATTGGTTAACCACCAACAAAGGTTTTATCATTGTTTCAACCGATCCGTAATTCTCACTCATCACCTCGGGAAAAGCAGTAAGAGTTTACGCCCAAGGCAGAAAAATATCTCGGCAACCAAGATTGAATAAAGTGGACATTTCGAACTAAACAAAGTTCGATGGTGTGTGAATTTCGGGCGTATTTCGAAGAATTACGGGCATGCCACGGATCGGAAATAGAATTCAGCATTGAGCTAGCACAGGAACCACCCCATATACAAGAAACCATCTGAGAATGGCACCATCCGAGTTGGTAGAATTGAAGAAGCAAATAAAAGAATTACTAGACAAAGGATATATCTGAGCCAGCTCCTCCTTGGGGTTCACCAATTTTATTTGCCAAAAGAAGGATGGAACACTTGAGATTGTGTGTAGACTACCGAGCACTTAATATGGTCACAATCAAGAACAAATACCCAATGCCAAGAATAAATGATTTATTTGACCAGCTCGCTCAAGCGAGGGTCTTCTCAAAAATTGACTTAAGATCAGGTTACCATCAATTAAAGATGCATACGAGAGGATATCCCCAAGACAGCTTTCACCTCCGATCTGGACTGTATGAGTTCACGATAATGCCATTTGGAATGACAAAGCGCCCCGCATATTTTGTTCACCTCATGAACAAAGTATTTATGAAGTTTATGGACAAGTTTGTTGTGGTATTCATTGGCGATATTTTGATATATTCAAGACACGGAAGAGCATGCGAGAACACCTCGAGGATTGTGTTAGGGAACTCGAGAAAACATAAATTATCGCCAAATTCAGCAAGTGTGAATTTTGGTTAAGACAGTAGGCTTTTTGGGCCACGTATTAAATCAAGAAGGTATTGCCGTGGACCCGAGAAAAAGTCAAGGCCGTAATTGGTTGGAAGCCACCCTTGATGTAACGGATGTCTGAAGTTTCACAGGAATGGCAGGATATTACCGCATGATTTATTGAAGGATTCTCCACCATAGTCAAGCCAATGGCGCGATTACTCAAAAAGACAAGAAATTTGAGTGGATGAAGCACGTGAGAAAAGTTTCCAAGAACTAAAGAAGAAATTAACGACAGCACGGTATTAATTGTGCGGACATACACAAAATTTTGAAGTATATTGTGATCGTCGAAAGGGTCTCGGATGCGTACTAATGCAAGAGGGCAAAGTTGTTGCATACGCTTCAAGGCAACCGTAAACACGAGGAAAATTATCCCTCATGACCTAGAATTGGCGGCGATCATACATGCACTCAAGGAATGGAGGCACTTCCTCTTTGGGGAATCGTTGTGAAATATATCGGACCATAAAAGCCTCAAGTATATTTTTACACAGCGAACTCAATTCACGACAACGGCGCTGGTTGGAATTGGTAAAGATTACGATGTGGGTATTCACTATCATCCGGGGAAGGCAAATGTTGTGGCGGATGCTCTTAGTCGGAACCCGATCCGGACAACAACGATCTGCCGGGTTTGAGACCTGAATTCCAACAAGAATTTACCAAACTCAACTTGGTAATGGTCACGGGAGGCACCATAACAAATTTGGAAATTCAACCCAACCTTGTGGAGAAAATCAAAGAAGCTCGGTATAAACACCCGACATCGAAGGCATAAAAATAAAGGTAAAAATGGGCAAGGCCTCGGAATTCATCATAGACAATGAAGGAACCTTATAGTGCGGAGGCAGACTCTGCGTGCCAAATATAGAGGACCTCAAACATCAAATTTTAGCTGAAGCCCACACGCTCCATATTGATCCACCACGGAGGAACCAAAATGTATAAGGATATTCAGGAAAGATTTTGGTGGCACGGTATGAAGAGGATATAGCCACTTTCATTGCATGTTGCGATTCTTGTCAGCGCATAAAAGCTGAACATCAAAGACCAGCGGTCTCTGCAACGAATAAAATACGAGTGGAAATGGGATGAAATAGGGATGGACTTCATTGTCGGACTACCTCGGTCTGGCGGAAATGATGCCATATGGGTCATCACGGACAGATTAACCAAGGTGGCACATTTCATTCCGGTGAAAACAACCCACACCACTCGAAGCTTGCGGTATTTATCTTGCCCGTATAGTTTGTTTGCATGGAGTCCCTAAAACAATAATATCGTGAGAGGCACTCGGTTCGTCTCGAGATTTTGGGAGCACTTACAACAGGCTCAGGGAACTCAAGCGGCCTTGATGCAGCATACCATCCCGGTGATGGACAAGCGAGCGCGTAAACCAAATACTAGAAGACATGCTAAGAGCATGTGTCCTCACCTATGGGACCAGCTGGGAAGAAAGCTTGCCATATGCGAGTTCGCATACAACAACAGATTACCGAGCCAGCTTGCAAATGGCACCTTTGAAGCCCTCTACGGACGGAGATGCGTACCCGCTAAATTAGTCGAAACCGGAGGCATCGTATCTTGGCCCGGACATGCTCAAAAAGCCGAGGAAAAAGTCGGGCTAATCGGGGACCGACTCAAGACCGCTCAAAGCCGGCGGAAGAGTTATTACAATCAAAAGCATCGAGAGGTCGGGTTTGAGCCGGCGATTATGTATACCTCTGGTATCCCTATGAGAGGCCTGCAGCGGTTCGGGGTCAAAGGAAAGCTAGCACCAAGGTTTGTCGGACCATTTTGTATAGTGGCACGAAGAGGCAAGGTAGCCTACCAACTAGACTTGCCCAAAGAATTATCCGGCGTCCTAGCGTATTCCACGTCTCACAATTAAGAAATCGTGAGCAACCCGGAGAAACAAGTATCCACGAGAACATTGGCGTACAACCAGATCTCACCTATCGGGAACATCCGGTAAGAATATTAGAGGAGTGCGAAGAAGAACTCGACGAAAAACCATCAAGTTTTGAGTCAATGGAGCAATCACACCGAGAATGAAGCAACTTGGGAAAGAGAGGATTTTCTTGGACGGAACATCCACACTTATTTAAGGATCAGCTGAAATCTCGGGGCGAGATTTTTCCTAAGGGGTAGGTGTTGTGACACTCCAAAAATTTTATTTGGTTTTAGCAAAAACATTGCTGGTTTCTTTCTTTCTTTAAGAAAGGCCTTTTATTTTCTTTTAGGAAAAAGGCTATTCTCTTTAACTTCTCTTTTCTTTGGCAAGTTTGTCATCTCTGTTTTCTTCTTCAAAACCTTAGGTTTGATCCTTTAAATATTCCCTCTGTTGTTTCCTTCCAAAATTGGATTTTTGGAGTTTATCTTCTTTCATATTTCAAAGAAAAAGATTTAGGGTCACCTTTCTTTTCTTAACCATCCATGACTCTGTATTTTACCCATGTGGTAAAACCACTCCAAAACCTCCTCTCCTCCTTGCCGACAACTTAAGTTCACTATCCCAACTCATCCAAACAAGTTTTGGATTTTATTTGAATTAATTCTTCTCTCAAATCTTTTACGATAATTATTTTGAGCTGAACCATTTACAAAGCAAGTGTTCCTTTTCTTGTGAGTTTTGATCTCAAACCAACTCTCTTGGCTAGTCCTTTGTACTCACAACCCAGGACCATCTTGATCCACTCATCTTCTTTTCAAATTTTTCAAACTACACTCTCTGCAAGTTTGGACCAGATTTGCCAAATTTGGTGAAATTCATACCTACACTCCTCCAAAATTCCACCAAAAATCAGGCAGCCCTCTTTGGGACATTGAGGAGCCACTCCACCAAAAATCAGCCCAAGGAAAAATTCCTACAAGCGAGAATCATTACAGCCGAACACTGGCGTGCCTTTGTTCAAACACTGCGATAAATTCAGTTTGCGGTGTCATTTTTCATCCGGCAGTTTCAGTCACAAAGTCTTGTGCCTTTGTACGTTGCTTTCGTCGCTTGGCTCGCTTGTCCGCAGCCTTGCACGCACGCTTAGCGGCTTCCGGCGTCGGGAGCACCACAGCCCTTCAGGCGGCGTGTCCCACGGCGGCAGCGCCACCGTGGCGGCCAGCGGAGACGACACACTGCCCGCAGCGCCGTTCTGCGCCGCCCATTGCTTCACAGCTCTCGCGTGGCCTCATGCACGCCAGCACACCCGCTGCACCGTCGTCGTGGCCCGGCAAGCACGAGCGCTCCCTGCCGCCGGCGTGCCCGCCTTTGCTCCGTTCGTCGAACTCCACCTCGGCAAGCCAAACTCGGCGCGGCGGCACCAAATCAGCTCGGTGGCAACAACGACAACGCTCCAACTCCTAAACACCTGTCCAGCCTTTGCTCCGCCGTAATCCCTCGCCGGACTTATCCCGTTCGCGGCAACCGCCTCGGTCGCCTATAAAAAGACCCGAGTCCCCTCTCGAAACACGCACGCTCACTACACTCCACCTACACCTCACGGGCCACTAGGAGGACCTCGAGGAGGTCTCCTCCCCAACTCCGGCCGCCCGTTCCGCCTCGGGCTCCAGCTCGATTCGCTGCAGTGAGGCCGTCTCCGATGCCCTAACTCCGTCCAGCTTCCTCTCTAGCTACCATATCCCTAACCCCTCGTCAATTTGATCATTGCAGCCCTCTCGGTGAGCTTCATCCTCGCCCGAACTGCCGTCCGCGGGCAGGAGCCACCGTCGGCGTGGTGCTGCTTGGCGACCACCACCACCACCAACCGGCGGAATGGCACCTGAACACGCTGGTACTCCCGATCACCCTACCTCGCCGTGGATCGCCGCGCGCGACACCATGACTCTCGGCGCCAGCGAGCCCCGCGCGCCCCTTTCAATTTGAACTGCGGGTGGGACCCGCCCGTCGGCCTCTCTGATCGTTTTAAAGCGAACCGTTTTCTAACGTCTTTTGCGAATCGTTTTCTCCTCTGAGCCGGCGTATTCTAATCTGAAACGTTTTACTGTTTTTGCAATAAAAACCACAGGAAGTTTCGTTTCATTCTGAGATGGGTCCTGGACAAAAACCCTAATAACTTTTTATCGAAGCATATTTTGATTGATTCTTTTCTGTCCTCTTTGAAATTTTGTCTAGTTTTTATCAGATTTATTTGAAAATTATTTGAGATAATTTTGTGCACCTTCCGGTATTCACGATAGCGCGTATATTTTCTCGTTATACCGTAGATACGAAGGAGGTGGCGAACCGAACTTCACGAGCTAGGCTCCGACTACTCTGAACCAGGCAAGCATGTTGAGACTTTTGATATGATGAGTGTTTGGCATGTTTGCATGTAAGTAGTTTCATAGCATGTTGGTGAGCATCTGGATGGAGGTTATTATTCATGCATGTGGAGACATGTAATTTCATTGATCCATACTTGTGGTGTATGGAGGTGCATGGCCATGTGTTGGCATGAGTATGGGTAAGATGGCGGTGTTGTAGCATGCGGTCTTCGCCACACATCTCTTTACTTCGAATCAACCCGTGTCGGTTCGATTCCTTCGATTTCACTCCGTACTACCACATGTTTTCCGCAAGGAATATGGCATAATAAGTTGCAAACCGCTTTCTGGTACACACCAAAAGGAGGCGGGATGATGGTTCCATATTACTGGATTAAAGCCGGTCATCCGGTCGGGGGCATGGGTGTTTCGGTTGGGACGAGAGGGGCACCCTTAGGCGTAGCGTATATAAATTCGATCCCATGCTATTGAGATTGTGATCTCCCGTCTCAAAAGTTTTTCTTGAGCGATGTGCGGGTGGTTCGACATCGAGAAGTATGATGGGTGTGTCTTTGGATCGCTGTGTTTTCTTACGAAATACCGTGAAGCGGAACTAGTCCTTCGTGACTACGAAATCCGTTGGTGTGGGTGATTTTAGTACAAGCTCTGCGAGTCAAAACTCCTTTGAATCATCTTATCATCATCAAATTCTATACTATTCTTATCGACAAGTGTTTGTTGATGACGAAAACTCGGAGAAAGTTCATGAGTACTAAATGCGATTTAATGGGATATTCTTGTGATGTGCTAACCCGTTTATTATTATGAGCTGAATTTTTGTTATGAGTGTTGTTACATTCTTTTAAAGCCCTTTATGCGGTGTCGCTCGAGGCCTTGGCTGTAGCATTTCTTTTAAAGCCCTTTATGCGGTGTCGCTCGAGGCCTTGGCGTATAGCATTTCTTTTAAAGCCCTTTATGCGGTGTCGCCCTTTATGCGGTGCGCTCGATTGTGTAACATTTCTTTTAAAGCCCTTTATGCGGTGTCGCTCGAGCCTTGGACCGTATAGCATTTCTTTTAAAGCCCTTTATGCGGTGTCGCTCGACGCTTGACCGTATGGCATTTCTTTTAAAGCCCTTTATGCGGTGTCGCTCGGGCCTTGCGTGGCATTTCTTTTAAAGCCCTTTATGTGGCGTCGCTCGGGCCTTGCATTATGGCATTTCTTTCCTTCTATTTATTTATTTACCTTCGGCGTCGCTTGGACACCGATCGGGTTTCATTTTGTTTATGTTGTTGGGATTTTCGGCGGACTACCGCCGTTTCCCCTTTATTTATTCCGTATGCTAATATACTGTTCATGCATTGGTGTATTTATCGATCGCATTTCATGCATGCATTTGTTATATCTTCGTCCGAGCGGTCTTGCGAGTACTTTTAAAGTACTCACGGCTTATTGATTTGGCGGATCTTGTGAAAGCGATCTCATGGATGAAGAGTTCGATAGCGAGTCCGGCGCCTAGAGAGTCGGTCGATCCCGTCGACCCTTGGTTTTGGTCATTGTACTATATCCGCTTCCGCTACCCAAATAAATTCACGAGCCTCACCTCGGCCTCGATGAGATGCTAGTTGAGCATATCACTTCTCCTTGTGATATACCACCACCGCCAGATTTAGTTCGAGTCGATGGTATGCCACCTCACCCTTGTGTTATACCGCCATTATGTATAATTATTGGCGCTTGTAATAAATTTGTTGAGCATCCTTGGCTCAGCCCACATATTATATTTTATGCTCTTGGCTTCTTGTATCAAGAATTTGTCTACCGGTGAGTACTTCTCAATAAATATTTTTATCGGAAAACTGGGGGATAACAAGATTGGCTTTTCAATAAATATTTTTATCGGAGGCCAAACTCGATCGGAAGTGGTCTTGGATCCCGATAATTTCGAGCGAGGAGTTAATCTTCGACATAGTCCCGTTCCGCAGCGGCTACCACGCTCTGCTCGGACAAACCGCGTTTGCAAAATTCAACGCGGTACCGCATTATGCATACCTTAAGCTCAAGATGCCAGGCCCTCGTGGAGTCATCACGGTCCACAAAAATACTGAACGCTCCCTCCGAACGGAGGAACACACAGCGGCTCTCGCGGCAGAAGTACAGAGCAGCCTTTTTTGGCAATTTTCGAGTCCGGCCGTTAAACGACCGGACATAGCCAAACATGCCCGGAGTAACATCAATCAAGACGACCTGGCACGTTCCAAGAACGTGTAGCAATGCGGCCCCATCCCCAGCCCTTGCATGATTGCAAGACCAACTCTTCGCGTACATCATTACGCTCTGAAGATACCATGGGCATAGGGGGAGGGGCACGACCACGATAAGCCCAGAGTGCGGCTTAACCAACACCAGGGGCTCCAAAGTGTGTCACTCTTTTTTTCCTTTTTTTATTTTTTCCACAGGACTCCATTCACCAAAGGCCCTGTCCGGCAGTAGATCTGCCGAACTCACGATGCAACAGCCAGGGAGGGACAAAGGCTACGACGAACACTTAGGTGGTCTCCATTACGAGCATTAAATTTGTTAAATACACCATTCCGCAGCCTACCCTTGGAGGGAGACACTTCTAATAGTCCAGCCCTTGCTTACCACACTATTTGTATCGTTCTGTACTCATGGCAGAATCTCTTGAATAAACAATGCACCACTTTTTGCCTATAATTGCATTCCTTCTTTTTTACATATATGCTCATTAATGACATCTTGCACCCGTACATTTTGGTACGGCAGAATACACAAGGGGCTTGTATTCCCCGCATTATGGTGTGATAAGTCCGAACACTTTCACAAGTGCAGCACCCCGAACTTATATCATTATATGCATCGGCTCCGAATCATGTCTTGGGTCAATAGTTGGGTTTGCCCGGCTCCCATGTTTTGGTACCTTACGTTCCGTTCTGTCGGCTAAGGCAGCACTGGGAGAACCACTGCGATTGCGCCCCGGTTGAGCTGGGCGAGCGCCTCAGTGGAGAAAGCTAAAACTGACTATCATGATAAGGCGAGAGACTGGTCACTGTTCGAGAGGTCTTTTCGAGTCCCTAAAGACTTATGCCGCTTCGAGCAAGGAACCGACTGTGTCCGGCCCAGGCGTGGATAGCACCCCGAACTCGGTCTTCCGAATACTAGGGGCTTTGCGGAAATTTAAAATTATAGAATTCTATGGCTAAGTGAGAGTGTTCAAGCATTATAAGTCCGGTTGCCTTGTTCGTTGTGTTGAGCGCCTCCCTAGATGGACCCAAAATGGGAACAAGAATGCTCAAGTTTATCCGAACACCCCAGACTCGTGGCATGGGGGCTGAAGCCGATGACTTGCCATCTCTCAGATTTTATAAACGGCCGCACAGAAGGTAATATTTTAAATCAATAAGCGTTGCTTAGCGCATATGAACAAAGTTTTCAGCGCACGGGATAACACATTGCGATTTTACTCAATAATTACATCTCTGGGGCACTCATCCGCAATCTTGCGGGCACCCTTCAGGACAGTCTTATAGTACATTTCAGGCGTACGATACTCCTTGCCCGCCGGCGGCGCGTCCGTCGAAGCCACTCGAGATCCAGCCTGCCCGGTGCACCTTTGCGCGGGCAAGGGCCCGACGGGCACCTTCAATGGAGGCGGGCGCTTGATGACCTCCACCGAGGGCACGATCCACCAGCCGCCGACGAGGCGAAGTAGCTCCTGTGCATGGCCTCTCTAGGCCACAAACGGACTATGAGGCCCTTCATGGCCTGCTCGGCTACCTTGTGGAGCTCGACCAGCTGCTTCAGCTGGTCGCTAGGGGGCACCGGATGTCCGGCCTCAGCATACTGAGACCAGAAGACTTTCTCCGTTGAGCTTCCCTCCTTGGCCCGGTAGAATGCGGCGGCATCAGACACACTGCGAGGCAGATCTGCAAAAGCCCCTGGAGAGCTCCGAATTCGGGTAAGTAACAGGTAATTTACATTCACATGCTTGCTTTGCATGAAAAATGCCTTACCCGCCGCTATTTCCTTCACCTCCTCAATCTCCTGGAGGGCCTTATGGGCCTCGGCCTTAGCGGCTTTGGCACTTTCAAGAGCCGAGGCAAGCTCGGACTCTCGAGTCTTCGAGTCGTGCTCCAAGCTCTCATGCTTTTCCATGAGAGTCTGGAGCTCTTGCTGCACCTCTGCCACCCGCACCTCCTCCTTCTCTCGCTCCGCCCGCTCCACGGCCGCATTGCGTTCGGCCGCGGACACGGCCTCCTTCAGGGTTGCCACCTCGTTCGTGGCCCCTGCAGTACCCACGTTATCCTTGTTATTTCTATTGCAACCAAAATCCTTTTCTGTAAGGTACAAATTCTAAAGTGGTGTTACTCACCTTCTTTGTCCTCGAGCTGCTTCTTGGCAAGGCCGAGCTCTTGCTCGGACCGCTCGAGGTCCTGCTTCAAAGCACCGACCTCCAGCGATGCATGCGGCGAGGTCGATAGCGCAGCCTGCAAACCCATATTGACATAATTTTTAGCACTCCTGCGTATATCTTTTTTAGATCCTCAGTCCGGTTTTTCTTTCCGAACACCGAACCGAGCATCAGGGGCTACTATCTATGCGGTACTACATTACATATTTAAAACTTCTTACCTCAAAGATTGTTAGAAGGCTACTGCAGGCTTCGGTCAGCACGCTCTTGGCGAGCTGAACCTTCTGAATCATCGCACTCATGATAGTGCGGTGTTCTTCCTCGATGGAAGCGCCGTTAAGCGCCTCCAACAAGCTGTCCAGCACCTCCGGTTGGACGGAGGCTGCCAGTGTCACAGTCTTGCCCTTCCTGCGAAGGGGCCGCCTGCCGGACTCCGGAACCATTGCGGGTTCCGGCATGGAGTCCGGCGCAGAGTCCGGGAGGCTGCCTTGCGGCACCTCCGGAGCCTGCTGCCGATGGGTCCCCTCTTGGGACCCCACCTCGGCGTCGTCAGCATCGCGAGGGGTGGAGGCGGTCGGAATGGAATCCACATCTGAAGGAGCCAAGGACCCGCTTGATGAAGCGGGAAGATCATCCTCGGCCGGACTACAGGTAGTGTGCGGCATTAGAAGGACAACATGTGGCACGAAAAGAAATAAACCACTTAGGGGTCCAGATACTTACGATCTTGCCGGAGGCTTGGCCCTTGAGGGCCACCCTTCGTCGCCAACGTTGGCGTTGGCGGAGCTGTCCGGAGGAAGGGTCCTTCCCCTCTTGGACCCTTCGGCCTCCCCCGTTGGGGAAGCCTTCCTCTTCCTCTCCCCCTCTTCGGGGAGAGAGTCCTCTTTCTCCTCCTTGTCTTCGGGGAGTCCGCCTCGGAGCCATCGGACGATGAGTCCGATATCACCTGGCGTCGGGAACTTCTTCGAGTTCCCGTGGCCTTCTTCTTGGCCTTCTTCTCCGGCACCACATAAAGTGCCGGGACTAGCAGCCCCGTTAAACGGGCGTCCGCTGGGTCTTCGGGAAGGGGAGCCGGACAGTCTACCTGTCCGGACGTCCTCTGCCAGTCCTATCAAGGGCATTGGAAGTTTTAGATCCCGCATAGAGTTAGAACTATGAAAGAAAATAAGTGTCCCATAGAGGATAACAAAGCTTACCTCGCCGGCCGGGCGCTTGTGCTGAATCTGCGGTCTTCCGTCGCGGATGCGGGGGCTTCTCTGCCCTTGAACAGCACCCTCCAGGCAACTTCGTACGTCGTGTCGAAGAGGCCGCTCAGGGTCCGGTGCTGTGCGAGATCGAACTCCCATAAATTGAAGGACTGTTGTTGGCGGGGAGAATCCGGTGGGCGAGCATGACTGGATCACATTGACAAGCCTAAGCTTCTTGTTCACCAAGGTGCAGAGACAGATCGAGTCTGTCGGCTCCTCAAAATACCCCATAGCAAGCCCTTCTCTTTCCAGGAGGTGAGCTGCATGGGGATACCAGATCTGAACTCGGGGGCCGCTGCCCATTTAGGGTCACGCGGCTCGGTGATGTAGAACCACCCCGATTGCCATCCATTGATGGACTCCACGAAGGCCCCCTTGAGCCAGAGGACGTTGGGCATCTTGCCCACCATGGCGCCTCCGCACTCCGCTTGGACGCCCTTCACAACCTTCGGCTTGACATTGAAGGTCTTAAGCCACAAGCCGAAGTGAGGCCGGATGCAGAGGAAGGCCTCGCACACGATGATAAACGCCGAGATGTTGAGGATGGAGTTTGGCGCTAGAGCGTGGAAGTCCATGCCGTAGTAGTACATGAGCCCCCGGACGAAGGGATGAAGTGGGAAGCCCAGTCCGCGGAGGAAGTGGGGAGGAATACAACCCTCTCATGGGACCTAGGGGTGGGGATGAGCTGCCCCTCATCGGGCAGCCGGTGCGCGATGTCGCCGGAAAGGTATCCGGTGCCGCGCAGTTTTGCGATGTGCTCCTCCGTAACGGAGGAGGCCAACCACTTGCCTCCCGCTCCAGACATGGTTGGAGAAGGTCGAGACGAGATGTGTGGACTTGGGCGCTGGAGCTCGAGTGCGCGGAGATGGATAAGCAAAGGAGGAAGAAGGCGTATGTAAAAAGGTGGATCCTTATCCCCTTATATATGGGCGGACGAAGACTATGCGTCCCCACCGGCCTGGTAAAACTCGCTTATCTCCCAAGCACCACCATCAATGGCGCGGTTGGGTTACCCACGTCCGTATTGATGAGAATCCGGGATAAGGGGAACACGATCTCGCTCGACAAGGCGTGCCAAGAAACCGCCGCTAAACGCTCCGAGGTGGTATAATAAAAACGTAAAAGCTTGGTAGTGGGATGACGTCATGCCATGAAATACGTCATCAGATTAAACTTGTGTACATATTATTCTCTCTACGGTGGAATGTGGAATTTATTTTGCAGAGCCGGACACTATCCTGGTGTTCACAAATCTTATATGAATTATTCGGAGGAGGAACCTGCCTTGCAATGCCGAACAATATGCGCGCCGGACTCATCATCATTGAAGCCTGGTTCAGGGGCTACTAAGGGAGTCCTGGACTAGGGGGTGTCCGGATAGCCGGACTATCATCATCGGCCGGACTCCAAGACTATGAAGATACAATATTGAAGACTTCGTCCCGTGTCCAAATGGGACTTTCCTAGGCGTGGAAGGCAAGCTTGGCGATATGGATATGGAGATCTCCTACCATTGTAACCGACTCTGTGTGACCCTAGCCCTCTCCGGTGTCTATATATACCAGAGGGTTTTAGCCCGTGGACAACAACCATTACAACAATCATACCATAGGCTAGCTTCTAGGGTTTAGCCTCCTTGATCTCGTGGTAGATCCACTCTTGTACTACCCATATCATCAATATCAATCAAGCAGGAGTAGGGTTTTACCTCCATCAAGAGGGCCCAACACAGGTAAAACATCGTGTCCCTTGTCTCCTGTTACCATCCGCCTAGACACACAGTTCGGGACCCCCTACCCGAGATCTGCCGGTTTTGACACCGACAGTACTGTTTTAGGGCAAAGAGTATATAAGAAATTGAATGTTATCCATTATGCTAGCAAGACTCTTCATACTGCCCAGAGAAATTATGCTACCACTGAAAAAGAATTCTTAGCAGTTGTGTTTGCATGTGCTAAGTTTAGACCTTATATAGTTGATTCCAAAGTTACTATCCACACTGATCATGCTGCTATTAAATATCTTATGGAAAAGAAAGATGCTAAGCCTAGACTCATCAGATGGGTTCTCTTGCTCCAAGAATTTGACTTGCATATTATTGATAGAAAGGGAGCTGAGAACCCCGTTGCAGATAACTTGTCTAGGTTAGAGAATGTTCTTGATGACCCACTGCCTATTAATGATAGTTTTCCTGATGAACAATTAGCGGTCGTCAATGCTTCTCGTACTGCTCCTTGGTATGCTGATTATGCTAATTAAATTGTTGCTAAATATATACCGCCTAGTTTCACATACCAGGAAAAGAAAAAGTTCTTCTATGATTTAAGACATTACTTCTAGGATGATCCACACCTTTATAAAGAAGGAGTAGATGGTATTATTAGACGTTGTGTGCCTGAGCACGAACAGGAACAAATCCTACGCAAGTGTCACTCTGAATCCTATGGAGGACACCACGCTGGCAATAGAACTGCACACAAGGTACTACAATCTGGTTTTTATTGGCCTACTCTTTTCAAAGATGCTCGTAAGTTTGTCGTATCTTGTGATGAATGTCAAAGAATAGGTAACATTAGTAGACGTCAAGAAATGCCTATGAATTATTCTCTTGTTATTGAACCATTTGATGTTTGGGGCTTTGATTATATGGGACCTTTTCCTGCCTCTAATGGTTATACACATATTTTAGTTGATGTTGATTACGTTACTAAGTGGGTAGAAGCTATTCCAACTAGTAGTGTTGATCATAACACTTCTATTAAAATGCTTAAAGAATTTATTTTTCCGAGGTTTAGAGTCCCTAGATATCTTATGACTGATGGTGGTTCACACTTTATTCATGGTGCTTTCCGTAAGATGCTCGCTAAGTATGATGTCAATCATAGAATCGCATCTCCTTATCACCCGCAGTCTAGTGGTCAAGTAGAGTTGAGCAATAGAGAGCTCAAATTAATTTTGCAAAAGATTGTGAATAGATCTAGAAAGAATTGGTCCAAAAGACTTTATGATGCATTATGGGCCTATAGAACTGCATACAAGAATCCTATGGGTATGTCTCCATATAAGATGGTTTATGGAAAAGCATGTCATTTACCTCTTAAACTTGAACATAAAGCATATTCGGCTATTAAAGAGCGCAATTATGACTTCAAACTTGCCGGGAGAAGAGGTTGTTTGATATTAGCTCACTTGATGAATGCAGAACCCAAGCATATGAAAATGCCAATCTTTTCAAAGAAAAAGTCAAACGCTGGCATGATAAGAGGATACAAAAGCGTGAGTTTAACGTAGGAGATGATGTGTTGTTGTTCAACTCTCGTTTAAGATTTTTTGCAGGAAAACTTCTCTCAACATGGGAAGGTCCCTACATTATCGAGGAGGTCTATCGTTCTGGTGCTATAAAAATCAACAACTTCGAAGGCACAAATCCGAGGGTGGTAAACGGTCAAAGAATTAAACATTATATTTCAGGTAATCCTATCAATGTTGAAACTAATATTATTGAAACCATAACCCCTGAGGAATACATAAGAGACACTTTCTAGAATGTTCCAGACTCCAAAAAGGAATAGGTACATGGTACGGTAAGTAAACCAACTCCAAAACAAATCTAATGGCAATTTTTATCAGTTTTGGATTATTTAAAGATTTTAGGAAGAAAGAAGTAGTCTGAAAGGGGCACGAGGCTCCCACAAGAGAGGAGGGCGCCCCCCTGTAGGGTGCGCCCCCTGTCTCGTGGGCACCTCGTGTGCCTCCTGGACTCTGTTTTCTTGTATGTTACATATTTTGGTCGGTAAAAATTCATTATATATACTCCCGAAGGTTTTGACCAACGTATCATGCAAATATCCTCTGTTTTCGTTTCGAGTTGTTTCCGTTGCAGATTTAGAGCATCATGACTTCTCCCTCCTCCAACAACGAAGACAAGGATGCTTGGCTATTGAAGATAGAGCTGAAAAGAGAGGAACCAGAAGAGATCAACAAGGATGAAGGGATCAAGAAGGCCATGGAGGTTCAAGCTCCGGTGGTGAAAGAAGAAGAAGACCTCCCTCAAACTTTACCTAACCTTTTAACTCCAATAGAGATTGAAGCTTTCAAGATGATTGAGTTAGCTCGCATACAGAACAAGTATCTCACATAGGAGAATATCCTGTTGAAGGATCATATCGCCGGAGTCAAGGGCATTATCCGCAAGTTGGAGGAGCTTTTACGCTCGATGTGCGATTATCCACCGTCATCATCACCACCTCCATCACCTACGAAGAAATAATCACATGAGTATGGGCACTCCCCTTGGCAACTGCCAAGCTTGGGGGAGGTGCCCCGGTATCGTATCACCATCACACTCCTATTTTTACCGCTTTATTTAGTTCGATCCTTTTAGTAGTATCTTGATCTATTAGTTCGAAGTTTTGATATCAAGTAGTTTTGAGTTTTCCATTGTGATCTCTTTATGTAATCGAGTCAGTGTGCTATCTATAATAAAGATTAGTGTTGAGTCAAGGGCTTTGCTATGTTGCTATGATCTTGAAAAAGTAGAAAGAACAAAAGAGTTCATATTGATCTTATGGATAACGATAACTTCACACATAGAAAGTATGAGGCATAAAAATTGTTGAGAGTTGATGAACGTAGCCTTGGTCATCGTTGCAATTAACAGGAAGTGATAAGGAAAGAGGGGTTCACATATAAATATATTATCTTGGACATCTTTTATGATTGTGAAGCACTCATTAAGTATGACATGCTAAAAGAGTTGACGTTGGACAAGGAAGACAACGTAATGGTTTATGTTTTCCGACATCTGAGTTAAAGTATATTGTCATTGACCTTCCAAACATGTTGAGCTTGCCTTTCCCCCTCATGCTAGCCAATTTCCTTGCACCAAGTAGAGATACTACTTGTGCTTCCAAATATCCTCAAACCCAGTTTTGCCATGAGAGTCCACCATACCTACCTATGGATTGAGTAAGATCCTTCAAGTAAGTTGTCATCATTGCAAGCAATAAAAATTGCTCTCTAAATATGTATGACTTATTAGTGCAGAGAAAATAAGCTTTGTACGAACTTGTTGTGGAAGTAATAAAAGCGATGGATTGCATAAAAAAGGTCCACATACAAGGGGCAATATAAAGTGACGTTCTTTTGCATTAAGATTTTGTGCATCAACCCTAAACGCACATGCCAACCTCTGCTTCCCTCTGCGAAGGGCCTATCTTTTACTTTATGTTTTACTTTATGCTTGAGTCAAGGTGATTCTCACCTTTCCCTTTTTATTTTTATCCTTTGGCAAGCTCCTCGTGTTTGAAAGATCATGATACATATATCCAATTGGATGTAAGTTGGTATAAGCTATTATTGTTGACATCACCTAAAGGTGAATATGTTGGGAGGCAACACAATACACCCCTATCTTTCTCAGTGTCCGGCTGAAACTCTATAACCACAAGTATTGCGTGAGTGTTAACAATTATAGGGGACTACAAGATAGTTGAGTATGTGAGCTTGCTGAAAAGCTCTATTATTGACTCTTTCTGATGTTACGATAAATTGCAATTGCTTCAATGACTGAGATTATAGTTTGTTAGTTCCCAATGAAGTTTTTGAACCATACTTGACATATGAATTGCTTGTTACTTGAACATAAGAAATCATATGACAAAATCCATTTATGTTGTTGTTATTAGAATGATCATGATGCCCTCATGTCCGTATTTTATTTTTATCGACACCTCTATCTCTAAACATGTGGACATATTTTTCGATTTTGGCTTCCGCTTGAGGACAAGCGAGGTCTAAGCTTGGGGGAGTTGATACGTCCATTTTGCATCATGCTTTTATATCAATATTCATTGCATTATGGGCTATTATTACACATTATATCTCAATACTTATGGCTATTCTCTCTTATTTTACAAGGTTTACCATGAAGAAGGGGGATGCCGGCAGCTGGAATTCCGGTTGGATAAGGAGCAAACGTTGGAAACCTATTCTGCACAACTCCAAAAGACATGAGACTCCACGAAACAACTTTTTGGATTTAATAAGAATTTATGTGCAAAAAAATAGGCCAGGGGGCCCACACCCTGTCCAGGAGACAGGGGCGCCCCCCCTAGGGCGCAGCCCCCTATCTCCTGGGCCCCCTGGTGGGCCTCCGGCGTCCATCTTCTGCTATATCATCACTTTCCCTCTGGAAAAAACTCTGGGCAAGCTTACGGGACGAAACTCCACCGCCACGAGGCAGAACCTTGGCGGAACCAATCTAGGGCTCTGGCGGAGCTGTTCTGCCGGGGACACTTCCCTCCGGGAGGGGGAAATCATCACCAACGTCATCACCAACGATCCTCTCATTGGGAGGGGGGTCAATCTCCATCAACATATTCACCAGCACCATCTCCTCTCAAAACCCTAGTTCATCTCTTGTATCCAATCTTGTATCAAAACCACAAATTGGTACGTGTGGGTTGCTAGTAGTGTTGATTACTCCTTGTAGTTGATGCTATTTGGTTTACTTGATGGAACATCATATGTTCACATCCTTTATGCATATTATTACCCCTCTGATTATGAACATGAATATGCTTTGTGAGTAGTTACGTTTGTTCCTGAGGACATGGGTGAAGTCTTGCTATTAGTAGTCATGTGAATTTGGTATTCGTTCGATATTTTGATGAGATGTATGTTGTCTCTCCTCTAGTGGTGTTATGTGAACGTCGACTACATGACACTTCACCATTATTTGGGCCTAGAGGAAGGCATAGGGAAGTAATAAGTAGATGATGGGTTGCTAGAGTGACAGAAGCTTAAACCCTAGTTTATGCGTTGCTTCGTTAGGGGTTGATATGGACCCATACGTTTAATGATGTGGTTAGGTTTGCCTTAATACTCCTTTTTGTAGTTACGGATGCTTGCAACGGGGGTTAATCATAAGTGGGATGCTTGTCCATGTTAGGGCAGTACCCAAGTGCCGGTCCACCCACATATCAAATTATCAGAGTACCGAACGCGAATCTTACGAACGTGATGAAAACTAGCTTGACGATAATTCCCAATCTGTCCTCGGGAGCTCCTTCTTCATTATTAGAATTTGTCCAGGCTTATCCTTTGCTACATAAAGGATTGGGCCACCATGCTGCACTTTATTTACGTTATTTACTTTTTGCTTGTTACTATTTATCCTATCACAAAACTATCTATCACCTACTATTTCAGTGCTTGCAAAGAAAACCTTACTGAAAACTGCTTATCATTTCCTTCTACTCCTCGTTGGGTTCAACACTCTTACTTATTGAAAGTACTACGATACATCCCCTATACTTGTGGGTCATTAGTCAACCATACATACCTATATGCGGTATTTACCTTCCGTTCCAAGTAAATTTGTATGTGCCAAACTCCAAACTTTCAAATGAAATTTTGTTTTGTATGCTCGAGCAGCTCATGTTTCAACTAGGGCTGCCTATATCTTCCATGCTAGGTGGGTTATTCTCAAGAGGAGTGGACTCCGCTCCTCATTCATGAGAAAGGGCCGGTAACCGGGATGCCCAGTCCCATGATCCAAAACGATCAAAGCAAATCAAAATAATTAAACAAAACTCCCCCAGGGCTGTTGTATGTTGGAGGCACTCGTTGTTTAGAGCAAGCCATGTATTGATGCTTGTTGGTGGTTGGGGGAGTATAAACTTTACCATTCTATTTAGGAACTGCCTATAATGCATGTAGTATGGAAGATACAGCCATCTCATAGTTGTTGCGTTGATAGCAAAAGTATGCTGCTCAAATGTTATTCAATCTCTATTTTAAAATCGAGCTCTGGCACCTCTACAAATCCCTGCTTCCCTCTATGAAGGGCCTATCTATTTACTTTTATGTTGAGTCATCACCCTTCTTATTAAAAAGCACCCACTGGAGAGCACACTGTCATTTGCATTCATTACTATTGGTTTATATTGGGTATGACTTGACTGGATCTCTTTTACCATGAATTACAATGTTTAGTCAGTCCTTGATCTTTAAAGGTGCTCTGCATTTATGTTTTGCGGTCTCAGAAAGGGCTAGCGAGATACCATTTTGTTATATCACGTTATGATTATTTTGAGAAAGTGTTTCCATCCGAGTTTTATTATTATGGCTCGCTAGCTGATTATGTTATTGATATGAGTAATTGTGAGACCTATGTGTTATTGTGAGTATGGTTAGTTAATAATATTTGCTGAAACTTGAATGCTGGCTTTTCATGTTACAACAACAAGAGCAAACAGAGTTTGTAAAAGATTTTCTTTATCACTTTCAGTTTATCAACTGAATTGCTTGAGGACAAGCAAAGGTTTAAGCTTGGGGGAGTTGATACGTCTCCAAGGTATCTACTTTTCCAAACACTTTTGCCCTTGTTTTGGACTCTAAGTTGCATGATTTGAATGAAACTAACCCGGACTGACGCTGTTTTCAGCAGAACTACCATGATGTTGTTTCATGTGTAGAAAAGAAAAGTTCTTGGAATGTCCTGGAAATCCACGGAGGCACTTTTTGGAATTAATAAGAATTTTTGGTGAAAGAATTAATGCCAGGGGGCCCACAGCCTGTCCACAAGACAGGGGGCGCGCCCCCCTAGGCCGTGGCCTCCTATATCATGGGCCCCCTGGACCTCCACCGACGTCAACTCCACTCCATATATTCATGTTCGAGGAGAAAAAAATTAGAGAGAAAGTTTCATTGCGTTTTACGACAAGGAGCCACCGCCAAGCCCTAATCTCTCTCGGGAGGGCTGATCTGGAGTCTGTTCGGGGCTCCGAAGAGGGGGATTCGTCGCCGTCGTCATCATCAACCATCCTACATCACCAATTTCATGATGCTCACCGCCGTGCGTGAGTAATTCCATTGTAGGCTTGCTGGACGGTGATGGGTTGGATGAGATTTACCATGTAATCAAGTTAGTTTTGTTAGGGTTTGATCCCTAGTATCCACTATGTTCTGAGATTGATGTAGTTATGACTTTGCTATGCTTAATGCTTGTCACTAGGGCCCGAGTGCCATGATTTCAGATCTAAACCGATTATGTTTTCATGAATATATGCGTGTTCTTGATCCTATCTTGCAAGTCTATAGTCACCTATTATGTGTTATGATCTGACAACCCCAAAGTGACAATAATCCGGATACTTCTCGGTGATGATCGTAGTTTGAGGAGTTCATGTATTCACTATGTGTTAATGCTTTGTTCCGGTTCTCTATTAAAAGGAGGCCTTAATATCCCTTAGTTTCTGCTAGACCCCGCTGCCACGGGAGGGTAGGACAAAAGATGTCATGCAAGTTCTTTTCCATAAGCGCGTATGACTATTTACGGAATACATGCCTACATTACATTGATGAACTGGAGCTAGTTCTATATCACCCTATGTTATAGCTATTACATGAGGAATCACATCCGGCATAATTATCCATCACTGATCCATTGCCTACGAGCTTTTCACATATTGTTCTTCGCTTATTTTCTTTTCCATTGCTACTGTTACAACTACTACAAAAACCCAAAAACATATATCTTTACTTTTGCTACCGTTACTATTATTATCATACCACTTTTGCTACTAAACACTTTGCTACAGATACTAAGTTATCCAGGTGTGGTTGAATTGACAACTCAACTGCTAATACTCAAGAATATTCTTTGGCTCCCCTTGTGTCGAATCAATAAATTTGGGTTGAATACTTTACCCTAAAAGCTGTTGCGATCCCCTACACTTGTGGGTTATCGGACGACGCCCATGCTTTGTTTTCCTCCGTGAGGGGTTATCCTCCGTTGCCTCATCGCCATTGGTTTCCTTCGGAGTGTCCACCATATATATATATATATATATATATATATATATATATATATATATATCATAGGAAGAGGTGGCTGTCCACCGCCCAGTGAGCGGTGGTTCATGTTCTTCTCCTGCATCGTCGTCCATACCGTCGATGTCTTCGGAGTCGAAGTCGAGCACGTCTGTTAGATCATCGACCGTGGCAATGAAGTGGGTGGTGGGTGGGCAACGAATTCCTTCGTCCCCTGCTTCCCACTCGAGCCGGACATAGTTCGGCCGAGAGTCTCCTGACAAAGAGAGAGACTTTAATGAGCTCAGCATGTCGCCAAAGGGCGAGTGCTTGAAGTTATCCGCAGCGGTAAACTCCATTACCAGAGCCCAACCTGGCTCGACTGGCTCGAGAGTGCGCGGACCGGAACCAACAACCGGATACGAGTCCGGGGGTCCGGAGTCACAGGCCTCCACCAAGGTGAGACTTGTGTTCGGCTCCACCGCCGATGAGTGTGCGGCCTGCAGGGCGGGATCCATCCCTCTGTCCTTGGGCAACGCAGCCTGCTCTGGATTTAAGTCCGGAGCTACTACGGGGGCGATGTCCCGTGCATTGTCTGACAGCCGGTCTAAGCCGCGCTCATCGTGGCTGTCCGGTGCTCCCGGAACAGGCCCGAATCCATCGAAGATAAAGTCTCCGCGAATATCCGCCATGTAGTTCAGGTTTCCGAACCTGATCTGGTGGCCAGGGACGTAGCTGTCGATCTTCTCCAGATGGCCAAGTGAGTTAGCCCGTAGTGTGAAGCCGCCGAACACGAAAATCTGTCCGGGGAGAAAAGTCTCACCCTGGACCGTGTTTTTGACGATTGAAGGCGCCATCAAGCCTTGTAGCGACGACACAGAGGAAGTCTCAATGAAAGCACCAATGTTGGTGTCAAAATCGGCGGATCTCGGGTAGGGGGTCCCGATGTGTGCGTCTCGGTGATGGTAACGAGGCGAGGACACAATGTTTACCAGGTTGGGCCCTCTCGATGGAGGTAAAACCCTACTTGCTGCTTGATTAATATTGAAGATATGAGTAGTACAAGAGTAGATCTACCACGAGATCGTAGAGGCTAAACCCTAGGAGCTAGCCTATGATGATTATGATTGTAATTGTGATCGGCCTTCTAAGGACCAACCTCTCCGGTTTATATAGACACCGGAGAGGGCTAGGGTTTACATGGAGTCGGTTACAAGGAAGGAAATACAATATCCGGATCGCCAAGCTTGCCTTCCATACAAAGGAGAGTCCCATCCGGAGACGGGACGGAGTCTTGAGTCTTGTATCTTCACGCTTCAATAGTCCGGACGATGTATATAGTCCGGCTATCCGGATACCCCCTAATCCAGGACTCCCTCATACATCAACCGTGTTGTCATAATGCTTCCGCTTACGGTCTACGAGGGTACGTGGACGACACTCTCCCCTCTCGTTGCTATGCATCACCATGATCATACGTGTGCATAGGATTTTTTTTTTGAAATTACTACGTTCCCCAACAGCGGCATCCAAGCCAGGTTTATGCGTAGATGTTATATGCACGAGTAGAACACAAGTGAGTTGTGGGCGATACTAGTCATACTGCTTACCAGCATGTCATACTTTGATTCGGCGGTATTGTTGGATGAAGCGGCCCGGACCAACATTACGCGTACGCTTACGCGAGACTAGTTCTACCGACGTGCTTCACACACAGGTGGCTGGCGGGTGTCAGTTTCTCCAACTTTAGTTGAATCAAGTGTGGCTACGCCCGGTCCTTGTTGAAGGTTAAAATAGCACTAACTTGACGAAATATCGTTGTGGTTTTGATGCATAGGTAAGAACAGTTCTTGCTCAGCCTGTAGCAGCCACGTAAAAATTGCAACAACAAAGTAGACGATGTCTAACTTGTTTTTGCAGGGCATGTTGTGATGTGATATGGTCAAGACATGATGCTATATTTTATTGTATGAGATGATCATGTTTTGTAACGAAGTTATCGACAACTGGCAGGAGCCATATGATTGTCGCTTTATTGTATGCAATGCAATCGCCCTGTAATTGCTTTACTTTATCACTAAGCGGTAGCGATAATCGTAGTAGCAATAGTTGGCGAGACAATAACGATGCTTCGATGGAGATCAAGGTGTCAAGCCGGTGACAATGGTGATCATGACGGTGCTTTGGAGATGGAGGTCAAAGGCACAAGATGATGATGGCCATATCATATCACTTATATTGATTGCATGTGATGTTTATCCTTTATGCATCTTATTCTGCTTTGAATGACGGTAGCATTATAACATGATCTCTCACTAAATTTCAAGGTACAAGTGTTCTCCTTGAGTATGCACCGTTGCCAAAGTTCGTCGTGCCGAGACACCACGTGATGATCAGGTGTGATAAGCTCTACGTTCACATACAATGAGTGCAAGCCAGTTTTGCACATGCAGAAATACTCGGGTTAAACTTGACGAGCCTAGCATATGCAGATATGGCCTCGAAACACTAAGAAAGGTCGAGCGTGAATCATATAGTAGATATTATCAACATAGTGATGTTCACCATCGAAAACTACTCCATCTCACGTGATGATCGGCCATGGTTTAGTTGATTTGGATCACATGATCACTTAGATGATTAGAGGGATGTCTGTCAGGCACACTTCTGCAATAAATCACAGAGTAGCCCAAAGTCTCACCAGCCCCAAGATCAGGACTGCTGGTGGACTTCCTTGTTATATATAACTAGTACACACATAATAATACATCGGGTTGAGCCAGAGTGCTCTACAATATGGTACAAACTTGTAAAACAGGTGGTGGTGGAATATGACAGTGGGTGACGGTGATATAGCACCGATACAATAAAGTAAGCCAAGCGTCAGGGTGAGGCTTGACTATTTTATTTGTGTAGCGGAAGCACTAGTGGATGATACACGTGGTAGACTCCAAATCCACATGCTACTGCCTGGGAACACCTCTACGCGTTGGGCTTGCTAGCGCAGTCCTCCTCGGCAAGCTCGTCCTCCTCCAGGTCTGGCCAAGACAATAGCCAGGGCCAAGCCTGTGAGTACGTTGGAATATACTCGCAAACATTATGAACAAAAGGCATAACGAATGCAAATGCTGATGGGCTATGCTAAATGCACATGTTGACTGGAATTAAATCATGACAAGATAATGTGGATCTGATGTAGATAAATAATCAAATAACATTAGTGATAGCTAGGATATTTAAAGTGGAACATTGGGCATTAGATGATACGTCTGCAACGTATTTATAATTTTTGATTGTTTCATGCTATTATATTACCCCCTTTTGGATGTTTATGGGTTTTATTTTACACATTTATATCATTTTTGGGACTAACCTACTAACCGGAGGCCCAGCCCGTATTGATGTTTTTTGCCTATTTCAGTATTTCGAACAAAAGAAATATCAAACGGAGTCCAAACGGAATGAAACCTTTGGGAGCGTGATTTTTGGAACGAACGTGATCCAGAGGACTTGGAGTGCAAGTCAAGAAGCAGCAGAGGCGGCCATGAGAGGGTAGAGCGCCCCCCCCCCCTATAGGGCGCGCCCCTGTCTCGTGGGCCCCACGGGCGGCCACCGACGTACTTATTCCTCCTATATAAGCCTACGTACCCCGAAAACATCCAGGGAGCCAACGAAACACAGTTTCCATCGCCGTAACCTTCTGTATCTGCAAGATCCCATCTTGGAGCCTTCACCATTCACGGGAGGGGAATCGACCACGGAGGGCTTCTACATCAACACCATAGCCCCTCCGATGAGTTGTGAGTAGTTTACCACAGATCTTCGGGTCCATAGTTATTAGCTAGATGGCTTCTTCTCTCTTTTTGGATCTCAATACAATGTTCTCCCCCTCTCTTGTGGAGATCTATTCAATGTAAACTCTTTTTGCGGTGTCTTTATCGAGATCCGATGAATTGTGGGTTTATGATCAAGTTTATCTATGAGAAATATTTGAATCTCCTCTGAATTCTTTTATGTATGATTGAGTTATCTTTGCAAGTCTCTTTGAATTATCAGCTCGGTTTGGCCTACTAGATTGATCTTTCTTGCGATGGGAGAAGTGCTTAGCTTTGGGTTCAATCTTGCGGTGTCCTTACCCAGTGACAGAAAGGGTTGCAAGGAACGTATTGTATTGTTGCCATCGAGGATAAAAAGATGGGGTTTATATCATATTGCTTGAGTTTATCCTCTACATCATGTCATCTTGCTTAAGGCGTTACTCTGTTCTTATGAACTTAATACTCTAGATGCGAGGCAGAGTCGGTCGATGTGTGGAGTAATAGTAGTAGATGCAGCAGAGTCGGTCTACTTGTTGCGGACATGATGCCTATATACATGATCATGCCTAGATAATCTCATAATTATTCGCTTTTCTATCAATTGCTCGATCGTAATTTGTTCACCCACCGTAATACTTATGCTATCTTGAGAGAAGCCACTAGTGAAACCTATGGCCCCCGGGTCTATGTTTTATCATATTTGCTTCCAATCTACTTTTATTTTTTGCATCTATATTATAAAATACCAAAAATATATTTATCTTATCATACTATGTCTATAAGATCTCACTTTCGCAAGTGGCCGTGAAGGGATTGACAACCCCTTTATTGCATTGGTTGAGAGTTCTTTGTTTGTTTGTGTAGGTGCGTGGGACTTTTGAGGAGCCTCCTACTGGATTGATACCTTGGTTCTCAAAAACTGAGGGAAATACTTACGCTACTATTGCTGCATCACCCTTTCCTCTTCAAGGAAAACCAACGCAAGCTCAAGACGTAGCAATAATTCTTATGGTAATTTTAATAAGATGCCCTCTGATTTTGAGAATAGTGTGAAAGAATTTATGATCTCTCAAAAGAATTTTAATGCTTTGCTTGAAGAAAAATTGCTCAAAGTTGATGATTTGGCTAGGAACATTGATAGACTTTTGCTTGATGTTGATTCTCTTAAACTTATATCTTCTTATCCTAAGCATGATATCAATGAGTCTCTCAAAGTAATGGGAATTTCCATTGATGAGTGCAAGGAAAGAACCGCTAGATTGTGTGCTAAAAATGATAGCTTTATAAAGGCGTGTTCTTCTAGTTTCCTTGAAAATAATGATGAGGATCTTAAAGTTATTGATGTGTCTCCTATTAGATCTTTGTTTTGCAATATGAATATTTCCCAAGAATTCGGAGTTTTTAGATCTTGATGCTAAATTTGGTAAAAGTGGGATTGGAGAGGTCATGACTTTAAATAGCATTGAACCCACTATCTCGGATTTCAAGGAATTTGATTATGATAATTGTTATTTAGAAGGTTGTATTTCCTTGTTGCAATCTGTTGTTAATTCTCCTCATGCTTATAGTCAAAATAAAGCTTTTACCAAACATATCATTGATGCCTTGATGCAATCTTATGATGAAAAACTTAATTTGGAAGTTTCTATAGCTAGAAACATTAATGATGAGAGGGAACCTACTATAAAGATTAGAATTAAAGATCATGAGTGTTTTGCTTTGTGTGATTTGGGTGCTAATGTTTCCATGATTCCGAAAACTTTATGTGATATTCTAGGTTTCCATGATCTTGATGATTGCTCTTTAAATTTGCACCTTGCGGATTCCACCATTAAAAAGCCAATTGGAAGTATCAATGATGTTCTCGTTGTTGCAAATAGAAATTTGGTGCCCGTAGATTTTATCGTTCTTGATATAGATTGCAATCTTTCTTGCCCTATTATTCTTGGTAGACCTTTCCTTAGAACGATTGGTGTGATTATTGATATGAAGGAAGGGAATATTAGATTCCAATTTCCATTAAAGAAAGGCATGGAGCAGTTTCCAAGAAAGAAAGTCAAATTACCTTACGAATCTATCATGCAAGCTACTTATGAATTTAGTGTCAAAGATGGCACTACTTAGATCTATCTTCGCTTTTATGCCTAGCTAGGGGCGTTAAACGATAGCACTAGTTGGGAGGCAACCCAATTTTCTTTGTGTTTTTTGTTTTTGTTCCTGTTTAGTAATAAATCTTGCATATACCTTCTGTTTAGGTGTGTTTTTATTTTTTAATTAGTGTTTGTGCCAAGTAGAACCTATAGGATAGCCTATGATGATAGTTGATTTGATTCTGCTGAAAAACAGAAACTTTGTGCGCACGAATTTAGTTTTGTTAAATCACAGAAAGATGATTTTGCATTGATTCTTTTAGCTGATGATCAATAAACAAATTGTCCAGGACTTCCTATTTTGGTAGGATTTTTAGAGTTCCATAAATTTGCGTTAGTTACAGATTGCTACAGACTGTTCTGTTTTTGACAGATTCTGTTTTTCGTGTGTTGTTTGCTTATTTTGATGCATCTATGGCTAGTAAAATAGTTTATAAACCATAGAGAAGTTGGAATACAGTAGGTTTAACACCAAAATAAATAAAGAATGAGGTAATTACAGTACCTTATGTGGTGGTTTTGTTTTCTTTCACTAACGGAGCTTATAAGATTTCCTGTTGAGTTTTGTGTTGTGAAGTTTTCAAGTTTTGGGTAAAGCTTTTATGGACTATGGAATAAGGAGTGGCAAGAGCCTAAGCTTGGGGATGCCCATGGCACCCCAAGATATTCAAGGATAGCCAAAAGCCTAAGCTTGGGGATGCCCCGGGAAGGCATCCCCTCTTTCGTCTTCGTTCATTGGTAACTTTACTTGAAGCTATATTTTTATTCGCCACATGATATGTGTTTTTCTTGGAGAATCGTGTATTATATTAGTCTTTGCTTTTTAGTTTACCACAATCATCCTTGAACCTTTTGGGAGAAGCCTATTTGATTAGAATTAGCTAGAATACTCTATGTGCTTCACTTATATCTTTTGAGCTTGATAGTATTTGCTCTAGTGCTTCACTTATATCTTTTAGAGCACGGTGGTGACTTAATTTTGAAGAAATTGCTAGTCTCTCATGCTTCACTTATTTTGAGAGTCTTTTAGAACAGCATGGTATTTGGTATGGTTACAAAGTTGGTCCTAGAATGATGAGCATCCAAGTTGGGTATAATAAAAACTATCATAGAAAGGAATTGGATGCTATGATCAATTTGATGCTTGATAATTGTTTTGAGATATGGAGGTAGTGATATTAGAGTCATGCTAGTTGAGGTGATCATGAAAAATACTTATGTTGGGGTTTGTGATTATCGTAGCATGCACGTATGGTGAACCTCTTTGTGATGAAGTTGGAGCACAATTTTATTTAAATATTGTCTTCCTTGAGCGATGGTCTTTTCCTACCAATCTATCCCCCTAGGAGCATGCGCGTAGTGCTTTGGTTTTTGATGACTTCTAGATTTTTGCAACAAGTACATGAATTCTTTTGACTAATGTTGAATCCATGGATTATACGCACCTCACCCTTCCACCATTGCTAGCCTCTCTTGTGCCGCGCAACTTTTGCCGGTACCATACACCCACCATATACCTTCCTCAAAATAGCCACCATACCTACCTATTATGGCATTTCCATAGCCATTCCAAGATATATTGCCATGCAACTTTCCACTGTTCCATTCATATGACACGCATTACTTTTGTCATATTGCTCTTTGCATGATCATGTAGTTGACATTGTATTTGTGGCAAGGCCACTTTCATAATTTTCATGCATGTCGCTCTTGATTCATTGCATATCCCGGTACACCGCCGGAGGCATTCATATAGAGTTATATCTTGTTCTAGCTTTGAGTTGTAAATCCATAAAAGTGTGATGATATTTATTATTAGAGCATTGTCCTAGTGAGGAAAGGATGACGAAGACTATGATTCCCCCACAAGTCGGGATGAGACTTCGGACTTTAAAAAGGAAAAAAAGAAAGAAGAAAAAAGGCCAAAAAAAGAGAAAGGCCAAAGAAAAAAAAGAAAAAAACGAAAAAAGAGAAAAAGAAAAAAAACGAGAGAAAAAGAGAGAAGGGACAATGCTACTATCTCTTTTTCCACACTTGTGCTTTAAAGTAGCACCATGATCTTCATGATAGAGAGTCTCATATGTTGTCACTTTCATATACTAGTGGGAATTTTTCATTATAGAACTTGGCTTGTATATTCCAATGATGGGCTTCCTCAAAATGCCCTAGGTCTTCGTGAGCAAGGAAGTTGGATGCACACCCACTTAGTTTCTCTTGTTGAGCTTTCATATATTTATAGCTATAGTGCATTCATTGCATGGTAATCCCTACTCACTCACATTGATATCTATTAATGGGCATCTCCATAGCCCGTTGATACGCCTAGTTGATGTGAGACTATCTTCTCCTTTTTCTCTTCTCCACAACCACCATTCTACTCCACATATAGTGCTATGTCCATGGCTCACGCTCATGTATTGCGTGAAAGTTGAAGAAGTTTGAGATTATTAAAGTATGAAACAATTGCTTGGCTTGTTATCGGGGTTGTGCATGATTAAATACTTTGTGTGATGAAGATAGAGCAACAGCCAGACTATATGATTTTGTAGGGATAACTTTCTTTGGCCATGTGATTTTGAGAAGACATGATTACTTTGATTAGTATGCTTGAAGTATCACCATTTTCATGTTAATATGAACTTTTATTTTGTATCATTTTGGATCTGAACATTCAAGCCACAATAAACAAAATTACATTGAGAATTATGCTAGGTAGCATTCCACATCAAAAATTCTGTTTTTATCGTTTACCTACTCGAGGACGAGCAGGGATTAAGCTTGGGGATGCTTGATACGTCTCCAACGTATCTAAAATTTTTGATTGTTTCATGCTATTATATTACCCCTTTTGGATGTTTATGGGCTTTATTTTACACATTTATATCATTTTTGGGACTAACCTACTAACCAGAGGCCCAGCCTGTATTGCTGTTTTTTTTGCCTATTTCAGTATTTCGAAGAAAAGGAATATCAAACGGAGTCTAAATGGAATGAAACCTTCGGGAGCGTGATTTTTAGAACGAACGTGATCCAGAGGATTTGGAGTGAAAGTCAAGAAGCAGCCGAGGCGGCCACGAGAGGGTAGGGCGCGCCCCCTGTCTCGTGGGCCCCACGGGCGGCCACCGACGTACTTCTTCCTCCTATATAAGCCTACGTACCCCCAAAAACATCCAGGGATCCAACGAAACACAATTTCCACCGCCGTAACCTTCTGTATCTGCAATATCCCATCTTGGAGCCTTCGCCGGTGCTCTGCCGGAGGGGGAATCGACCATGGAGGGCTTCTACATCAACACCATAGCCCCTCCGATGAGTTGTGAGTAGTTTACCACAGACCTTCGGGTCCATAGTTATTAGCTAGATGGCTTCTTCTCTCTTTTTGGATCTCAATACAATGTTCTCCCCCTCTCTTGTGGAGATCTATTCGATGTAAACTCTTTTTGCGGCGTGTTTGTCGAGATCCGATGAATTGTGGGTTTATGATCAAGTTTATCTATGAGAAATATTTGAATCTCCTCTGAATTCTTTTATGTATGATTGAGTTATCTTTGCAAGTGTCTTCGAATTATCAGTTTGGTTTGGCCTACTAGATTGATCTTACTTGCCACGGGAGAAGTGCTTAGCTTTGGGTTCAATCTTGTGGTGTCCTTACCCAGTGACAGAAAGGGTTGCGAGGCACGTATTGTATTGTTGCCATCGAGGATAAAAAGATGGGGTTTATATCATATTGCTTGAGTTTATCCCTCTACATCATGTCATCTTGCTTACTGCGTTACTCTGTTCTTATGAACTTAATACTCTAGATGCAGGCAGGAGTCGGTCGATGTGTGGAGTAATAGTAGTAGATGCAGGCAGGAGTCGGTCTACTTGTTGCGGACGTGATGCCTATATACATGATCATGCCTAGATAATCTCATAATTATTCGCTTTTCTATCAATTGCTCGACAGTAATTTGTTCACCCACCGTAATACTTATGCTATCTTGAGAGAAGCCACTAGTGAAACATATGGCCCCGGTTCTATCTTTTATCATATTTTCTTCCAATCTACTTTTATTTGCATCTTTACTTTTTGCATCTATATTACAAAATACCAAAAATATATTTATCTTATCATATTACCTCTATTAGATCTCACTTTCGCAAGTGGCTGTGAAGGGACTGACAACCCCTTTATTGCGTTGGTTGTGAGTTCTTTGTTTGTTTGTGTAGGTGCGTGGGACTTTTGAGGAGCCTCCTACTGGATTGGTACCTTGGTTCTCAAAAACCGAGGGAAATACTTACGATACTATTGCAGCATCACCCTTTCCTCTTCAAGGAAAACCAACGCAAGCTCAAAACGTAGCATTAGACCGCCCGAGAAATTCCAGGAAAAATGCCAAACGGGTGTCTGAAAGCGACGCCTCATAAGGTCTTGAAAAGAAATGCCAAACAGGTGTCTAAAAGAGAATCGGGCGAGACAGGACCGCCCGAGAACTCAAGCGACGCCACGTAAGGTCTTGAAAAGAAATGCCATACAGGTGTCTAAAAGAGAATCGGGCGAGACAGGACCTCCTGAGAACTCAAGCGACGCCATGTATGTTCTTGAAAATAAAGCTGAGTGCACGGGTAGTCTAGCCATCCCAAGTGACACTCGGTACAATTGAATAAGCGAACTGGGTTAGTCCATCACATCAATAATATGCATATTCATGGCAGCCTCAGTGGTATCCATAATTATCCTGCAAGATGGATCAAGCTCAATTTAATTATTTTCCTCCAAAGACCGACACCGAGACCGATACTTGACCCTTCCCAACTGTGCCCTTGACCGTGGACACGGCTATTCGAATAGATGTAACTCTACAGAGGGTGTACTCTTTACCCACGTGTATGGAATTTCCTGTAGCCAATGTTTAGACCTTGACTAATTTCCATTACGGTTTTTGGGTTGGAAACACACCGACCAAAGACACACCGAATTACTTTCCGGATGCCAGGAATCACCCAAAGCATCTTTCAAGTAAAACTCTAAGTCGGCGAGACCATCATCTCGAATAGCATGGGATCACTATTAATACGCGTGGATTACAAGGGGTGCCCCCCTCTCTGCCCAGCCGGATACACCCATGCCCCCTGACCCGATGACTGGCATTAGTCCATGGTCGTGGAACCCTCATCGTGGCCTCTCTAAGTGGTGTGTACACGGAAAGGGGTTAACAACTTACTAAATCGCACTCCCCTTGCAGGAAGACAAGTGGCAGTACGGTGTGTAGTTAGGCTTAATGGAACAAGACTCGATTCTAGGCCGACTCAGGAGGTGTTGTTATAAAGACTGGCATGTCTCACATGCCACAGTGACACCGTCGTGTCAGAAATAGTCCGTGCCCATCGGCACGTCCAAGGCGTGAGATACACTCTGGATTCTTTCCACATTCATACGTTAGCAAAATACGAAGAGTGAAATAGTGCTCACATGACATGCAACAGGTTCATGCAATAGTGCTCAAATTGACGTGACCGATGCATGCTTCTACTATTACTACTATACAAAGGCAAAACTACTCCGATGCAACCAGCGGTATTTCATTATAACCCAAGTCCAATAATGCTTGCCTTGACCAAAGTAATCGCAAGGGTTCTTCAAAACTCCCAGATCGTCCCCTCTTAAGCTTTACGAAAATAGAAGTCCAAATTCAACTTTTTTGCAACCGCACAAAAAGTTGTCCCAAACTATTTTTAAATAAATACTAAAATAAGCTAGAGTGAAAAACAAGAATTTAAGAAAAGGAAACAATTGAAACTGATCTGTGGTTGAAAAGTTATTAAGGATTTAAAACCAGGGACCTCTCTATAACAAAATAATTGCCATCGAGTCCCTGCGGTAATAAGTAAAAATGCCTCGGCCAGAAATACGCTTCCCAGAGAAGGAAGCGTAAATCAGAGAGAGACGCTTCCGAAAATAACAGAAGAGAACAAAATACTGACGGGTCGGCCCCACCCGTCAGGTTTGAAATTCAAACGCGCTTTACTCGCGCGTGTACAGAGGGGAAGCGGTGGTCACCGGCGGCAATCGCCGGCGTTTCAGGAGGCGGCGATGGTCGGGACGCGTTCGGGGTGGCACCCCGCATCGGTGGGTAGTGGTGGTGGTCGCCGGCGAGCACCAGGACGACAGCGAGGTCGACTCCGGTGGATGGCAGCGGCGGGTGGTTGTGGGCTTCGCCAGAGAGGGCTCCGGTTGTCAAATTGAAGCGCGGAAACGATCACATGGTGGATCAGTGGGCTACTGGCAGATTTTTGGAGGTGGGGGTGGAGTAGTGGTGTCGTGCCGATCGGGGAGGGTGGCGGCGGATCAGTAGTCGGAGCCGGGGAAGAAGACCTTCTCGAAGTTGAGGTGGTGTGCGGGAGGTAGATTGGGATGGTGGTGGAGTGGTGTGGGTGATGAACGATGCTCGGGGTGGCCTTTTATAGGCGGTCCGAGCAGGTCAGTGGCAGAGTGGATCACGTCGGTGTTATTCCGGCCAACGAGGTAGGTTTGGACGGCGGTCGGGGGCGGCGAGGAGTGGATAAGGTCGAGGGAATATTCCAGAAGCACTAATGTGGGTGGAGCTGAGTCCTACGGCCTTATCCACGGCAAAGTGTCCGCGCGGGTGTGGCGGCGGCGATCGGCTCCGGCGACTGCTAGCCAGGCGCGGGGCGGTTTGGGCGGTGGGTCAATGCTGCAGAAGAGGTGCCGTGTGGAAAGGTGGTAGGCAAGAGAGCGGTAGGGGAGTGAAGGCGCTGGTCGGCGAGCTGATTCGCTCGGCCACCGCTGCCGAGGGCGGTGGCAGGTGCACCGGCCAGCCACTGTGTTGGTCGGCGGCGAGGCACTGACCAGAGGGGTCCTGGAATCTCATTTATGCCTCAGGTAGACGACACCGCGCGGGGAAGTGGAAGAGGAGAAGTGCACGACATCGATCTCCCTCTCTCTCTGAACTTCTGTTACCTCTGAATCTTACTGAAACTTTTGACAGTGGTGAACAGTGCATGGCAGGTGTTTGATAAAATGCCAGAGAGCTCTAGGCATTTTAGAAAAATTTGAGCATATTTGTGGTGATGTTTATATTCATAAGAGAGTGTCTGGCCAAATTTCAGAATTTTTGGAGCAAGGAAAATTTGGTTTTGACCATGAAATATGAATCTGGTCCAAATTTGAATTGCATGGGATTTGAAAATTTTGAACTGTGTAACCCAATTTTTTTGGTGAAATGGGTTTTGGGTACTGTCTAGTTGCTGGTGTAATCCTTGTGGATGCATAAGAGTCACCTAGAATGTGGTTCCTTGTAAACCAAAGAAACCTTGATAAATATAAATTCCACTTTGGGAATTTATTAAATATGAGAAAAAAATATTTTTGTGGAGAAGTGAGGTGTTGGACATTGTCCTAGAAAGTGAGGAAGACCAGGATGGGAATTTAGAGTGACAGAATAGATTTTTGGGATGAGTTAGAAGTGTTTGAAAAGGGTGAAGTGACCAAATCCTTGGAATATTTTTAAATGCCACATAAATTCTTCTAACAAAAGAAATGCTTTTGATATTAGAAAAAATAAAACCAAACCAAAGACTCATCCAAATAAAGAAACCATTTAAAACTAAAATTTAAAAAACCAAGGGATAACTTTGGGGTGTTACAACACCTACCCCTCTTAAGAAAAATCTCGTCCCCGAGATTTCAGTTGTCCCTCAAACAGGTACGGATATTCAGTCCTGAGGTGATCCTCTCTTTCCCAAGTTGCTTCTTCCTCGGTATGATTGCTCACTGAACCTTGTAAAATTTTATCACGCTTTGCCGGGTCCTCCGTTTAGACTCCTCCAAGATTTTTATCGGGCGCTCCTTATATGTAAGGTCTGGTTGAAGATCCAGGTCCTGGTGTTGGACTTGTTTGTACGTGTTGCTAACGCATCTCCTTAGTTGTGATACATGGAACACGTCATGAAAATCTGACAATTCTGCTGGTAGCTCTAGTTGGTAGGCAACCTTGCCTTTCCTTGCAATTATTCTAAATGGTCCAACAAACCGTGGTGCTAGCTTTCCTTTGACCTTAAATCTCTGTAGTCCTGTCATTGGGGATACCCTGAAGTACGCATACTCATCAGGTTCAAAACTGACCTGATGATGTTTCTGGTCATAATAGCTTTTCTGACGGCTCTGAGCTGTTTTCAGTCTGTCCCGAATAAGTTTCACTTTTGTTTCCGCTTCCTTGAGAACTTCCGGGCCAAAAATTCGGCTATCCCCGGTTTCAGACCAATTGAGTGGGGTACGGCATCTTCGGCCATACAGTGCTTCAAAGGGTGACATATTTAGACTTGCCTGATAGCTGTTATTGTATGAGAATTCCGCATATGGCACGCTATCCTCCCAACTTGCTCCATAAGTAAGAACACAAGCGCTCAGCATGTCTTCCAATATTTGGTTTACCCGTTCAGTCTGTCCCCCAGTTTGTGGGTGATATGTCGTACTGAAAATCAGTTGCGTTCCTAGGGCCTGCTGTAGGTGATCCCAAAACCTTGAGACAAATTGAGTACCTCTGTCGGAGACTATGGTCTTGGGTACTCCGTGTAGGCAAACAATTCGAGAGAGGTATAACTTAGCAAGCCTCTGAGTTGAATATGTTGTTTTTACCGGAATGAAATGTGCACCCTTGGTTAATAAATCCGTGATAACCCAGATAGCATCATTCCCGTGTCGTGATCTCGGTCATCCAACAATAAAATCCATTCCTATTTTGTCCCACTTCCATTCAGGTACTCTGTGTGGCTGCAATAATCCTACTGGCCTCTGATGTTCTGCCTTTATACGCTGACATGAGTCACACTGTGTAACATACACAGCTATATCTCTTTTCATCCCGTGCCACCAGAAGTTCTCCTGTAAATCCTTGTACATTTTGGTTCCTCCTGGGTGAATGGAGTATGGTGTTGTATGGGCTTCTGCCAAAATTTGTTGCTTGAGCTCTTCTTTGTTGGGCACGCATAGCCTTCTTCTGTACCATAGGATTCCTTGCTCATCAATGGTAAACTCAGATGCCTTGCCTAAGTTTACCTTCCTTTTAATTCCTTCAATGTTGGGGTGTCCTTTATGAGCTTCTTTGATCTGAGATTCCAACGTGGGTTTTACTTCTAGCTGAGCAACAGTTCCTTCCGTGACTAGAACCATGTTGAGTTTGGCAAACTCCTAGTTGAACTCATGCTGTGGAAATCGCACACCGTCATTGTCGATGCATGGATTTCGACTGAGGGCGTCTGCCACAACATTTGCTTTACCCGGGTGGTAATGAATCCCCACATCATAGTCCTTAATTAATTCTAGCCAGCGGCGTTGCCGTAGGTTCAGTTCTGGCTGGGTGAAGATATACTTAAGGCTTTTGTGATCTGTGTATATTTCACATCGGTTACCAAGAAGGTAATGCCGCCATTCCTTGAGTGCATGTATCACAACTGCCAATTCCAAGTCATGGGTAGGATAATTCTCTTCGTGTCGTCGTAGTTGCCTTGAAGCATACGATATGACTTTCTCTCTTGCATTAAGACACACCCAATGCCCTTTCCGGATGCATCACAGTATATATCAAAAATTTTGTGTACATCTGGCACTGTCAGAACGGGTGCGGTTGTTAATCTCTTCTTTAATTCCTGGAAACTTTTCTCGCATGCTTAAGTCCATTCAAACTTTTTATCTTTCTTGAGTAACTCACTCATGGGTTTGGCTATAGTGGAGAACCCTTCAATAAATCGTTGGTAGTAGCCAGCCAAACCAAGAAAACTTCTGCCTTTTGTTACGCTGGTGGGTTGCTTCCATCCCAAGACATATTTTACCTTGCTTGGGTCGACTACTATCCATCCTGTGTCAGAACATGCCCTAGAAAGCCAACTTTCCGTAACCAAAATTCACACTTACTGAATTTGGCATAGAGTTGATTTTTCTATAATTCCTCGAGGACTAACCGAAGATGTCGCTCATGTTCTTCTGGTGTCTTGGAATAAATAAGTATATCATCAATGAACATAACCACAAACTTATCCAAGTATCTCAGAAAGACCGTGTTCATGAGGTGCACAAAATAAGCAGGAGCGTTGGTTAATCCAAAAGGCATCACAGTGAACTCATATAATCCATATCTGGTGGTAAAGGCAGTCTTTGGTACATCTGACGGTCGGATCCTTAATTGGTGGTAGCCTGATCTCAAGTCTATTTTTGAGAACACCTTGGCTTCAGCCAGTCGGTCGAACAAGTAATTGATCCATGGTGGTGGATATTTATTTTTGATGGTGACCAGGTTGAGTGCCCTATAATCAATACACAACCTTAAGGTACCATCCTTCTTCTTGCCGAATAAAACCGGTGATCCCCATGGTGACGAGTTGGGTCGGACATAACCCTTCTCTAATAACTCCTTGATTTGCTTCTTTAGCTCAACCAACTCTGTTGGTGCCATGTGATACGGCTTCTTATAGATGGGTGCCGTTCCGTGTGCTAGTTCAATAACGAACTCAATCTCACGATCTGGTGGCATGCCTGTTAGCTCCTCAGGGAATACGTCTGGATATTCACATACCACATGAACTTTGCTTAATTCAGACATGTCCACCTAATTTAATTTTCCTTGCGAGGTGGACATTCTCCTGGTACCAACCTTTACTGTTTTCCCTTAACAGTCTATGAGAGTTACTATACGGCTGTAGCAGTCTATAAAACCTTTATTTGCAGTCAACCAGTCCATTCCCAGAATGACGTCCAGATCGACTGCTTCCAACACAATAAGGTTGGCTAAAAACTTTGTTCCTTTGATGTTAATGCTCACATCCTTGCAGTACCATTGCGTACTCTGCTTCGATCCCGGGTGAGGGAGTCCTGGATTAGGGGGTATCCGGACAGCCGGACTATATACTTTGGCCGAACTGTTGGACCGTGAAGATACAAGACTCAAGACTTCGTCCCGTGTCCGGATGGGACTCTCCTTTGCGTGGAAAACAAGCTTGGCAATCCGGATATTATATTTCCTTCTTTGTAACTGACTCCATGTAAACCCTAGCCCTCTCCGATGTCTATATAAACTGGAGAGTTTAGTCCTTAGAGACAGGATCAGAATCAGAATCATCATAGGCTAGCTCCTAGGGTTTAGCCTCTACGATCTCGTGGTAGATCAACTCTTGTAATACCCATATCATCAATATCAATCAAGCAGGAAGTAGGGTTTTACCTCCATCGAGAGGACCCGAACCTGGGTAAAACATCGTGTCCCTTGCCTCCTGTTACCATTAGCTTAGACGCACAGATCTGGACCCCCTACCCGAGATCCGCCGGTTTTGACACCAACATTAGTGCTTTCATTGAGAGTTCCTCCGTGTCATCACTGCAAGGCTTGATGGCTCCTTCAATCGTCAACAACACGGTCCAGAGTGAGACTTTTCTCCCCAGACAGATTTTCGTGTTCGGCGGCTTCGCATTGCGAGCCAATTCGCTTGGCCATCTGGAGCAGATCGATAGCTACGCCCCTGGCCACCAGGTCAGGTTCGGAAACCTGAACTACACGGACAATATCCGCGGAGACTTGATCTTCAACGGGTTCGGGCCTGTGCCAGGAGCGCCGGACAGTCACGATGAGCACCGCTTAGACCTGCTGTCGGACAATGCTCAGGATATCGCCCCAGCAGGAGCTCCGGACCTAAATCCGGAGCAGATTGCGTCGCCCCGGGACGGGTGGATGGACCCCGCCCCGGAGGCCGCACACTCGTCGGCAGTAGAGCCGAACACATGCTTCACCCCCAAGAAGGCCTGACCGGACCCCTGGACTCGTATCCGGATGTAGGTTCCAGTCCGCGCGCTCCTGAGCCCGCCGAATCTAGTTGGGCTCCGGTAATGGAGTTCACCGCTGCGGATATCTTCCAGCACTCGCCCTTTGGCGACATGCTGAACTCTTTAAAGTCCCTCTCTTTGTCAGGAGACTCTCGGCCGAATTATGTCCGGCTCAAGTGGGAAGCAGGCGATGAAGGAATTCGTTGCCCACCCACCACCCACTTCATTGCCACGGTCGATGATTTAACCGACGTGCTGGACTTCGACTCCGAAGACATCGACAGTATGGGCGACGATGTAGGACAAGAACAGGAACCACCGTCCACGGGGCGGTGGACAGCCACCTACTCATATGATATATACATGGTGGACACTCCGAAGGAAACCAATGGAGATGAGGCAATGGACGATAACCCCTCAGGGAAGAAAGCTAAGCATGGGCGACGTCAACGCCGCTCCAAGCTGAGCTACATCAATACCGGCACAGGAGACGAAAACAATCCGGATGGTGCAGAAGATGAATACAATCCTGATCGGCCTGCCTTCAAGCAGGCCGGACTGGCAACAGACGGATATTTGGAGAGGGACAACTACAAACCCCCCTCCGAAGACGAGGTGAGCCCCGGCGATGATGAATTCGGCGTGCCGGAGGATCCCGCGGAACAAATTCGCTTTAATCAACGGCTTATGGCCACTGCGAGGAGCCTGCAAAACAAGCAACAGCAGCTCAAAGCTGACCAAGATTTGCTCACTGACAGATGGACCAAGGTCCTGACCACCGAGGAATACGGACTCGACCGCCCTGACAAAGGGCAAACACGGCTCAATTCGCTACCCCAACCTAAGAAGGAGAACCTAAGGCACATGCCCCGATGCCAACATACCACCACGGTCCAGGACAATACGCAGGAAACACGAGGCGGCATCCTCAAGCCTCAGCGCAATCATCATAAATGTCAAGTCAGGGAAGTTGGTGCCACATTCAGCGGCCCCCAGTCCGATCAGCGGAAAAAGAATAGCTCAAGCCCATCCGGCCCAAGCAGCATACTCGATCAACCATGTGAAATTCATGCTACCCCCAGAAGGGCGGCCAAGCATACCAATAGAGAATGCCGGATCCTCAAAACAAAACGGCCGGTCGCGCGCCAGAAGCAATGAAGGGAGGTCTCAAACAACGAAAGACCGATCAAACATGGTGAGGTCAAAGGAAGATCCCCCCACAGTACAAAAATACGTCCGTCCGGACAAACATCAGCCATAGCTATTTTATTGCACTCACTATCTACCCAATAGTTTGGGGGCTCCATCTTACACGAGCCCCCACGGGCATAAAACTATCAATAACATCTCCTAAAAGATGCCAGGCGCAAAGGCCAAGTTTTTACTGGCCCACCATACTAATGGTTGTCTTCGGATCACCAAACAAATACCACGCCGAAGAATAAGTCTTTGGCATTGTCCCCTTATATAGTAAAAACCACATACTACCGGGACGAACCACGTTGGCTAGATTCAACGGGGTACAACATCAGGCCAGTCCCGTGTGACATAGTCACAATTATGGGCAAGGTAGAACCCCACCCTTAGAGTGGAAATCACACCGCTGCTGGAATAACGAGTCGTGCCTGTTTATCAAATTTTGATTCGGCAGCCAACTACCCGGACACCAATTGAGGAGTCCAAGCTACTTTATGGCATGATAGCCTGGTTCAGCTAGGCTCCAATCAGGCACCCACGGTTCAACCACAACAGTACATGCAGCTGACTTTAAGCATTTGTCTTACGGACTAACTCTGGCGCAGAACAGGACTGGCAACGCGGAATCAGCTCGGACGCACAAGGCAGGAAAACATAAGGTAGTCCGGATACACCTCAGATCCACACACAGCCTCCTCCAGCCCGGCCACGACAGGTTCCGCCAAAAACACTTCTTTTCATAAGCATAAACCACACTCATATGCATAGACATGTCACTCTACTACAATGTGTAGACTTAAATAACATTTACCGGCCGTCATTTCTCATCGACGCCTTTTTGTCACAAATGGCACTCACGCCTTGTGTTATGCCACATTATGCCAGGGGCTTCATAGTACGGCAACAAAGTCCGACCACCTTTTCGGTCGCTCGGCACCCCGAACTTATAGCACTATATGCATCAGCTCCGAATCATGTCTTGGGTCATTAGTTGGGTTTGCCCGGCTCTCATGTTCTGGTACCTTACGTTCCGCTCCATCGGCTAAGGTAGCGCTGGGAGAACTACTACGATTGTGTCCCGGTTCTTCCGAACGAGAACCTCATTAGAGAAAGCCGAAAACTGACTGTCATGATACAGCGAGAGCTGGTCAGCTGTTCGAGAGGTTGTAAAATCCTTAAAGATTTATTCCGCATAATGCCATTATAAATGCAAAGTGCAATGGGTCGGTCTTCCGATCAGGCGCCGATAGAGCCCATAGTACGGTCTTCCGAACACCAGGGGCTGCGCCCACCATACTCGAATTCCTATGGCTAAGTGAGAGTGATAAAGCCCTATAGTCTGATTGCCTGGTTCGTGGTGAGGAACACCTCCTTAAAAGGACCCAGCAATGGGATAAAGAGTGTTCAGGTATGTCCCGAACACCCCCATAACTTTTTCGTAAAGGTTTACGGTCGCCAACTCTTAGGATTTATACACACTAAACAGCCGCATAGGAAGAACAAACGTTCTAATAAACAGGAAATAAATAATAAATGTGCCATTATCCCGCATTACAAAGAATGGCACGACTGCCTTCAGGGAAATATAGTGTCTTTGGTACACTGATCCGACACAAGGCGGGCTCCTTTCAGGACACCCTCATAGTATAACTCGGGCTTGCGATGATCGTTACCCTCTGGCGGCCCCTCTGTCATCAGCTTCTCAGCATCAAGCTTCCCCCAATGCACCTTCGCACGGGCAAACGCCATGCATGCACCCTCTATGCAGACCGGTCGCTTAATGACATCAAGCCGAGGGCAAGCGCCAACAATCCGCTTCACGAGTCCGAAGTAACTGCTTGGAATTGGCTCCGCGGGCCACAGCCGGACAATCAAGTCCTTCATGGCTAGTTTGGCCGCCTGGTGCAGTTCGACCAGCTGGTTTAGCTGATCGATAAAGGGCACCGGATAATTCGGCGCCAAATACTGCGACCAGAAATCCTTCTCCGCAGTCTTCTTCTCCTCAGTCCGGTAGAATTGGGCAGCATCTGATATGCTGCGAGGCAGACCCACAAACGCCCCTGGAGAAACAAGAATTCGGCTTATCGCTTAGAGTTCCTCCCATTACTATGTACAAATGGCCTTGAGTACAAAAGGCCTTACCAGCTGCAACCTTTCGGGCCTCCTGAATGTCCCTCAGAGCACCTCAGGCTTCTTCCCGAGCATCCTCTGTGGCTCGGAGAGCTTGGGCGAGTTCGAATTCTTTCCCTGCTAGACTCTGCTCCAAGCCCTCGCTTTTCTTCACGGCCTCCAGGAGCTCTCGCTCAGCTTCAATGACCCCAGCCTCGTGCTTCTCACGAAGAGCCTATTCGGCGGCGGCCTTACTATCGACTTCGGCCACAGCATTCTTAAGTGCCTCAATTTTGGCACTCGCCCCTAGAGCATACAATGCAAATATCTTCATCAGGCACAACTTCTAATTCGTGCTCAACTTAGCACAAGGTTTCGACATACCTTGCTTGTCCTCCAACTGCTTCTTCACGCGGCCAAGTTTCTCTCCATCCCGTTCCAGACGCTGCTTTAGTCTGGACACCTCCGCACTATGAGTGGCGGTCGTCTCTATAGACGCATGTTTTCAAACATAGGGAAACACGTCATTAACTGAGTCTCCTGCAAAACGGAAAAAATTTATCCCCTGTTCGGCTTTGTTTCGCCGGACAGTGCATCAGGGGCTACTACTCATATTATGACAATCTCCCAAAGGTTTCTTAAAATACATACCTCAAAGCCCTTTATAAGACTAAGGCAGGATTCGTTCAGTCCGCTCTCAGCAGACTGAATCTTTTCAATCACCGCATCCATGAGGGCATGATGTTCATCGATGATAGACGCGCTTCTTAGCACTGTTGATAGGCTGCCCGGTAGCTCTCCTTAGACAGAGGCCGCTGGCAGAGTAGGCAAGCCCCCCTGTCAAGGGTGGCTGCTCACCCGATCCTGGAGCTTTAAAAGTCTCCAGGACCATGTCCAGCTGCGGTCCGAACCTAAGATCGCCCCCGCCATCGACACGCATGGGAGCCGCTGCTCCCTTGTGTCCGGCCCCAGGGATATGCCCTTATACGTCTCCAACGTATCTACTTTTCCAAACACTTTTGCCCTTGTTTTGGACTCTAACTTGCATGATTTGAATGAAACTAACCCGGACTGACGTGTTTTCAGCAGAACTGCCATGATGTTGTTTTATGTGTAGAAAAGAAAAGTTCTCGGAATGTCCTGAAAATCCATAGAGGCACTTTTTGGAATTAATAAGAATTTCTGGGCGAAAGAAATACACCAGGGGGCCTAGGGCCTGTCCACGAGACAGGGGGCGCCCCCCTGTAGGGCGCGCCCCCCCTATCTTGTGGGCCCCCTGGACCTCCATCGACCTCAACTCCAACTCCATGTATTCACGTTCGGGGAGAAAAAAATCAGAGAGAAAGTTTCATCGCATTTTACGACACGGAGCCGCCGCCAAGCCCTAATCTCTCCCGGGAGGGCTAATCTGGAGTCCTTCGGGGCTCCGGAGAGGGGGATTTGTCGCTGTCGTCATCATCAACCATCCTCCATCACCAATTTCATCATGCTCACCTCCGTGCGTGAGTAATTCCATCGTAGGCTTGCTGGACGGTGATGGGTTGGATGAGATTTACTATGTAATCAAGTTAGTTTTGTTAGGGTTTGATCCCTACTATCCACTATGTTCTAAGATTGATGTTGCTATGACTTTGCTATGCTTAATGCTTGTCACTAGGGCCTGAGTGCCATGATTTCAGATCTGAACCTATTATGTTTTCATGAATATATGTGTGTTCTTGATCCTATCTTGGAAGTCTATAGTCACCTACTATGTGTTTTGATCCGACAACCCCAAAGTGACAATAATCGGGATACTTCTCGGTGATGACCGTAGTTTGAGGAGTTCATGTATTCACTATGTGCTAATGCTTTGTTCCGGTTCTCTATTAAAAGGAGGCCTTAATATCCCTTAGTTTCCGCTAGGACCCCGCTACCATGGGAGGGTAGGACAAAAGATGTCATGCAAGTTATTTTCCATAAGCACGTATGACTATTTACGGAGTACATGCCTACATTACATTGATGAACTGGAGCTAGTTCTATGTCACCCTATGTTATAGCTATTACATGAGGAATCGCATCCGGCATAATTATCCATCACTGATCCATTGCCTACGAGCTTTTCACATATTGTTCTTCACTTATTTACTTTTCCGTTGCTACTGTTACAACTACTACAAAAACCCAAAAACATTTATCTTTACTCTTGCTACCATTACCTTTATTATCATACCACTTTTGCTACTAAATACTTTGTTGCAGATACTAAGTTATCCAGGTGTGGTTGAATTGACAACTCAACTGCTAATACTCAAGAATATTCTTTGGCTCCCCTTGTGTCGAATCAATAAATTTGGGTTGAATACTTTACCCTCAAAAGCTGTTGCGATCCCCTACACTTGTGGGTTATCAAGACTAATCTCTGGCGCTGTTACCGGGGAGCATAGCTCTATTCTCTGAGTCACTTGGGATTTATATTTGTTGATCACTATGAAGAACTTGAAAGACGACTGAACTACTATTTTTCCCTCAACTACGAGGGGAGGTAAGGAACTGCCATCTAGCTCTGCACTAGATTCTCCTTCCGTTATTAGTAGGCTTGCAACACCTAAACCTGCTACTGCTATGAATTCTGATATGTCGCATGTTATTGATGATGCCACTTCTGCTATGCATGATGAAACTACTTCTGTGCGTAATACTACTTTGCCATTAGGTGAATTTCTTGACGAACAACTTGCTAGAGTTAGGGGGGATGAAAATATTGAAGATGCTATTATTGATGATAGTGATGATGAAGGTTCTCCCAATGATTATGTATTGCCTGTTGTCCCTAAGGGTTATGTTATGAATGAAGAATCTGCTAGGGAGATCTTTGCTTATAATGATAGATATGTTCTTAAGAAATTATTAGCTAAATGGAAGCAGCAGTCTCTTAATGCTAGAATGAAACCCGACCCTGCTTTTGCTACTTCACCTATCTGTGTTACAGATAAGGATTATGAATTCTCTGTTGATCCTGAGATTATTACTTTAGTTGAATCTGATCCTTTTTATAGCCTTGAATCTGAAACTGTTGTGGTACATCTTACCAAGTTGAATGATATAGATACCCTGTTTACTAATGATGAGAAGTGTCGCTATTATTGTATCCTTAAGATATTTCCATTCTCATTAAAGGGCGATGCTAAGACTTGGTAGAATTCTCTTGCTCCTAGTTGTGTGCATAGTCCCCAGGATATGATTTATTACTTCTCTGCTAAATATTTCCCTGCTCATAAGAAACAAGATGCCTTGCGGGAAATATATAATTTTGTGCAAATCCAAGAAGAGAGTCTCCCACAAGCTTGGGGGAGGATTTTCCGGTTACATAATGCTTTGCCTGATCATCCTGTTAATAAAAATGAAATACTTGATATCTTTTATAATGGACTAACCGATGATTCCAAGGACTACTTGGATAGTTGTGCTGGTTGTGTTTTCAGGGAAAGAACAGTCAACGAAGCTGAAATATTATTGAATAATATGTTGACTAATGAAAATAATTGGACTCTTCCTGAGCCAATTCCTGAACCAATTGAGCCAACTCCTGAGCCTATTCCTAAACCCACTCCGAAGAAGAGAGTTTTTTTATTTCTCAGTCCTGAAGATATGCAAGAGGCAAAGAAATCAATGAAAGAAAAAGGTATTAAAGCTGAAGATGTTAAGAATTTACCTCCTATTGAAGAAATACATGGTCTTAATATACACTTTGTTGAAGAACCACATTGTCTTGATAACCCGACATAGGTAGTAAAGGTAAATTCTCTCTATAGATATGATAAAGTTGAAATCCCCTCTACTAAATTTCATAGCCCATGCTTAGATGAATTTGATGACTTTATGGCTAGACAAGAAAGTTTTAATGCTTATGTTGGTAGAGAGTTAAAGAATAATGCTTTCGAGATAGGACGTGTAAGTGAAAATCTGGCTAGAGTTAAAGATGAACTTCACCTCGTTAGCAAATATGCTTCTATGGTTGCTACTCAAGCGGAGCAAGCACTCAAAGTTCAGAATGATTTGCTTGATGAATTAAATAATAAAAATGACTTTGCTATTAGAGTGGTTACTAGAACTGGTAGAATGACTCAGGAACCTTTGTATCCTGAAGGACACCCTAAGAGAATCGAGCAAGATTCTCAGAGAAATAATTTAGAGGCACCTAGTTCTTCTAAAAAGAAGAAAAGGAAAAATGATAGAACTTTGCATGCTTCTAGTTAACCTACTGTAGACACACCTGATAATCCCAATGATATTTCCATTTCTGATGCTGAAACGCAATCAGGTGATGAACATGAACCTAGTGATAATGTTAATGCTAATGTTCATGTTGATGCTCAACCCAGCAAAAACAATGATATAGAGATTGAACCTGCTGTTGATCTTGATAACCCACATACAAAGAATCAACGTTATGATAAGAGAGATTTTGTTGCTAGGAAGCACGGCAGAGAAAGAGAACCATGGGTTTAGAAACCCATGCCCTTTCCTCCTAAACCATCCAAGTCAAAGGATGTTCAGGATTTTGAGCGCTTTGCTGAAATGATTAGACCTATTTTCTTACGTATGTGCTTAACTGATATGCTTAAATTAAATCCTTATGCTAAGTATATGAAGGATATCATCACAAACAAAAGAAAGATACCGGAAGCTGAAATTTCCACCATGTTTGCTAATTACACTTTTAAGGGTGGAATACCAAAGAAACTTGGAGATCCGGGTGTACCAACTATACCATGCTCCATTAAAAGAAATTATGTTAGAACTGCTTTATGTGATCTTGGAGCCAGTGTTAGTGTTATGCCTCTCTCTTTATATCGTAGACTTGAATTGAATAAGTTGACACCTACTGAAATATCTTTGCAAATGGCTGATAAATCAACTGCTATACCTGTCGGTATTTGTGAGGATGTGCCTCTTGTGGTTGCAAATGTCACTATCTTAACGGACTTTGTTATTCTTGATATTCCCGAGGACGATAGTATGTCTATTATCCTTGGTAGACCTTTTTCTTAATACTGCAGGGGTTGATATTGATTGCAACAAAGGCAATGTCACTTTTCATGTTAATGGTAATGAGCATACGGTACACTTTCCGAGGAAACAATCTCTAGTTCATAGCATCAATTCTATTGGACAAGTTCCAACTATTGTTATTGGAGGTTTTGAATTTCCTCTCCCTACTGTCAAGAAAAAGTATGATACTCTTATTGTTGGGGATTTTCATATCCCCATTGAGGTAACTTAGTGTTATTCGAAATTTCTCCCGTTCCGTGTTATTCGGAATCAGTTTGTTTACAAGACTTGATCAACCTTGTTAATGGATTCATTTTGATGATCACAAGATGGATGAAACTAGAAGGCACAACCTTCTGTACCCTCTTTTTACTTTCTAACATTTAGAATAAATAAAGCAAAAATAGTATTACCTGTCTGTATTCTGAATTATCCGTACAATAAAAAATAGTCTGGAAATAAAAGTGCTCCAAATGCCCTGCAAATTTAGTATGATTTTTTCTGGAATATTTGAGGATTTTAGGCACTGAAAACAACGCAGGAGGGGCAAGCACCAGGCCACGAGAGAGGAGGGCGCGCCCCCTATAGGGCGCGCCCCCCTATTTCGTGGGCCCCTGGTGGGCCCCCTCCACTTATGCCAGCACCCACACACTTCATCTTCTACCCAAAAAATCCCCATCCAGCTCAAGCACGAGTTCTAGCTCGTTTTGCTGCGATTTTCGATCTCTTAGCTCAAAGCTCCATTCACAAAACTTCTTTGGGAGATTGTTGCTTGGTATGTGACTCCTCCATTGGTCCAATTAGTTTTTGTTCTAGTGCTTTATTCATTGCAAATTTTTGTTGCATAAGTGACCATGTTCTTGAGCTTGCATGTTAAATTTTTGAGGTCCCAAGCAATTCCAATGCATGATATAGGCTCTAGGCACTTGTAGGAGTAGTTGCTACCAATCTTGTTTAGTTTTATTCACTTTTATTTTGAAGTTACTAAAATTTCAGAAATTTTCAGAAAAAGAATTATGCTTAGAAGAATGCACCAAGGTGGTTCCTCGGCAAAGAAAGGGCCAAGGATTGCTATACGTGAGCAAGACGTTGAATTGCCGAGGGACGCAAATGTACGAGCTTGTGAGTTGCCATCCGATGATTTTATGGTCGAAGCAGGCTTCAAGGAGGAATTTGACGCGTATGTGCGTAATGCCAAGCTGGAGGACTTCTTACAAGATAAGTGTCCTCAGTACTATCAATTGACTGATTCCTTTGTGCGGAGGTTCCAATATAACTGTACGCGTAATTCTCCTAGTGTCATGTTTGATATTTATGATACATCTTATACCATGGATTTAGAGGATTTCACAACCGCTTGCAAACTCCTTGATGGGGTAATATTAATGATCCTCGCAAATCTGAATTTAGAGATTTTCTTGCTTGTATTACTGTGGGAGAATCTAGGGACATAGCACAAGCTACCATAGGGAGCATTCATTTTCCTGCCATACATTATTTTGCTCTCTTTATTGGTAGATGCATTAACGGTAAGGACGAAGCATGTCACATGTGTGTCCCTGATCTTTGTGTCCTCAAGAGTGTTGTCTCGGTTTATAAAGGTTATAATTTGGGGGCAATAGTTGCACGTAGGTTGCAGAATAATAGTAGAAAGGGAGATTTATTTGGAGGAATTTATGCAACCCGTGTGGCTAATTTTCTTAATATAGCCCCACGAGAGGGGGATATGATTTTACCTCCTGTTTATTTGGATAAATAAGCTATGTTTAATCATCATTTTCTTGAGAGGAATGAACAATTCCTCCATTATCGACTAATCTATGACAGACGCAACGTCGTCCTTGTTACTCTTCCTGCTCCCTACCTTTTTGATTATCAGGCAAAAGGAAGATCTGTTGTCACCAGGGAGGAAGCGGCTGAATACGAGAGGGGAGTGGAGGCAGCTCGCCAACAGGCTGCAGCTCAGGAGGCGGTTGCTACTGCATCTCAGTACAACCCCGGTTTCACTTATGGATATCAGCCAGGTGATCCTTGGTACTAGACCAACTTAGGCCAAAAGCCTAAGCTTGGGGGAGTACGTATTTCTCACCGACTTTACATTCATGTTCGCACACTTGTCGTCGGTGCTCATACTCTTTCATTGTATTATCCATGCTAGTTTAAATTTCTTTTTTATCGTGTTCTTCTTGTGTGCTTGATAAACCTTAAGAAAAACCAAAAAAATAGTTAGTTTAACTTTCATGCTTGTAGTAGAATTAAAAAGAAAACCCAAAAAGATTTCTAGTTCTTCTTCTTACTTGTTGGGAGCTTTCCTGTGTAAATAATTTTATTTTGTTTTCTTTCTTTTGGGGGTCGAGAAGACCTTATTGAAAATGCTTAGTGGCTCTCATGTGCATGATTTTTTATTTAACTTAGAGCCCATATTACTTGTCTTCTCTTTTGAGTTGAATGCTTGCAGATTCTAGCTTAGTCCAATGCACGTACACTCTTACTATTATACACATCGTTCGGTCGTGCAAGTGAAAGGCAATAATGAGGATATATGATGGACTTATTGGGATGAGAAAAGCTCGTATGAACTCGACCTCTCTTGTTTTTGTAAATATGATGAGTTCGTCATTTCTGAGTCAGCTTATTATGAAGTAAACATACTTGCAATGAAATTTAGAGATTATAGTTGCTTGTGCCATACTTGATTAGCTATGAGTTATAATGGTTTACCTTGCGTGCCAACATGGTATTAGAATGATTATGATGTGGTATGATGGGATGGTATCCTCCTTTGAATGAATTGAGTGACTCGACTTGGCACATGTTCACGCATGTAGTTGAATAAAATCAACATAGCCTTCATGATATTTATGTTGATGGTGGATTATATCCTACTCATGCTTGAATTTGGTGTGAATTAATTTTAATGCATGTTTATGACTGTTGTCGCTCTCTCAGTTGGTCGCTTCCCAGTCTTTTGCTATCCTTCACCTGTACTAAGCGGGAATACTGCTTGTGCATCCAAACTCCATAAACCCCAAAGTTATTCCATATGAGTCCATTATACCTTCCTATATGCGGTATTTACCTGCCGTTCCAAGTAAATTTGTATGTGCCAAACTCCAAACCTTCAAATGAAATTCTGTTTTTATGCTCAAGCAGCTCATGTTTCAACTAGGGCTGCCTATATCTTCCATGCTAGGTGGGTTATTCTCAAGAGGAGTGGACTCCGCTTCTCATTCACAAGAAAGGGCCGGTAACCGGGATGCCTAGTCCCATGATCCAAAAAGACCAAAGCAAATCAAAATAATTAAACAAAACTCCCCCAGGGCTGTTGTATGTTGGAGGCACTCGTTGTTTCGAGCAAGCCATGGATTGATGCTTGTTGGTGGTTGGGGGAGTATAAGCCTTTACCATTCTATTTGGGAACTGCCTATAATGCATGTAGTATGGAAGATACAACCATCTCATAGTTGTTACGTTGACAGTGAAAGTATGCCGCTCAAAATGTTATTCAATCTCTATTTTTAAAATCGAGCTCTAGAACCTCTACAAATCCCTGCTTCCCTCTGCGAAGGGCCTATCTATTTACTTTTATATTGAGTTATCACCCTTCTTATTAAAAGCACCTGCTGGAGAGCACACTGTCATTTGCATTCATTATTGTTGGTTTATATTAGGTATGACTTGACTGGATCTCTTTTACCATGAATTACAATGTTTAGTTAGTCCTTGATCTTTAAAGGTGCTCTGCATTTATGTTTTGCGGTCTCAGAAAGGGCTAGCGAGATACCATTTTGTTATATCATGTTATGATTATTTTGAGAAAGTGTTGTCATCCGAGTTCTATTATTATGGCTCGCTAGCTGATTATGCTATTGATATGAGTGATTGTGATACCTAAGTGTTATTGTGAGTATGGTTAGTTCATAATATTTGCTGAAACGTGAATGCTGGCTTTTCATGTTTACAACAACAAGAGCAAACAGAGTTTGTAAAAGTTTTTCTTTATCACTTTCAGTTTATCAACTGAATTGCTTGAGGACAAGCAAAGGTTTAAGCTTGGGGGAGATGATACGTCTCCAACATATCTACTTTTCCAAACACTTTTGCCCTTGTTTTGGACTCTAACTTGCATGATTTGAATGAAACTAACCCGGACTGACGCTGTTTTCAACAGAACTGCCATGAAGTTGTTTTATGTGTAGAAAAGAAAAGTTCTCGGAATGTCCTGGAAATCCACGGAGGCACTTTTTGGAATTAATAAGAATTTCTGGGCGAAAGAAATACACCGGGGGCTGGGCCTGTCCACGAGATGGGGCGCCCCAGAGGGCGCGCCTCATCTCATGGGCCCCTGGACCTCCACCGACCTCAACTCCAACTCCATATATTCACGTTCGGGGAGAGAAAAATCAGAGAGAAAGTTTCATCGTGTTTTACAACACGGAGCCACCGCCAAGCCCTAATCTCTCTCGGGAGGGCTGATTTGGAGTCCGTTCGGCGCTCCGGAGAGGGGGGATTCGTCGCCGTCGTCATCATCAACCATCCTCCATCACCAATTTCATGATGCTCACCGCCGGGCGTGAGTAATTCCATCATAGGCTTGGTGGACGGTGATGGGTTGGATGAGATTTACCATGTAATCAAGTTAGTTTTGTTAAGGTTTGATCCCTAGTATCCACTATGTTCTGAGATTGATGTTGCTATGACTTTGCTATGCTTAATGCTTGTCACTAGGGCCCGAGTACCATGATTTCAGATCTAAACCTATTATGTTTTCATGAATATATGTGTGCTCTTGATCCTGTCTTGCAAGTCTATAGTCACCTACTGTGTGTTATGATCCAACAACCCCGAAGTGACAATAATCGGGATACTTCTCGGTGATGATCGTAGTTTGAGGAGTTCATGTATTCACTATGTGCTAATGCTTTGTTCCGGTTCTCTATTAAAAGGAGGCCTTAATATCCCTTAGTTTCCGCTAGTACCCCGCTACCACGGGAGGGTAGGACAAAAGATGCCATGCAAGTTCTTTTCCATAAGCACGTATGACTATTTACGGAATACATGCCTACATTACATTGATGAAATGGAGCTAGTTCTATATCACCCTATATTATAGCTATTACATGAGGAATTGCATCCGGCATAATTATCCATCACTGATCCATTGCCTACGAGCTTTTCACATATTGTTCTTCACTTATTTACTTTTCCGTTGCTACTGTTACAACTACTACAAAAACCCAAAAACATTTATCTTTACTCTTGCTACCGTTACCTTTATTATCATACCACTTTTGCTACTAAATACTTTGCTGCAGATACTAAGTTATCCAGGTGTGGTTGAATTGACAACTCAACTGCTAATACTCAAGAATATTCTTTGGCTCCCCTTGTGTGAATCGATAAATTTGGGTTGAATACTTTACCCTCAAAAGCTGTTGTGATCCCCTACACTTGTGGGTTATCATGCCCCCCCTAATCCAGGTCCCGCTGAGACGACACCTCGGTGTCGCGCCTAGGCTTCGGGGAAGGGGCCTCTGGAGGTGTCTCGCTCGCCAGGGCATCTGAGCTCAGCGAATCCTCTGATGAGGACTGTCCGGCGTGGCACCTCACCGGGCTGTACAAGATATGGCGATAGTTAAAACTACTACATCCTAATGACCTCGGGCACGTAGGCGTGTGCGGGTTTCGTATACTTACGACTTTACCAGGGGCTGGGCCCTGGGATCCCACTTCGGGCTGCTATCAGCAGCCATGGTGGACGCCTCGGGGAGGGAACCTTTCCCCCTCTTTGGCGATTCAGCCTCCAGGGATGAGGAGGCTGTCCTTTTCTTCCCTCCCCCTATAGGGGACTCGTCTTCTTCCTCCTTCTCTTCATCTTCGGAGGAAGGATGGTCGCTGGAATCCTCGGCTTTTGCGTCCGAAGCATCACGACGACGAAGGCCACTCCGGGTCTTCTTGACCTTCTTGGAGGCCTCTTTCTTCGACGCCTCATAAGGCGCTGGGACCAGCATCCTCGTCAGAAGAGGTCCGGCCGGTTCCTCCGGCAGTGGGGCCGGACAGTGTATCCGCTCCACCTTTTTCGTCCGTTCCTGGGATTATTGTAGAAAGCATGATTAGTGCGCCTCCCTCGGGATATGCCGGCTAAAACACGGATGGACAGAGCACAGCAATGACTTACCAAACTTGCAGAGCAGGATAGTTGATACTCGCGGTCCTCGGTGGAGCTCGGGCATGGTTTGCCGGACTTGAAGAGCACCCTCCAGATGTCCTTGTGGGAGGAGCCATAGAGCCCCCGTAGGGTCTGGTGTTCAGCCGAGTCGTATTCCCCCAAATTGCAGGGCCGACGCTGGCAAGGGAGAACCAAGCGAACTAACATCACCGACTATGTTGACGAGTTTGACGTCCTTGTCGACCATGCTCTGGACACGCGTTTGGAGCACTGACAGCTCATCGGATGAGGACCAGTTCAGGCCTTTCTCGGCCCAGGACGTGAGCCGCAGTGGGGCTCCGAATCTAAATTAGGGAGCAGCGGCCCACATTTTACAACGCGGTTCGGTGATATAGAACCACTGCTGCTGCCACTCCTTGACAGAATCATTGAAGGTACCCTTCGGCCATACGACCTTGGGCATCTTGCTCACCATGGCGCCGCCGCATTCGGCGTGCTTGCCATTCACCACCTTGGGCTTCACGTTGAAGATTTTCAGCCATAAGCCGAAGTGGGGCGAAATACGGAGAAAGCCTCACACACGACGATGAACGTCGAAATGTTAAGGAAAGAATTGGGGGACAGATCATGAAAATCAATCCCGTAATAATACATGACGCCGCGAACGAATGAGTGAAGGGGAAACCCGAGCCCGCGGACGAAATGAGGAAGAAACACGACCCTCTCGTGGGGCTCTGGAGTGGGGACGATTTGTCCCGCCGGGGGAAGATGGTGGCCGATTTTCTTGGCCAAGTACCCGGCCTCTCGGAGCTTTTTGATATCCCTCTCCTGGACGGTAGAGGCCATCCATTTGCCTCCTGCTCCGGATCCGGACATCTTCGGAGAACGCCTCTTCGATGGAGAAGAAGAATGCTTGGGCGCTGGGGCTCGAGCAGAGAGGAATGGACTAGCGGAGGGAAAAGGCGTGGGTAAAAAGGAAGAGACCTTATCTCTTTGTTGAGGCGGTAAAAGCTTTTGCGCCTCCCAACCTGCCTGGTGGAACCCACTCGTTCTCCACTCGCCGCAATTAGCGGTGCGTTTGGGCTACCCATACCCGTATTGATGAAAACCCCGCAATAAGGGGACACGATCTCTGCTTCGGCAAGACGTGCAGAGGAAACCGCCTCGCGATGTGCGCTGAGGCTGGTTGTGGGGAAACGGTTCGAATAATGACTCGACTGTAGTGTCATGTCACCTTGTCTAAAGTTGTCAGCAGATTACACTAGTGAAATATCATTCTCTCTACGGTGGTATACGAAGATCATCTTGCAGATCCGGACACGATCTAAGTGTTCGGTAATGACTATGGTGTATTCGGAGATGGAACCCGCCTTGCAATGCCGAAGACAGAACTACGCGCCGAACTCATCATCATTGAAGCCTAGTTCAGGGGCTATTGAGGGAGTCCTGGATTAGGGGGTATCCGGACAGCCGGACTATATACTTTGGCCGGACTGTTGGACCGTGAAGATACAAGACTCAAGACTTCGTCCTGTGTCCGGATGGGACACTCCTTTGCGTGGAAGACAAGCTTGGCGATCCGGATATTGTATTTCCTTCTTTGTAACCGACTCCATGTAAACCCTCTCTAGTGTCTATATAAACCGGAGAGTTTAGTCCTTAGAGACAAGATCAGAACCATAATCATCACAGGCTACCTCCTAGGGTTTAGCCTCTACGATCTCGTGGTAGATCAACTCTTGTAATACCCATATCATCAATATCAATCAAGCGGGAAGTAGGGTTTTACCTCCATCGAGAGGGCCCGAACCTGGGTAAAACATCATGTCCCTTGCCTCCTGTTACCATTAGCCTTAGACGCACATATCGGGACCCCCTACCCGAGATCCGCCCGTTTTAACACCGACATCGGGGACTGAATAACCACTGAATTTTCCAACGACAAAAAAGAAAATTGATTCTTCAAGGCAAATCTTTTAGAGGTGCGCGAATGGGAAGCCCCGGAATCAAATAAAACTGTAGCATTAATTGTGTTGACAGGGAACATACCAAACACGATGTCCGGTACATTCTGGGCTTCCTAAAACGTCAAATGATTAAGCTGTCCCTTTCTCTGGTTGTTATTGGGGTTGTTGTGTCGTGGGACCGCCTTTGTCCCGCGGTCGTTGTTGTTGGGTCTTGGAGCATTATTTCCCTATTTTGGGCACTGCCTAGCGTAATGCCCTTCCGCACCACAGGCGTAGCAAGTAATGCCAGGACGGCACACAGTTTCCTTGGCCCGATTGTTGAAAGTGTTGTGATTCTATTGCAGTCGTGGTGTCGGTATTGCTGGTCGGGGTATCACATGCTTCTGGAATTCATTTCGGGGCCACTCATTTCAGGGCCTGTTGTTGTGGACCGGTGCTGGCTGGTTCATACAGCGCTTGCGGATCTCATTCAGGTTGTGGTGCTCAATTTCCGGAATAATAGCCTTGTCTACCAGTGTCTTGAAGTCTGGAAAGGTGTGGACCACTAGTTGGCACTTCAGAGATGGAACAAGTCTGTCCAGAAACTTTTCCATCCTTTTGTTCTCTGTCATGTACTCATCATTGGCATACCGAGCTAGCTGAGTAAATTGGTCCAGGTACTGGGTAACCATTGTTCCCCGTTGCTTGTGATCCTCAAACTCTCGTTTCTTTAACTTCATGATACTATTGGGGATATGGGCTCCCCAGAAGTTTTCCTTGAATTGCTCCCAGGTCATGTCCCCTCCATTGGGATGCGTGTGGCATAGATTTTCCCACCATGATGCTGCTGTACCAAAAAAGTAATGCAGCATATAGTACTTTTTCCTGGTCCGTACACTGGGCTATGACCAATTTCCTTTCAATGTCACGTAGCCAGCCGTCTGCCTCTAGAGGTTTATCTGTGTGAGAAAAGACTGTTGGGTTGGTCTTCTGGAGTTTAGATAATTTTGACCTGGGTTGGTGTTGTCCTTGGTGATTCCCCATATTTATCAAGTGTTGCCTCATTTCCTGGTGCTGTTAATGACTTTGCTCGTACAGACAGAACACTTGTGAAAACGCAGAATCATTGCTTTGTTGACTTGTCTGTCCAGGTGTGCAATTGTTTCTCATCCGGGCAAAGTTGTCCTCTGGCGGAGTGGGCATAGAACGAGTCCAGGGGTGATGCATTTTTTCTGGGGTATTGGTGTAACACGATGAGAAAAGAATTTCAAAGGAAAAAAACAAATCTTTAAGAAACTGAAAATAAACTCCCCTAGGACACAAGTACACCAAGATATATTATACATGAAGGTTTTAATTATACATGATGGACTTAATCATACATGCATGACCTAATTATACAGTATGCACGCCGCCGCCGTATACCACATGACCGCTTATTAAAACTAGTGCAGTGCTCTAACTTCTAGCATGCTGCAGTCTGAGTCTACTACTTGCTACTCCCTCGTTCCTAAATATTTGTCTTTCTAGATATTTCAACAAGTGACTACATACGGGGTAAAATGAGTGAATCTACACTCTAAAATAAGTCTACATACATCCGTATGTTGTGTCCATTTAAAATGCCTAGAAAGACAAATATTTCGGAACGGAGGGAGTATCTTACTAGGGAGGAAAAAGACAGATGATAACTATTTTACAACTACATCTCCTTAAGGGTGGTTGCGGTGTAGCTGCCTTGGCTGCCATCAAGGAGTATCTGAGATGTCATAGGCCCTGCTGAGTGTGAGTCCCAAACGAGGTGCTGAAGATTCGACCTCCTCATCCTCCTCGTGTCTCCAGTCGCACCGTCGTTGATGCCACGCCCGCTCGCAGTGGCACCGTGATTGTTGGTGGTGACGCTCTAACGGGAATGGGTGCAACCAAGCGACTAGCTTCGTTGCTCGGGGATGGGCGCCGAAAGGCGGAGTAAGTAGAAGGGATATATGGTGGAGTCAGAATGCATGGAGCACGTGGTGACGGAGAACGGAGCTCCCTCCTGCGAGGAACTCTCGCACGAGCTAAGTCCATTCGTACAATAAGATAGTCATCCACCAGTGAGGTGAAGACTGATTCGAGAGCCATGATATATTGAACCAGAGGTTCAATTGCCTCGTCCCTTTCTTCCACGGTGCACGAGAAAGCATAGTGACTTGTGTATGGAACATGGCATGGCAGGTAATAATAGGGACGGGTCTGCATGACTGGAAGGAAGTCCCTAAGACGAGCAATGGTTTGACAAGCGGCCATCTGGATAGCATGCCTCTCACTAGGCATGACTCTCCCAACAAAGCGGTAGATGCGGTGGGGCTCGGCGGATTCACCCTGCGAATATATACCGAGGCCTGGTACATGGTCAGGGTGTCCGTGATCCTATCGGGGAAGATGGTGTACTCTGGACGGCTTGGCGATCGCACTACAACTCTAGCGATGATGACGAGAAGACGGGAGGATCCCGCAGGCTCGTTGGCGAATATCTGGGTTGGACAGCTGCCGCCAGACATCTACAACAGTAGACAAAAATCCAAATAGTCATATCATTGGTATATGATGACTAAGGAAAATTTGTTACAGTGCACAAAATGCATACTAAGAAAATTTTAGGACTGGTCCTATTACTAGCGGACGCACCTAGGGCTCCCTACAGTCAGCCTGGCTCTGATACCAAGGTTTGTCAGGATGACTTCCGTAATAAATCACAGAATAGCCCAAAGTCTCACCAGCCCCAAGATCAGGACTGCTGGTGGACTTCCTTGTTATAGATAACTAGTACACACATAATAATACATCGGGTTGAGCCAGAGTGCTCTACAATCTGGTACAAACTTGTAAAACAAGTGGCGGTGGAATATGACAATGGGTGATGGTGATATAGCACCGATACAATAAAGTAAGCCAAGCGTCAGGGTGAGGCTTGACTATTTTATTTGTGTAGCGGAAGCACTAGTGGATGATACACGTGGTAGACTCCAAATCCACAGGTGACTGACTGGGAACACCTCTACGCGCTAGGCTCGCTAGCGCAGTCCTCCTCGGCAAGCTCGTCCTCCTCCAGGTCTGGCCAAGACAATAGCCAGGGACAAGCCTATGAATACGTTGGAATGTACTCGCAAACATTATGAACAAAAGGCATAACGAATGCAAATGGTGATGGGCTATGCTAAATGCACATGTTGACTAGAATTAAATCATGACATGATAATGTGGATCCGATGTAGATAAACAATCAAATAACAGTAGTGATAGCCAGGATATTTAAAGTGGAACATCGGGCGTTAGACCGCCCGAGAAATTCCAGGAAAAATGCCAAATGGGTGTCTGAAAGCGATGCCTCATAAGGTCTTGAAAAGAAATGCCAAACAGGTGTCTAAAAGAGAATCGGGTGAGACAGGACCGCCCGAGAACTCAAGCGACGCCACGTAAGGTCTTGAAAAGAAATTCTATACGGGTGTCTAAAAGAGAATCGGGCGAGACAGGACCGCCCGAGAACTCAAGTGACGCCGCGTATGGTCTTGAAAATAAAGCTGAGTGAAAGGGTAGTCTAGCCATCCCAAGTGACACTCAGTACAATTGAATAAGCGAACTGGGTTAGTCCATCACATGAATAATATGCATATTCATGGCAGCCTCAGTGGTGCCCATAATTATCCTGCAAGATGGATCAAACTCAATTTAATTATTTTCCTCCCAAGACCGACACCGGGATCAATACTTGACACTTCCCAATTGTGCCCTTGACCGTCGACATGGCTATTCGAATAGATGTAACTCTGCAGAGGGTGTACTCTTTACCCACGTGTATGGAATTTCCTGTAGCCAATATTTAGACCTTGACTAATTTCCATTACGGTTTTTGGGTTGGAAACACACCTGACCAGCACACACCAAAATTACTTTCCGGATGCCAGGAATCACCCAAAGCATCTTTCAAGTAAAACTCTAAGTCGGGGAGACCATCATCTCGAATATCATGGGATCACTATTAATACGTGCGGATTACAAGGGGTGCCCCCTCTCGGCCCAGCCGGATACACCCATGCCCCCTGACCCAATGACTGGCATTAGTCCATGGTCGTGGAACCCTCATCGTGGCCTCTCTAAGTGGTGTGTACACGAAAAGGGGTTAACAACTTACTAAATCGCACTCCCCTTGCGGGAAGACAAGTGGTAGCACGGTGTGTAGTTAGGCTTAATGGAACAAGACTCGATTCTAGGCCGACTCAGGAGGTGTTGTTATAAAGACTGGCATGTCTCACATGCCACAGTGACACCGTCGTGTCGTAACATAGTCCGTTCCCATCGGCACGTCCAAGGCAGGAGATACACTCCTGGATTCTTTCCACATTCATACGTTAGCAAAATACCTGAAGAGTGAAATAGTGCTCACATGACATGCAACAGGGTTCATGCAATAGTGCTCAAATTGACGTGACCGATGCATGCTTCTACTATTACTACTATACGGTGCAAAACTACTCCGATGCAACCAGGCAGGTATTTCATTATAACCCAAGTCCAATAATGCTTGCCTTGACCAAAGTAATCAGCAAGGGGTTCTTCAAAACTCCCGGTATAGTTCCCCTCTTCGCTTTCTGAAAATAGAAGTCCAAATTCAACTTTTTTGCAACCGCACAAAAAGTTGTCTCAAACTATTTTTAAATAAACTAGGTAATTGCCCGTGCGTTGCAACAGGGCACAGAGACATGTAAAAATTTAGCGAGTTCTTTACACAATAATCGTGATTTAACATAAAAAGGCTCTTTACCATCTATATCCTCTCAATATACAAAACAATTAGAATTGATACATACCATGCCAATTGAATTAGTAAAGCTTATGTCTAATGTCAGAAGCTAATGGCCAAGGAGCTGGCAATTTTGTTTCTAAAGAGAAACGCATTGCATGTAGATCAGGGAAAAACCTTTGTCTAACTCTTCACCTACTTCTCTCTGACACTTAGCTCTGAAGTCGCCACATCCTTCCTCTAAGGCCCGTGTAGCGCAAAATATTCAGAAACCTTGGTGTTATCTGAAAACACAGGATTCATCAAGAGTATTGGCAATGAACATGATGATAGTTTGAAGTATAGAGTATACAAGCATATAACTCGCATGCCTCATATAATTTGCAGTTCTTAACTGAGCCGGGGCACAACAAATTAGAATTACCTTTGGACAATGACACAATGCCATACTTTGTGGTCACAACTAACAACTTTATCGTTTTGGCCGAGATATTATGACCACTTTGGATCATTCCCTTTTAGAAAAAATGCTAGTGATCTTTCTCTGATTGTAGTATCCTCACAAATTACTATTTTATTTCATATGCACTGAATCTAAGAGGGAAAAAAATAGTAACCATTTTCTGAATATGTACGCACACATGACCATCAATTAAATTCAGATACAAGGGTCGTGAAAAATTTCAGAATCGCAATACATCTAAACTGAGATGTGACCAGTTCAGCAACATGATTTCGCTAGGTGATCGGTGACTATGCATCATGCATGGATGGTTGGGAGACTGGGCGGGGAGTTTGTTACAGCAATTGTTTTTGACTCTAACAGGCTTAAGCTTGTTGTGTTTCCGTTCTTTCTCCAATTGGAACTTCACTGCCAAAACCAGATTACCTCCGGCCATGATCTGCGCCAAGATACACCAACCGCATCAGATCTGCAATGTACATATTGTATCAGTACTCACTACTCAGTAGTCAATTTATCCCATGCAGTACACTAAAAAAATGCCAAAAAAGATAGAGGAGGAGACCGTCCATCTTACAAAGTAGCAAGCTCATACCGTTTCTGCCTGTCTTGGCACCGCCCTCATGTAGGCGGAGTGCATCCAGGTCGAGCTACACGAGGTCACCTGAATGGCGCATGACACACAAACAGAAGGGGTGTGAGGAACCTACTACCTCCATGAACGAGATCTAGATTTGAATTGGTTTAGCTGTCCACCCAACCACCCACACAGCAATTCAGATTACAAATCACACACGCCACACCTCTCCAGGCCGAAGCCTCCCGTTCCTTCCCTGTCCTCTGCTGATGTCGATCGGCAGTATTTAAACGATCGCTACCGTTACACCCGCTTAGCAGGCCCAGTTTGGGCTTGCAAGCCACTGGGGAACTCTCTTGCTACGGATGGGCCGGCCTGCTGGCCTGGTACTTGAGTTTCCCTCCTCCCGCGCGTCTTCCGGCAGGGCTTCTTCCTTAGTGGCGATGATCGGGCTGCTGACAAGGGGGCACCCATCAGCGGTGCAGACTTCTCCATGTGGTGCCCAGTCTAACACTAGAGGGTACCTAGAGGACAGGGAGGACTTTATTAGGGTTCACTCATGGCAGCGTCATTGGGAGGGCTGGCACAATCATTTGCCTCGAGAAGATAGGAGAGAGTAGCATCCGGTGGGGTGAGCCACCACCCGTGCAGATTCGACGAGTCCCGGGAGGAAGAGAGCGAGGAGTATGGATAGATGGATCGATTCGGTGGGGAAGCGCACGAGATGGAGAGAGAGAGAGCGCGCGGCGGCGGCGACGGCGGCGAGCACGTAATGACGGCAGCGTGTAGGCTAGCTCGGGGGGTTGGGCTTTGGCCTTTGGCCCATGTGTTGGCGAGTGGAGGACGATCGACGAGCGATGACTGATACGCCGGTGTCGGATGAAATGTAAGAGGGGAGAGGGAATGCTACATTTCTTTTAGGTAGTTGAGATACTAAAATAAACTAGAGTGAAAAACAAGAATTTCAGAAAAGGAAACAATTGAAACTGATCTGTGGTTGAAAAGTTATTAAGGATTTAAAACTAGGGACCTCTCTGCAACAAAATAATTGCCAGCGGGTCCCTGCAGTAATAAGTAAAAACGCCTCGGCCAGAAATACGCTTCCCAGAGAAGGAAGCGTAAATCGGAGAGAGACGCTTCCGAAAATAACAGAAGAGAACAAAATACTAACGGGTCAGCCCCACCCGTCAGGTTTGAAATTCAAACGCGCTTTACGCGCGCGTGTACAGAGGGGAGGTGGTGGTCACCAGCGGCGATCGCTGGTGTTTCAGGAGGCAGCAATGTTCGAGACGCGTTCGGGGTGGCACCCCGCATCGGTGGGTAGTGGTGGTGGTCACCGGCGTGTTAGAGTATATCTCCGTGTATCGCTTATGTATAGGAATATCGCAACCTACCTGATTTTGTATGATATGGTTGTGGTCTCTCTTGGCCTCCAAGGCATGTAACTCCCTTGTACTCCTATATATACGTAACACGAGGGCCGCCCCATGTGTGGCGCATTGCCTAAACTATCTCGTTCACTTGGTATCAGATAGATCGATCCCCTCCTCCTATACCCTACCACGCCGCCGCCAGCCCCCTCCCAATCGCCGTCCCATCGCCATGTCTGGCACCGGCGCCTCCACCACCTCCTCCCTCACCTTCCCCTCCCTACCCGCCTCCCACTCCACCACTGCCGGCACCCTCATCAACTCCACCATGCCCGCCTCTGCCTCGCCGGCTGTGCAAGTCGCTAGTGTGCGCACCCACGTGCCCGTCACGCTGGATCTCAACACCTCCAACTTTGCCAAGTGGCGGATGCTCATCCGCGTCCTCCTCAGCAAGTACGACTTGCTGTCCCACATCACCACTGTCACGCCCGCGGCGGACCGCACGCCGGATTGGACCTGCGAGAACTACGTCGTCCGGTCCTGGCTGTACGGGTCTATCTCTGACGAGATCCTTGATCTTATCATGGCGGAAGATCAGACGGCGCATGAGGCTTGGACTCTCATCTCCAACATTTCTGGACAACCGGATGACGCGCGCGGTCTACCTCGAGGCCGAGTTCCACGGCCTCATCCAAGCCGATCTCTCGGTCACCGCGTACTGCCACCGCCTGAAGGCCCTCTCCGACGCCCTCGCCGACGTCGGCACCCCGGTCACGGACCAAACCCTCATCCTCAACTGCCTTCGCAGGCTCAACCCGCGGTTCGCCGACATCACCACGATCGTGACCATGCAGAGCCCGCTTCCGACGTTTGGGCAGACGCGCTCTCTGCTGGTTCTCCGCGAGACTCAGCTCGCCAACACCTCCGCGTGGCCAACCAGACCGCCCTGTACGGCGACCACTCCTCCCAGGGCTCCGGTCCTGGCAGCGCCAACTCCAACCGCGGCGATGGCAACCATGGTGGCGGCAACTCCGGTGGTGGCGGCAACCGCAACGGCGGGAACTGGCGCAAGAAGCGATAAGGCGGCGGCTCTGACGGCAGCAACTCCGGCGGCTCCCGCGTCGGTGCAAGCGGTCAACCTGCGGTAGGCTCGTGGATCTGCTTCAACCCATACACGGGCCAGCCACTGCAGCCCCAGGGCGCTCCCACGCCACGCCCGACCGGTGGCACTGGCCTGCTAGGCCCGCGTCCCCCGGTGCTGCCCCCCGCCCAGGCCTTCACCTCCCTGGCTCCTCTTCACGGCCAGGCCTTGGGCACCAACGCCCCTCCGGTCCCTGGCTACAACCCGGCTGCTCAGTGGGACTGCGCCGCGCTCATGGCCGCCTTGAACAACGCTGCATCGGCCTCCAACATTGGTGAGTGGGTCATGGACTCCGGAGCCACTTCCCACATGGCCTCCGACCCCGGTATGCTTCGCCATCTCCTTCCTGCCTCTCCCTACTCCACTGTCACCGTTGGCAATGGCTCCACATTACCCGTGTCTCACACCGGTGACGCCTCTATTCCTACTTCCGCTCGCACACTTCTTCTTCACAATGTTCTCCTCGTACCTCACATTGTTAAAAACTTACTTTCTGTTCGTTGTTTTACTATTGACAACTTATGTTCCATTGAGTTTGACCCCTTCGGCTTCTCTGTGAAGGACCTTCGCACCAAGGCCGTGATCCTTCGCTGCAATAGCCATGGAGATCTCTACGTGTTTCCCTCCTCCGTCATCAACCATCACGCCCGAGGACTCATGGCCACCACCTCCACCGAGCTTTGGCATCGTCGTCTAGGACATCCAGGTCGCGTCGCTATGTCGCATCTTCATAAACAGTCGTCTATCCCTTGTAATAAACTGGCGCCACTCGTTTGCCATGCTTGCCAACTTGGCAAACATGTGCGTTTGCCGTTCAGTAGGTCTACATCGCATTCTGTCGAACCATTTCAATTAGTGCATTGTGATCTTTGGACATCTCCTATTTTGAGCAACTCTGGTTTTGAGTATTATCTTGTTATTGTGGACGACTTCTCGCATTATATCTGGACGTTTCCCCTTCGCAACAAATCCGACACCGCCCCCACACTTATTAATTTTGTCGCCTACGCCCGCACACAATTCTCCCGTCCACTAGTAGCAATGCAGTCCGACAACGGCACCGAGTTTCTCAACTCCACGGTCCCCACCTTCTTTGCCTATCACGGCATTCACCTTCGGCTTTCATGCCCTTATACCTCCCCCCAGAACGGCAAGGCCGAACGTTCCATCCGCACCCTCAACGATGTTGCACGCACACTCCTTTTTCAGTCCTCGATGCCACCGTCCTATTGGGCGGAAGCCTTGGCCATCGCCACCCATCTCATTAACATACGCCCCTCTCAGTCCATCGAATTCGCCATCCCCTATATCCACCTCCACAATTCACTTCCTGACTATAGCATGCTCCGTGTCTTTGGATGTCTATGCTACCCTAACCAATCCTCCGTCGCCAAACATAAGCTAGCGCCCCGATCCGTCGCATGCGTCTTCCTAGGTTATCCCTCCAACCACAAAGGGTATCAGTGTCTCGATCCTCAAACACGTCGTGTCATCATATCTCGTCATGTTGTCTTCGACGAGACAATATTTCCCTTCTCCTCATCTCCGGATCGCCCGTCTAACCCCCTTGCGTCCTTGGATTTTCTCCCCAACCTCGCCGCCACCGACACCACACCCGCCCATCTCCTGCGGTTCAACCCGCTATGCATGCACCCGTTATGCATGCTGACCCTCCATCTCCCCCAACCCTATCCCCGCTCGCCCGCCCGCGCACCCAGCCCCGTTGGGTCACCGAGCCCACCACCCAGCCCCGCTGAGCCGTCGAGCCCGCCTACTCCCTCTCCTGCTATAGCTGACCCGCCGAGCACACCCGCCTCCCCTGGGTCTCCTCCGGGCACGTCCTCCCCTCCTGTTGTCGTACACCGTCCACCCTCCCCTAGCAACACCCACACGATGCTGACTCGTGCCAAGCGCGGTCTCTTCTAGCCCATCGATCGCATGAACCTCATGGTTTCCGACTCCTCCATCTCTCCACTTCCCAAAACATACCGGGGTGCTCTAAACGACCCACACTGGCGTCGTGCCATGCATGATGAGTACGAGGCGCATGTCACTAACTGGACGTCGTCACTTGTTCCACGCCCACCTCATGCTCATGTTGTTTTAGGGAAATGGATCTTCAAGCATAAATTCCATTCGGATGGACGGCTGGCTCGGTATAAGGCTCAGTGGGTGGTCCGTGGCTACTCCCAACAGCCAGGCATCAACTTCGACGAGACGTTCAGCCCGGTTGTCAAACCGGCCACCATCTGCATCGTCCTCACCATTGCGGTCTCCCGTGCGTGGCCGATCCACCAGCTTGATGTCAAGAATGCCTTCCTTAACGGCAATCTTGACGAGGAGGTTTATCGCCGGCAATTACCGGGTTTTGTTGACGCCACCGATTGCCCGACTATGTGTGTCGTCTTCACAAGTCGCTCTATGGGCTCAAACAGGCGCCCCGTGCATGGTACCAGCGGTTCGCTCTCTACGCTCATCGCCTCGGTTTTGTTGCGTCGAAATCGGACGTCTCTCTCTTCATCTACCGGCATGGAGATCAGCTCGCGTACATCCTCCTGTACGTTGATGATATTGTGATCACCGCCTCTACATCCGCACTCCTTCAGCAACTGACGCAGCAGCTACACTTGGAGTTTGCCATGACAGATCTTGGAGACCTCTCATTTTTCCTCGGCATCTCGGTTACACGGGACGCTAATGGACTGGTTCTCTCTCAGCGACAGTACGCCCTGGATCTTCTTCAGCGTGCGGGCATGGCAGACTGTCGTCCATCGCCTACTCCCGTTGATGTCAAGGTCAAACTCTCAGCCACTGATGGTGCTCTGCTTGATGATGCTACTACCTATCAGAGTTATGCTGGTGCATTACAGTATCTCACCCTCACCCGTCCGGACATCGCCTATGCTGTGCAGTAGGCCTGCCTTTATATGCATGCTCCCCGTGAGCTGCATCTACACTTGGTCAAGCGTATTTTTCGCTACATCAAGGGTACACTGGATCTACGCTTGCACATTCCTCGGACGTCGACCTTGTCTCTCACGACCTACTCCGACGCTGACTTGGCCGGTTGCCCTGATACTCAACGGTCTACCTCAGGTTACTGTGTATATCTCGGTGACACCAGTTGGGGAACGTAGTAATTTCAAAAAAATTCCTACGCACACGCAAGATCATGGTGATGATATAGCAACGAGAGGGGAGAGTGTTCGTCCATGTACCCTCGTGAGACCGTGGCGAAGCGTTAACACAACGCGGTTGATGTAGTCGTACGTCTTCACGATCCGACCGATCCAAGCACCGAACGTACGGAGCCTCCGAGTTCAGCACACGTTCAGCTCAATGACGTCCCTCGAACTCCAATCCAGCCGAGTGTCGAGGAGAGTTCCACAAGACGACGGCGTGGTGGCGATCTTGATGTTCTACCGGCGCAGGGCTTCGCCTAAGCTTCACGACGATATGACCGAGGTGGAATATGGTGGAAGGGGGCACCGCACACGGCTAAGGAACGATCCGTAGATCAACTTGTGTGTATATGGGGTGCCCCCTGCCCTCGTATATAAAGGAGGGAGGGGGGAGGCCGGCCGGCCCCCTTGGGGCTCGCCAAGGAGGAGGAATCCTCCTCCTAGTAGGAGTAGGATTCCTCCTTTCCTACTCCTACTAGGAGGGGAAGGAAGGAGGAGGGGGAAGGAAGAAGGCGCGCCCCCCCTAGTCCAATTCGGACTAGAGGAAGAGGGCGCGCCCCCACCCCGGCCGCCCCTCTCTCTTCCCACCTAGGCCCATGTGGCCCATTAACTCTCCCGGGGGGGTTCCGGTAACCCCCCTGGCACTCCGGTTTTCTCCGAAAACTCCCGGAACCTTTCCGGTGTCCGAATATAGTCGTCAAATATATCAATCTTTATGTCTCGACCATTCCGAGACTCCTCGTCATGTCCGTGATCACATCCGGGACTCCGAACAAACTTCGGTACATCAAAACTTATAAACTCATAATGAAACTGTCATCGAAACGTTAAGCGTGCGGACCCTATGGGTTCGAGAACTATGTAGACATGACCTAAAACCATTCTCGGTCAATAACCAATAGCGGGACCTGGATGCCCATATTGGTTCCTACATATTCTACGAAGATCTTTATCGGTCAAACCGCATAACAACATACTTTGTTCCCTTTGTCATTGGTATGTTACTTGCCCGAGATTTGATCGTCGGTATCCAATACCTAGTTCAATCTCGTTACCGGCAAGTCTCTTTACTCGTTCCGTAATACGTCATCTCATAACTAACTCATTAGTTACATGCTTGCAAGGCTTAGGTGATGAGTATTACCGAGAGGGCCCAGAGATACCTCTCCGACAATCGGAGTGACAAATCCTAATCTCGAATTATGCCAACCCAACATGTACCTTCGGAAACACCTGTAGAGCACCTTTACAATCACCCAGTTATGTTGTGACGTTTGGTAGCACACGAAGTGTTCTTATGGTAAACGGGAGTTGCACAATCTCATAGTTGCAGGAACTTTGTATTAGTCATGAAGAAAGCAATAAAAGTATACTAAACGATCAAGTACTAGGCTAACAGAATGGGTCATGTCAATCACATCATTCTCCTAATGATGTGATCCCACTAATCAAATGACAACACATGTCTATGGTCAGGAAACATAACCATCTTTGATTAATGAGCTAGTCAAGTAGAGGCATACTAGTGACTATAGTTTTGTCTATGTATTCACACATGTATCATGTTTCCGTTAATACAATTCTAGCATGAATAATAAACATTTATCATGATATGAGGAAATAAATAATAACTTTATTATTGCCTCTAGGGCATATTTCCTTCAGCCTCCCACTTGCACTAGAGTCAATAATCTAGATTACATAGTAATGATTCTAACACCCATGGAGTCTTGGTGCTGATCATGTTTCGCTCATGAGAGAGGCTTAGTCAACGGTTCGCAACATTCAGATCCGTATGTATCTTGCAAATTTCTATGTCTCCCACTTGGACTTGGTCCCAATGGAATTGAAGCGTCTCTTGATGTGCTTAGTCCTCTTGTGAAATCTGGATTCCTTTGCCAAAGCAATTGCACCAGTATTGTCATAGAAGATCTTCATTGGTCCCGATGCACTAGGTATGACACCTAGATCGAAAATGAACTCCTTCATCCAGACTCCTTCATTTGCTTTGCTTGTAAGCAGCTATGTACTCCGCTTCACATGTAGATCCCGCCACGACGCTTTATTTAGAACTGCACCAACTTACAGCTCCACCGTTTAATATAAACACGATCCGGTTTGCGATTTAGAATCGTCCGGATCGATGTCAAAGCTTGCATCGACGTAACCATTTACAACTAGCTCTTTGTCAACTCCATATACGAGAAACATATCCTTAGTCCTTTTCGTATTTCAGATGTTCTTGACCGCTGTCCATGATCCACTCTGGATTACTTTGGTACCTTCCCGCCAAGCTTATTGCTAAGCATACGTCGGTCCGGTACACAACATTGCATACATGATAGAGCCTATGGCTGAAGCATAGGAACATTTTCATTTTCTCTCTATCTTCTGCTGTGGTCGGGCATTGAGTTTGACTCAACTTCACACCTTGTAGCACAGGCAAGAATCCTTTCTTTGCCTAATCCATTTTGAACTTTTTTAAAATCTTGTCAAGGTATGTGCTTTGTGAAAGTCCTATTAAGCGTCTTGATCTATCTCTATAGATCTTGATGCCCAATATGTAAGCAGCTTCACCGAGGTCTTTCATTGAAAAACTTTTATTCAAGTATCCCTTTATGCTATTCAGAAATTCTATATCATTTCCAATTAATAATATGTCATCAACATATAAAACTAGAAATGCTACAGAGCTCCCACTCACTTTCTTGTAAATACAAAGCTTCTCCAAAAGTCTCAGATAAAACCATATGCTTTGATCACACTATCAAAACGTTTATTCCAACTCCGAGATGCTTGCACCAGTCCATAAATGGAACGCTGGAGCTTGCACACTTTGTTAGCACCTTTTGGATCAACAAAACCTTCTGGCTGCATCATATACAACTCTTCTTCTAGAAATCCATTCAAGAATGCAGTCTTGACATCCATTTGCCAAATTTCATAATCATGAAATGCAGCAATAGCCAACATGATTCGGACAGACTTTAGCATCGCTACGGGTGAGAAAGTCTCATCGTAGTCAACCCCTTGAACTTGTCGAAAACCTTTCGCAACAAGTCGAGCTTTATAGACGATAACATTACCATCGGCGTCGGTCTTCTTCTTAAAGATCCATTTATTCTCAATGGCTTGCCGATCATCGGCAAGTCAACCAAAGTCCATACTTTGTTTTCATACATGGATCCCATCTCGATTTCATGGCCTCTAGCCATTTTGCGGAATCTGGGCTCATCATTGCTTCCTCATAGTTCATAGGTTCATCATGGTCAAGTAACATGACTTCGAAATAGGATTACCGTACCACTCAGTGCGGATCTTACTCTGTAGACCCACGAGGTTCAGCAGAAACTTGATCTCAAGTTTCATGATCAATATCATTAGCTTCCTCACTAATTGGTGTAGTTGTCACGGGAACCGGTTCTCGTGATGAACTACCTTCCAATAAGGGAGTAGATACAGATATCTCATCAAGTTCTACTTTCCTCCCACTCACTTCTTTCGAGAGAAATTCCTTCTCTAGAAAGGATCCATTCTTAGCAACGAATGTTTTGCCTTCGGATCTGTGATAGAAGGTGTACCCAGATCTCTTTTGGGTATCCTATGAAGACACATTTCTCGATTTGGGTTCGAGCTTATCCGTTGAAGTTTCTTCACATAAGCATCGCAGCCCCAAACTTTAAGAAACGACAACTTTGGTTTCTTGCCAAACCACAGTTCATAAGGTGTCGTCTCAACGGATTTTGATGAAGCCCTATTAAACGTGAATGCGGCCGTCTCTAAAGCATAACCCCAAAACGATAGCGGTAAATCGGTAAGAGACATCATAGATCGCACCATATCGAGTAAAGTACAATTACGACGTTCGGACACACCATTTCGTTGTGGTGTTCCGGGTGGCGTGAGTTGCGAAACTATTCCGCATTGTTTCAAATGTAAACCAAACTCGTAACTCAAATATTCTCCTCCACGATCAGATCGTAGAAACTTTATTTTCTTGTTACGATGATTTTCTACTTCACTCTGAAATTCTTTGAACTTTTCAAATGTTTCAGACTTGTGCTTCATTAAGTAGATATACCCATATCTGCTTAAATCATCTGTGAAGGTGAGAAAATAACGATATCCGCCACGAGCCTCAACATTCATCGGACCACATACATCTGTATGTATGATTTCCAACAAATCTGTTGCTCTCTCCATAGTACCGGAGAACGGCGTTTTAGTCATCTTGCCAATAAGGCACGGTTTGCAAGTACCAAGTGATTCATAATCAAGTGATTCCAGAAGTCCATCAGTATGGAGTTTCTTCATGCGTTTTACACCGATATGACCCAAACGGCAGTGCCACAAATAAGTTGCACTATCATTATCAACTCTGCATCTTTTGGCTTCAACATTATGAATATGTGTATCACTACTATCGAGATTCAATAAAAATAGACCACTCTTCAAGGGTGCATGGCCATAAAAGATATTACTCATATAAATAGAACAACCATTATTCTCGATTTAAATGAATAACCGTCTCGCATCAAACAAGATCCAGATATAATGTTCATGCTCAACGCAGCACCAAATAACAATTATTCAGGTCTAAAACTAATCCCGATGGTAGATGTAGAGGTAGCGTGCCGACCGCGATCACATCGACTTTGGAACCGCTTTCCCACGTGCATCGTCACCTCGCCCTTGGCCGTGCTCGCTTATTCCGTAGTCCTGCTTGAGTTGCAAATATTAGCAATGTAACCAGATCAAATACACAGTGCTACTACGAGCTCTAGTTAGGTACACATCAATAACATGTATATCACATATACCTTTGTTTACTTTGCCATCCTTCTTATCCGCCAAATACTTGGGGCAGTTCCGCTCCGAAGGACGATCGCTTGCGGAGAAGCACTCGGTTTGAGCTTAGGTCCGCACTTGGGTTTCTTCTCTTGAGCAGCAACTTGCTTGCCGTTCTTTTGAAGTTCCCTTCTTCTTCCCTTTGCCCTTCTTCTTGAAACTAGTGGTCTTGTTGACCATCAATACTTGATGCTCCTTCTTGATTTCTACCTCCGCTGCTTTCAAAGATCGCGAAGAGCTCGAAATAGTCTTGTTCATCCCTTGCATATTATAGTTCATCACGAAGCTCTTGTAGCTTGGTGGCGTGATTGAAGAATTCATCAATGACACTATCATCGTGAAGATTAACCCCAGCTGAATCAAGTGATTGTTATACCCGCACATTCGAGTATATGTTCACCGATGTAACTATTCTCCTCCATCTTGCAGCTATAGAACTTATTGGAGACTTCATATCTCTCAATCCGGGCATTTGCTTGAAATATTAACTTCAACTCTGGAACATCTCATATGCTCCATGACGCTCAAAACGTCGTTGAAGACCCGATTCTAAGCCGTAAAGCATGGCACATCGAACTATAGAGTAGTCATCGCTTTGCTCGCCAGACGTTCTTAACATCGTCGGTTGCATCAGCAAGCAGTTCGACACCCAACGGTGCTTCGGGACGTAACTCTTCAGTGCAAAGAATGAGGATAATCCTCAAATTACGGACCCATCCGTAATTGCTACCATCATCTTTCAACTTTGCTTTCTCAAGGAACGCATTAAAATTCAACGGAACAACAAACGAGCCATCTATCTACAAACAAACATAGACAAGCAAAATACTATCAGTACTAAGTTCATGATAAATTTAAGTTCAATTAATCATATTACTTAAGAACTCCCACTTAGATGCATATATCTCTAGTCATCTAAGTGATCACGTGATCCAAATCAACTAAACCATAACCGATCATCACGTGAGATGGAGTAGTTTTCAATGGTGAACATCATTATGTTGATCATATCTACTATATGATTCACGCCGACCTTTCGGTCTCCGTGTTCCGAGGCCATATCTGCATATGCTAGGCTCGTCAAGTTTAACTCGAGTATTCTGCGTGTGATAAACTGGCTTGCACCCATTGTAGATGGACGAGAGCTTATCACACCCGATCATCACGTGGTGTCTCGGCACGATTTAACTTTGGCAACGGTGCATACTCGTGGAGAACACTACTTGATAATTTTAGTGAGAGATCATCTTAAAATGCTACCATCAATCAAAGCAAGATAAGATGCATAAAGGATAAACATCACATGCAATCAATATAAGTGATATGATATGGCCATCATCATCTTGTGCTTGTGATCTCCATCTCCAAAGCACCCTCGTGATCACCATCGTCACCGGCGCGACACCTTGATCTCCATCGTAGCATCGTTGTCGTTTACGCCATCTATTGCTTCTACGACTATCGCTACCGCTTAGTGATAAAGTAAAGCAATTACAGTATGCGTTGCATTTCATACAATAAAGCGACAACCATATGGCTCCTGCCATTGCCGATAACTTCGGTTACAAAACATGATCATCTCATTCAATAAAATATAGCATCACGCCTTGACCATATCACATCACAACATGTCCTGCAAAAACAAGTTAGACGTCCTCTACTTTGTTGTTGCAAATTTTACGTGGCTGCTACGGGCTTAGCAAGAACCGTTCTTACCTCGCATCAAAACCACAACGATAGTTTGTCAAATAGACTCCGTTTTAACCTTCGCAAGGACCGGGCGTAGCCACACTCGGTTCAACTAAAGTGAGAGAGACAGCACCCGCCAGCCACCTTTAAGCACGAGTGCTCGTAACGGTGAAACCAGTCTCGCGTAAGCGTCTGGCGTAATGTCGGTCCGGGCGCTTCATCTCACAATACCGCTGAACCAAAGTATGACATGTTGGTAGGCAAGATGACTTATATCGTCCACAACTCACTTGTGTTCTACTCGTGCATATAACATCAACGCATAAAACCTGGCTCGATACCATCATTGGGGAACGTAGTAATTTCAAAAAATTCCTACGCACACGCAAGATCATGGTGATGATATAGCAACGAGAGGGAGAGTGTTCGCCCACGCACCCTCGTGAGACCGTAAGCGAAGCGTTAACACAACGCGTTGATGTAGTCGTGCGCCTTCACGATCCGACCGATCCAAGCACCGAACGTATGGAGCCTCGAGTTCAGCACACGCTCAGCTCAATGACGCCCTCGAACTCCGATCCAGCCGAGTGTCGAGGAGAGTTCCATCAACCTGACGGCGTGGTGGCGATCTTGATGTTCTATCGCGCAGGCTTCGCTAAGCTTCATGACGATATGACCGAGGTGGAATATGGTGGAAGGGGCACCGCACACGGCTAAGGAACGATCCGTAGATCAACTTGTGTGTATATGGGGTGCCCCGCCTCAGATATAAAGGAGGGAGGGGGAGGCCGGCCGCCCCTTGGGGCGTGCCAAGGAGGAGGAATCCTCCTCCTAGTAGGAGTAGGATTCCTCCTTTCCTACTCCTACTAGGAGGGGAAGGAAGGAGGAGGGAAGGAAGGGGCGCCCCTAGTCCACCTGACTAGAGGGAGAGGCGCGCCCCCCCCGGCCGCCTCTCTCTTCCCACCTAGGCCCATGTGGCCCATTAACTCTCCCGGGGTTCCGTAACCCCCCACACTCGGTTTTCTCCGAAAACTCCGGAACCTTTCCTGTCCGAATATAGTCGTCCAATATATCAATCTTTATGTCTCGACCATTCCGAGACTCCTCGTCATGTCTGTGATCACATCCGGACTCAACAAACTTCGGTACATCAAAACTTATAAACTCATAATGAAACCGCCATCAAACGTTAAGCGTCACGGACCCTACGGGTTCGAGAACTATGTAGACATGACCTAAAACCATTCTCGGTCAATAACCAATAGCGGGGCCTGGATGCCCATATTGGTTCCTACATATTCTACGAAGATCTTTATCGGTCAAACCGCATAACAACATACTTTGTTCCCTTTGTCATTGGTATGTTACTTGCCTGAGATTTGATCGTCGGTATCCAATACCTAGTTCAATCTCGTTACCGGCAAGTCTCTTTACTCGTTCCGTAATACGTCATCTCATAACTAACTCATTAGTTACATGCTTGCAAGGCTTAGGTGATGAGTATTACCTAGAGGGCCTAGATATACCTCTCCGACAATTGGAGTGACAAATCCTAATCTCGAATTATGCCAACCCAACATGTACCTTCGGAAACACCTGTAGAGCACCTTTATAATCACCCAGTTACGTTGTGACGTTTGGTAGCACACAAAGTGTCCTTATGGTAAACGGGAGTTGCACAATCTCATAGTTGCAGGAACTTTGTATAAGTCATGAAGAAAGCAATAGCAGTATACTAAACGATCAAGTGCTAGGCTAATAGAATGGGTCATGTCAATCACATCATTCTCCTAATGATGTGATCCCACTAATCAAATGACAACACATGTCTATGGTCAGGAAACATAACCATCTTTGATTAATGAGCTAGTCAAGTAGAGGCATACTAGTGACTATAGTTTTGTCTATGTATTCACACATGTATCATGTTTCCGGTTAATACAATTCTAGCATGAATAATAAACATTTATCATGATATGAGGAAATAAATAATAACTTTATTATTGCCTCTAGGGCATATTTCCTTCAACACCCTGGTCAAATGGTCCTCCAAGCGCCAAACCACGATTTCCGGATTGAGTGCTGAGGCGGAGTATCGGGCTGTCGCTCACGCTGTTGCCGAGTGCTGTTGGATCCGTCAGCTTCTTACAGAGCTCCATCATCCCTTGACTACTGCAACGGTCGTTTTTTGCGATAATGTCAGCACAGTGTACATGGCCTCCAACCCGGTGCAACACCGCCGTACCAAACACATCGAGATTGACATTCACTTTGTTCGTGAGAAGGTGTCCCTTGGTCAGGTTCGTGTGCTTCATGTGCCATCATCTCGCCAGTATGCTGACATTATGACGAAAGGCTTACCCTCGCAACTCTTCTCGGACCTCCGGTCCAGTTTGTGCCTCTTGCCGGCTGACGCACAAACTGAGGGGGGATGTTAGAGTATATCTCCGTGTATCGCTTATGTATAGGAACTAGACCATGAAGGCACGCTTTGCCGCGCCCGACCTTGAGCCCACGTAATTAGAGAAACATAAGAATATGTTAGGCAAAACATCTCTGATTTACGCAAGAACGAACTGAAACCTACAAATAATCCATCCTCTACAGCAAGAAGTCAAGAACAGAATTGACATGAGCAATGCTCATCAATGAATTAATTGCTCAAGAATTCAACTCATGAACAATTGTGAACTCAAAATTTCAAAATTAAATTGCTGAGGAGTTTCTGGTTGTTTCGCATACGGTGCACATGAGAAACTCTGATCAACAAGGCTTTCACAGTGTTGTCGATGTCCAATGGGGAGTCATTGGTCATTGCCTTATCGGTGCATTCAGCATATGTAACACATCGCTAATTTATCTTCTTACTCTTTGTCTTGCTGATTTTGCTTTCATAGAAAAACACATGATTGTTAACTAAAAGAGTCGATTAAATATTTAATTCAAGAAAATAAGGGAATACTCACTATATTAAAAAGTTCTAGCAATACTTTTGTCATCTATGAAGGAGAAAATCATACAAAAGTGCTTTATTCAACTAACACCAGCACCACCACGACATAATAAAACTGGCATATATCATCTCAGAAAATTACTGGATAAATGACAAGAAGTCATAGTAAGGCTTACATAAATTCCAAAAGCATTTCCCTAAAATAGTTCAACAGAATACCATATTGAAGTTGAAGGCAAATCTAGAAATTTGGAAACTTTTTCTCCAGGAGTATAGAAAGTACACTTCTGATAGCACTCTCGCAATTGACACAGTCCATAAGTGCTTTCACAAGGGCACTCTTGTGCTTGTCCATAAACTTCATCCTCTGGTTGATCAGCCTCACTTCTCACTTAAGAATGCAGAAGGTAATTTAATAAGCCATGAACAAGTTTGACAAATTGTATGGAGAAAACAGAAGCATCTATGAACAAACTGTACATATGGTAGTATAAATTGTTCTTCTCCCCCCCCCCCCCCCCTCCAAAAAAATTGTACATATGCAGGGTCATCTTCTTATCTACTCCCTCTGTCCGGAAATACTTGTCATCAAAATGAATAAAAGAAGATGTATCTAGATGTATTTTAGTTCTAGATACATCTTTTTTGTCCATTTTAATGACAAGTATTTTCGGACGGAGGGAGTACATCACATGTCTTACACCTCTTGGTATTCTTTCTCCTCACAAACACGAAAGTAAGAATTGATGCAGCATCATTAGTGTCAATGGTACAGAGCAAGGGTGGCGTCTACTAATAACCAAACCAAACCATACCCGACCTGACTCTTGCTTTGGCAGCATAAAAACAAATAGAATACATCAGCGGCATGTACGAAGATGCATGGTTGTGATTATTAGCACATAACCATCCGTCAGGAAAGGTGGTGCTCCTGTGGCAGGGAAAGGAGGGATCTGGGCGCCATTGGGAAGATATGAGGCGGTGTTGGATGTACCCAACGTTCGCTCCACCCTATAAGATATCCAGAAAAGAGATGACAAACCAGCTGAAAGAAGAGGCGCGCGATGCTGTATCTATTACGCCATGGCACTACCAGTATCAGTTTCATCCTGATTATTACGCCACCGCCGGGCGCAAGCCTTTTTTTAGGGGTAGAATAGAGCGCAAGTTGAAGAGAAGAACATCGAGAACAATCTGCACCGGAAGTCCAGTTTTTTTTTTGAGTAATAACGAAAGCCCAGTTGTAGTCCTCACTGTGGCGTGGCCCATGGCACCAGCACGGCCCCTTTCACGAGATGATCCCTAGCACGTTCAACAGAGCAGCGGCCCCTTTTCAGTTTAAGCGAGGCTGAGGGACGGCCGAGCAATCTGGTGCACACATAAAGCTGAGAATGGTTACTATAACTCAACCATAACTAAACCATACCTGTATGTGTATCCCTCTAAACCAAACTTAAACCATAACCATTTAATATTGTTTTCAGCCCAACCAAACCCAAACCCAATATGTTTTTCACCCAAACCAGTTTAAAACTAGTACATAACCATGGGTTTAAACCCAATACAAAACCGTTTTCAACTTCAGTTGAACAGTGGAACAATACAACTTCAGTTGAACAGTGGAACAATACAACTTTAGTTGAACAGCGAAACAATACAACTTCAGTTGAACAGTGAGACAATACAGAAGACACTTTGCAGTCTGCACACAGCAGGACACTCTATCAGATCTTAACTTTTTCAGAATTGAGAAGCATAATGGTATGTTCATGTTGAATATAAGATGATCTCAAACCTTAAATCGACACTAAATCTACCTGCTGCTGCATCATTTTTTTTGACACCCCAGCCCAACCGTTTGTAGCTTACAAGAAGAAGAAGAATCACTGGCTACAAAACTAGTAAAGTGCCTGAATGTTCATGTTCAAAAATAATACAGCTTCAGACTTGGCACAGAAGATTACTGAATCTACACTAAAAAGACAGAATTAAAAGAGTTGGACTTTAGCTCATCGGAGCAGCGCGGAAGCCGCCGCCTTGTGGTCGCGGAGGGGCGGACACGAGCAGCTCTGGCGGGTGGCGGCGGTGACTGCAGGAACGGCGCTCTGCGTCGGTGAGCCACGGCCGGCAGCGACAAGTACAGGGCGGGGTGGGCGCGACCACGCCTGAGTCCCTGACTGGCAGAGGAGCAGCTGGCAAGTTTCTGCCCGCGAGGACGATGTGTAGAGGAGCAGCCGGCCGTGAGGACGACGCAGAGGAGCAGCCGGCGGCGCCGATCGAGAGAGAGGAGCAGCCGCCGCGGATGCGGGGAGCCCTGCTCACGAAGGGGGTGGGAGGGTCGCGGGCCTACCCGCCGGCCATCTCGCGGGCGACGGCCGCGTCTGGGAGCGCCGGCCAGCGACGGCAAGGCTGGGAGCGGCACGGTGGCGGCGGCGTCGCGACCTAGCTCGGAGTGCGGGAGCCGGGAACAAGACGGAGATGGAGGTGGGGCTCTACTGGGCTTACTCCGGGCCGAGAACCGGTTCAGACCTATAGTTTGCACCCATATTAGACCAAACTTTTTAAACCCATAACCAACTATACCTGACTTGGTTTTTCTGTGGACCCAAACTAAACTAAACTAAGAAAAAACTCAGTCCAAAAAAACCTGAACTGATCGAAACCTGAATAAAAACCAAACCATTTTACCCGGTTTTTTCAAAACCGTTCTCAGATTTATGCACACATAACTCAATCAGACGGTTAAGGTTCTCAAATTGCTGTGGAGGGCCGTGAGTAGCTCCAATTTTATTGTTTTGTAATATCGCAACCTACCTGATTTTGTATGATATGGTTGTGATCTTTCTTGGCCTTCAAGGCATGTACTCCCTCTGTTCCTAAATAACTGTCTTTCTAGAGATTTCAACAAACATACGGAGCAAAATGAGTGAATATACACTCTAAAACATGTTTACATATATTCTACATACATCCGTATGTTGTAGTCCATTTAAGATGGCTAGAAAGATAATTATTTAGGAACGGAGGGAGTAACTCCCTTGTACTCCTATATATACCTAACACGAGGGCCGCCCCGGCGCATTGCCTAAACTATCTCGTTCACTCGGCGAGCACCAGGACGACGGCGAGGTCGAATCCGGCGGACGGCGGCGTCGGGTGGTTGTGGGCTTCGCCGGAGAGGGCTCCGGTTGTCAAATTGAAGCGCGGAAACGATCACATGGTGGGTCAGTGGGCTACTGGCAGATTTTTGGAGGTGGGGGTGGAGTAGTGGTGTCGTGCTGATCGGGGAGGGTGGCGGCGGATCGGTAGTCGGAGCCGGGGAAGAAGACCTTCTCGAAGTCGAGGTGGTGTGCGGGAGGTAGATTGGGATGGTGGTGGAGTGGTGTGGGTAATGAACGAGGCTCGGGGTGGCCTTTTATAGGCGGTCCGAGCAGGTCAGTGGCGGAGTGGATCACGTCGGAGTTATTCCGGCCGACGAGGTAGGTTTGGACGGCGGTCGGGGGCGGTGAGGAGTGGATGAGGTCGAGGGAATACTCCAGAAGCACTAACGTGGGTGGAGCTGAGTCCTACGGCCTTATCCACGGCGAAGTGTTTGTGCGGGTGTGGCGGCGGCGATCGGCTCCGGCGACTGGCAGCCAGGTGTGGGGCGGTTTGGGCGGTGGGTCAACGCCGCAGAAGAGGTGCCGCGTGGAGAGGTGGTAGGCAGGGGAGCAGTAGGGGAGTGAAGGCGCTGGTTGGCGAGCTGATCCGCTCGGCCGCCGCTGCTGAGGGCAATGGCAGGTGCACTGGCCAGCCACTGTGTTGGTCGGCGACGAGGCACTGACCACAGGGGTCCTGGAATCTCATTTATGCCTCAGGTAGACGACACCGCGCGGGGAAGTGGAAGAGGAGAAGTGCACGACATCGATCTCCCTCTCTCTCTGAACTTCTGTTACCTCTGAATCTTACTGAAACTTTTGACAGTGGTGAACAGTGCATGGCAGGTGTTTGATAAAATGTCAGAGAGCTCTAGGCATTTTAGAAGATTTTGAGGATATTTGTGGTCATGTTTCTATGCATAAGAGAGTGTCTGTCCAAATTTCGGAATTTTTGGAGCAAGGAAAATTGGGTTTTGACCATGAAATGTGAATCTGGTCCAAATTTGAATTGCATGGGATTTGAAAATTTTGAACTGTGGAACCCAATTTTTTTGGTGAAATGGGTTTTGGGTACTGTCTAGTTGCTGGTGTAATCCTTGTGGATGCAGAAGATTCACCTAGAATGTGGTTCCTTTGTAAACCAAAGAAACCTTGATAAATATAAATTCCACTTTGGGAATTTATTAGATATGAGAAAAAAATATTTTTTGTGGAGAAGTGAGGTGTTGGACACTGTCCTAGAAAGTGAGGAAGACCAGGATGGGAATTTAGAGTGACAGAATAGATTTTTGGGATGAGTTAGAAGTGTTTGAAAAGGGTGAAGTGACCAAATCCTTGGAATATTTTTAAATGCCACAAAAATTCTTCTAACAAAAGAAATGCTTTTGATATTAGAAAAAAATAAAACCAAACCAAAGACCCATCCAAATAAAGAAACCATTTAAAAATAAAATTTAAAAAACTAAGGGATAACTTTGGGGTGTTACAATGTCTATCTAAGTGGGAGTTCTTAAGTAATATGATTAATTGAACTTTAATTTATCATGAACTTAGTTCTGATAGTGTTTTGCAAATAATGTTGTAGATCAATAGCTCGCGTTGTTGCTTCCCTATATTTTGTATGTGTTCCTAGAGAAAACTAAGTTGAAAGATGATAGTAGCAATGATGCGGACTGGGTTCGTGATCTGAGGTTTATCCTCATTGCTGCACATAAGAATTATGTCCTTGATGCACCGCTAGGTGACAAACCTATTGCAGGAGTAGATGCAGACGTTATGAACGTTTGGCTAGCTCAATATGATGACTACTTGATAGTTTAGTGCACCATGCTTAACGGCTTAAAATCGAGACTTCAAAGACGTTTTGAATCTCATGGACCATATGAGATGTTCCAGGAGTTGAAGTTAATATTTCAAGCAAATACCCGAGGTGAGAGATATGAAGTCTCCAACAAGTTCTATAACTAAAAGATGGAGGAGAATAGCTGAAGCAGTGAGCATGTGCTCAGATTGTCTGGGTACTACAATCGCTTGAATCAAGTGGGAGTTAATCTTCCAAATAAGATAGTGATTGACAGAGTTCTCTAGTCACCATCACCAAGTTAGTAAAACTTCGTGATGAACTATAGTATGCAAGGGATGACGAAAACGATTCCCGAGTTTTTCATGATGATGAAATCGATGAAGGTAGAAATCAAGAAAGAGCATCAAGTGTTGATGATCAACAAGACCACTAGTTTCAACAAAAGGGCAAAGGGAAAGAAAGGGAACGTCATGTAGAATGGCAAGCAAGTTATTACTTCCATGAAGAAGCCCAAAGCTAGACTAAAGCCTGAAACAGAGTGCTTGTACTGCAAAGGAAATGGTCACTGGAAGCGGAAATGCCCTGAATATTTGGTGGATAAGAAGGATGGCAAAGTGAACAAGGGTATATTTGATATACAGGTTATTGATGTGTACCTTACTAGTGTTTATAGTAGCCCCTGGGTATTTGATACTTGTTTGGTTGCTAAAAATTAGTAACTCGAAACAGGAGTTACAGAATAAATAGAGACTAGTTGAGGGTGAAGTGACGATGTGTGTTGGAAGTGGTTCCAAGATTGATATGATCATCATTGCAGACTCCCTATACTTTCGGGATTAGTGTTAAACCTAAATAAATGTTATTTGGCGTTTGTGTTGAGCATGAATATGATTTGAACATGTTTATTGCAATACGGTTATTCATTTAAAGTCAGTGAATAATTATTGTTCTGTTGACATGAATAAAACCTTCGATGGTCATAAACCCAATGAAAATAGTTTGTTGGATCTCGATCGTAGTGATACACATATTCATAATATTGATGCCAAAAGATGCAAAGTTGATAATGATAGTGCAACTTATTTGTGGCACTGCCATTTGGGTCATATCGGTGTAAAGTGCATGAAGAAACTCCATAAAGATGGACTTTTGGAATCACTTGGTTATGAATCATTTGATGTTTGCGAACCGTGCCTTTTGGGCAAGATGACTAAAACTGCGTTCTTCGGAACAATGGAACGAGCTACTAACTTGTTGGAAATAATACATATCGATGTATGCGGTCCAATGAGTGTTGATGCTCGTGGTGGGTATCATTATTTTCTGACCTTCACAGATGATTTGAGCAGATATGAGTATATCTACTTAATGAAGCACAAGCCTGAAACATTTGAAAAGTTCAAAGAATTTCAGAGTAAAGTGAAGAATCATCGTAACAAGAAAATAAAGTTTCTACAATCTGATCGTAGAGGAGAATATTTGAGTTACGAGTTTGGCCTTCATTTAAAAACAATGTGGAATAGTTTCACAGCTCATGCCACATGGAACACCATAGCATAATGGTGTGTCCGAACGTCGTAACCGCACTTTATTGGATATGGTGCGATCTATGATGTATCTTACCGATTTACCAGTATCATTTTGGGGTTATGCATTAGAGATAGTTGCATTCACTTTAAATAGGACACCATCAAAATCCGTTGAGACGGCGCCTTATGAACTGTGGTTTGCCAAGAAACCAAAGTTGTCGTTTCTTAAAGTTTGGGGCTGCAATGCTTATGTGAAAAAGTTTCAACCTGATAAGCTTGAACCCAAATCGGAGAAGTGCGTCTTCATAGAATACCCAAAGGAAACTGTTGGGTACACCTTCTATCACAGATCCAAAGGCAAGATATTCGTTGCTAAGATGGATCCTTTCTAGAGGAGTTTCTCTCTAAAGGAGTGAGTGGGAGGAATGTAGATCTTGATGAGGTAATTGTACCTTCTCCCGAATTGGAAAGTAGTTTATCATAGAAATCAGTTCTAGTGATTGCTACCAATTAGTAAGGAAGCTAATGATGATGATCATGAAACTTTAGATCAAGTTACTACGGAAACTCGTAGGTCCTCCAGAGTATGGTCCGCACCAGAGTGGTACGGCAATCCTATTCTAGAAGTCATGTTAATAGACCATGATGAACCAACGAACTATGAGGAAGCAATGATGAGCCCAGATTCCGCGAAATGGTTTGAGGGCATGAAATCTGAGATAGGATCCATGTATGAGAACAAAGCGGGGACTTTGGTGGACTTGCCCGATGATCGGCAAGCCACAGAAAATAAATGGATTTTCAAGAGGAAGACAAACGTTGATAGTAGTGTTACTATCTACAAAGCTCGACTTGTCGGAAAAAGGTTTTCGACAAAGTTCAAGGAGTTGACTACGATGAGACTTTCTCACCCGTAGCGATGCTTAAAGTCTGTCTGAATCATGTTAGAAATTGTTGCATTTTATGATTATGAAATTTGGCAGATGGATGTCAAAACTGCATTCCTGAATGGATTTCTGGAAGAAAAGTTGTATATGATGCAACCAGAAGGTTTTGTCGATCCAAAGGGTGCTAACAAGGTGTGCAATCTCTAGCGATCCATTTATGGACTGGTGCAAGCCTCTTGGAGTTGGAACAAACGTTTTGATAGTGTGATCAAAGCATATGGTTTTATACAGACTTTTGAGGAAGCCTGTATTTACAAGAAAGTGAGTGGGAGCTCTGTAGCATTTCTAATATAATATGTGGATGACATATTATTGATTGGAAATGATATAGAATTTCTGGATAGCATAAAAGGATACTTGAACAAGAGTTTTTCAATGAAATACCTTGGTAAAGATGCTTATATATTGGGCATTAAGATCTATAGAGATAAATCAAGACGCCTAATTGGACTTTCACAAAGTACATACCTTGATAAAGTTTTGAAGAAGTTAAAAATGGATCAAGCAAAGAAAGGGTACTTGCCTATGTTACAAGGTGTAAAGTTGAGTAAGACTCAAAGCCCGACCATGGCAGAAGATAGAAAGAGAATGAAAGTCATTCCCTATGCCACAGTCATAGATCTATAAAGTATGTTGTGCTGTGTACCAGACTTATTGTGTACCCTGCCCTGAGTTTGGCAAGGGAACACAATTTTGATCTAGGAGTAGATCACTGGACAGCGGTCAAGATTATCCTTAGTGAGGACTAAGGAAATGTTTCTCGGTGATGGGGGTGATAAAGAGTTCTTCGTAAAGAGTTACGTCGATGCAAGATTTTACACCGATCCAGATGACTCTAGGTCTCAATCTGGATACATATTGAAAGTGGGAGCAATTAGCTAGAGTAGCTCCATGCAGAGCATTGTAGACATAGAATATTTACAAAATACATACGGCTCTGAATGTGACAGAACCGTTGACTAAACTTCTCTCACAAGCAAAACATGATCACACGTTAGTTCTCTTTGGGTGTTAGTCACATAGCGATGTGAACTAGATTATTGACTCTAGTAACCCTTTCGGTGTTGATCACATGACGATGTGAACTATGGGTATTAATCACATACAGATGTGAATATTGGTGTTAAATCACATGGTGATGTGAAGTAGATTATTGACTCTAGTGCAAGTGGGAGACTGAAGGAAATATGCCCTAGAGGAAATAATAAAGTTATTATTTATTTCCTTACTTCATGATAAATGTTTATTATTCATGCTAGAATTGTATTAACCGGAAACTTAGTGCATATGTGAATACATAGACAAACGGAGCGTCACTAGTATGCCTCTACTTGACTAGCTCGTTGAATCAAAGATGGTTAAGTTTCCTAGCCATAGACATGAGTTGTCATTTGATTAACGGGATCACATCATTAGAGAATGATGTGATTAACTTGACCCATTCCATCAGCTTAGCACTTGATCGTTTAGTTTGTTGCTATTGCTTTCTTCATGACTTATACATGTTCCTATGATTATGAGATTATGCAACTCCCGAATACCGGAGGAACACTTTGTGTGCTACCAAACATCACAACATAACTGGGTGATTATAAAGGTGCTCTACAGGTGTCTCCGATGGTGTTTGTTGGGTTGGCATAGATCGAGATTAGGATTTGTCACTCCGATTGTCGGAGAGGTATCTATGGGCCCTCTCGGTAGTGCGCATTACTATAAGCCTTGCAAGCAATATGACTAATGAGTTAGTTACAGGATGATGCATTACAGAATGAGTAAAGAGACTTGCTGGTAACGAGATTGAACTAGGTATTGAGATACAGATGATCGAATCTTGGGCAAGTAACATACCGATGACAAAGGGAACAACCTACGTTGTTATGCGGTTTGACCGATAAAGATCTTCGTAGAATATGTGGGAGCCAATATGAGCATCCAGGTTCCGCTATTGGTTATTGGCCGAGACGTGTCTCGATCATGTCTACATAGTTCTCAAACCCGTAGGGTCCACACGCTTAAAGTTTGATGACGGTCGGTATTATGAGTTTATGTGTTTTGATGTATCGAAGGTTGTTCGGATTCCCGGATGAGATCAGGGACATGACGAGGAGTCTCGAAATGTTCGAGACGTAAAGATCGATATATTCGAAGGCTATATTCGGACATCAGAAAGGTTCTGAGTGGTTCAGGTATTTATCGGAGTACCAGAGAGTTACGAGAATTCGCCGGGGAGTATATGGGCCTTATTGGGCTTTAAGGGGGAGAGAGAGAGAGCAAGCCCCCCGCCCAAGGCCTATTCCGAATTGGACTAGGGGGAGGGCGACACCCCCTCCTTCCTTCTCTTCTCTCTTCCCTTTCCTTCTCTCCTACTCCGAAAAGGAAAAGGGGAATCCTACTAGGACTTGGGAGTCCTAGTAGGACTCCTCACACTTGGCGTGCCCCCTCTAGGGCCGGCCTCCTCCTCCTCCCTCCTTTATATACGTGGGCAGGGGAGACCCCAAAGGCACAACAGACACACAAGTTGATCATTGATCTTTAGCCGTGTGCGGTGCCCCCCTCCACCATAATCCACCTCCGTCATATTATAGCGGTGCTTAGGCGAAGCCCTGCGTCGGTAGCTTCATCAACACTGTCATCACGCCGTCGTGCTGACGGAACTCTCCCTCGAAGCTCTACTAGATCGTGAGTTCGTGGGACGTCACCGAGCTGAACATGTACAGATCGCGGAGGTGCCGTACGTTCGGTACTAGGATCGGTTGATCGCGAAGATGTATGACTACATCAACCGTGTTGTCATAACGCTTCCGCTTACAGTCTACGAGGGTACGTGGATGACACTCTCCCCTCTCGTTGCTATGCATCACCATGATCTTACGTGCGCGTAGGAATTTTTTTGAAATTACTACGTTCCCCAACAAGAACTGCACATAAGGTATTGCAATCCGGTTTCTATTGGCCTACTCTCTTCAAGGATGCTCATATAAGTTTGTCTTGTCTTGTGATCAATGTTAAAGAATTGGTAATATTAGTAGACGTCAGGAAATGCCTATGAACTATTCACTTGTTATTGAACCATTTGATGTTTGGGGCTTTGATTATATGGAACCTTTTCCTTCCTCTAATGGGTATACACATACTTTAGTTGTTGTTGATTACGTTACTAAGTGGGTAGAAGCTATTCCAACTAGTAGTGCTGATCATAACACTTCTATCAAGATGCTTAAAGAAGTTTATTTTCTGAGGTTTGGAGTCCCTCGATACTTAATGACCGATGGTGGTTCACACTTTATTCATGGTGCTTTCTGTAAAATGCTTGCTAAGTATGATTTTAATCATAGATTTGCATCTCCATATCATCCTCGGTCTAGTGTTCAAGTAGAATTGAGCAATAGAGAGATTAAATTAATTCTGCAAAAGACTGTTAATAGATCTAGAAAGAATTGGTCTAAGAAACTTGATGATGCTTTGTGGGCTTATAGAACTGCTTATAAGAATCCTATGGGTATGTTTCCGTATAAAATGGTTTATGGAAAAGCATGTCACTTACCTATTGAACTAGGACATAAGGCATATTGGGCTATTAAAGAGCTCAACTATGATTTTAAACTTGCCGGTGAGAAGAGGTTATTTGACATTAGCTCACTTGATGAATGGAGAACCCAAGCCTATGAGAATGCCAAGTTGTTTAAAGAAAATGTTAAAAGATGGCATGATAAAAGGATACAAAAGCATGAGTTTAATGTAGGTGATCATGTTTTGCTATACAACTCTCGTTTAATATTTTTTGCAGGAAAGCTTCTCTCTAAATGGGAAGGCCCTTACATTATCGAGGAGGTCTATCGTTTCGGTGCCATAAAAATTAACAATGCCGAAGGCAAAAATCCAAAGGTGGTAAACGGTCAAAGACTCAAACATTATATCTCAGGTACTCCCATAAATGTTGAAACCAATATAATTGATACTGTAACCCCGGAGGAGTACGTAAGGGACACTTTCCAGAATGTTTCAGACTCCGGAAAGGAATAGGTATGTGGTACGGTAAGTAAACCGAATCCAAAACGTTTCCAATGATAATTTTTCTCTATTTTGGAATATTTAAAAAATTCAGAAAATTAAAAGTAGTCCAAAAGAGACACGAGGCATCCACAAGGGTGGATGGCGCCCCGACCTTGTGGCCACCTCGTATGCCCTCCTGACTCCATTTTCTTGCATAATACTTCTTTTTGGTCGGTAAAAATTCATTATATATTCTCCCAAAGGTTTTGACCACTGTACCACGCACAAATCTCATGTTTTTGTTTTGAGCTGTTTTTCCTGACAGATCTAGATCGCCATGACGTCTCCAAGCGCCCACAAGGACAAGTTTTTTGAGAAGGTCATCAACCCCTACCTTCCAAAGGTGTTGCGACACCCTCAAGCCATTGAGATGCGTGAGGGGGTGCTACACATCCGTGATGTTGAGGGGCCGAAGAAGACCAGAAGCGTGGAGACAAGACTCGAAGCAATGGAGCAGCATGTTTTCAAGTGTCAAGGGATGGTGGAGCATGGACTTAACGCCAATCACATGATGATCGCGGAGTTCACAAACAATCACAAGCTGGATGCCAAGAACATTGGGGAGACCATCTTCAAGCTTCACAAGAAAATCGAGCACCTCCAAGCCCAGATCTATGACCTGCAAAACAAGAACTGTGAGTATGAATACAGATTAAGAGGATGAGTTTGGCTGCAGATTTGAGGATCTCGGAGAATCGTTCACCTTTCTATGATGGTGAGCCTATGCCTTGGAAGATGGATGACAAGCCTACTTCATCAACAACTCCATCATCACCACCCCCGAAAGAAAGAGATCTAATTACATGGGTATGGGCACTCCCCTTGGCAATTGCCAAGCTTGGGGGAGTGCCCCGGTATCGTATCACCATCACACTTCTATCTTTATCGCTTTTCTTAGTTCGATCCTTTTGGTTATATCTTGATCTAGTAGAATAAAGTTTTAGTATGATCTAGCTTTGAGTTTTGCTTTATGCTCTATCTATCTAATCAAGCCCTTGAGATATATAAAAAAGAGTAGATTTGAGTTGAGGGCTTTGCTTTCTTGCTATGATCTTGAGGGAATTAAATAAAAGAAAGAATAGAAAGAAATAAAAAGGATCATAAATTGATCTTATGGAGAGTAATGACTTTACATATAAAGAGTATGATGAATAGAAGTTGTTGAGAGTTGACAAACATAGTTTTGGTCATTGTTGCAATTAATAGGAAGTAATAAAGAAAGAGAGGTTTTCACATATAAATATACTATCTTGGACATCTTTTGTAATTGTGAGCACTCATTAAAATATGGCATGCTAAAAAGTTGATGTTGGACAAGGAAGACAACATAATGGGTTAGGTTTTCTTATATCCGAATAGAAGTTATATTGTCATGGATCATCCAACATGTTGAGCTTTCCTTTCCCTCTCATGCTAGCCAAATTCTTTGCACCAAGTAGAAATACTACTTGTGCTTCCAAACATCCCTAAACCCAGTTTTGCCATGAGAGTCCACCATACCTACCTATGGATTGAGTTGATCCTTCAAGTAAGTTGTCATCGGTGCAAGCAATAAAAATTGCTCTCTAAATATGTGTGATCTATTATTGTGAAGAAAATAAGCTTTATACGAACTTGTGATATGGAAGAAATAAAAGCGATGGACTGCATAATAAAGGTCTTTATCACAAGCGGCAATATAAAGTGACGTTCTTTTGCATTAAGATTTTGTGCATCCAACCATAAAAGTGCATGACCATAAAAGAGTATGAGAGAAAAGGCATTAGAATTACTCCAAAAAGCATTATTATGCATAAAAACATCATAAATAATAGTAGGAAAACATGATGCAAAATGTACGTATCAGTATCCCACGCAAGACATACATCAAGTGTTCTCAAATCCATAATAGTATTCAATCCTATAATAGTGAAACCTCAAAGGTAAAACTCAATTCGTCACAAGAAGATAGAGGGGGATAAACACCATATGATCCAACTATAGTAACAAAACTCGCGGTACATCAAGATCGTGCTAAATCAAGAACACGAGAGAGAGATCAAACACATAGCTACTGGTACATACACTCAGCCCCCAGGGTGAACTACGCCCTCCTCATAATGGAGACCGCTGGGATGATGAAGATGGCCTCCGGTGATGGTTCCCCCCTCTGGCAGGGTGCCGGAACTGGCTTCCGATTGGTTTTTCGTGGCTACAGAGGCTTGCGGCGGTGGAACTTCCGGTCTAGGGTTCTTTTCGGGGGGTTTGGTATTTATAAGAATTTTTGGCGTTGGCTCACGTCAAGGGGGTGCCCGAGGGGCCCACAAGCTCGGGAGGCGCGCCCTATGGGGGGTGGGCGCGTCCCCCCAGTCTTGTGGCCTCCTCGGACACTTCCTGGACCAACTCCGGTGCTTCGGGGGTCTCTTTTGGTCCATAAAAAATCACCGTAAATTTTCAGCCCATTCCGAGAACTTTTATTTCTGCAAAAAAATGACACCACGGTAGTTTTGCTGAAAACAATGTCAGACCGGGTTAGTTCCAATCAATTCATACCAAAACCATATAAAATTGTTGTAAACATGGCATGAATATTTCATAAACTATAGATACGTTGGAGACGTATCAGCAATAAAAAATGAAAAAAAATTGACTACCGTGTCGCTCCTGCAGGCGGATCGGGAGAAACCCTACCCACCGCTGACACCCACCCCACCTTCCCTCCTAATCCTCCCGTCGCCGCCAGAGGGCGTCGCTGGGAAAAGCCCATGCGGCGGCGCCGCCAGCGGGGACAACTCTTCCTCCTCTCGTCCAGGCACGGCAACGCGGGACGCTCGGCTGACAGCTGGGACTCACGTGCGGACGAGGGTTCGCACCGGCGATGGTGCCGCCATGCAGCGGCACGGGAGGTGCAGAAGCTTGGACTACTGTGTCGACTGGGAGTTCTGACGCTGCTCTGTATGGGGGAGCCCCACCTGCAGATCTAGCTCCTTTCGGACATCGGCTCGCTCCCTGGGTCTACGGTCCCCATGGCTGCGACCTGGGACTGTTGGTGCCTGGCAGAGAGGATGGTCAGCATGGCATGGTGGTTCGGGAGTTTTGAAGAGCCGCCATGCTCGGTCTGGGTACTCTTTATGCCCAGATCTAGACCCCTTTGGGGTGGCGTCTTACATGCCCAATGGTCATCATGACTGTTGTTGTTGGGGGGAGGGGTTGACGGTGGCTGCTGTCGGCGGGGTCGGCATGTGGTGGTGGGGTGCTGATGTAGGGTGGAACCCTAGGGGCCGATCTTTCACGTTTGGGGCGGATACCTACGAGGAACACGAAGAACGCGAGGAGGGAACGAAGGAAAAACACAAGAGAAACACTCAACCAACAAGAATAAAGTCACACATGCGCTAGATCATCGAAACACAAGGAGAGATACAAGATCCAAGTCCAACAAAGGACGATACATAAGGTAACCGGTTCTTCTCTGTGAAGAGGTCTTGAAGATGGTCTTCTCCGGATGGAGGTCTTGAATCCAGGTGGATCTTCTTCGAAGAGGTGTCGGTCCCTCACAAGGAGTAGATCCGGATGGATGAGTGAGGCTCTATCTCACAAATGAGCTAAATCAACGCTAACCCTAGCTAGGAGGTGGGAGAGGTCTATTTATAGTCATAGTGCAAATGAGGGGCGAAGTGAAGGGGTACATGGCCATCAACCCGCAACTTGACGCAGCCAGGGTCCGGACGTCCGTGAGGCGCCGGTCGTTCGGAGGCTCGCGGGGTCCCAGATGTCCGTAGTTCTTCGGATGTCCGTGGATTCTATTCTGTGGTCGCTGGCACGGTCGTCCGGGCTTCCTCGGATTTCCGTGATTTTGGTTCTGTTGGTGAAGTGTCGGATGCCCGGAGGGGCTCGGTCGTCCGGAGCCTAGGAGTTGTCGGTCGTCCGGGCTGGGCCGGTCGTCCGAAGCCTGTAGCTCTGGTAGGCCTATCTTTCCTTGGCTATAGCGACCTCCAGGGGTCGGACATCCGGGCTGGGCCGGTCGTCCGGAGCCTGTAGCTTCCAAAGCACCCTCTTCTCCTTGATCTTCACGCTTGGTGTGCTCGCCATCTTGGCCATTGAATGTAGCTATTCCATGGCTCCCTTCCAAGCACCTGATCACACATAGAGTCTCCGCATGAGGTAGTAGCCATGTCTCGTAAGTAGAGAGTGGGATTTTGGAAAGGAGCGAGTTCACCTTATCTTCGATAGCCTTTGCTCGAGCTCTTGTCATGGGTCCAAGTGGTATCGAGGGAGATGTAGGTACGTCCATGGGGATGATCGAGGGATGCTCAGCATCATCTCCCCCCCCCCCTTGGGAAAGATTCGACCTCGGATCGAAAGTTTCATCACCATGGTATGGCGAGAGGTCTTTGACATTGAAGATGTCACTCACGTTATACTTGTCTTATGGGAGGTCGATCTTGCAGGCGTTGTTGTTGTAGCGTTCTAGCACCTTGAAGGGTCCATCGGCTCGAGGTAGGAGTTTGGACTTGCGTTCGTTGGGGAAGCGGTCCTTGCGAAGGTGTAGCCACACGAGATCTCCGACGTTGAATAGCATGGGTTGCTTGTTGACGTTGAGCTTGTTCGCTAGTCGTTGTACTTGGCGCTCGATGGTGTGCCTTGTATCTTCGTGCATCTTCTTGAGGTAGCTTGCTCGTGCACTCGCGTTGAGGTTCGTGCGCTCTTGTAGTGGATGAGGTAGAATGTCCAATGGGGACAACGGGTTGAAGCCGTAGACGACCTCGAAGGGGGACTTGCCGGTAGTCGAATGTCTTGCACGGTTGTAGGCGTACTCGGCGATGGGTAGACACTCGTCCCACTCCTTGATGTTCCTCTTGATCAAAACGCGAAGTAGAGTGGAGAGTGTATGGTTCGTCACCTCCGTTTGGCCGTCGGTTTGAGGATGGTATGCTGACGAGAACAAGAGCTTGATTCTGAGCTTGGCGCATAGCGTCGTCCAAAAGTAACTCAAGAACTTGACGCCGTGGTCCGAGATGATTGTATTTGGTACTCCATGGAGTCGCAAGATTTCCCTACAAAAGAGATTGGCAACATGTGAAGCATCGTCTATCTTGTTGCAAGGAATGAAATGTGCCATCTTAGAAAATCGGTCCACAACAACAAACACAGAATCCTTGCCATTTTGAGTTCTAGGCAAACCAAGTACAAAATCCATGCTAATGTCTGCTATGTCTTGAGCTTGCGTTGGTTTTCCTTGAAGAGGAGAGGGTGATGCAGCAAAGTGTAGCGTAAGTATTTCCCTCGTTTTGAGAACCAAGGTATCAATCCAAAGAGGAGGCTCCTCAAAAGCCCACGCACCTACACAAACAACCGAGAACTCGCAACCAACGCAATAAAGGGTTGTCAATCCCTTCACGGCCACTTCATGAAAGTGAGATCTAATAAAGATAGTATGATAAGATAAATATATTTTTGGTATTTTATAATATAGATGCAAAAAGTAAAGAAGCAAATAAAGTAGATTGAAAGCAAATATGATAAGAGATATACCCAGGGGCCATAGGTTTCACTAGAGGCTTCTCTCGAGATAGCATAAGTATTACGGTGGGTGAACAAATTACTGTCGAGCAATTGATAGAAAAGCGCATAGTTATGAGATTATCTAGGCATGATCATGTATATAGGCATCATGTCCATAACAAGTAGACCGACTCCTGCCTGCATCTACTACTATTACTCCACACATCGACCGACTCATGCCTGCATCTAGAGTATTAAGTTCATAAGAACAGAGCAACGCATTAAGCAAGATGACATGATGTAGAGGGATAAACTCATGCAATATGATATAAACCCCATCTTGTTATCCTCGATGGCAACAATACAATACGTGTCTTGCAACCCTTTCTGCCACTGGGTAAGAACACCGCAAGATTGAACCCAAAGCTAAGCACTTCTCCCATGGCAAGAAAGACCAATCTAGTAGGCCAAACCAAACTGATAATTCGAAGAGACTTGCAAAGATAACTCAATCATACAGAAAAGAATTCAGAGAAGATTCAAATATTATTCATAGATAAACTTGATCATAAACCCACAATTCATCGGATCTCGACAAACACACCGCAAAAAGAGTTTACATCGAATAGATATCCACAAGAGAGGGGGAGAACATTGTATTGAGATCCAAAAAGAGAGAAGAAGCCATCTAGCTAATAAATATGGACCCGTAGGTCTGTGGTAAACTACTCACAACTCATCGGAGGGGCCAGGATGTGTTGGGGAACGTAGTAATTTCAAAAAATTTCCTACGCACACGCAAGATCATGGTGATGCATAGCAACGAGAGGGGAGAGTGTTGTCTACGTACCCTCGTAGACCGAAGCGGAAGCGTTGACGCAACGCGTAGAGGAAGTAGTCGTCGTCCTCCGGTCCAACCGATCCAAGCACCGCACTCGCACCTCCGAAGTTCTTGACACGCCAGACAGCTCGATGACGCACCTCGATCTCCAATCCAAGAGAGGCTCGAGGGGAGTTCCACAAGACGATGGCGTGGTGACGATCTTGATGTTCTCCTGTCACAGGGCTTCGCCTAAGCACCACTACAATATGATCGAGGTGTAATATCGTGGAGGGGGGCACCACACACGGCTAAGGAACGATCAATGATCAACTTGTGTGTTCTAGGGTGCCCCTACCCCGTATATAAAGGAGGGAGGGAGGAGGTGGCGGCCAAAGGGGTCAGCGCCATAGAGGAGGGGAAACCTACTCCAAGTAGGTTTCCTCCCTTTCCTTACCTTATTTGGAGGGGAAAGGAAAGAGTACTAGTATTAGGAAGTAGTACTAGTAGTAGTAATAGGAAGAGGGGGAAGGAGAAAGGAAAGGGGCCGCCCCCTCCCCAATTCGGTTTGGGCTTGGGGCGCGCCTCCCTTGTTCCTTCTCCTTCCTCCTACATGGGCCCAATAAGGCCCATATACCTCCCGGGGTTCCAGTAACCTCCCGAGCTCCAAACTTCTCCGGAACCTTTCCGTGTCCAAATATATCCGTCCAATATATCAATCTTTATGTCTCGACCATTTCGAGACTCCTCGTCATGTCCGTGATCATATCCGGACTCAAAAAACCTTCGGTACATCAAAATACATAAACTCATAATATAACTGCCATCGAAACCTTAAGCGTGGGACCCTACGGTTCGAGAACAATGTAGACATGACCGAGACATGTCTCCGGTCAATAACCAATAGCGGGACCTGGATGCCCATATTGGTTCCTACATATTCTACGAAGATCTTTATCGGTCAAACCGCATAACAACATACGTTGTTCCTTTGTCATCGGTATGTTACTTGCCCGAGATTCGATCGTCGGTATCCAATACCTAGTTCAATCTCGTTACGCAAGTCTCTTTACTCGCTCGTAATACATCATCTCACAACTAACTCATTAGTTGAAATGCTTGCAAGGCTTAAGTGATGTGTATTACCGAGAGGGCCCAGAGATACCTCTCCGACATTGAGTGACAAATCCTAATCTCAAATACGCCAACTCAACAAGTACCTTCGAGACACCAGAGAGCACCTTTATAATCACCCGATTCGTTGTGATGTTTGGTAGCACACAAAGTGTTCTTCCGGTAAACGGGAGTTGCATAATCTCATAGTCATAGGAACATGTATAAGTCATGAAGGAAGCAACAGCAATATACAAAACGATCGTGTGCTAAGCTAACGGAATGGGTCATGTCAATCAGATCATTCAACCAATGATGTGACCTTGTTAATCAAATAACAACTCCTTGTTCATGCTTAGGAAACATAACCATCTTTGATTAACAAGCTAGTCAAGTAGAGGCATACTAGTGACACTCTGTTTGTCTATATATCCACACATGTATTATGTTTCCGGTTAATACAATTCTAGCATGAATAATAAACATTTATCATGATATGAGGAAATAAATAATAACTTTATTATTGCCTCTAGGGCATATTTCCTTGATCTCCCACTTGCACTAGAGTCAATAATCTAGATTACACAAGAATGATTCTAACACCCATGGAGTCTTGGTGTTGATCATGTTTTGCTCGTGGAAGAGGTTTAGTCAACGGTCCGCAACATTCAGATCCGTATGTATCTTGCAAATCTCTATGTCTCCCACCTGGACTAGATCCCGGATGGAATTGAAGCGTCTCTTGATGTGCTTGGTTCTCTTGTGAAATCTGGATTCCTTCGCTAAGGCAATTGCTCCAGTATTGTCACAAAAGATTTTCATTGGACCCGATGCACTAGGTATGACACCTAGATCGGATATGAACTCCTTCATCCGCACTCCTTCATTGGCTGCTTCCGGCAGCTATGTATTCCGCTTCACATGTAGATCCCGCCACGACGCTTTGCTTTGAACTGCACTAACCGACAGCTCCACCGCTTAATGTAAACACGATCCGGTTTGCGATTTAGAATCGTCCGGATCGGTGTCAAAGGTTGCATCAACGTAACCATTTACGATGAGCTCTTTGTCACCTCCATATACGAAAACATATCCTTAGTCCTTTTCGTATTTCAGATGTTCTTGACGCTGTCCATGATCCACTCTGGATTACTTTGGTACCTCCTGCTAGACTTATAGCAAGGCACACATCAGGTCTGGTACACAGCATTGCATACATGATAGAGCCTATGGCTGAAGCATAGGAACACTTTTCATTTTCTCTCTATCTTCTGCAGGTGGTCGGGCTTTGAGTCTTACTCAACTTCACACCTTGCAATCTGAGCAAGAACCCTTTCTTTGCTTGATCCATTTTGAACTTCTTCAAAACTTTGTCAAGGTATGTGCTTTGTGAAAGTCCAATTAAGCGTCTTGATCTATCTCTATAGATCTTAATGCCCAATATGTAAGCAGCTTCACCGAGGTCTTTCATTGAAAAACTTTTATTCAAGTATCCATTTATGCTATCCAGAATTCTATATCATTTCCAATCAATAATATGTCATCCACATATAATATTAGAAATGCTACTGAGCTCCCACTCACTTTCTTGTAAATACAAAGCTTCTCCAAAAGTTCAGATAAAACCAAATGCTTTGATCACACTATCAAAACATTTATTCCAACTCCGAGAGGCTTGCACCAGTCCATAAATGGAGCGTTGGAGCTTGCACACTTTGTTAGCTCCTTTGGATCGATAAAACCTTCGGTTGCATCATATACAACTCTTCTTCCAAAAATCCATTCAGAATGCAGTTTTACATCCATTTGCCAAATTTCATAATCATAAAATCGGCAATTGCTAACATGATTCGGACAGACTTAAGCATCGCTACGGGTGAGAAGGTCTCATCGTAGTCAACCCCTTGAACTTGTCAAAAACCTTTTGCAACAAGTCGCGCTTTGTAGACAGTAACATTACCGTCAGCGTCAGTCTTCTTCTTGAAGATCCATTTATTCTCAATTGCTTGCCGACCAACGGGCAAGTCAACCAAAGTCCATACTTTGTTATCATACATGGATCCCATCTCAGATTTCATGGCTTCAAGCCATTTTGTGGAATCTGGGCTCACCATCGCTTCTTCATAGTTCATAGGTTCATCATGATCTAGTAGCATGACTTCCAGAATAGGATTACCGTACCACTCTGGTGCGGATCTTACTCTATTCGACCTACGTGGTTCTATATTAACTTGATCTGAAGTTCTGTGATCATCATCATCAACTTCCTCACTAGTTGGTTTTGACGTCACAGAAACCGGTTCCTGTGATGTATTATTTTCCAACAAGGGAGTAGGTACAGTTACCTCATCAAGTTCTACTTTCCTCCCACTCACTTCTTTCGAGAGAAACTCCTTCTCTAGAAAGGATCCATTCTTAGCAACAAATGTCTTGCCTTCGGATCTGTGATTGAAGGTGTACCCAACTGTCTCCTTTGGGTATCCTATGAAGACACATTTCTCCGATTTGGGTTCGAGCTTATCAGGTTGAAGCTTTTTCACATAAGCATCGCAACCCCAAACTTTAAGAAACGACAACTTTGGTTTCTTGCCAAACCATAGTTCATAAGGTGTTGTCTCAACAGATTTCGACGGTGCCCTATTTAACGTGAATGTGGCTGTCTCTAGAGCATAACCCCAAAATGATAGCGGTAAATCTGTAAGAAACATCATAGATCGCACCATATCAAGTAAAGTACGATTACGACGTTCGGACACACCATTACGCTGTGGTGTTCCGGGTGGCGTGAGTTGTGAAACTATTCCACATTGTTTTAAGTGTAAACCAAACTCGTAACTCAAATATTCTCCTCCACGATCAGATCGTAGAAACTTTATTTTCTTGTTACGATGATTTTCAACTTCACTCTGAAATTCTTTGAACTTTTCAAATGTTTCAGACTTATGCTTCATTAAGTAGATATACCCATATCTCGCTTAAATCATCTGTGAAGGTGAGAAAATAACGATATCCGCCACGAGCCTCAACATTCATTGGACCACATACATCCGTATGTATGATTTCCAACAAATCTGTTGCTCTCTCCATAGTACCGAGAACGGCGTTTTGGTCATCTTGCCCATGAGGCACGGTTCGCAAGTACCAAGTGATTCATAATCAAGTGATTCCAAAAGTCCATCAGTATGGAGTTTCTTCATGCGCTTTATACCGGTATGACCCAAACGGCAGTGCCACAAATAAGTTGCACTATCATTATCAACTCTGCATCTTTTGGCTTCAACACTATGAATATGTGTATCACTACTATCGAGATTCATCAAAAATAGACCACTCTTCAGGGGTGCATGACCATAAAAGATATTACTCATATAAATAGAACAACCATTATTCTCTGATTTAAATGAATAACCATCTCGCATCAAACAAGATCCAGATATAATGTTCATGCTCAACGCTGGCACCAAATAACAATTATTTAGGTCTAATACTAATCCCGAAGGTAGATGTAGAGGTAGCGTGCCGACCGCGATCACATCGACTTTGGAACCATTTCCCACGCGCATCGTCACCTCGTCCTTTGCCGTGTTAAGCAATCCGTAGTCCCTGCTTGAGTTGCAAATATTAGCAATGTAACCAAGATCAAATACCAGTGCTCTGCGAGCTCTAGTAAGGTACACATCAATAACATGTAGATCACATATACCTTTGTTCACTTTGCCATCCTTCTTATCCGCCAAATACTTGGGGCAGTTCCGCTTCGGTGACTACCGCTTGCGGAGAAGCACTCGATTTCAGGCTTAGGTCCGGACTTGGGTTTCTTCTCTTGAGCAACAACTTGTTTGTTGTTCTTCTTGAAGTTCCTTCTTCTTCCCTTTGCCCTTTTCTTGAAACTAGTGGTCTTGTTAACCATCAACACTTGATGCTCCTTCTTGATTTCTACCTCCGCAGCCTTTAGCATTGCGAAGAGCTCGGAATTGTCTTATCCATCCCTTGCATATTATAGTTCATCACGAAGCTCTTGTAGCTTGGTGGAAGTGATTGGAGAATTCATCAATGACGCTATCATCCGGAAGTGTAACTCCCGTTGAATCAAGTGATTACAATACCCGGACATCTTGAGTATGTGCTCACCGACGAACTATTCTCCTCCATCTTGCAGCTATAGAACTTATTGGAGACTTCATATCTCTCAATCCGGGCATTCTTCGGAATATCAACTTCAACTCTGAAACATCTCATATGCTCCATGACGTTCAAAACGTCGTTGAAGTCCCGGTTCTAAGCCGTAAAGCATGGCACATTGAACTATCGAGTAGTCATCACTTTGCTCTGCGGACGTTCTTAACGTCGTCGGTTACATCAAGCAGCGAGTTCGCACCCAGCGGTGCTTCCAGACGTAATTTTTCTCGTGCAGCAATGAGGATAATCCTCAAGTTATGGACCCGATCCGTGTAGTTGCTACCATCATCTTTCAACTTAGCTTTCTCAAGGAACGCATTAAAATTCAACGGAACAACAACGCACGGGCCATCTATCTACAAACAACATAGACAAGCAAGATACTATCAGGTACTAAGTTCATGATAAATTTTTAGTTCAATTAATCATATTACTTAAGAACTCCCACTTAGACAGACATCTCTCTAGTCATCTAAGTGATCACGTGATCCAAATCAACTAAACCATAACCGATCATCACGTGAGATGGAGTAGTTTTCAATGGTGAACATCTCATGTTGATCATATCTACTATATGATTCATGCTCGACCTTTCGGTCTCCGTGTTCCGAGGCCATATCTGCATATGCTAGGCTCGTCAAGTTTAACTGAGTATTCTGCGTGTGCAAAACTGGCTTGCACCCGTTGTAGATGGACGAGAGCTTATCACACCGATCATCACGTGGTGTCCGGGCACGACGAACTTTGGCAACGATGCATACTCGGGAGAACACTACTTGATAATTTTAGTGAGAGATCATCTTAAAATGCTACCGTCAATCAAAGCAAGATAAGATGCATAAAAGATAAACATCACATGCAATCAATATAAGTGATATGATATGGCCATCATCTTCTTGTGCTTGTGATCTCCATCTCAAGCACCATCATGATCACCATCGCCACCGCGCGACACCTTGATCTCCATCGTAGCATCGTTGTCGCTTTCGCCATATATTGCTTCTCGACTATCGCTACCGCTTAGTGATAAAGTAAAGCAATTACAGTATGCTTGCATTTCATACAATAAAGCGACAACCATATGGCTCCTGCCAGTTGCCGATAACTTCGGTTACAAAACATGATCATCTCATACAATAAAATAGAGCATCATGTCTTGGCCATATCACATCACAACATGCCCTGCAAAAACAAGTTAGACATCCTCTACTTTGTTGCAAGTTTTACGTGGCTGCTACGGGCTTAAGCAAGAACCAATCTCACCTACGCATCAAAACCACAACGATAGTTTGTCAAGTTGATGCTGTTTTAACCTTCGCAAGGACCGGGCGTAGCCACACTCGGTTCAACTAAAGTTGGAGAAACTAACACCCGCTACTCACCTGTGTGCAAAGCACGGCGGTAAAACCAGTCTCGCGTAAGCGTACGCGTAATGTCGGTCCGGGCCGCTTCATCCAACAATACTGCCGAACCAAAGTATGACATGCTGGTAAGCAGTATGACTTATATCGCCCACAACTCACTTGTGTTCTACTCGTGCATATAACATCAAACCATAAAAACCTAGGCTCGGATGCCACTGGTTGGGGAACGTAGTAATTTCAAAAAATTCCTCGCACACACAAGATCATGGTGATGCATAGCAACGAGAGGGGAGAGTGTTGTCTACGCACCCTCGTGAGACCGAAGCGAAGCGTTGACGCAACGTAGAGGAAGTAGTCGTCGTCCTCCGGTCCAACCGATCCAAGCACCGTTACTCGCACATCCGAAGTTCTTGACACGCGACAGCTCGATGACGCACCTCGATCTCCAATCCAAGAGAGGCTCCGAGGGGAGTTCCGTCAAGACGACGGCGTGGTGGCGATCTTGATGTTCTCTGTCGCAGGCTTCGCCTAAGCACCGCTACAATATGATCGAGGTGTAATATCGTGGAGGGGGCACCGCACACGGCTAAGGAACGATCAATGATCAACTTGTGTGTTCTAGGGTGCCCCCTACCCCGTATATAAAGGAGGGAGGGAGGAGGTGGCCGCCCAAGGGGCGCCATAGAGGAGGGGAAACCTACACCAAGTAGGTTTCCTCCCTTTCCTTATCTTATTTGGAGGGGGAAGGAAAGAGTACTAGTATTAGGAAGTAGTACTAGTAGTAGTAATAGGAAGAGGGGGAAGGAGAAAGGAAAGGGGGGGCCGGCCCCCCTCCCTTGTTCCTTCTCCCTTCCTCCTACATGGGCCCAATAAGGCCCATATACCTCTCGGGGGGTTCCGGTAACCTCCCGGAGCTCCAAACTTCTCCGGAACCTTTCCGGTGTCCAAATATATCCGTCCAATATATCAATCTTTATGTCTCGACCATTTCGAGACTCCTCGTCATGTCCGTGATCATATTCGGGACTCCGAACAACCTTCGTACATCAAAATACATAAAATCATAATATAAGCATCATCGAAACCTTAAGCGTCACGGACCCTACGGTTCGAGAACAATGTAGACATGACCGAGACATGTCTCGGTCAATAACCAATAGCGGGACCTGGATGCCCATATTGGTTCCTACATATTCTCGAAGATCTTTATCGGTCAAACCGCACAACAACATACGTTGTTCCTTTGTCATCGGTATGTTACTTATCCGAGATTCGATCGTCGGTATCCGATACCTAGTTCAATCTCGTTACGCAAGTCTCTTTACTCGTTCCGTAATACATCATCTCACAACTAACTCATTAGTTGAAATGCTTGCAAGGCTTAAGTGATGTGTATTACCGAGAGGGCCCAGAGATACCTCTCCGACATTCGGAGTGACAAATCCTAATCTCGAAATACGCCAACTCAACAAGTACCTTCGGAGACACCAGAGAGCACCTTTATAATTACCCGCTTCGTTGTGACGTTTGGTAGCACACAAAGTGTTCTTCTGGTAAACGGGAGTTGCATAATCTCATAGTCATAGGAACATGTATAAGTCATGAAGGAAGCAATAGCAATATACTAAACGATCGTGTGCTAAGCTAACGGAATGGGTCATGTCAATCAGATCATTCAACCAATGATGTGACCTTGTTAATCAAATAACAACTCCTTGTTCATGGTTAGGAAACATAACCATCTTTGATTAACAAGCTAGTCAAGTAGAGGCATACTAGTGACACTCTGTTTGTCTATATATCCACACATGTATTATGTTTCCGGTTAATACAATTCTAGCATGAATAATAAACATTTACCATGATATGAGGAAATAAATAATAACTTTATTATTGCCTCTAGGGCATATTTCCTTCAGGATGTTGATGTGGAGGCCCTCCATGGTTGATTCCCCCTTCGACAGAGTGCCGGCGAAGGCTCCAAGATGGGATCTCGCGGATACAGAAGGTTACAGTGGTGGAAATTGTGTTTCGTGGTGCTCCTCGATGTTTTCGGGGTACGTAGGTATATATAGGACGAAGAAGTATGTCGATGGCCGCCCGAGGGGCCCACGAGACAGGGGGCGCGCCCTACAAGGGGGGGGGCGGCCCCCTATCTCGTGGGGCCCTCGGGAGCTTCTTGACTTGCACTCCAAGCTCTCTGGATCATGTTCGTTCCAAAAATCACGCTCCCGAAGGTTTCATTCCGTTTGGACTCCGTTTGATATTTCTTTTCTTCGAAATACTGAAATAGGCAAAAAAAATAGCAATATGGGCTGGGCCTCCGGTTAGTAGGTTAGTCCCAAAAATGATATAAATGTGTAAAATAAAGCCCATAAACATCCAAAAGGGGTAATATAATAGCATGGAACAATCAAATATTATAGATACGTTGGAGACGTATCAAGCATCCCCAAGCTTAATTCCTGCTCGTCCTCGAGTAGGTAAATGATAAAAAAGAATTTTTTATGTGGAATGCTACCTAGCATATTTCTCAATGTAATTTTCTTTATTGTGGCATGAATGTTCAGACCCAAATGAATACAAAATAAAAGTTCACATTGACATAAAAAATAGTAATACTTCAAGCATACTAATCAAACTAATCATGTCTTCTCAAAATAACATGGCTAAAGAAAGTTATCCCTACAAAATCATATAGTCTGGCTATGCTCTATCTTCATCACACAAAGTATTTAATCATGCACAACCCCGATAACAAGCCAAGCAATTGTTTCATACTTTAATAATCTCAAACTTTTTCAACTTCCACGCAATACATGAGCGCGAGCCATGGACATAGCACTATATGTGAAATAGAATGGTGGTTGTGGAGAAGACAAAAAGGAGAAGATAGTCTCACATCAACTAGGCGTATCAACGGGCTATGGAGATGCCCATTAATAGATATCAATGTGAGTGAGTAGGGATTGCAATGCAACGGATGCACTAGAGCTATAAATATATGAAATCTCAATAAAAGAAACTAAGTGGGGTGCATCCAACTTGCTTGCTCACGAAGACCTAGGGCACTTTTGAGGAAGCCCATCATTGGAATATACAAGCCAAGTTATATAATGAAAATTCCCACTAGTATATGAAAGTGACAACATATGAGACTCTCTATCATGAAGATCATGGTGCTATTTTGAAGCACAAGTGTGGAAAAAGAGACAGTAGCATTGTCCCTTCTCTCTTTTTCTCTCATTTTATTTTTTTCTTTCTTTTCTTTTTTTTTCTTTGGCCTATCTTTTTTTCTTTTTGGCCTTTCTCTTTTTTTTCCTTTTTTTCTTTTTGTAAAGTCCGAAGTCTCATCCCGACTTGTGGGGGAATCAAAGTCTTCATCATCCTTTCCTCACAAGGACAATGCTCTAATAATGAAGATCATCACACTTTTATGGATTTACAACTCGAAGCTAGAACAAGATATGACTCTACATGAATGCCTCCGGCGGTGTACCGGGATATGCAATGAATCAAGAGCGACATGTATGAAAATTATGAAAGTGGCCTTGCCACAAATACAATGTCAACTACATGATCATGCAAAAAGCAATATGACAAAAGTAATGCGTGTCATATGAACGGAAAGGTGGAAAGTTGCATGGCAATATATCTCAGAATGGCTATGTAAATGCCATAATAGGTAGGTATGGTGGCTGTTTTGAGGAAGGTGAATGGTGGGTGTATGGTACCGGCGAAAATTGCACGATACAAGAGAGGCTAGCAATGGTGGAAGGGTGAAAGGGTGCGTATAATCCATGGACTCAACATTAATCAAAGGAACTCATATACTTATTGCAAAAATTTAGAAGTCATCAAAAACCAAAGTACTACGCGCATGCTCCTTGGGGGATAGATTGGTAGGAAAAGACCATCGCTCGTTCCCTACCGCCACTCATAAGGAAGACAATCAATAAATAAAATTGTGCTCCAACTTCATCACAAAGCGGTTCACCATACGTGCATGCTACGGGAATCACAAACTTCAACACAAGCATTCTTTAAATTCAAAATCACCCAACTAGCATGACTTTAATATCACTACCTCCATATCTCAAAACAATTATCAAGTATCAAATTGATCATAGCATCCAATTCACTTTCTATGATAGTTTTTATTATACCCAACTTGGATGCTCATCATTCTAGGACCAACTTTATGATCATAGCAAATACCATGCTGTTCTAAAAGACTCTCTGTCGGTGTCAAAACCGGCGGATCTCGGGTAGGGGGTCCCGAACTGTGCGTCTAGGCGGATGGTAACAGGAGACGAGGGACACAATGTTTTTACCCAGGTTCGGGCCCTCTCGATGGAGGTAATACCCTACGTCCTGCTTGATTAATATTGATGATATGGGTAGTACAAGAGTAGATCTACCACGAGATCAAGGAGGCTAAACCCTAGAAGCTAGCCTATGGTATGATTGTTGAGATGTAATGTTGTGTCCTACGGACTAAGGCCCTCCGGTTTATATAGACACCGGAGAGGCTAGGGTTACACAGAGTCGGTTACAATGGTAGGAGATCTACATATCCGTATTGCCAAGCTTGCCTTCCACGCCAAGGAAAGTACCTTCCGGACACGAGCCGGAGTCTTAAATCTTCTTTCTTCGTAGTCTGGGAGTCCGGCGGATATTGATAGTCCGGCTGTCCGGACACCCCCTAGTCCAGGACTCCCTCAGTAGCCCCTGAACCAGTCTTCAATGATGATAAGTCCGGCGTGCATAGTGTTCGGCATTGCAAGGCGGGTTCCTCCCTTGAATAATCCGGAGAAAATAATGAACACCAGGATAGTGTCCGGCTCTGCAAAATAAATTCCACATTCCAAACGTAGAGAGAATAAAACACATATACTGATCCAATCTGCTGACGTATTATGCGGCGTGACATCACGCCGCTACCAAGCTCTTGTTTGAATTACTATACCACCTCAAACGTTTAGCGGCGGTTTCTTGGCACGCTTTTGTCGAGCGGATCGTGTTCCCCTTATTCCGGATTCTCATCAATACGTGCATGGGTAACCCAACCGCGCCATTGATGGTGGCGCTTGGGAGATAAGCGAGTTTTACCAGGCCGGTGAGGGACGCGTAGTTTCGTCCGCCTATATATAAGGGATAAGGATTTACCTTCTCACCTACGCCTTCTTCCTCCTTTGCTCATCCATCCCTGCGAACCCAAGCTCCAACGCCTAAGCTCGCTCATCCCGCCTCGACCCTTCTCCGAATATGTCCGGAGGGGGAGGCAAATGGATGGCCTCCACTGCCAAGGAGGAGGACATCACCAAGCTCTTGTGCGACGCCGATACCTTTCCGGCGACATCGCAGATCGGCTGCCTGACGCGGGCAGCTCATTCCTACCCTGGGCCTCATGAGAGGTTGTTTTCCTTCCCCACTTCCTCCGCTGGATTGGGCTTTCCGCTCCATCCATTCGTCCGGGGCTCATGTTTTACTACGGCCGGATTTCCACGATCTGGCGCCAACTTCGTCCTCAACATCTCGGCGTTTATCGTCGTGTGAGGCCTTTCTCTGCATCCGCCCCACTTCGCCTCTGGGCTCAAGACCTTCAACGTCAAGCAAGGTTGTGAAGGGGCGCAAGCGGAATGCGGAGGCGCCATGTTGGGCAAGTTGCCCAACGTCCCTTGGCTAGAAGGGACCTTCGTGGACTCCGTCAAGGGGTGGCAATCGGGGTGGTTCTACATCACCGAGCCGCGCGAGCCTACATGGGCGGCGGCCCCGAATTTAGATCTGGAATCCCACGCAGCTCACCTCCTGGAAAGAGAAGGGCTTGCAGTGGGGTGATCCGGTGGAGGTGACGGGACTTCGAGCCTGCATCAAGAAGCTGGTGAGCAATAGGCTCCGGCTCGTCGACGTGGTCCAGGTCATGCTCCTCCGGCGGATTCTCCCGTGCCAAGAACGGGCATTTCATCTGTGGGAATTTAATCCGGAACAGCACCAGATGTTGAGCGCGCTCTTCGACACAACGTACGAAGGCGCCTGGAGGGTGCTGTTCAAGGGCGCCGAAGCCCCCGCATCCGCGACCGAAGACCGCGGATTCAGCTTGTAGTCTCCGACTGACAAGGTAAGTGATTCGACCCCATTACGGGACACTTGAAGTAACTATATTGACTCTAGTGAGGGTTTTAATCTGCCTCTTCCTTTGACAGGACTGGATGGAGAAGGCCCAGCTGTTCATCAGCCCGGCTCCCATGCCAGAAGAACTAGTGGACGCCCGCTTAGCAAGGCTGCTGGTTCCGGCACTGTACGTGGTGTCGGAGAAGAAGGCCAAGAAGGTGGCCGCGGGGACTCGAAAGAGTTCCCACAATCAGGCGTCTGACGACGACGACGAGGACTCCTCCCCCGAAGACGAGGAGGAGGAGGAGGAGTACTCTCTCCCGGAGGAGGGAGAGAAGAAGAGGAAGGCCTCACCAACCGGAGCGGCCGAAGGGTCGAAGAGGGGTAGAACTATCCCCCCGGACAGTTTTGCCAACATCGATGTTGGCGAGGAAGAGTGGCCTCCAAGGGCCAGGCGTCCGGCAGGATCGTAAGTATTCAGATCATTTATATGCCGTGCACTGTATGCCATGTAGTGTCCTTCTAACGCCGCGTTCTACCCGTAGTCCGGCCGTTGACGATCTTCCCGACTCGATGAGCGGGTCTTTGGCGCCGTTGGATGTAAATTCCATCCCGACCGCCTCTACCCCACGGTCGACGAGGGCGACGGCGGAATCCTGAGGGACTCGCCAGAGGAGGCTCCGAGGTGCCGTCGAGCAACCCGGACTTCGTGCGGACTCCACCTCGGAACCCGCAGTGGTTCCAGTCCGCAAGCGCCCTTCAAAGAAGGGCAGGATTGTGGCGGGCGGCCCGTCCAACCGGAGGCGCCGGATAACTGCTGAGGCGCTTAACGGCGCTTCCATCGAGGAAGAACACCGCACTCTCATGAGTGCGGTGATTGAGAAGGTCCAGCTTGCCAAGGGCGGGCTGACCGAAGCCTGCAACAGCCTTCTAACAGGCTTTGAGGTAAGAAGGTTAAAATTAAGTAATATAATACCGCATAGACAAGTAGCCCACGATGCTTGGTCCGTGTTCGGAAAGAAAAGCCGACTAAGGATCTAACAAAATAGACGCAAGGTTGCTAAAAATATGTCAATATGGGTTTGCGGCTGCGCTTGTTGACCTCTGCCGCGTGCTTGGCGGAGGTCGAGACGTGAAGAAGGATCTTGGCGGTCGGAGCAAGAGCTCGGCCATGCCAAGAGGCAGCTCAAGGAAAAAGAAGGTGAATAACACCGCTTTAAATAAGTACCTTCTGAAAAAGGGTTTGATTGCAAACATGATTAATAAGGATAATATATTTAATGCAGGGGCCATTAACGAGGTGGCAGCCCGAAGGATGCCGTGTCCGTGGCGAACTCAATGCGCCCTGAACGGTCTGGAGAGAAAAGCAAACGGCACCGGTGGCGGAAGTTCGCAAGAGCTCCAAGCTCTCATGAAAAAGCATGAGAGTTTGGAGCGTGACTCAAGACTCGAGAGTCGAGCTTGCCTCGCTCTCGGAAGTGCCAAGTCCGCCAAGGCCGAGGCCCGAAGGCCCATGAGGAAGTAGAGGACATGAAGAAGATAGCGGCGGTAAGGCGTTTTCATGCGAGCAAGCATGTTAATGTAAATTACGGATACTTACCGGTCGGAGCTCTCGAGGGCATATGCAGATCTGCCAGAGTAGTCGATCGATGCCGCTGCATTCTATCGTGGCAAGGAGGGAGCTCAACGGAGAAGGTCTTCGGTCTCGGTATCTGTCGAGGCCGCCATCCGGCGTGCCCCAAGCGACCAGTGAAGCAGCTGGTCGAACTCCTAAGGTAGCCGAGGAGGCCATGAAGGGCCTCACAGTCCGCTGTGGCTTCGGGCAGGCCATGCACGGCAGCTACTTTGGCCTAGTCTTGGCGGCTGGTGGATGCATGCCCCAGGATGGATGTGATCAAGCGCTCCGCCTGTATTGAAGGCGCCCGTCGGGCCCTTGCCCGCATAAAGGTGCAATGGGGCAAGCTGGATGCGGAGAAGCTTCTCACGGATCCGCCGCCACCGGGCAAGGAGCATCGTACGCCAGAGCGATATTATAAAGTTGTCCTGAAGGGAGCCCGTGATATTGCAGAAGAATGCCCCCTTGATGTAATCTTTGAGTGAACTCGCTGTGTTTTTATCCTGTGCGCTGAAAACCTCGTTTATATGCGCCATGAGCAACGCTTTGTTGAATTTAAAATATTACCTTCTGTGCGGCCGTTTGTTAAATCTGAGAGATGGCAAGTCGTTGGCTTCAGCCCCCGGGCTACAAAGGCTGGGGTGTTCGGTGATAAACTTGAGCACTCTTGTTCCCATTATTGGGTCCATCTAGGGAGGCGCTCAACACGACGAACAAGGCGACCGGACTTATAATGCTTGAACACTCTCACTTAGCCATAGAATTCTATAATTTTAAATTTCGTGAAGCCCCGGTATTCGAAGATGAATCCGGGCGCTATCCACGCCTTTCGTCGGACATCATCCGAACTTCGCTCGAGCGGCATGAGCCTTTAAGGACCGAAAGAACCTCTCGAACAGCGACCGTCTCTCGCCTTATCATGCCGCCGTTTTAGCTTTCTCCGAGGCGTTAACTCGGCTCAGCGGGCGCAATCGCGAGTGGTTCTCCAGTGCTACCTTAGCCGACGAACGGAACATAAGGTACCAAAACATGGGACCCGGCAAACCCAACTATTGACCCAAGACATGATTCGAGCTGATTCATATAATGCTATAAGTTCGGGTGCCGCACTTGTGAAAGTGTTCGACTTAATCACACCATAATATGGGGAACGAAGCCCTGGTGTATTCGGCCGCACCAAAGTATCTGGGTGCGAGGATGTCATATAATGAACATATGTAAAAGATAACGCAATTGCAATGAAAAGGTAATGTACTTGCAAGAAGGAAGTGTTGCGTTATTTGTAAAAGAAGGTCTGCTAATAAAGCGGACTGATACAAATAGTGCGGTAAGCAAGGGATTCGGACTAAATTAACATGTCCCCCTCCAGGGATAAGCTGCAGACTTGGTGTATGTAATCGAATTTAATGCTCATAATGGAGACCACCTGAGTGTTCGTCGTAGCCTTCTTTAGTCCCTGACTGTTGCATCTTGAGTTCGGCAAGTTCGCCGTTGGACAGGGCTTCTGGTTAATGGAGTCCTGTGTATGCAAAAGGAAAGAAAAAAAAGATAAAAAACAAAGCCAAGGGGGGCGCTAGCATGAGCCCCTGGTGTGGTCGAGCCGCACTCTTTGGTCCTTGTGGTCACGCCCCTCCCCTGCGCCCATGGTATCTCCAAAGCGTAATGATGTACGCGAAGTGTTATTCTAGTGATCATGCACAAGCGGGGGTTGGGGCCGCATTGCTACGCGTGCTCTGATCGCGCCAGGTGGTCTTGGTTGGTGTTGCTCCGGGCGCGCTTTGATGCATCCCGCTTTCTGACTGCCGGACTAGAGAATTGTCGTAGAAGGCTGCTCAGACTTCGCCGCGAGCATTGTATGTTCCTCCGTTCGGAGGGCGTTCCGTATTCCCATTGACCGTAATGACTCCACGAGGGCTGGCATCTTGAGCTTTAGGTATGCATAATCGCGCACGCGTTGAACTTTGCAACGCGTTCGTCCGAAGCGAGGCATGATAGCCGCTCTGAGCGGGACTATGTCGAAGATTAACTCTTCGCCGAAATTATCCGGGATCCAAGACCACTTCGGTGTGGTGAGCATGTACGATTGGCTTCCTCACGGGATGACACCGTTAAAGGTTGTCTTAGTAGGTTTGATCTGTATGGGTCTATGCCCATTTTGCGCACTATGTCCTGATAAAGCAGGTTCAGGCTGCTGCCGCCGTCCATCAGGACTCTTGTGAGGTGAAATCCATCGACGATTGGGTCTAAGACCAATGCGGCGAATCCGCCATGGCGTATGCTGGTCGGATGGTCTCGTCGATCGAAAGTGATCGGGCAGGAGGACCATGGATTGAACTTCGGGGCGACTGGCTCCATCGCATAGACGTCCCGTGGTGCGCGCTTCCTCTCCCTCTTGGGTATATGGGTTGCGTAAATCATATTCACCGTCCGCACTTGTGGGGGGAAACCCTTCTGTCCTCTACTGTTCGGCGGCCGGGTCTCCTCCTCCTCGTCGCTATTTAGCCCCTTGTCATTGTGTTCGGCAATTAACTTGCCGGCCTGTTTGAACACCCAACAATCTCTATTGGTGTGATTAGCTGGCTTTTCAGGGGTGCCATGTATCTGGCATGAGCGGTCGAGTATTCGGTCCAGATTGGACGGACCCGGAGTTGTTCTTTTAAATGGCTTCTTCCGTTGACCGGGTTTGGAGCCTCGAAATCCGGCATTGACTGCCGTGTCCTCTTTGTCGTTGCCGTTAATGCGGCGTTTGTTTTTGATTCGACGTGACCTGCCGTGGTTGTCCTTAGTGTCCGGACTGCCAGAATTTTTGCGGAGATTGTTGCTGCGGGCTAGCCAGCTGTCCTCTCCCACACAAAAGCGGGTCATTAACGATGTGAGGGCTGCCATGGATTTCGCTTCTCCCCCCCAGTGCCGGCTAGCCATTCGTCCCGGATGTTATGTTTGAAGGCTGCAAGGGCCTCCGCATCCGGACGGTCGGCGATTTGATTTTTCTTCATCAAGAACCGTGTCGAATTGTCCGGCGATTCGTCGGCTGCTGAATAATGTGGCTTAGGTCATCGGCGTCGGTGGTCGCACATATGTACCTTGGAAATTATCAAGGAATGCGGCCTCCAGGTCTTCCCAACACCCAATTGACTCTACGGGCAGGCTGTTGAGCCAATGCCGAGCTGGTCCTTTAAGCTTGAGTGGGAGATATTTGATGGCGTGGAGATGCGTCGCATGGGCCATATGGATGTGGAGAAGATAATCTTGATCCACACCGTGGGGTCTGTTGTACCATCGTAAGATTCGATATTCACGGGTTTGAACCTTCGGGATCGATGATCCATTACCTCATCGATGAAGCATAACGGGTGTCTGGCGCCCAGATTGAGCAATATCGCGACGCAGCTCGAGTGAGCGCTGTCTGCTATGTTCGCACGGCCGGCGTTATGTCCGTATAGCGGTATTCGCCGTGGGTCGTAGGGCGCCCACGTGATCCATAGATGGATCTGGATTGTCTTGCTTTGTCCTCCAAGATGTCTCGCAAGTCCGCGCGTTCCTTTTGGCCCGTACTCTTGGATCGATGTCGGGTACGGTCTTGGTGGGGCCTGAATGCCTCTCTGTCGCGACCACGGGTGGTCGGTCGGCCATGTCGTCTTGCCGGTGATGAAGGTATGTATGCTTCCTCCTCTAATCGGGGAGCAGCTTGCGTCTTAGGTAACTTTTGGAGGGAGTTCGAGTTTATACTCTTGACGCAAGGACCTCGGTCCATCGATCGGCTAGCAGATCTTGATTAGCTTGAAGTGTTGCTGCTTTTTCTTTAGGCTATTTGCCGTGGCTATGAGCCTGCGCTGAAGCGCTCTTGTTCGACGGGATCCTCGGGTATGACGAATTCATCATCGTTGAGGCTCGCCGTCTTGGAGGGAGGCATATAGTTATCATCCTCAACCCCTTAAATCCGCCGCCTGTCGTGGGGGCTTGCTTCTGCGTCCTCTGTCTTGAGTCTTGCAGAGGGATCGTCTTCGCACTCTCCAGTGTTATTGTCTCCGTGCGGAATCTCCATTCTTGTTGTGGCGGGATTTAGGCGGCGCCGACGCCGGGCGTTTTGGCTGCTTCTTTAGAGAATCTTCCTCCGCTGCTTTTTCGCCATCCCCTTCTTTTGGGGTATCCACCATGTAGACGTCATATGACGAGGTGGCCTTCCAGTGCCCCGTGGGTGTTGGGTCCTGTTCGTCTCCGGCATCATCGTCCATAGCGTCGATGTCATCGGAGTCGTAGTCTAGCATGTCGGTTAGATCCTCGACAGTGGCTCCAAAGTGGGTGGTGGGTGGGCTCTGAATTTCTTCGTCGTCCGAACTCCAACTGTCCTGGCCATAGTCCGGCCAGGATTCTCCTGATAGCGAGAGATGCTTCAGAGAATTCAGGATATCGCCAAAAGGCGAGTGCTGAAAGATGTCCGCGGCGGTGAATTCCATAACCAGCGCCCAATCCGGTTTAATTGACAGGGGCGCGGGAGGCTCGGAGTCCGGCGCCTCGGGATCACGAGTTCTGCAGGGGACAAGATCGGTATTTGGCTCCATCGCCGTGGATGTTGAAGCCCCCAGGGCGGCGTCTATCCACCGGCCCTCGTCATGGGCGATCGGCTCCGGGCTAGTAGCCGGAGCGGATTCGATCTTGACCACCAAAGCACCGTCCGGCGGCAGAGCTAGATCATGCCCATCGTCACAAAGTCGGGCGCTTGGCAGGGCTCGAGTCCGTCGAAGATCAAGTCTCCGCGGTCATCGGCCGTGAAGTTTAAGCTTCAAATCTGACTGACGGCGGGCGTAGCTTCGATCTGCTCGGATGGCCAAGAGAATTGGCCCACAGACAAAGCCGCCGAATATGAAGATCTGTCCGGGAGAAAAGTCTCACCACGACAGCGTTGATGATTGAAGATGCCATCGAGCCTATCGGTGGCGACACGAGGAACTCTCAATGAAAGCACCAATGTTGGTGTCAAACCGGCGGATCTCGGGTAGGGGTCCCGAACTGTGCGTCTAGGCGGATGGTAACAGGAGACGAGGACACAATGTTTTTACCTGTGTTCGGGCCCTCTCGATGGAGGTAATACCCTCGTCTGCTTGATTAATATTGATGATATGGGTAGTACAAGAGTAGATCTACCACGAGATCAAGGAGGCTAAACCCTAGAAGCTAGCCTATGGTATGATTGTTGAGATGTAATGTTGTGTCCTACGGACTAAGGCCCTCCGGTTTATATAGACACCGGAGAGGCTAGGGTTACACAGAGTCGGTTACAATGGTAGGAGATCTACATATCCGTATTGCCAAGCTTGCCTTCCACGCCAAGGAAAGTACCTTCCGGACACGAGCCGGAGTCTTCAATCTTCTATCTTCGTAGTCCGGGAGTCCGGCGGATATTGATAGTCCGGCTGTCCGGACACCCCCTAGTCCAGGACTCCCTCACTCTCAAAATAATATAAGTGAAGCATGAGAGACTAGCACTTTCTTCAAAATTAAGACACCACCGTGCTCTAAAAGATATAAGTGAAGCACTAGAGTAAAAACTATTAAGCTCAAAAGATATAAGTGAAGCACATAGAGTATTCTAGCAAATTTTAATCAAATAGGCTTCTCCCAAAAGGTGTGTGCAGCAAGGATGATTGTGGTAAACTAAAAAGCAAAGACTAATATAATACACTACGCTCCAAGCAAAACACATATCATGTAGCGAATAAAAATATAGCTCCAAGTAAAGTTACCAATGAACGAAGACGAAAGAGGGGTTGCCTTCCCGGGGCATCCCCAAGCTTAGGCTTTTGGCTATTCTTGAATATCTTGGGGTGCCATGGGTATCACCAAGCTTAGGCTCTTGCCACTCCTTATTCCATAGTCCATAAAAGCTTTACCCAAAACTTGAAAACTTCACAACACAAAACTCAACAGGAAATCTTATAAGCTCCGTTAGTGAAAGAAAACAAAACCACCACATAAGGTACTGCAATGAACTCATTCTTTATTTATTTTGGTGTTAAACCTACTGTATTCCAACTTCTTTATGGTTCATAGACTGAATTACAAGCCATAGATGCATTGAAATAAGCAAACAACACATGAAAAACAGAATCTGTCAAAAACAGAACAGTCTGTAGCAATCTGTAACTAACGCAAACTTCTGGAAATCTAAAAATCCTACCAAAATAGGACGTCCTGGAAATTTTGTTTATTGAATAGAAGCAAAAATAATCAGTGCAAAAGCACGTTCCTGTGATTTAACAAAATTATATTCGTGCGTGCAAAGTTTCTGTTTTTCAACAGAATTAGATCAACTATCATCGTAGGTTATCCTATAGGTTCTACTTGGCACAGACACTAATTAAAAGATAAAAACACATCTAAACATAAGGTAGATGCAAGAATTATTACTAAACAGGAGCAAAAACAAAAAACATAAAGAAAATTGGGTTGCCTCCCAACTAGCGCTATCGTTTAACGCCCCTAGCTAGGCATAAAAAGCAAAGATAGATCTAACGGGTGCCATCTTTGGCACTAAATTCATAAGTAGCACGCATGATAGATTCATAAGGTAATTCGAATTTCTTTCTTGGAAAGTGCTCCATGCCTTTCTTTAATGGAAATTGGAATCTAATATTCCCTTCCTTCATATCAATAATCGCACCAATCGTTCTAAGGAAAGGTCTACCAAGAATAATAGGGCAAGAAAGATTGCAATCTATATCAAGAACGATAAAATCTACGGGCACCAAATTTCTATTTGCAACAATAAGAACATCATTGATCCTTCCCATAGGCTTTTTAATGGTGGAATCCGCAAGGTGCAAATTTAAAGAGCAATCATCAAGATCATGGAAACCTAGAATATCACATAAAGTTTTCGGAATTGTGGAAACACTAGCACCCAAATCACACAAAGCAAAACACTCATAATCTTTAATTCTAATCTTTATAATAGGTTCCCACTCATCAATAAGTTTTCTAGGTATAGAAACTTCCAAATTAAGTTTTTCATCATAAGATTGCATCAAGGCATCAACAATATGTTTGGTAAAAGCTTTATTTTGACTATAAGCATGAGGAGAATTAACAACGGATTGCAACAAGGAAATACAACCTTTTAAAGAGCAATTATCATAATCAAATTCCTTGGAATCCGAGATAGTAGGTTCAACATTATTAGAAGTTGAAGATTCTCCAATCTCACTTTTACCAAATTTAACATCAAGATCTAAAGACTCCAAATTTTTGGGACGCCTTCTAGGCAAAGTTGATTCATCATCACTCCCGTAATCATCAAAATTCATATTGCAAAACATAGATCTAATCAGAGACGCATCAATAACTTTAAGATCCTCATCATTATTTTCATGAAGACTAGAAGAACACGCTTTTATAAAGCTTTCTTTTTTAGCACCCAATCTAGTGGTTCTTTCCTTGCACTCGTCAATGGAAATTCTCATTACTTTGAGAGACTCATTGATATCATGCTTAGGAGAAGAAGATCCAAGTTTAAGAGAATTAACATCAAGCGAAAGTCTATCAACGTTCCTAGCCAAATCATCAACTTTGAGCAATTTTTCTTCAAGCAAAGCATTAAAATTCTTTTGAGAATCATAAATTCTTTCACATTATTCTCAAAATCAGAGGGCATCTTATTAAAATTACCATAAGAATTATTGTAGGAATTTCCATAATTATTAGAGGGATTACTAGGGAACGGTCTAGCATTAAAATTTCCTCTATAAGCGTTGTTTCCAAAACTATTCCTACCAACAAAATTCACATCCGTAGATTCATTATTATTCTCAATCAATGAAGACAAAGGCATATCATTGGGATCAAGAGGAGTATTTTTAGTAGCAAACATCTTCATAAGTTCATCCATCTTTCCACTCAAAACATTAATTTCTTCTATAGCATGCACTTTTTTGCTAGAAGATCTTTCGGTGTGCCATTGAGAATAATTAGCCATAATATTATCAAGCAATTTGGTAGCATCTCCTAACGTGATTTCTATAAAGGTGCCTCCCGCGGCCAAATCTAAGAGATTTCTAGAAGCAAAGTTCAAACCGGCATAAAAATTTTGTATGATCATCCATAAATTCAAACCATGAGTAGGGCAATTGCGAAGCATCAATTTCATTCTTTCCCAAGATTGGGCAACATGCTCATGATCAAGTTGTTTAAAATTCATAATATCGTTCCTAAGAGTGATGATCTTAGCGGGAGGAAAATACTTAGAGATAAAAGCATCTTTGCACTTGTTCCAAGAATCAATACTATTTTTAGGCAAAGACGAAAACCAAACTTTAGCACGATCTCTAAGTGAAAACGAAAATAACTTCAATTTGACAATAGTGTTATCTGTATCTTTCTTCTTTTGCATATCACATAAATCAACAAAATTGTTTAGATGAGTAGCGACATCTTCACTAGGAAGGCCGGCGAATTGATCTTTCATAACAAGATTCAGCAAAGCGGTATTGATTTCACAAGACTCAACATCATTAAGAGGAGCAATCGGAGTACTAAGGAAATCATTATTATTGGTATTCGAGAAGTCACACAACTTGGTATTATCTTGCTCCGTGGCAACAAGTAATCCAACACACAAGCAAACAGAAAAAGGCAAGCGAAAAGAGAAGAGGAGGTTGGGAAAGAGAGGGCGAATAAAACGACAAGGGTGAAGTGGGGGAGAGGAAAACGAGAGGCAAATGGCAAATAATGTAAATGCGTGGGAGATGGGTTTGTGATGGGTACTTGGTATGTCTTGACTTGAGCGAAGACCTCCCCAGCAACGGCGCCAAAAATCCTTCTTGCTACGTTTTGAGCTTGCGTTGGTTTTCCTCGAAGAGGAGAGGGTGATGCAGCAAAGTGCAGCGTAAGTATTTCCCTCAGTTTTGAGAACCAAGGTATCAATCCAGTAGGAGGCTCCTCAAAAGTCCCACGCACCTACACAAACAAACTGAGAACTCGCAACCAGCGCAATAAAGGGGTTGTCAATCCCTTCACGGCCACTTCATGAAAGTGAGATCTAATAAAGATAGTATGATAAGATAAATATATTTTTGGTATTTTATAATATAGATGCAAAAAGTAAAGAAGCAAATAAAGTAGATTGAAAGCAAATATGATAAGAGATAGACCCGGGGGCCATAGGTTTCACTAGAGGCTTCTCTCGAGATAGCATAAGTATTAAGGTGGGTGAACAAATTACTGTCGAGCAATTGATAGAAAAGCGCATAGTTATGAGATTATCTAGGCATGATCATGTATATAGGCATCACGTCCATAACAAGTAGACTGACTCCTGTCTGCATCTACTACTATTACTCCACACATCGACCAACTCCTGCCTGCATCTAGTGTATTCAGTTCATAAGAACAGAGCAACACATTAAGCAAGATGACATGATGTCTAGAGATAAACTCATGCAATATGATATAAACCCCATCTTGTTATTCTCGATGGGAACAATACAATACGTGTCTTGCAACCCTTTCTGTCACTGGGTAAGAACACCGCAAGATTGAACCCAAAGCTAAGCACTTCTCCCATGGCAAGAAAGACCAATCTAGTAGGCCAAACCAAACTGATAATTCGAAGAGACTTGCAAAGATAACTCAATCATACAGAAAAGAATTCAGAGAAGATTCAAATATTATTCATAGATAAACTTGATCATAAACCCACAATTCATCGGATCTTGACAAACACACCGCAAAAAGAGTTTACATCGAATAGATCTCCACAAGAGAGGGGGAGAACATTGTATTGAGATCCAAAAAGAGAGAAGAAGCCATCTAGCTAATAACTATGGACCCGTAGGTCTGTGGTAAACTACTCACAACTCATCGAAGGGGCAAGGATGTTGATGTAGAGGCCCTCCGTGGTTGATTCCCCCTCCGGCAGAGTGCCGACGAAGGCTCCAAGATGGGATCTCGCGGATACAGAAGGTTACGGCGGTGGAAATTGTGTTTCGTGGTGCTCCTGGATGTTTTCGGGGTACGTAGGTATATATAGGAGGAAGAAGTATGTCGGTGGCCGCCCGAGGGGCCCACGAGACAGGGGGCGTGCCCTACAGGGGGGACGGCCCCCTATCTCGTGGGGCCCTCGGGAGATTCCTGACTTGCACTCCAAGCTCTCCGGATCATGTTCGTTCCAAAAATCACGCTCCCGAAGGTTTCATTCCATTTGGATTCCGTTTGATATTCCTTTTCTTCAAAATACTGAAATAGGCAAAAAAACAGCAATATGGGCTGGGCCTCCGGTTAGTAGGTTAGTCCCAAAAATGATATAAATGTGTAAAATAAAGCCCATAAACATCCAAAAAGGGTAATATAATAGCATGGAACAATAAAAAATTATAGATACGTTGGAGACGTATCACTGTCTTCCCAAGGTTGATAAGGAATAGGAAGAGGCATGTAAAGACCATGGGATTGAGCTTTTGACTTAGCTTTGCAACATGTAGAGCATTGGTTGGTGAAGCGTGAGACGTCGCGGAACATCTTGGGCCAAAAGTAGTTCTTGGAGAGCATGGCGAATGTCTTGTCGCGTCCAAAGTGTCCCATGAGTCCGCCTCCATGAGCCTCTTGCAAAAGGAGCAAACGAAGAGAAGACTCGGGAATGCAAAGTTTGTTAGCTCTCATAAGATAATCATCCTTGATGTAATATCGTTCCCAAGATGTATGCGTCAAAACACTTGGCATAAGGAGTAGCAAAGGTAGGATCAATAGCATACAAGTCTTTGATGTGCTCAAAGCCAACAACATTCAACTCAAGTTTAGTGACAAGCATGCATATGCGGGAAAGGACATCCGCCACTACGTTTTCCTTACCCTTGATGTACTTGATGACATAGGGGAAAGATTCAATAAATTCACTCCATTTGGCATGACGCTTGTTCAACTTAGTTTGGCCTTTTAAGTACTTAAGCGTTTCATGGTCAGTATGTATGACAAACTGATGAGGTCTAAGATAATGTTCCCAAACATGTAGCACACGTACTAAAGCATACAATTCTTTGTCATAGATGGGATAGTTAAGTTGAGCACCAGAGAGTTTTTCACTAAAATATGCAATGGCTCGTTTTTCTTGCATCAAAACTCCGCCAATTTCGGTACCACTTGCATCACAATGAACCTCAAAAGTTTTGTCAAAGTTGGGTAAAGCGAGAATCGGAGCATGAGTAAGCAAAGATTTGAGCTCATCAAAAGCGATAGATTGCAAAGGTCCCCAAACAAAAGGAGCATTCTTCTTACTCAAAGCATGCAAAGGAGCGGCAATAGTGCTAAAATCTTTCACAAAGCGACGATAAAAACCCGCAAGGCCAAGAAAGCTACGCACTTGTTGCAAATTGGTGGGTTGGGGCCAAGTTTTAACTGCTTCAATTTTAGATTCATCAACATGGACACCCTTGGAAGAAACAATGAAACCCAAGAAAACCAGCTTGTCAACACCAAATGTGCACTTTTTCATGTTGGCATAAAGACGTTCCTTGCGAAGAGTTTGCAAAACATCCCTAACATGCTTTAGATGCTCTTTCATGGATTTGCTAAAAACAAGAATGTCATCAAAGTAAACCACAACAAACACTCCAATGTAAGGTCGAAGCACAAAATGCATAAGACGCATGAAAGTACCGAGAGCTTCCGACAAACCCATAGGCATAACCAACCACTCGTACAAGCCAAATTTGGTTTTGAAAGCGGTTTTCCATTCATCACCTTCTTGTATGCGGATTTGATAATAGAAACTTTTGAGATCAATTTTTGAGAAAATGGTGGCACCGCCAAGTTCATCAAGCATATCATCTAAGCGAGGAATGGGATGCCTATAACGAACGGTAATAGCATTTATAGGTCTACAATCCGAGCACATGCGAAAACTACCGTCTTGCTTGGGCACAAGTATAACGGGAACGGCACAAGGGCTTAAGCTTTCACGTACATGTCCGTTGTCGATTAGTTGTTGTACTAGCCATTGGATCTCCTTAGTTTCTTTGGGGTTGACGCGGTATGGAGCTTTGGTAGAGGTGCTCCGGGGATGAGGTCGATTCGGTGCTCAATGCCTTGAAGTGGAGGTAGTCCCGGAGGTAGCTCAACGGGGAAAACATCTTGGAATTCCTGCAAAAGAGAAGATAACACCAAAGGTAGATCGTGAGAGGTGTTAGTTTTTGGTTCCCTGTCCTTGCACACAAGGACAAAGTGCATAACACTCGATGGGTTCTCACACACTTCTCTCATCTCACTTTTGGTGGCAAATAGGACAAAGTTTTTATTGTCGCTCTCGTGGAGGCACTCGGTTTTGGCTTGTGGCTCTCACTCTCTTTTGGGTGGATCACTTTCTCACTTTTCTCTCCACGATGGGTGGCTTGCTTGTCGGCTATCACTTGACTAGGAGACATAGGTCGTAGCACATATTCCTTCCCTTTCATCTTGAAGCTATAGTGATTGGTATGCCCATTGTGGATGACGCCGCGGTCGAATTGCCATGGTCGACCAAGAAGGAGGTGGCAAACGGACATCGAAACGACATCACACTCCAAAGTGTCCTCATATGCTCCGATTTTGAAGGAGACTTGGACCGTATGCTCAACTCATATAGTGTCGGAATCGCTTAGCCATTGGACTTTGTAGGGGTGCGGGTGCTTCATCTTGACCAATTGCAGCTTGGAGCATAGTTCTTCACTTGCCAAGTTGTGGCAACTACCTCCATCGATGATGACCTTAACGGACCTTCCATTGATGCCAGCCTTTGTGTGGAAGATGTGGCATCTTTGGTCTTCGTCTTGGTGATGTTGAAGAGTCAAGAATTTGGAGACAACGCGAGTGGGGCTCAAATCCTCATCACAAAAGACTTGATCGTCTTCATCTTCTGTTCGCCGGTGCATGGCCACTTGCTCAAGTGCTTCCATTTCCTCTTCACTCATGGAGTCATAGGTTCCATCATGGTTGAGGATCATGCTGCGCTTGTTGGTACATTGGAAAGACTTATGGCCTCGGCCGCCGCAAGTGAAACACTTGAAGGAGCTTGTCTTGACGGTCTCATCGGTTGGAGTAGATGATGAAGCGCGCAGCTTGAAGTTGCAAACCAAAAATGAGCCAAAATGTGGAATCCACGAAAATGCTCTTGTTGCAAAATACAAGAGAGACGCTAGCATGATTGCACAATAGGCGGATACGTAACTTGTGCACAACCTACTAGGCAAAAATGCAATGACCTCTATCCCAAGTATGCTATATGTATGGTATTTCGGTGATATGATCCAAGATGATCGGATATGACAATCTTAATGTAGTATGATGCTATGGTTCTTGCTTATAAGCTCTTTGCTTATCTTTCCCTCTTTGCTTAGAAGCTTGTTTGGCTCTTTCACTTTTGAGCTCTTTTCTCATGCAAAACTTCACGAACCAAGATAGCAATTGTGTATGCGATGACAACTTTGTGACACAAAAGAGGATGCCAAGATATGCACCACTATGGTATGGTATGTATGCCATGGAGTATGAACACTAATGTGCACAAGTCACGTTGCTGGCAATACTCAATGGCTAGTCTCGATGGGTAAGCAACGCAAAAGTAAGGTCATGTGGTTATCAATGCAATTGCAAGGTATGACAAAGATGTCATCGAGGTTACCGTCCTTGGCGATGATGAGTCCTTTGCGAAGATGAGCGGTGGTGATGATGATGTCTAACCGTACCTATATAGCCGAAACACAATAGGACACGAGAACCACAACTCAAAATCTCAAAGACCAAAACGTGTCAAAATCATCATAGGAGGTATTGGTGAATGATGGTGGTGTATGTGGGCAGCTGTGGTGGTATGAGGGTTTGGAAGATGTGGTGGAAAGTGGGAAAATGGTGGTTGCCGAACTGAAAAAATTCAGTTTCGTTAGGGTTTTACGGACGTCCGGTGGGTCACGGTCGTCCGGTCGTCGGATGTCCGGCGGAGCACGGTCGTCCGGTGCCTGGGCGAAAATCGGGCATGGGATGAACTGCTCAATTTCGAGGTGGAGGGAGGTGGTGATGTCGAATTCGAGGGAATTTGTGGATGGAAAAGGGTGGGGAGGGTGGGGAAAGCTAGATCCACACGTGGCAACACAAATCCATGGATCAAATCCAACAAAATTTCAACACACCAACAAATCACAAAAAATTTTGGGGGATATTTTTTGGTGGGGATTTTCGGATTTAGGAAGAAAACAACAAAATCAAGCTAGAAAACACGGGGTAGGGGCTCCAACAACATGATCAACGTGGCTCATGATACCAAGATGATGTAGGGTAGAACCCTGGGGGCGATCTTTCACGTTTGGAGCGGATCCCTACGAGGAACACGAAGAACACGAGGAGGGGAACGAAGGAAAAACACGAGAGAAACACTCAACCAACAAGAATAAAGTCACACATGCGCTAGATCATCGAAACACAAGGAGAGATACAAGATCCAAGTCCAATAAAGGACGATACATAGGGTAACCGGTTCTTCTCCGTGAGGAGGTCTTGAAGATGGTCTTCTCCGGATGGAGGTCTTGACTCCAGGTGGATCTTCTCCGAAGAGGTGTCGGTCCCTCACGAGGAGTAGATCCGGATGGATGAGCGAGGCTCTATCTCACAAATGAGCTAAATCAACGCTAACCCTAGCTAGGAGGTGGGAGAGGTCTATTTATAGTCATCGTGCAAATGGGGGCGAAGTGAAGGGGTACATGGCCATCAGCCCGCAACTGGACGCAGCCAGGGTCCGGACGTCCGTGAGGCGCCGGTCGTCCGGAGGCTTGCGGGGTCCCGGACGTCCGTAGTTCTTCGGATGTCCGCGGATTCTGTTCTGTGGTCACTGGCACGGTCGTCCGGTCTTCCTCGGATTTCCGTGATTTTGGTTCTATTGGTGAAGTGTCGGACGTCCAGAGGGGCTCGGTCGTCCGGAGCCTGGGAGTCGTTCGTCGTCCGGGCTGGGCCGGTCGTCCGGAGCCTGTAGCTCTGACAGACCTCTCTTCCCTTGGTTGTAGCGACCTCCAGGGGTCGGACGTCCGGGCTGGGCCGGTCGTCCGGAGCCTGTAGCTTCCAAAGCAGCTCTTCTCCTTGATCTTCATGCTTGGTGTCCTCGCTGTCTTGGCCATTGAATGTAGCTGTTCCGTGGCTCCCTTCCAAGCACCTGATCACACATAGAGTCTCCGCATGAGGTAGTAGCCATGTCTCGTAACTAGAGAGTGGGATTTCGGAAAGGAGCGAGTTCACCTTATCTTCGATAGCCTTTGCTCGAGCTCTAGTCATGGGTCCAAGTGGTATCGAGGGATAGGTACGTCCATGGGGATGATCGAGGGATGCTCCACATCAGGTGTTGTGGCCGATGGTGAGGGATTGGGTGCGGGTGGCAGCTGAGACTAACACAACTCCGTCTGTGCAGGTGCTCGAGGTGAGCAGTTGTGATAGCTGAGCCTCGTGCTAGTCCTAGTGGGGACGCTCATCGTGGACTGGCAGGAGTGGAGAAGATCTGTGCTGCCGGACTCGATGGCCAGCATCTATGGAGTTTGGGCGGGCTGGGATGCTTCAGGCAAAATCCTAGTGCCGATCTCGTAGGCAACTGTGATGGCGACGCCCTCAGGCGCCGTTTCCCTTCATGAAGGCATCATTGGGGAGCTACCATTGCGCACTTTCTTCCCTATGTTTCGGACGAAAGCCTAAGATCCTTCTCTGGATCGGACAACAATGGCATCTTTGATGTCGATTTCCCCCTTGGGGGCGTTGTTTTTTAGCCAGGGATCCGTGGTTGGCGATTGATGTCTGGGTTGGAGCGTTGGCTTGGTTTGTTGGATTGTAGGTTGGTGGCGGTGGAGGTGCTCTATGGTGGCGACCAGTGCCTTTGGTCATCCCATGCTGATGGTTGCCCTCCCCTTTGGGGGCTCGTGGCGGCGGTGAGGTCTTGGTGTTTGGTGCCCTTCGACGGCGTGTGAGGTTTGGTGGCCTCGCATAGTGCTCTGGTTGTCTTTAATTTGTGATGGTGGACATGGTGTGCCTTAGAGGAGGTGCATGACTCTCTCGGCGGAACATTGCCTTTCGGCACTCTTTGTCGCGACGTTCCTAGGCAGTGAGATGCCCTTCGTCGCTGGCTGTGACTTCCTAACTCTTCAAGGCTAAGAGTGATCGCAGGGTAGCAGGCGTCTTCTTCTCTACGTCTTCTCGGCGGTGGATATCCCTTCGACTGATCCAACAATGCTAGCTCATGTTTTTCTTGGTTCACCGGTGGTCATGGGTGGTGTTGGTTGCTTGTCGTAGCTCACCTCTGGTTCTCCTTATGTTGCTCCTTGTCGTCGTCTTGTGTGTGTTAGGTGATGTTGTTCCTCGTTTCTTCTTGTGTGTCGGGTGCTATCTATTATACCCGTCCTGCTCACTCTTATTTATAATGAAAAAAATGGTTGGCGTAAGCCCGCCGTAGCACCATAAAAAAAAAACAGTAATGCGATGTCGGCTATCAATTTTTTTTTTTGAGTAAAGATGTGGGCTATCAAATGAACCGCATAACTCGGCCTGGCCTAGACCACATTTCGGCCCATACAAGCTCCGGTGGGCCACGCTTGCAGGAAGCCGAGAACAGGCCGAGCAACCTGGCTCGCGCGCTCCACCCCGTGCCTCTTTCCATCGAAAAGGGAAAACTGAGGCGGGAGGCGACGGATCGGAGAGAAGGAAACTGAGGCGGCAGGCAGGAGGCGGGAGGCGGTTGGCGACGGATCGGAGAGACTCCCGCCGGCGCACAGGTCAGTGGCCTCCGTCCATCTCCTCGTTGCCTCCTCCTCTCTCCGGCCACCTTCCCCACCCCGCGCCGCTGTCATCTCGTCATCCCCCTCTCTCCTGGACCCGGGTCACCCCCATCCCCACGCAAACCCTCATCGCGGCGTCCGTAGCGGGCTGCTCGGCGCCGCCGTCATCCCGCGCCTCCGCCGCCTGCTACCTCCCCATCTCCCAGATCGACGCCGCCTAGCACGGGTCCAAGCAGCCGCCCCGCGACCCCCATCTATGCGACTAGGCGCCCGTGGCGGTCTGCTCTTGCGCCGCCGCCGTCTCGCACCTCTGCCGCCTGCTGCCTCCCCACCCCCTCCCTTTCCTGTGACCTAGGACCTGTCCCCATGTCCAACTCCCGAGCCCCATCTCCACCGCTTCTCCATTCGAGCAGGACCTGTCCCCGTCTAAGCCGTCTCCTCCTCCCGAGCCCCATCTCGACCCCCTCCCCATTCGAGCAGCTCAACATGAACCCTGATCCTCTGCTGTTTATTTTTTATTTTTTGCAGGTTGACCTGCTGTTCTGTCCGAGATTTCTGTGGTGTACTGCTGGTTGTAGCGGTGTTTTTCTCCAGTTTGAAGGTAATTTTTGATCCAAACTTGTGCAGTTTTTTTTACTGCTGTCTTCTTTCATGCCATGCATGTTTATTGTGCGCACAACATTTTACAAGTAGATAACTGCAATGTAGCAAAACCATGTTCAATTAGACTTGGTTTTTCGCATAGATGCTGAGAATAAAAGAAGGAACAGGAGAAGAATTGTGTTAACGGAATTGTTGAATCATGTGATCTTGTGCTAACATATCTCATTACATAGAGGGGACCAAGGAATTTAGGCAGCTTTAATGACGACAAGCAAATGACTAACCTGAGGAAGTATTTGCTCAAAGAGATGTATGATCGTTTCGAAGTGTCTTGCTATGATGCATTGTGTTTTAACTAAGTGGAACATCTCTGACTTGTGCGCCATGTTGTGTCAGAAGTGTGTACTCTGTGACAGTGTATATTACCGTCGATGAAAAGATTGCTATGTTCTTGTTGGTAGTTGGACATGGTCTTAAAAATGAGGTTTCTGCGTGGCACTTACAAGCGATCTTTAGAGATTATTAGTAGGTATTTTTCTGATGTCTTAACAGCAATTCTGTTCACAAATATGATGCTTGTTTCGTTGCTTTTAGTACCTCCCTATGACCTCTAATCCTAATGATATGAATGGATAACTAAACTGGTATTGGGTTGGGATGAATTCTGGTCATAGTTCAATTTCTATTGTTAACGGACTAACCTTATTTGCATCCTGTGCACTGTCCATGCTTTCTTTTTATCAAGTTTCTTATAAAATGATGATTCTTGCAAATGTCCAACTGGTGTTTGTATCTAGCATATATTTTTGAGCAGAGTATCTAGCATATTGGGAAGCACATGCCTCTAGTATATGGCATATAATCAGCTAGGTGGTATTTCTAACTTTAGCAGTGGCCAGTATATGTTCTTAATTAGTCATACTCCTTTCTATGTACAAATATGTAATTATTAAAAAAATAGGTGAAACTCATGGAATCACTTTGTAAAAAAATATGCAGTTTGCATTGGAGTATCTTAAGTGGTATATATACTACTTCATAGGTGGAATACGAGAAATGTAGGGATAGCTCAGTGTAAAAGCCTGTGCCAGGGGTATCCTCTGTCGTCCTACCTCTTGTTGTGGACCTTCTCCAGCAGCTGATTGTCAAGGATGCCTCCCCCACTAGATTGTTATATCTGCTTGTCGATGACCTACCAGGTCATGTTGTTCAGTACGCGGATGGTACCCTCCTCTTGGTCCGTGCTGATCAAGGGTAGCTTTCTCAACTCAAGTCTATTCTGGATGTCTTCTCTGCCACCACCTGGATATCTATCAACTTCCACAAAAGCACCTTCCCCTACCCAAATCAAATCGAATCTTACCAAAGCCTCAACTAAATCAAAACTTTCCTTTCCTTACCCTACATACACTCAAATCAAATCAAATCTTACCAAAATCTAGAATATGGTGGGTGTAAGGTATATATGTCGGACACGATTGGTGTTGAACCATCAGAATATGTATGCCCTTGTTGCATCGCACATGCAGTTAGCTAGTTAATACAAATGTTCCCATTGACTGCTAACAAAAAGATGCAGGGATAGCTAACATGGTTTGTAGGAGCTTTTGAGTTATCTGTTTTGTTCTCTTTTGGCAAAAAAATTATATCATATAGTCATTCTTTACTGTATATTTTACCTAACTTTAGCTTGGTTATGTTTATTGAAGGGCATGGCGCTGCCGGACATTGTGGGTATGTAAGAAAATAACCTGTTCATTGTAAGATCTTATCATACTAATATTCTTACATGTTTTTATACCTTATTTCAGCTGTTTTTGTCGCGGTCATCACCACGTTTCCATCCCTGTAAGTTTGTACACTTTGACTTCAAAGAGACATCTAACTTGTGCCACTAAATAAAGAATCATGCTGACAGGTCATTTGTTTTATTTATGTTACACGTTCAAAAGTTCAGTTCTAACACTTCACCTTTTTCTTTATGTCTGGAAAGGAATCAATGGAACATCTATATCATATTATCTGGATATATCATATTATATGCAAATTGATGGACATTATTTTCATATTATCTGGAACTTGATGGATGATATTGTCGTAGTATCTGGAACTACATGGGTGCTGTCGTGGAATCAAGAATACAGATGTTCCTTATTTCATGCTTTAGCGTGCTAGAAATTCCGTCACAGATTCATGAGCACCAATGTTATTTCGTTGGTTTCAACTTTCAAGCACATGGATGCAATTTTTAGGTTACAATTTTTTGGCATACTACTGAATGCTAGGAGGTAATGATATGTTGACCTGCCGTATTTCTGGTTTTGTCTACTATGACTTTCTACCTACATTTAAACTTACATGTGAATTTGTGGAAAGGTTTCAATGGAATATCTACGTCGTATTATCTGGAACCGATGGACATTATTATTATATTATCTTGAACTTGATGGACGTCGGCCTGGAATCAAGAAAACAGATGCTCTATATCAATTGATACTTTAGCATGCTACAGATTTTATTACGGATGCATGGACCCGAATGTATTTCGTTGGTTTCAAGCATGCGTATGAAATTTTTAGTTTGCTATTTTTCAAACTACCCCCAGGAGGCAATGATAAGTATACAACCTCTTCTTGTGGTCTCATTGGTATTATTTCGCAACTATATCCATACTGACATGTGATTGCACCCCTTCGCCCATATGTTTTGGCAGAAGGAGGGTCTGGGGAATGAGACCGGTGGCAAATGCAGAAGGCGACTTACTTGTCGTGCCACTTCTGCATGTGCCCGAGGTTAACTTTCCTCTTGCTAGGAGACTTCAGTGCTGGCAATTTTCCGTTCTTCTGCACAGCATCACGACATTCTGGTGCATCTGGGAGGATCATGATACAACTACTGTTAGGTATCTTGCTCCGGCATGTCTTCTCCTTTGCAGCATTGCTCAGCTAGGATTCTTGCTGTGGTATTACCCTATTACTGAGGTATGAGTAGTATAATCGCTGCATGCATGTTTTTTGGGTCAAGAAGGCTACCAACTAATAACAACTTATGCAGGAGGTCTTCGGTACTGGGCTTGCTATTTGCCTGGGCTCCTGGTTTTATCTTCTGCTAGTATCCACAGACATTGTTTGCTTTGAGATCACCAAGATTAGCATCACGCCAGAGATCTTGCTCATTGCTTTTACCACGTGGATGCATGCATTACGGTTTGTTGCTCAGGTTTGACAAATCTTTCATGTTTCTTTTGTTATTTATTTATATGCAAAGGTCAAGTTTGGTTAGCCTCTATGTTATTTATATGCAAAGCTTTAAAACTTCTGTTGTTATAAGTTCTATTCAACTCTTATGCTTTCATGTTGATTTAGAAGAAGAAAAAAGGTGAAAAGAGTGTGACACAAGTATTTGCTGCTATTTAGGATTCCTTTGAATTCAATAAGGGACGCCTTTTTGTTGCTGTTTTGGGTTGCATTCCTGGAGTCATAGCACCTTTTAGCATTTATGAGCTTTCCTCCAAGCCTGATATGGTGTTGCTAGATCTTCTAACAGGTCACTTATTGTTCAAGGTATTGGATTCTTCTTTAGTTAAACACACATGCTCTGGAATTGTTTTCTTTTGTATGAGAATCTTATTTCATTATTCGCATTTCCAGGTATCAACTATCATCAATTCATTGTTTAGACTGCTTGATGTAGTTTTCTTAAGTATTGCTGCAACTAGAGTGATCGCCAATTACTTACAACAGAGGCTACAGGAGTGTTTCCACTGAGAGAAGGTAAGTTTGTTCTGCATTTCGCAGTTAGAAAAAACATACATGAGGAAGTAGCACCTGTAGCTGATTTTGTGTTAGGATTCGGTGTAGGCCCGTTGTTGGTTCTAGCGTTTAGGGGAAGCATGTTAGAAATTATCGTTGTTTTGCGATTCCACTTGATTTACCGATGCTTTTGTTAGGCGTAGTTGGATGCTGGTATCATGGTGGAATAAGGGCGGTATATTCAAGGGGGTGATAATTTTTGACATTGTGCACTTCTGTAGCTTAGGTGATTGGCGAGTAACTGTTTCACCAAAGTTCCTCTCTACCTATGTAACTTGTGGACTAAACTCTGTAATTTTTTTTGGGAAATCGTTAGTTGCTTGAGAAGAAGCTAATCTTCTCTCCTTGACTCTGCACAACTGGGCAATCACAGCGATTTTATGATTCATTGGTCTTGCTTCTGAAGGAGGATTCTTCAGTTGGCATCAAATTTTAAGCAAAGGGCTGCATGTTTTTTGTAGTTTAAATCCAGATGAACATATTTTTACCTATTACTTTTGTTTCAGTTGCTTATTTGTTATGTTCTTCCACTGGACCTGAAATCTCGTGACCTGTCAATTGGACATTCCTAATTTTGTAGGCATGGAAGATTCATTCATGGGCTCAAAACGATGGATACTCAGGTTTGTCAATATCATCACCCCTATGTTATTTTATGCATAATTTTACAGGTATTGAATATGGTGAGGTAATCCAACCAGACTTCGACAGCTTGTGTTGATGTTGATGTGGAGCATCTTTACGATATGTGTGGGTATTGTGACAGAACATTTTTGTCAAAACAATCTTACTCTATTATTAGGGATGTTTGTCAAATACCTCTGAACTGTGCATGTATTTCAAATTTCAAACCACATTTTTTCAATATCATGTGTCACTGTTGTTTTGGTTGGTTGGTGTTGCACTCCTTTTCTCTCGTCTGTCACTATTAACACATGTGCTTTCTTCCTACACAACCTACCTTTTGATCTTCTACTCATACTTCTGTACACAATCAGTCCTTTCCAAGTTGTGCCGCGATTCTTGGTTTCTAATGTAGTAAATGCATTAGCATGTTACTTTGTTAGTTAATCAATTCGTAATGGAGTTTTTCTTGTGGATGTGGAATAACGACTAATACCAATAGTGATGAGTAAATAAAATATTCCATGGCATACCGGTATTACTGTTGGTACTTGTATTAGTCATATTCCAGGGCATTTTTCTTTTGACTCATACTTCTGTACACAATCAATCCTTCCAAACTTTAGTTAATCAACTTAATCAGAACCTACATCCACATGTGGTACCCAGTGCTATCATCTTGCCAAAGTAGATGTGGATACAGGTTGCTTGTCACCTTGGTTACTGTTATTAGTCAAGGAATCACATCACCATCGTCAATACTGAATTGTGTGCACCAACAGGGATAACACCCATCTCATCACTATTGGTATTAGTCATATATATTCCATGGCATACTCTAGCTGCAAACTGGAATGTGAACTTGTTATAATGTATGTATGTAGAGGACAGCTGATCACTCACAATGGATAGGCTCTTTCAGCAGGAAGCAATACTTCATTCATGTAGTTAAGGTGAGTGTGTGAAAAGTCTTACTTTCTCCAATTCGTTCTGTTGTCAGGTTTGACTATTGGCAATGGCAAGTTCAATCATGTGAACTCATAATTCATTTACTTTTATTGAGAATACAGATAATCATGATATGATTGTGATGTTACATTTTTCTATTATATGGAATTGGTGAATGTTAATCAGTGCAAACTAAAAGGAGAACTGATCATAGGTTATACACAATGTATTTTAATTATAAGTTTTCCCCTGTGGATGTATTCTCTACAGAAACTAAAATTATATTGATCTTCTGTTTAGTGCTATACATACCGATGCCAAATTTGAACTGTCTAATTATATTGATACCTGCCATGTGTTTAGTTGCGAACATATTTGTCTTCCATTTCTGTTTACTAGATATTTTGAATTTGCTAATGGTATTTTCTGCAGATTGTGTTGGCAAGGTGCATCAGCTACTATTTGTATGTGGTTAGCAGCCAACTGAGTATGATTCGGTGATTCATAACTAATAATAATAATAATAGTATAATGATAATGATGATGATGTACTGATTCTCCTGATCTCGTGCGATGCCAAACAATCGTGCTTCTGACCAGGATCTTGATATGGACTTGTAGATTTTTTTACTAGTCAGCAGGGAGTGGTATTTAGCACCATGGTATTTACCAGTAAAACAGAAATTCATCATTATGGCCACAGTGATCAGATAAATCAGCCATGCAATCGTTGACCCACAAAAACTTAATTTTACAGTTGGCTGAAAATATTTATATTTCTGAGATATAACCATCTTGCTTATAGCGTACAAATTTTCTGGAGTTTGGAAGGATCATCGTGTTGTTTTTTCTTCCAGATATGATGGATGTGACATGAAGTACCATCCCCTTGGGCGTTCAAGCAATGCAAAGAATTTGGTGCTCGGTTGCGGGCATCTGTACAGTGGTTCTCATTACCAAATGTATATGCCACAAAACATGCTTACTCGTAACTGTCTCTCTTGGCTTTTGAGATGTCTGCCTTGGATGTGTGAAAAATACTAGAAAATAGTGTTGTCTGCTGGTGCAGAACCCATGTAAATCAGATCTGTGTTTGATTTCTAGAAAGCTACCACTTGATGTAATATTTCACAACACTAGAGATGTGACTGTTAAAATGCTTTACCACTTCTACAGTTCACACCAACTGGACTGAATTGTCTCACAACAAACTGTTATCTGGAACACCGCGTTACGTAACTGTTGCACCTATAGTTTTGCACCGTATGGTCTGAATTGACATTTTCTTAGACGAACCACTAGCAAACCCTCGTTTGAAACCCTTGTTTGACTCATGGAGCTCATTCTTATCTCTTCCGTCTCCAACCCCCGTCCGCTTGAGAGCTTCATAGAGTGCCTGATTCCATGTCTCATTTGGCCAGCGATGGCTAAGGAGACGAGCCCAAGTAGTGTTAGGACTTGTCTTGACAGCGGCTGATGTTATGCCATTCTGGAGCTTTGCTTCGGCGCTCTTGGGTGGAGGCCCTCTTCCTCCCTCTGTTTTTCTCCATGGTGGAGGCGTGGGCTTTAGCAAGGGCTCAAAATAACCCCATGGGAAAGCTAGATTTGATTAGATCAGGAGTTGTTCGTTCCTCTTCTTTGCGCTACCATGGTGGTAGTGCATGAGAGGTGCACGGATCGTGGTGTGGTCAAGGTTGTTACTGTCTATCTTCTTCCTCTGCTCTGACCTCAGTCTCTAGAGTTGTGGATCAAATTACTACAAGGCTCCAACAAACTTCTTGGGTGGCTAGGACGATTTGCCGACCATAGGTGGGTATGCTGGCAAAAGCTGACGGCCCCTTATTCAACCTCCATTAGGGAGGTCATGTTCAAGGTCGTGATCGGGTATGTGCCCATAGCATCTCTGGCGAGGTTGGCGGTAGTGTCAGTACCGATTACGTTTTTTGTTTATCTTTTGGGTCCTGGTTGCTTTTCAGGAGGACTTGTTTGTTATATTTATCTTTTGGGGTCCTTCGTGCGGAATTATATGACCTTTTATACTACAAAGCCACTTAGGATATGTAGAGTGGTTGATAAGTCTGCATTATCTCAATCCTTCAACGTAATCTGGAGATCACAATGAAAATATGCATACAATGGGTTATCTCTTAGCCTTATCTTCAATAACTAGTTATTTCCAAATATGTGGTGGCACTTATTGTGCTAAGAGATCATCTCTTAATTAAGAGAATGCAAACATTTTTTTTATTGGTTTCTCTTTTCTTCACCTCATCATTTATCCTATATGATACGTCTAAGACAAGACCACCACTGTACACACCATTATGGAACCTTCAACTCTATCCGCTTGTTCAAAACAAAAGAGACATTGTGAGGGTCAATTAAAATACAATTACGCAACAACGAGAAAGTCGCCGCCCCATAGAACAACCACGTGGTTACGTGTTTGGATTTTGAAAGTGTGGGTGTGGGAGTGTGCGTGTGCGGTTGGGGGGGGGGGTGAGCAGATGGGTGTGTGAAGTTGGAGGGTTGTCAGCCGGATGTGCCATTGTAATTTGAAAGTGTGGGTGTGAAAGAGTTGGGGGAGTGTGAGCCGGATGGGTGTTGGTGGTCCCTAGCCATGTTGTCTCCCGACCAGGTGGGCCAGGAGACGACGTGCCTAGGGACCCACGTGGGCTGGGCCAAGGACCCCCATGTCAGTTAACAAATGTCAAGACAAGTGGCCCATGGTGTAAAGGAAGGCTCTTGAAGACTTGCCGTATACTCTAAGATATTGGAATCATCTACAACTCATCCACTTGGTACGTAGCCGACTAGGATGTAAAGCTAGCCCCTCGATATCTATATAAACCAAAGGGGCGGGATACGTAGAGGGCACAGAACAATCCCAGGGTAGATCACCTGTACTTTGTACTCCATCCAAAACCAATAAATGCAAGCATGACGTACGATTTTATCTCTCCAGAGAGCCCAAACCTAGGTAAAAACTCGTGTCCATGTTACCATTGTCTCTTGACCCTTAGTTCGGGACCCGACCCCCTACCCGAGATCTGTCGGATTTAGCTCTGTCATTGGTGGCCCATGTAGGTTCACTAAGCAGTCATAACTATTCAATGGGGATCAAGACGGGCAAGAAGATCAACGCCGACATGACCTCTGTGCCCGGCTAGAATGTATGATGATATTTTCTATGTGTTTATGAATAAAGATAGTCCTAGCACTACAAAAAAAAACACTTCTGTGATGATACGTGTTTGTCACAGTAGGTCACATTTTTTTTCATGCATGTACATCTGTCGGGGATATACCCCGCGGCGTAACCCGGCACGAAGTATAACCCGGCCGGACTTGACGACTCACTGATAGCCCGGCGGGCTGGCCAGACGGATGACAAAGGCCGGTTCATACTATGGTGGGCCGGTTTACAAGGAAAGGCATAAGGAATATTTACCTTACAAGGAGTTAAGACCCGGACTTGTGTCCGGTTTGTATTAGAAGGTAGACTAGTCCTAATCCTAATAGGACTCCACATGTAACCCGCCCCTTCAACTTATATAAGGAGGGGGCAGGGCTCTCCAAAGAGTGAGAGGCAAGAAACAATCTTTAAGGCTAGACACAACTAAAGGGGAGCCGGCTTATGCGGCGTCTCCCAGATGAGCATAATGAGATCTAGCCACAAACAACATGTAGGGCTATTACCGGATGATGTTTCCCGGGGTTTGAAGCTGTCTAAATCCTTGTCTTGTGTGTTGATCCGTCCCGCGTCTCTCGATTCCGACCAACCCCTTCAAGCTACCGCATAGATGCGTTGGCCTCATGACTAAGTCTTCACACTAGGACATCTGTCGTGACAATTCCACGACAGTTGGCGCCCACCGTGAGGCTCGCGTACGGTGGTGTTGAGTTCTTGGAGGGATTTCTCTAATGGATTGAGAAGTTTTGCGATTTTCTGGATAAAAAAAGGCGGGTTCGAAAAGATCTGCGTCAACATTGAATTCATCAGCCGGGTTAGCCAGCCCGCAAGGTATGAGACGGAGGCAAGTTTTAGGGTTGCGCACGGTGCAGCCACTGTACGTATTATATTGATCCGGCGAAACCGAAACCGGGCAGGAATCTGCCGCCGAGTCATCAAGATCACTGTTGCCGTATTCAAATGTTGTACTACGAGGGTACAACAGCTGTCGCTATCGCTGTAGTTCAAATTCAGAGGTACACCGTCGATTTTGTGCTGCTATTCTCCGTGTCGTGTTGTCCACATACAAGATCAAGTCCCGAGGAGATTACACATCGCGGCTACTAGTAGACGGACGCGCAATCGATGAAACAACGACCGGATCGCCGGACTTAATGTTGGTAGGGTAAAGTAGTTTTCCACAGCTATAGTTCTGATCGCATCGCTCGCGTGCTACTGCTGGATACATATACGTGCCTCGTATACAATACTTGGGGAAATCGATTTCATATACTCCTATAACTTACGGTCCTTGTAGAATTTGAAGGATACCTGATATCCAGAATCCCAAACAGTTAAAATACTACTACGTAGCTCGGGAGAAGGATAAGGACTCTCCGCAAGTTCGACCAAGAAAAGGATCCAACGAACCACCAAGGCCTTTCTCCCAGGAATTTCCTCCCACGTCTATTTGTTGTTCCAAGGATCGAGTTTGTCCTGACGATCGTGCATACATATGGGTCAAGTCAGCGACGATCTAGAAGCTGGGCCGGCCGCCAAACCCTACCGTCGCAGCGAGGAGTCGTCTTTCGTTACGCTCCTAGTATATCTAGGATCTGCACTGATTTCTGTCTTGTTGGTGGTAGCATTGTCCGCCATGGACCGTCGAAGCCCCCCCGTCGTCTCCGTCCACCTCACGGGCTTCGACGGCATGGACCCTGGCGCCGCCGGCCGTGTGGTCTCGCCGGCTTTCAACATCACGCTCCGTCTGAACGACACCTGCGTCGACCGCGCGGACGTGGCCGTGATGTACTCCGGCGTCGCGCTCGGCTGGGCGCGGGTGGACCCGCGGGACTGCGCCAAGAGGCGGTGGGCCAAGGACGTGGAGGTGGCGGCCCGGGGAGCCGGGGTGGGGCTGTCGCAGCGCCTCCGCGACCGCATGGCGTCGGACTGGCGCTCAGGCGCGGTGGAGCTCGACGTCGACGTCACGATTTACAAGGAAGACCCGCCCTCTACTGACACCGAGTTCCCCCAAGACATGATCGTGCAGAAGGTAAGGATTTTTAACGAGAAAGAAGAACAGGCTACGGCCGACGCCTCCTCGCAGATGTTCTTGTCCGCGTGATTACAGATTTGAGTAGTACTCCCTTTATAAAGAAATATAAGAGCGTTTAGATCACTCTTGCTGATGCAAGAAAGTTTGTGACTGTTGTATATCTATGCAAAAGTTTGTACAATTTGAACTCTAAACTTGTTTTTTCTTACGTGTAATGGTACAATTTCGTTTATTTTACTTTTTTTCTGAGCAGGGTCTTGTTTATTTACTGACCCGCATTTTGTTGTTGAATTCAGTGTTGCATTTTACATTTACCGAGCCTACTCCCCCTATCTTGCACGCCTCTTGCACGATAATGGACGGTGGGCAAGCCCAAACATGTCTTGCAGTAAAAAAAGAAAAAAGTTCATTTAAAACCTTGATCTTGTAGAGGTTCGCCGAATCGAACCCCAACCTCCAAATCCCCGTCGTTCGTACCATGAACTGACTAATCCCCGTCTAAATCGAACCCGACAGTGGTTTTAGGCTAGAAAACGCTGACGTGGCAAGGATTAAGCAGGATTGCTTTCATGACTAGTGGGCCAAGCACAGTGTCGTGGCTTTAAGTGTGTGCGTGGTCGAACAGAAGGGCACGGTGGCGATTTGGGGATTAGGGTTCTTCATAGCTGGGTGGCGGCGGCAGTTCGCAAAGCCGGTCGGCGGTCCACGGCGGCGGTGATGTCGTGGGGTTCTTCTGCTCCCAGAATCCGTCGAGCGAGCAGAAGGAAGGAGTTGGAAAGTAGGTCGCCGATGGGGAGGATGCAACGGCATACGAGCCACCCAAGCTCTCCTATTGCAATCCGCGACGGAAGGCTCCCAGATGGATCTCCTGGAGCCGTCAAAATCCTGGCAGGAGATACTACGCCTGCCTGAATGCAATGGTGAGGCTTACTTGTTTGATTTTCTTCTCATTTCTGCCCCTCTGCTCCACACTTCTCTGAATTTTTATTTTGGACAAATGGGCAGAGTGGTGGATGTGGCTACACTGAATGGCATGATGATCCACTCCCACAGTTCTTTAGTGAGTTGATTGGTGATTTGCGTGATGAAGTCTGGAGATTGAAGGGTCAAGCAATTGTGCATCAGTCTGAAGATGCAAATGCAGTTACCCCAATGTCTGAAGATCAATCTATTGGTAGAGAAGGCATGATGCTTTTGTCCCTGCAAGTACAACTGAAAGAGAAGAATGCAGAGATAGATGCACTGAAGGGCAAATATATGAATGTGATGTTTGTTTTCATTGTGTTTGTGCTAGGTTTAGTGGTAGGGAAAATGGTACTGAACTGAGTTTGTTCAGTTAGTAGTTCTCTGTGGTCAACTTGTATGCAAACCTATCCTTTTATATAAAATTTGTGATCTGGTAACTCTGCCATTTGTGTTGAAATGATGCTATGTTGAAATATGAAATGTTGTAAACAATGTTGAAATTATCCTGGCATTTGTATATGCAAAAATTGAAGTAATGATCCTGGCGCTTGTATATGTTCTGATCATGAACAAGAAAAGAAGACAAGCACAATTGGCAAAAGAAGTTTGTACTAATCATGAACAAGATAAGTCACTGGGCATTTGGAGGTCTAGTGAACATTATCCAAAACAGCACACTTGTTTGCAAGGTTACATCAGTGCAACAATAACAAAAGGATAGGTGCTTGTAGATCAAATTAACAAAGGTCTAGTTCCCAGTACATCATTGCAACACACAACTTAGTAGTTGCCTGAGCAACTGAAATAAGAGTAGCTTGGCACTGCAGATGCAGCAGTTATTTCCCCCCTTTTTGCTCCAGCTCCTCTCCCTCTTGCTGAACTTGATGTAGCTGCTGGAGGATGCACTGAAGATGGCCCAGATTCTGGTGTTCCAGCTCTCTTTCTTGGAGGCTTGAAAGATGTTGCAGCCCCAGGTGCTCTCCCTCTTGCTGCAGTTGATCTAACTGGTGGTGCTTGAGGAGTTGATCTAGCTGGTGGTGCTTGACGAGTTGATCTAGCTGGTCGTGCTTGAGGAGTTGATGTAGTACCAGCAGCAACAGTACTTTGAGCACCCTGAGAAGAATACAATGTAATTCTGGAAAATCAGTTTTATAATGGAAAAGCAGTTTAATCAGGAATATAATACCTCAAATGTTTTCTTCATTTTCTTTACTAGATGTGCATTCTTCTTCTTGCCTTTCTCACGATTCTTCTTGCATCCTGACTTGTTATGTCCTAGATTTCCACATATGGAACACTTCATAATGATGCCATGCTTGCTCATTTTCTTCCCCTTTGGTTTCTCCTATTCTTCTCTCTTCCTATCAGTTTTCCTTGACCTTCCTGGCATTTTCATTGTCACATAATCAGGTGCTACAGGCCTAGGATTTTGTGACACTGGCCACATCTCCTCACCTTCCATAGGCTGCAAGTAGTGCTCATATATTGTGTTGAACACCTCAACAGAATAGAAAGGATTAATAAAATCATCAATTCGCTTCTAGCGTTTGTATATTGCACTGATTGCATGGTGGCAAGGAAGCCCTGCTAGCTGAAAGTACCCACATGAGCATGTTCTTTTGTCAAGATTGACTGTGTATTGCCTTCCCCTCCCATTGATTTGCTTAACCTCAAATCCATCTTCTCCATTCTACAGCACCTCAAGCCACTGGGTCATTCCAACACTTTTTTCAGCTTCTTAAATATGGCAGGGCATATTTTTCCTGTAAACTTCTCTCCTTTCAATCTTTGTTCTTGAATTCTCACTAGTATTTTCTTCCTAATTTTCTCTAGCATAGAGATTATTGGTGAAGGAAATATGCCCTAGAGGCAATAATAAAGTTGTTATTTATATTTCCTTATATCATGATAAATGTTTATTATTCATGCTAGAATTATATTAACCGGAAACTTGATACATGTGTGAATACATAGACAAAACAAAGTGTCCCTAGTATGCCTCTACTAGACTAGCTCGTTAATCAAAGATGGTTAAGTTTCCTGACCATAGACATGTGTTGTCATTTGATGAACGGGGTCACATCATTAGGAGAATGATGTGACGGACAAGACCCATCCGTTAGCTTAGCATGTTGGGGAACGTAGTAATTTCAAAAGAATTCCTACGCACACGCAAGATCATGGTGATGCATAGCAACGAGAGGGGAGAGTGTTGTCTACATACCCTTGTAGACCGAAGCGGAAGCGTTGACGCAACGTAGAGGAAGTAGTCGTACGTCCTCCTGGTCCAACCGATCCAAGCACCGTTACTCCGGCACCTCCGAGTTCTTGACACACGTACAGCTCGATGACACACCCCGATCTCCGATCCAGCAGAGGCGCGAGGAGGAGTTCCGTCAGCACGACGGCGTGGTGACGATCTTGATGTTCTCCTGTCGCAGGGCTTCGCCTAAGCACCGCTACAATATGACCGAGGTGTAATATCGTGGAGGGGGGCACCGCACACGGCTAAGGAACGATCTCAATGATCAACTTGTGTGTCTAGGGTGCCCCCGCCCCCGTATATAAAGGAGGGAGGGAGGAGGAGGCCAGCCTAGGAGGAGGCGCCATAGGGGGCAAACCTACTCCAAGTAGGTTTGGCCCCCTTTCCTATTAGGAGTAGGAGAAGGAAGGAAGAGGGGAGGAGAGAAGGAAGGGGCGCCCCCTCCCAGTCGGATTGGGCTTGGGGGCGCCCTCCTTGCTCCTTCTCCCTCCCTTCCACTAAGGCCCAATAAGGCCCATATACTTACCGGGGGGTTCCGGTAACCTCCCGAACTCCGGTATATTTCCAATCTCACCCGGAACCTTTCCGGTGTCCAAATATATCCGTCCAATATATCAATCTTTATGTCTCGACCATTTCGAGACTCCTCGTCATGTCCGTGATCACATCCGGGACTCCGAACAACCTTCGGTACATCAAAATACATAAACTCATAATGAAACTATCATCGAAACCTTAAGCGTGCGGACCCTACGGTTCGAGAACAATGTAGACATGACGAGATATGTCTCCGGTCAATAAGCAATAGCGGGACACGGATGCCCATATTGGTTCCTACATATTCTCTGAAGATCTTTATCGGACGAGACCGCACAACAACATATGTTGTTCCTTTGTCATCGGTATGTTACTTGCCGAGATTGATCGTCGGTATCCAATACCTAGTTCAATCTCGTTCGGAAAATCTCTTTACTCGTTCCGTAATACATCATCTACTTAACTAACTCATTAGTTGAAATGCTTGCAAGGCTTAAGTGATGTGTATTACGAGAGGGCCGAGAGATACCTCTCCGACATCCGGAGTGACAAATCCTAATCTCGAAATCGCCAACTCAACAAGTACCTTCGGAGACACACAGAGCACCTTTATAATCACCCGATTCGTTGTGGCGTTTGGTAGCACACAAAGTGTTCCTCCGGTAAACGGAGTTGCATAATCTCATAGTCATAGGAACATGTATAAGTCATGAAGGAAGCAATAGCAACATACTAAACGATCGGGTGCTAAGCTAACGGAATGGGTCATGTCAATCAGATCATTCAACTAATGATGTGACCTTGTTAATCAAATAACAACTCCTTGTTTATGGTTAGGAAACATAACCATCTTTGATTAACAGCTAGTCAAGTAGAGGCATACTAGTGACACTCTGTTTGTCTATATATTCACACATGTATTATGTTTCCGGTTAATACAATTCTAGCATGAATAATAAACATTTATCATGATATGAGGAAATAAATAATAACTTTATTATTGCCTCTAGGGCATATTTCCTTCATAATGATCGTTAAGTTTCATTGCTATTGCTTTCTTCATGACTTATACATATTCCTCTGACTATGAGATTATGCAACTCCAGAATATTGGAGGAACACCTTGTGTGCTATCAAACGTCACAACGTAACCGGTTGATTATAAAGATGCTCTACAGGTGTCTCCGAAGGTGTTTGTTGAGTCGGCATAGATCAAGATTAGGATTTTTCACTCCGAGTATCGGAGAGGTATCTCTGGGGCCTCTCGGTAATGCACATCACTATAAGCCTTGCAAGCAATGTGACTAATGAGTTAGCTACGGGATGATGCATTACGGAACGAGTAAAGAGACTTTCCGGTAACGAGATTGAAATAGGTATGAGGATACCAATGATCGAATCTCGGGCAAGTAACATACCGATTACAAAGGGAATAACATATGTAGTTATTGCGGTTTGACTGATAAAGATCTTCGTAGAATATGTAGGAACCAATATGAGCATCCAAGTTCCGCTATTGGTTATTGACCGGAGATGTGTCTCGGTCATGTCTACAATGTTCTCGAACCCGTAGGGTCCGCACGCTTATTGTTCGATGACGATTTGTATTATGAGTTATGTGTTTTCGTGACCGAAGATTGTTCGGAGTCCCGGATGAGATCACAGATATGACGAGGAGTCTCAAAATGGTCAACTAGGATTGGGAGTCCTAGTCGGTTTCCCCCCCTATGGTGCGCCCCTGGTGGCCGGCCTCCTCCTCCCCCTTCTTTATATACGTGGGCAGGGCACCCCTTGGAAACACAACAATTGTTCCAAGCCGTGTGCGGCGTCTCTCTCCATAGTTTGCTCCTCCGGTCATAGCGTCATAGTGCTTAGGCGAAGCCCTGCGCGGATCACATCACCATCACCGTCACCATGTCGTCGTGATGATGAAACTCTCCCTCGACCCTCTGCTGGATCAAGAGTTCAAGGGATGTCATTGAGGTGAACGTGTGCTGAACTCGGAGGTGCCGTACGTTCGGTACTAGATCGGTTAGATCGTGAAGACGTTCGACTACATCAACCACGTTAACCTAACGCTTCCGCTTTCGGTCTACGAGCGTACGTAGAGTCATGGACACACTCTCCTCTTCTCGTTGCTATGCATCTCCTAGATAGATCTTGCGTGATCGTAGGATTTTTTTTAAAATTGCATGCTATGTTCCCCAACAATAGGTTAGAACCTAGCATCAACTATAGCATGATTGAATGACTCGCAGAGGTTGTTGTCTACTGATTCACAGTTTGAACCCACTGGAAAAAATGCCCTAGCCCAATGAACAAGATATGTTCTCATCATGTCTTTAGCCCCTTTAGGTGTCTTCTGTGCTAGCTTTGCTTTGTAGTAATTGAAGTCTTGCCTGTTAGAAGCTTTGGCAAATGCCCAAAATTTCTTCTGCCACTCATGATCTATGTGTTTCTTCCTCCAGTTAGCATATACTCCCTCCGTTCCTAAATATAAGGTGTATTAGTTTTTCAAAAAGTCAACTGTTGTCTATGTTTGACCAACTTTACAACAAAATATATAAAGATTTATAATACTAAATATATAAAATGTAAAAATATAGTTCATGATGAATCTAGTGATAATGATTTGGTAATCTAGATATTGATATTTTTGTCTATAAAGTTGGTCAAACTTAGAGAAGTTTGACTTTTTGGAAAAATAATACACCTTATATTGAGGAACGGAGGGAGTATGTGCCTAGCACACATCATGTGCTATGCAGCAGGAAGATAATCCTTCACTGCATTTAGTAGACCCTTCTGCTGATCAGAAATAAACACCCAGCCTTCTCCATTGTTGTTGATATCCAGATCTTTAATGAGCAAGGAAACAAACCACTTCCAAGATTCATTGGTTTCCTGCTCAACTACAACCCAAGCCACCCTTGCTATGGCACATAGTAATTCATCTTTTACTGCCCCTTTAAAAAAACATCCATCAAGGCCTATAACCTTCCTGCAGCCAGCCTTGAAACCTTTCTTCAAAGCATAGAAGCAAACATAGAATTTCTCAAAAACACTTTGATGTTTGTTTGTTGGATCCATACACACAACAACAGTGCTTTCAGGATTGCTCCTAAGCAGCTCAAGTTCATAGTCAAACACTCTAGTGTACTCATTGTCCATTCTAGACATCAACCTATCCATCACAAATTTCTTTGCATGCTTGCACTTGGAAGTTGAAACATCAGCAAACATGTCTTGCAGAACAGTTGCTTTAATGCTTTCTATTTTCCACATTGGATTTGCTAATATGAAATGCCCATATCTTTGTTCAATGACATTTGTAGTAACAAGTTTGTTGCATCTATTCTGTGCACATTCATGAAAATCATTGTAAGTTATCACCTGCAATCTTGATGTTCTTGATGTCTTGACTGCATAGATTAGCCAAGGACAACCAGGCCATCCACACTTGGCCCTCTCTCTGTCATTCTTAGATTTAACAAACCTAATGCTTCTCTTTGTAACAATACCATATTTTCTCAAAGCTTTGCATAACTGGTTTTTGCTTCTAAACACCATGCTTCTAAACAACTGGTTTCTCAAAGCTAACCGTGTATACTTCCTCCGTTCCTAAATATTTGTCTTTCTAGAGATTTTCAAGTGACTACGTATGGAGCAAAATGAGTGAATCTACATTCTCAAATATGTCTATATACATCCGTATGTGGTAGTCCATTTGAAATCTCTAAAAAGGAACAGAGGGAGTATTAGTCAATATAATCAATGAAATCTCATATACTCAGGGAAAAGGAAGGTTTACATATACATTTTGGCTTGGTATAACAACATACACATCAATATATGTAATAAATACACCCAATCAATAGCCTAGTGGTGGGAAGGGGCTGATGCCTTCCCACCCACCCAGCTTCAAGGCACGGTACTTGCAATTTGGGTTTGTTGCACTAACTATACTGTAGGGGGTTCCCTTACAGACTTCTGTCAAAAAAATCAGCCAAGACAAGCAACATAAAAACTAAACATGTAACAGGAGACATGACTGGTCATTATAGATTGTATAGATGGTGCATTAATGAAATCTTAGAAGTACAGATTTAAAGGAAAAAAAATCTTAGGATTCTACCCAAAGGGCCACCATGTTCAGCAAGAAAGAAAATTCAGGCGAGCCCGGTGCACGTAGGCACACATTCATGGAGAAGAGTGATAACAAAGATTTCAATTAGTTGGGGAATCAAATAAATAATACAACAACTCTAATAATGCAGCTTCAAATCACTATATTTGGCAGGTCTTGTTTACTGAAGGACTATCTTATGCAGGTCGACTAGCTGGTTTCATATTTCAAGATACCACTTAAATCAAGTTGTTATGGTAAATGTTGTCCGTGAGCTGATACATGTTTTGATGTTCCCAATTATTCACAACTGATATTTGATTCTTTTATATCTACGATGATCAAGACTTACCCTTCGCAAAACTAAGTCTACTTACATAGGGGGAATGGTGGGCATAATGGGTATTTATTTAACCTTTCACATCCTTATTTGTTCAGTAGTTTTTGTTCTTATTTTTAATCATGCTTTTGTTCTACCTTAACAAATGTTAAGTGTTTTAGGATGAGAAGGGAATTGAGATGGGAGGATAGGAGGATGTGCAACGAGGAGACGCGGTCGCGCGACGTGGTCACACCATATCACTGGCGGAGCTATGAACAAACCTGCAGGTGCCATGCCCCCCCCCCCAGCCTTGGCTAGTTTTGTAATGAACTTTTTTTTAGAAGGCTGGGATTGAATTTTTTTAGGTATTTTTGAAGGAAATATGCCCTAGAGGCAATAATAAAGTTATTATTTATTTCCTCATATCATGATAAATGTTTATTATTCATGCTAGAATTGTATTAACCGGAAACATGATACATGTGTGAATACATAGACAAACATATGGTCACTAGTATGCCTCTACTTGACTAGCTCATTAATCAAAGATGGTTATGTTTCCTAACCATAGACATGTGTTGTCATTTGATTAAATGGGATCACATCATTAGGAGAATGATGTGATTGACATGACCCATCCCGTTAGCCTAGCACTTGATCGTTTAGTATTCTGCTATTGCTTTCTTCATGACTTATACATGTTCCTGTAACTATGAGAATTGTGTAACTCCCATTTACCGGAGGAACACTTTGGGTACTACCAAACGTCACAACGTAACTGGGTGATTATAAAGGAGTACTATAGGTGTTTCCGAAGGTACATGTTGAGTTGACATAATTCGAGATTAGGATTTGTCACTCCGATTGTCGGAGAGGTATCTCTGGGCCCTCTCGGTAATACTCATCACCTAAGCCTTGCAAGCATGTAACTAATGAGTTAGTTATGAGATGACGATTCATGAACGAGTAAAGAGACTTACCGTAACGAGATTGAACTAGGTATTGGATACCGACGATCAAATCTCGGGTAAGTAACATACCGATGACAAAGGAACAACGATGTTGTTATGCGGTTTGACCGATAAAGATCTTCGTAGAATATGTAGGAACCAATATGGGCATCCAGGTCCCGCTATTGGTTATTGACCGAGACGTGTCTTGGTCATGTCTACATTGTTCTCGAACCGTAGGGTCCACACGCTTAAGGTTTCGATGGCGGTTATATTATGAGTTTATGTATTTTGATGTACCAAGGTTGTTCGAGTCCGGATATGATCACGGACATGACGAGGAGTCTCGAAATGGTCGAGACATAAATATTGATATATTGGACGGATATATTTGGACACCGGAAAGGTTCCGGGATAGTTCGGGAATATACCGGAGCTCCGGGAGGTTACCGGAACCCCCCGGTAAGAATATGGGCCTTATTGGGCCCAAGTGGGAGGAAGGGAGAAGGAGCAAAGGCGGGCGCGCCCAAGCCCAATCCGACCAGGGGGGGGCCCCCCCTTCCTTTCCTTCCCTCTTCCTTCCTACTACTAGTACTCCTTCCTTCCCCCTCCAAGTTGGATTAGGAAAAAGAGGGGAAACCTACTTGGAGTAGGTTTCCTCCTCCTATGGCGCGCCCCCTCCTTGGGCTGGCCACCTCCTCCCTCCCTCCTTTATATACGGGGTAGGGGCACCCTAGAACACACAAGTTGATCATTGATCGTTCCTTAGCCGTGTCGGTGCCCCCTCCACGATATTACACCTCGGTCATATTGTAGCGGTGCTTAGGCGAAGCCTGCGACAGAGAACATCAAGATCGTCACCACGCCGTCGTCTTGACGGAACTCCCCTCGGCGCCTCTATTGGATTGGAGATCGAGGGTGCGCCATCGAGTCAGACGCGTGTCAAGAACTCGGAGGTGCCGAGTAACGGTGCTTGGATCGGTCGGACCGGAAGACGACGACTACTTCCTCTACGCTCGTCAACGCTTCGCTTCGGTCTCACGAGGGTACGAGACAACACTCTCCCTCGTTGCTATATCATCACCATGATCTTGCGTGTGTGTAGGAAATTTTTGAAATTACTACGTTCCCCAACAATTTTATCCCTTGATAATTGGGTGTTTTGTCCTTGGCCCCCCAATAATCACACTGTAGCTCCGCCACTGCACCATATGCAGAGGCAACGTGGGGTGATGCGGCCACACGGTTCGGACAAGCATGTGAGAAGCGAGAGGCGAGCGGAAGATGCGGCGTTGCTTCTTCCATGAAGTTGATTCGTCGGGTTTCAAGAAAGCATTCAATCATCAGATTCATCAATAATTGTTACATTTTAGTTTCCCGAAAGCTCATGTAAATCCTTAGGTTTAGTTAGTAAATATAACCACAAAGTAATGTGTACCATCTTGCTCCTACATTTCTTTTCAAAACGTCCTAGTTTCTGCCACTTTCACTAATATATTTTTCACTAATTACCTACCACCCTATTGTCAAAATCGACGGGCGCGGCAACGCGCGCCTTTAATGATCTTGTGGAATGCATAGTGCCTCACATCGGCAGCGGCGCGTTTTATGGACCCTCTTCCGAGTGGTCGACCAAAGGGCCGAGCGATCCTATCGCATCCTGCAACAGGCGTTGGCTCGATATGTGGCGCAAAGATCGAGGAGCCCCTATCTACTCGCTCTGCTTACTATGCCACGCCCCGTCCCGCGCACTTCTCCAAAATTTTGAATCCCGTGAGATCTGGGAACCGCAGAGCAGTCAATCGCACCAAAGATATCACGTTCCAATTCACTCAAAGATTTGCAGCATAATTCATTCGGCGATCTCAGGAGCCAGAATCGATCGAGGCGAGTGATGCAGGGTTAATGTACCAGTATGCTTTCAAGACCTTGATGAAATGCCCCTGAAGCATTGAGTCAAGTCGGAGTCAACTTCAACCCTTCTTCACTTGGACCTCAATCCATTCGGGGGTAATGACGATGACATGTACCTAGGGTAGGGTCTTAGGCCAGACCTAGATTCCCTACCCTAGGACGCTGCCCTAGAGTCAAAGATATACGAAGTTCTACAGAAGATACCGACTGAAATCACCCTGAAGTGTAATCCACTCGATGGAAGATTCCACTCGGATATCCCAATTCCACTCGACCACATTAGCAACACTCGACCATACAACGAACCACTCGGAGTCCAGAAGGCCTAGGGTCACCCCAGGATGGCAACGGTCAGGCATTCACTCCGTAGTCATAAAGATCATTAATAGCAGGCATTACCAGTAACGCCCCTGTCTTAACTCACATTGAACCCTATGTAACTGAGGGTTGCGAGGGGTCCAGCGCACTCTATATAAGTCACCCCCCTCCTCTGGCACAAGGGTTCGCACCCCTGTAACTCCAACACATATCCAATTAACAAGCCTCAGCGGCACCGAGACGTAGGGCTTTTACCTCCTCCGAGAGGGGCCTAAACTCGTAAACTTGTGTGTACAACCTCACCGTAGCTAGGGCCCTGCCTCCTCATACGTACCCTATACTCTTACTGTCAGACTCATTCCCACGACATAAACATCATGGCAATTCATGTGCAATAGACATGGCAACTTTTAACAAAAAAAATCGTCGAAATATATCGATATGAGATCTAGTTTCGAAGCTCTCATCGCGAGGGATTTAATGGTGAAAACGGATCTTCCATCGGATTTTTCATTTAAGAGATAAAACATTTTAAAAATTGAAAATCCAAAAAGATTCCCACATGCATGCATGCGGTGACATGGTGTAGTTTGTGTGTTATAGGGCGTGTGGGCGGGTTTGGCTCCCACCACACGTGTGGGTGTTAGCGTTGTCCAATTTTTATTATTTCTGGTCTTCATTGTACTGTCATGATTAAAAAGGAATAGGTCGGAAGTTTTCCGATAAAAATATGGGAAACTCTATAGATCATCCGGCGGATCACAGCCCCGTATCCGTCACTTTGTCTGCACGCCACGTGCCCATGTCCACCATTACTCGTTTTTGCAATGGGCCCATTGTTGCAATCTCTCTCATCGCAACAACGACTCTGTTGCAGGATCTGGATCTTGAGAGAAATTGCTGCTCATGCTCCCCCCGAGCTCCCGTCGAATCGCCGCCTCCTCGCGCTGCTCTGACTGCCCCGAGCTCCCGTTGAGTCTCGCGCCTCCCTGTGAGGCTACCTTGTCGAAGGTTCGATGCTCGCAGGCGGCAGTGCCATGGCGGGAATGGGCGGCGCCGCTCCTCCGTAGCCACCGTCCAACGGGCTCGCGGCGAACGACAGCGGTGTTCTGTTTTGCAACATCCAATCTGTTGCAAGAAATATTTGTGCCACATCAATCATGTTACAAAACTTTCTTCGATAACGCCAGTTTAGCCGCTTGATTTTCTCACATCCGACCGCCCACGAGGCGGCGGATCTTTTAAAAAGATCCACCGGCCGACGCGTAGCAGCCCCCTAAAAAGATATATAATTTATTTTAAAGTACAAATTGCCATATTTGATACTACTACTCCAAAAGTTTTCCACGAAATTTACTAGACACCAGCTAGTTTGATCTTTTTTCTTAGAGGGAAGATCAAATAATTATCTGTTTGGGATCCGTGCGGGCAAAGGTCGGGCCATAGAGTCTCGGGCAGACAAACGGCCCCCGTGGCGTCCCGTGCAGTATCGCCGTGCACCACAGCAGCACACCATCCAGCGTCACGTGCACCGCTAGCTTCACGCGCTCTCGCCGCCGCCGCTGGCTCTGCATGCGGTCGTACAGCTCGTCGGGCAGCCCCAGCCCGTCGCTGGTGGCGAAGATAGGCACCGAGCTGATGACCTCCTCCGGCACGGTGAACTCGGCAAGGTCAGCGTGGGCGAGCGGCACGCCCGCGTACGCCACCACGACGCGGCCCGGCCCCTTGAAGTGCCAGGGCTCGCCGGCTGGGTTGTTGACGCGGAGGGTGATGTTGAAGGCGGGGGCCCGCGACGCGCCGGTACCCCGGTCGAGCCCCTCCACGGCGGGCAGTTTCACCCAGAACTCGGGCAAGTATTCGGGCGGCTCCGTGTTGTAGATGGTGAAGCCGCAGACCAACACGCACATAATCATCATTGCCAACACCCACGCGCACTGTACGCATGGGTGCTCCTCCGGATTCCCGCCTTGTTCATCTTCCTTGTGGATGGCTCCCATGGATATCAGCGCCGATGACAAGACGGCCGCGCAGTCGATGAAACAACGACCGGACCGCCGGACTTAATTTTTGGTAGGGTAAAGAGCGCTATAGTTGTGGGATATATTCATAGTACATACGTGCCTCGTGGACTAGACTTCGGGACATCGATTCATATACGAATCTGAACGATGTCAGAATCCCAAACAATTTCCTTCAAAACAAAAAGAATCCCAAACAATTAAAATACGTACTACTACGTACCTCGGGAGAAGGATAAGGACTCTACGTAAGTTCGAACAAGAAAAGGATCCACGAACCACCAAGGCCTTTCCCCAAGGAATTTTCTCCCACGTCTATTTGTTGTTCCAAGGATCGAGTTTGTCTTAGACGATCGTGCATACATATGGGTCAAGTCAGCGACGATCTAGAAGCCGGGGCGGCCGCCAAACCCTACCGTCGCAGCGAGGAGCCGTCTTTCGTCACGCTCCTAGTATCTGCACTGATTTCTGTCTTGTTGATGGTAGCATTGTCCACGGTCATGGACCGTCGAAGCCCCTCCATCGTCTCCGTCCACCTCACGGGCTACGACGGCATCGACCCTGGCGCCGCCGGCCGTGTGGTCTCGCCGGCTTTCAACGTCACGCTCCGTCTGAACGACACCTGCGTCGACCGCGCCGGCGTGGCCGTGATGTACTCCGGCGTCGCGCTCGGCTGGGCGCGGGTGGACTCGCGGGACTGCGTCAAGAGGCGGTGGGCCAAGGACGTGGAGGTGGTGGCCCGGGGAGCCGGGGTGGGGCTGTCGCAGCGCCTCCGCGACCGCATGGCGTCGGACTGGCGCTCAGGCGCGGTGGAGCTCGACGTCGACGTCACGACGTACAAGGAAGACCCGCCCTCTACTGACACTGAGTTCCCCCAAGACATGATCGTGCAGAAGGTAAGGATTTTTAACGAGAAAGAAGAACAGGCTACGGCCGACGCCTCCTCGCAAATGTTCTTGTCCGCGTGATTACAGATTTGAGTATCTCTTAGCTCTTGCCGATGTTTGCGATTGCTGTATATCTATGCAGAAGTTTGTACAAATTGAACTCTAAACTTGTTTTTCCTACCTGTAATGGTACAATCTTGTTTATTTACCTTTTTAGCAGGATTTTGTTTACTTATCCTTTTTTTTAACACAATATAGACATAATCGCTCATATATATGCGAGTACACTGACACCCCTATAAACGCGCGCGCACACACATTCTACCCCTGTAACATCTTCGAGAAACCGAGCCAGCATATCATCTTGAGATTGATTAAGTCACCACGAACCCCTCTTGTTTATTTAATGGTCCACTTTTTGTTGTTGAGATTTTACTATTTCAGTGTTGCAATTTGCATTTGCTGAGCCTACTCCCCTATCTTGCACGCCTCTCTGCACAATAATGGATGGTGGGCAAGCCCAAACATGCGTTGCAGTAAAAAAAATTGTAACCTTGCCACAACGTCGATCACTTCTGTTTGTGTCTAATTTGGACTTCAGTGCGGCGGATCTCGGTGCTTCTTCTTCGTTGACGGTTGGTTGGTGGGCTTTGCCGATGCCGGTGGGGGATGATTAATGACTGAGGTGGTGTGGTAGCTTGGGTGAAGACCCTATCTCGGCTTTGTGTCGTGACCAGCGATGACGGCAACTGTGGCCGTCACTTACCTTCCTGGAGGCATCGTTGTTTTGTTGCCGCATCCCTCCCGCGTGGCTCCGGCTATCTCGGCCTCCTCGGTGTCGTACCCTCTTGGGGGCTTCATCTTGGGAGCTCGGCATCGGCTAGCGGGACCGGTGGGTTGTGACATCCAGGCTTCTGTGGAAACGATGATGGTGGGGCGATGCAGCGAAGCGGTAAAGGTTGAGGTAGTCGAAGCTACGGAGGCGGGGCCGTGGTGTACGATGACTGGCTGTAGATGGCCCGTCCGGCGATCTTCTGTGACGCCAGTCGTGCCTGGTTTCGTCCTTTTTAGCTCTGCGTCAGATCGAAGCTATGCTATATGGTCGTGGGTGGCTGAGTTTTGGTGCGGATTTTCATGCAACTCCTCATGACCTCTGCAGTGTTGGTTGAGTCGACGATCGCCTACGGCGAAGTTAGAATCATTTGCTCAAGAGTGTAGAGATGGCGATGCCACCTCTAGGGGTGCTTGCGTGATGTCTCACTGAGGCTCTTGTTGGAGCGGTGTGTGGGGTTTTTTATGTGTGCCGCTCAACGGTTGTGATGGTTTTCACCGGTTCTTCATATTTAACTGGGCAATCTGGTTTTCACCTGATTTTTCCTAATTAACTGAGCAGCTCTTTTCTTCTTAATGAATGTAGGATAACTACTATTTAAAAAAACCGAACCTGGAAAGTTTGGGATTGTAAGAGCAACTCCAATGACTCCCGTATTGTTAATATTTTTTTCAGAAAAACTAACGCCCACACGTGTGGGTATTTGCAGATCGCCCACACGCCTCCATCACCACTTATTTTGCCACGTATGAATAGATGACATCAACAGAAATCTTTTTGGTTTTCGGCTTAAAAATGTTTTATCTCCTAAATAAAAAAGCGAACCAAAAATCCGTTTTCACCATTAAATCCGTCTCGACAAGATCTTCAAAACTAGACCCCATGTTGATATATTTCGACGATTTTTTTTGCCCAAAAGTTGCCATGATGTTTACACTATAGTTGCCATAGTGCTTAAACTAAAGTTGCCATGTGGCAATTTTAGTATGTAGATCATGGCAATTTTAGTTTTTTATGATGGCAATTCCAGTACTTTGACCATGAAAAATATTTTTTTATTGAACTATGGCAATTTTAAGTGCATGTATCATGGCAATTTTAGTTTATGGTGCATGGCAAGTCTAGTTTCTTAATTCTCCGTTTTATAATATGTTAAAATTACTTTTAAATGTAAAAAAATAGTTGAAACATACCATGACAACTTCAGTGTAAATATCATGGCAATTCATGTGCAATAGACATGGCAACTTTTAACCAAAAAAATTTCGCCGAAATATATCGATATGAGATCTAGTTTTGAAGATCTCGTCGCGAGGGATTTAATGGTGAAAACGAATCTTCAATCGGATTTTTCATTTAAGAGAATAAACATTTTAAAAACTGAAAATCCAAAAAGATTCTCGCATGCATGCATGCGATGACGTGGCAATCTATTTACATTAGAGACGGTTGGTGCGTCTCCTTTCCTGCCACACGTGTGGTAGTTACGGACGATCTATTTTTTTACCATTTACGGGAAGTTGAGGGTAAAATAGGCCCCCAACAGCTCCTGTAAACCCGTTTTTTATGGGATCCCGTATAATCGTCTCTCCCCTGTCTCTCATTTATGGGAAGATGGTACATGTCGCATCACCCCCCTCCCCCCCTCAGCCCCCGCGTCAAATAAAGATCAAACAGGTGCCAAATAAAAATGGCTCATAAAAGGTCCAGCTGTTGCACCATAAAAATCAGGCCTTTAAGAAGCTAATATTTTGCACCCAACTTAATTAGGTAAAAATCATACAAAAGTTGCCATTCTTTTCAAAATAAAACTACCACGCAACCCGGGATTCAAGAATACACATAATGTGTAATTTGACATGTTTATGATAAAAATACCCAGTCTTACATTTTTTTACACATGTAGTAATAAACTACCATGTATACATGATTTCATCATGCATATAAAAAGCATATGTTATTACAGAAATCATGCCATGTTGTACATACTAATTTTCCATGGCTCGTAAACTTTAATTTGCCAAAGCTCGGAAATATGCCATGGATGTATGACTAGTCCATGGTCCAGCAAAGCAATTTGCCATGCCCCGAAAAAACTTGTCATGTTATAGGAAAGTAATTTGCTATGGCTCTGAAATTAAATTTGCCATGGGATCTGAATTTCAGTAAAAAAAAGAACATTTGCACAACTTGTCATGTCCTGCACAACACATTTTCACAAAAATTGCCATGTGACTCTTATAGTTTTTTTTTCTATTTTTTGCCATGGTGTAAGAAACAAAATAATTCAAAAAATTGCTATGTTGTACCCCCCTTTTGCAATGTGATCAGTCCAAACATATTCAGAACTTGCCATGCAAAGTTGGACCAAATTTATATTAAAAAATATCAAACATCTACAATACTGAAGTTATACAATATGAAAATTAATTTCATACACATCTAATGATATTGATTTCATATTGTGGATGTTGATTTCTTTAAACTTGATCAAACTTTATAAAAAATGACTTCAGATAAATTTTATAGGGAAAGAAAATTAAAAAAAAGGAGTACGCGGCACAGATCTTTGGAACATGGAGGCCTATGCACCCGAAATGGAAAACAAGTTTAGAAAAATTAAAAAGTGTTAAGAATTTCTGATTTTTTTTGTAACAAATATGGTTTAGCGTACCGGTGAAAGGTTTGGAGGAGAAATGACTCCCGTGGTATTTTGTGCGAAGAAAAAAAATACCGACACCATATTACAATTACCCGTGGTATTCTGTGCGAAGAAAAAAAATACCGACACCATATTACAATTACTATTCATGTTTTTTGTAATCTCAAATTTGTTTTCTTGGGCCTGCAGTTTTTTTTGAACATCAGTACTACAAACATAAGCGCTCATATACACGCGCATACACTCACCCATATGAACGCACACATGCACACCCTATCCCTATGAGCACCTCTGAAATAAATTCAGGAATAAATGCGAGCACCAGGATTTGAACCCTGGTGGGCTGGGGATACCATAATCCATCTAACCATCCAACCACAGGTTGGTTCGCTTCTTGGCCCTGGAGTTGGTCGACGATATTTCTTCGGGAAACTTTTCACATGGGTGTAATGCCTAATCAATGTTTGATTTAAAAAAGTTTCACATTTTTTTATTTTCTAAAAGTTCTCCAAATTGTTGTTTTTCAATTCGGGTGCAATGAGAGTCGAGACCCGTTGGCTGTTTCGAGGGTGTACCTGTTTATTTTACGGTCCATTTTTTAGACATGAAAGAAGCTTCCTCTGGGTCCCCTAAAAAAAAAAACCTTCCTCGGGGAAACCCTTCCGCGGCATGGTCGTTGGTCAAAATCTGGAATTAGGCGAGCACACGCAAGGACGCAACCGCCGTCCACCGGCCCGCGCCCGGGCATGATACTCGTGCCGCCGCCCGTACCGACCATCCGACGGCACAGCCTCGACGAGTCTTCGCCAGCTCTGACGTTTTCTTTTCTTTTCTGGTCGCGCTAGATAGTAGGCACCAACCACAACCAGCCACGCATCCCCCGACCCAACGCGCGCCCGCCCTGCTGTCCTCCCTCCCCATACCGCCCGCTCCACCTCTCCCCAAATCCGATTGCCCCCGCAACCTAGGAGCTCCGCTCCCCCACGCCTCTCGCCCCACCTCCGATCCCTCCACGGCCTCCTCCGGCGACGCCGCCAACCGCACCACCGGTCCCCGAATCTAGGGTTCCCCGCGGCCGGATCACGCCTGGAGGCCTCCGACGATGCTGCCGTGCGCGCGGTCGGTGCTGCGGAGGAGGGGGCTGGCCCTCCTGCGCGGGTTCGCCGAGGGCGAGTGCGGCAGGGGGGAGGCGCTCGCCAATGCCAGGTGCGCGGCCACGCTGGCCGGGCTAGGCGGCAGGGTCGGGCGCTGGGCCGATCCGCCGGCGCGTGGCGAGCCGCGCCGGTTGGGCGCGGGCTGGCCCGCGGGCGCGCAGACGAGGAGCTTCCTCGGGTGCGGCGACGGGGAGGAGGGGAGCGTGCTCTCCAAGGTCTACGAGGAGAGGCGCGTGATGGGGTAATATATCAACGATGGCCCGCTTGCTGGGGGTGCTCTCCGGGTGACTGCCTTCTGAAATGGAAATGATTGATTCTGGTGGCTGTGTCGTCCTAGGTACTCGCCGGAGCAGATGTATGCCGTCGTCGCGGCTGTGGACCTCTATGAGGATTTTGTGCCCTGGTGCCAGCGGTCCAGGGTTATTAGGCGGTATGACAACGGCTCGTTTGACGCCGAGCTCGAAATTGGATTCAAGTTCTTTGTTGAAAGCTATGTCTCTCATGTGGAGATGGAGAAGCCCAAATATATCAAGGTGAGACTTGTGTAATGCACCAGTCACCCCTCTCATGGGTTAATGTAGTATGATATTAAGGCAGACAATTCAATTGGTATCACCTAATTAGATCCTTGATTCTCAAAAGATTCTAGAATAAGAAAAACTATCAGGGATGAAAGTTGTTCTAGCATGAGCTGTACTGCAAGTTCAATCATATTCATGGCATATGCGGTAGCTATTTATTCCTTTTGTAATTGCAAAACCACCATCATGATTTGTATCATTCATCACAGTGAGCTGCAAATAGATGTACTATTCATCACTTCCTTCGTTGGTTTATTGTTGGATCTGCTGATTATAACACTTTAACCTGGTTTAGTATCGGCAGTATTATTTTTTCCATGAGCTAATCCTAGGTTATTTGTTTATATTCATTTTGTTAATACGCCCAGACTCTTGTGTGGCCAGACATGATATTATTGTAGCTGAACTATAAATAGCGAACTATTATTATGTTGGAGATAGTGTTGGTAGGTTCTTCAAATACAGTTTCCCCAACAAGACAAAGTCGTCGCGTACCTTCAAATACGGTATCTAACTAGCTTTAGCGCTTGGATCCCAGGCAGAGAAAGAAAATGAACAACTGCTGTTTGCCGGTTTTGGCTGGGATGGAATTAACCTGCTTTCGAACAAACTTAAGCATTTCTGAGTTATTACTAAATTCACTCACACTTGGAACTAACCAATATGAGCAGATATTGTTCTCGACTCATATCATAGATACTCTGTTCACCTTGCCATTATATATCGTGTGAAAGCAGTGTCATAAACCTGAAAACGTATCATCCATTTAAAATCAACCAAGACAGAACATAACAAGAGTATGCGCCAAAGTTTCATCATGACCTTTTTTTAAACTGAAACTTTGATGGCTTCTGTAAGTACGGATGTTTCTCTATGGATTGATTTCTTTGATAAGCACAACTGTGGAAGTACTTTGCCTGAAAACTCGGAGGTGCAATTGATTTTGAGGTCATGACATTTGATCAGCTCTTGGATGACAGACTTCCTTAAGATGTACACAAACTAGCTGAAACCCAGCTTATTTGCACGGCTAGATATTGCAATACATACATATGCGGTAATACTGATGAAGTGTCATACACTGGTTCTCATAGATCTGTAACAGTTCTAATACATGTTTTTTTACTCTTTTTTTAATTTTCATGTTTTTTTATCTGATCAATTGGCACTGTTATAATCTGAACCCACCCTAATAAGCAGTGTAGTTCTGTCTCTTTGCTCTCTAATTAATGTGCGAACTTCTAGCCTTCCAGAGCAAGCGCGATAGCCTCTTTTCACTTTGTTCTTATAAATACTATGGTCAACGGATGAAAGTCTATTTATCAATTTGGATAGTTGGTTGCAGTCAATCTAGGGTACCCCTTTAACTTTCAGTATTTATCAGTGATAGGCAATTCTCTGTAGCAACACTAACACTTTGTTTGTCCCTACTTCTTACCTGAATTGAGTAGTTGAATTGTTTTTTGCTTCTGACTCTATTGCTCTGGTGCAGACAACTGCGTCTCAAAGTGGACTTTTCGATCATTTGATAAACGTTTGGGAATTCAAGCCTGGTCCTGTTCCTGGAACCTGTGACCTTTACTTCTTAGTCGATTTTAAGTTTCAGTCACCCCTATATCGGCAGGTAAAACTCGTTTGCTATGAGTATGTATGCATATCAAGTGGCTTTATTTTGTTATTTTCCGCAGTCCTTATCAAGCTTTTCACCGCAGGTTGCTTCCATGTTCTTCAAGGAAGTTGTTTCCAAGCTCGTGGGCTCATTTAGCGATCGATGTTTTAGAATTTATGGACCTGCCGTTCCTGTGCTGGAAAAGTCTTACGGGCATGGAAGATAAACACAAATAATCCAATTTTGAAGAATCTCTTCATGGTAACTTGTCTCGGTAAACTACAACAGAGGATGACCATGCATATAGTCCTCCATTTGTGATGTCACGGTACCATTAGGCAAGTGGTTCTCGAGGGAAATTGGCCAGAATTTTCACTCTTTGGCTATTTCTACGGAGAGATTTTTTATGTACGACTAGCTTACTATCCATGTGTAACAGCAAAATGGCCACACACACACATACGATTGTTTGCCTGGTCAATTCGGTCAATCGGAAAGTGTAATTCGCCCTGAACTATGGGCACAAAGCGTATAAGCATGATGTATGCTTCTGATATTATGCGAACGGCAGCCTTGTGACTTCCTCGCTCTTCTTTTGAGCCAGCTTTTTTGTTACATCATGTTCCTTCCATCTTAGTTCTAGTCCATTGCAAACACTGGCTTGGTAGTTTTTCCCGTAGCTAAAAAACTAGGGTTTTGCTCTCCTCTGTTGGTAACCCTCCGCTGTGGCAGACGATGAATTCAGATAAGCTCCACACACGACAGTAATCTACACCATTGGATTGGCTCGTTTTGTAATCTGTATGGCTTCAAAATCCTGTCCACACACGACAGTAATCTACACCATTGAATTCGCTCGTTTTGTAATCTGTATGGCTTCAAAATCCTGTTGTGCACACATCGTGTATGAAAGATCGTGTGCGCACCAATTTCGTTTTCTGTCCACCACCGACCTCCTCCGATCCTCCCTTCCTCTCTAATGATTCGACGATCCAGGAGTTTCTTTGTGCAACCTTCCTGACCTTGGTTGACAGAGAACATGGGATCTGGGGCTTCTTCTTGATTGACAGAGAACATTGAGGAGCTGTTTGGTTTGAGACTAAGTTTGTCAAAGTTCACCACATTTAAGGTTAGGCAAATTTGACCAATGTGTGTTTGGTTCAAGCCACATCTTAAGCAAGCCACGTTAGGGTCCCACATCACATACACTAAAAAAGTATGGCAAGATTTTCTTAGGCCATGCTAGAGTATTAGACAAGTTTGGCAACATTGTATGACAAAATGTGGCACTGCTAGGCCTAAAATCAAACCGCCCCCTGAATGCAAGCGGGTCGCAAAATGGGAAGCCAAAGGAGAAGATGGAGGATCTTTTTGATCGTTTGAGTCTGAAAAAGGAAGAGGATGATAAATTTGTGTTCGAAGAAGTTCGGAAATCGTTGAACCGGCGAAGTGGCTTGCTCTGGCAAGAGTGCATACACCGGGATTCTATGTACAAGCTGTGGGGTTAGCTAACCCAACAACTTTTATAGGAGAAAAGACTAAAATTATTTTACAGTTATTGTACGCTATGAAGATAATAATCCAAAAAAATAAGAATGACCTCACAAGTTCTTTCAGTTGCCTTTGCCACTGCATACACCAAAGAAAGTCATGGAGCTCTCTTTTCGCCAAATTGTTTGGAGGCAGATCAGTGGCAACTTATTCACGGTCCAAATTCAATTGCTTGGTGGACTGGAACAAGGCCATGCCCAAGGGGTAGAGATGTAAACCGGGTCAAGTTTAAGACCACTTATCGGTCTAACAGTTTAATAAAAAAATGTTGGAAAAAAATGATCTATCGAGCTAAGTAAAGCTAACTAAGCGGGCCTTGCGGCGCCGTTTATTGCGCCATTTACATCCCTAACGAGGGCATAGCTGTTCGATGGCATGGCCCGAATCTGTGGAACTCACAAGATTAGCAGTTTGGGCGCGCAAATATATAAGCTTCCAGAAAATTACTTGTAGATTTCGTGGGAGTATTTGTTCGCGTTAAACATGTCACCGCCACGATCAAGAGTCCGGTGTATGCTCCTTATCGTCATTGAGGCTTACAGGTCGCAGCGGGCCTCGGGTAAACGCCACAAAGTAGCTGGGTTTTGTGGCTTGTTGTCCTTTATTGAATTTGTGCTCCAGCCAACACATCCAAAAATTCGAAGTGAGATGAAGGGAGGCGGGCAATATATTTCAACACTCTTCCTCACGTCTAGTTAAACGTACTGTTTAGGGTTTCGCGTTGGCAGGGTCTTGAACTCAAGACCTCTTGGCTCGAATACCATATCGAATTCGTGCTCCAGCCAACTCATCCAAAAAACCGAACTGAGATGGAGGGAGGTGGGCAATATATTTCAACAGCCTCCTCTTCGTCGGTGTTCCATCGGCTGCGGGATGTGGCGAGCCTTGAAGACGATGGTTCCTGGATCTTGGAGGGTTGTCCATGGAATTGTTTTCTGTCCTTCGGTTGTGCTGGACCGTTCCAACGTGTGTCGACGTGTTTGGTGTTGTAGTCCTTCGGTTGATCTATAATGAGCACATTTCCCCCGAAAATAATTAGATCTATCATTAAAGTTTATCAGAAGTACAAAACATCTCAAACATAATAAGACCATCGAACGACCACTGTTGCCGCTAGAACGAGCCGCCGACGCGCCGCTATTGCCGCTCCCCTGCCGGAGCCGGCTTGACCTGTCGATGACAGCCCAAAAGTCTTCATGTGCGTGCCCCTAAGGACAAGCGCCATGGGGCCATAGTTTTTGTCGTCGAACCCTTGCATGGATCTGAAGCGTCTGACATCAAATCTCGCCACATGACGAGAAACTCTAATCTCACCATCTCAAAGAAATGGTAGGAATCTACGCCGAAACTCTGTCAACCACGTCCAAAGGGACGAGCCGAGGAGGATCATAGCCTGAAAGACAAACACAAAGAATAAGCGCCGCCATCCGCCCGAACGCCGTGCCTGCAAGGACTAAAAAACCCTAACCTAAACTACTAATTAAAGCGTGCGCACCGAGATGTGTTGATCTAATGAGCACGTTTGGTATTTCTAAGTAAAAGATTGGCGTACGTGTCAAAAGGGCGGGAAAATTTTTACTACCAAGTTGAGTATGGAAGCTCCCAATTTACTGTAAACATTGTGGAGAGTTTGGACACTAGAACGGAGTGTGGTAATGGAGAACATGACAGGTCAAAAATTTAGTTGAGTGAGTTCATTCACACTAAAAGGATGAAAGGCCGAGGTGGACGCGCTAGACAAGGCTCTACAGATGGTAACAGAGGAGGAAGGAGCGGGCGTGGGTGAGGTTCGCGCAGTCGTGGGAGAGCGTTGGGGAGAGTTCTTAGCTAGTTGGGGTTGGAATAGTGTGTATAATGACCAAGGAAAGGATGAGGGCAATGAAGCTATGGACGGATTGGCCGGTAATAAGGGAAGTAGATAGTGTACTTAGATGGATGAACTGAATGTGCTTGGGAAGAGGCTGGCATATGACTCAGGTGCGGCGGTAAATCAGAACTTAGGCGTAATTGTGCCTATTGGTGCTATTGTCCCGCCGAAATTTGCTCATATTGTGGACTAGTTTGTGGATGCCTGGATGGTGATGAAGTTGAAACCACAAATAATGGATTGTGAGTGCACCATAGAAAAATGCCAACAAAAGGAAGCTCAAAGGAAGTGATGGATTGCCAAGTGCCAATAACACTTCGGAGATATCGACAACATCCTAGGTGGAGGACCACCAGGAGCAATGAAAACCCTCGCTTGGAACTGTCGTGGTATGCTATCAACCACGACAGTCCAGGAGCTCTTGGATCTCCAAGGGCGGATTCAGGCAGTTGCTATTTTTCTTCCGGAGTGACATTTATATAAAACGAAGGGGCATGAGCCTCGTTGCAAGTTGGGTTTGATTTCATTTTTGTATTGAGATTGATGGTCGCTCTAGCAACCTTATTTTATTTTATTGAGATAATAAAGTGGAGTTGAATACGTACTTTGGTCATTATTTCATCGATGTGTTGATTAGAAAGGAGATGAATTTGATTGGAGATTGTCTGGATTTTATGGTCACCCAACGTGGAGCGAGAAGCACGTGTCTTGGGCCAATATATGGGGGATTTGCATCGCAAGAGCTCTCGCCCGTGGGTTGTCATATGAGATTTTAATGAAATATTGTTTGCTAGTGAGAAGTGAGGGAAAACATGAGACCGCAAGCTATGATGAATCACTTTAGAGATTGTTTAAGTGACTGTGGCCTCGAAGACATGGGTTGTTTGGATAATCAGTTCACATGAAAAGGAGGAGCCGTTTGCGAGATATTGGATTTTGTTGTTTCTAACGCAAAGTGGTCAATAAATTAAATTCCCACAAGCAACTCTTATCAACAAGTTCTATGTTCACTCGGACCATTGGTCTTTAGTGTTGGATCTTGTTTAGGCAGATGGGTGGAGAAGGCAAGAATTTTGAGGTGAAGTGACTTCAAAAAGAGACAATGACGGAAAATTTACAACTTGGGAAAGGGAAAAGCAACCTGGTGTTGGCCCTTCTCGTGTAGCTAGAGTGAAAGCAGTACACAAATTAACAATGTGCATCATCTGTTCATGACATCGATTAACATTGACCATCTTTCATTCGAGGATACCTGTATGTGAAGAGTGATGTGTAGGGCTCCGACGTGCTGCTCGAGATGCTCCACGGTCTGAGGGTGTTGACCTGAGCCACACTAGGGAGAAGGGCAACCTGATTAACCGGGCAAAGCCACTCTTGTCTTACTAGAGGAGGCTTAGTCAGCTGATGGACAACCGGCTTGAGGGGCAGTACCATGCCCGAGGGGCCTTCCACGCAGCTCAATTCACTCTCAAGTGCATGCCTGATGAATCCAAGAGCCGCCTGTCCATAAAGGAGGTTGTAGAGACGACCGGGAAGATCGAGTCGATGAAGAGCAAGTTCAAAGCAAGGAGACTAGACGAGACACTCGTTGATGGTGTGTGCCGAGGGAATTCTCCGAGGAGTTTCACCGTAGGATGAACTCTAGGGGCATTTATTCATGAGCTCTGGGGTGCACGTGATATGTAACCATGTAACTGATATTCACGTGGAGAATGTAAAGGTAAACCAACACCACACCACCGTTTTCTATTGTCATGACGAAGTTTGTGCTGGTCGTGATGATGAATGTAATAGTGTAGTGATATACATAGATTTTGAGCGGTTGACATACTCATACTATTTCAATGATTTTTCCACTAAAATTTCATGGGCTCTTTCGACATGTGGCGAGCTCGTATAAAGTTTGTTGCATACACACAAGTGCTATATTGTGATGATTCTAGGCGTCCGCTAAATATTTTGATTCATGATGCGAAGGTGTTTTTGTGTTGTTGCGTGCAATGTTTTCTCACTCTGCAATTTAATTTTCTATGTTGTCAATATTACGATTTGTTGCCTATATATCTTTATGTTGAATGTTGTGCCAAAAATGCAACTTTTTTTTCTGCACATCTTTTTGTCATACCTTGGGGGAAAATATTGCAACGATTTAAGCACATAATACTTATCAAAGTTTAAATCATGTTACAATGCAAAAAAAGACTAAACAAGAAGAGTCGTGCTATGCGCACCTCCCGTACGATTCTTATACGATACACCAGATCGAACAATTAGTAAAGAACCACTTAAAATGAGTGGTTAGCTATCTCTCTGTTTATCCTCCTGATGCAGAGGAAATCTTAAAGCTGCGTACCCTGAATTTGGGCGAGGAAAATCTTATTACCTCGCACCATGAGAAAAGTGACATGTTTTCAGTGAAGAGTGCGTATAGGCTGGCACTGAATCCCATGGATTCAAAGGTTAATTTGGGGAATTCTAGTGTAGCAGAAAATGGGGAAAGGAGGATCTGGAATATAATTTTGAAAGCTAATGTCCCTCAGAAGATTAGAATCTTTATTTGACGGGTTGCTTCTAATAGTTTGGTGGTTCAAGTTAACAGGGTAAAACACCATCAAGATATCCTAGGTACGTGTATGATCTGTGGTGTCAAAGATGAATGTACTTTTCATGAGTTGGCAAGTTGTCAAAAGGCTTGTATGGTTTTGAGGGAGGTGTAGAATTTACCGACAAAAGAGATTTTCGAAAATACGGGCCAAAATGGTTTCTTATTTTATTGAGACAATTAAATTTGTCAGCATGTGAGCAAACTATATTCATGTTTTGGAGAGCTTGACACTTGAGGAATGATCCAATCTTTGGTAAGGGAAAACAATCCATCTTAGCCTCTATGAATTTTGAACGAAATTGCTGGGCTTTCTTGTCATCTTGTAATGCAAAAGTGCAGGTAGAGATGAGTAACAAAAGTAAGGAAGTGGGGTATGGCATTCAGGCTTCAAATAATATGGAGAGAAATTTCGCTGGTTGGCAATCTCCCACTGTGGAGTTCTTTAAGATTAATGTCGATGCAAGCTTTGTGAAGGCCATTAATGATGCGAGTGTGGCGGCGGTTGTCAGAAACCATTCTTCAGAAGTTGCCATTTTTTTTTTTGGAATTATATTGGAGCTTGCTATAGCGTTGAGGAAGCAGAACATAGAGATTGTTCTTTTGTGACTTCTGTTACAAGAACAGTTTTGGGCCACCCCTTGTTGACCTAAAGAAGGAAGCTATGAGTATCTCTAAGATGCTGGTGAACTTAAAGATTTTCAAGATTAGTAGGAAAGCTAATATAATGACACACGAGATTGCGAAATTTAGTTTTATTAATAGGACTGATGATGTTCTTGTTAATAGTGTTTCACCCTGTGTGGCAAATGCTGTAACGAATAATTGTATGAACATTTTATTTTAATTAATACATGAGTTGGGTTAAAAAAACAATTAGTAAACATAACTCGTGAACATTGGCTGAGAAGGAACTCCCAGCGAACGCCCTTGCAGCCCTTTGATCTATGATAGTAACTAGAACATGAAGGCGCGCGTTGCCGCGCCTGCCTATCTTAAAGGTTATATTGTTGAGTCATGAGAAATTGCTTTGGGAGTAAATGAGAAAGAATTTAGGGTACGAAATGCACATTATGGAATATTCAAAAATAATAATACACATTGTGGTGCATGCATCTTGAAGCTTGAAAGCTTGAAAGATAGCGCACATAGAGTCATGAATTGAGGCCCTGAAATGCATGGAATTACAAGTTATCTCTCTGTCACACACATAGGTTTGCACATACAGTCATGAATTGAGGTCCTCAAATACAGTCATGAATTGATAGTGCACATCTTCCTAACAAGAGCAGTGGGGAAAATCGGGAAGAAAGGGGCTGCCTGTGCCGATGATCCCATTAGCATGACATAAACGGAAGGAATACTCGACGGACGAACTGGAAGGAGTAAAAGGGACAATCCAAACGATAATAATGCCGTCTAAGAGGCACAATAGCCGGTAGATGAGGAGATCATTTTTTTTGCGGCAAGATGAAGAGATCAACTTTTGGGGCATAAGAGCAACTCCAGCCGTTGGCCCCCCAGGGGGCGCCTAAAATTGCCGCCTGGGGGTGACCCGGCGAAAAAAGTGGGACTCGGGGCGAGTTGGCCCCCAGCCGCCGCTCCCAGGGCCGGCCTCAGGCGTGGGAAAAAAAGACAAACTTGGGCTAAAAACACGCCAATTTTCGGCAAACTTGGGCTTTTAACATTCGCAAACTTGGGCTAAAACATGCCATTACAAATAAAAACTAGTCAAAAAAAACTTGCTGAAGGCCGAGAAGTCATCGTCGTCGCCGCCATCGTCGGCCTTCTCCTTCTTGACTCGGGCGCCCCTGCTGGACCCCTCCCCGGCTGGTGGCGGCGGCGCGTCGTCGTCGTCGCTGTCGTCGATGATGATGACGCCGCCTTCGTCGCGTCCTCGGCGGCGCTGCGCGAAGCGCTGTAGGGCGGCGCGCTGGCGCTCCCTCGCCATTTTCAGCGAGTCTTGGCGCGCCCATTCAAGGGCCGCGTCGTCGTCCAGCTCGACCTCGCCGTGCTCCGCCTTCACCGGCGCTAGCAGCCCCGGCTCCGTCTTCACCGGCGCGAGACCGGCTCCGTCTTCGGCTTGACGAAGCGCGGGGGAGGAGCCGACGAGGAGGCACGCCGGCCGCCCTCGCTGATGACGATGCCGGCACTGCGTGTACGCCAGCCGAGCAACGTCTCCACCGCGGGCTCGGCCTTGACGCCGAGTAGCGATGGAATGCCGGAGGATTGGGAGGAAGAACGCGACGAGGAAGAAGAGGAGGAGGAGCCGAACCTCCTTGGTGCCCATTGCTCGTCGCGTCGGCGGTGCACCGGGACGGCCGTCCTCGCCGGGGGGTACGCCAAAGGTGGGCTGTTGCCGCCCTCGAGGTGCGTCAGCACGTCGTCAAGGGTGCAGCCGGGGACGCCTCACCAGAGGTGGCGCCCTTCGCTGTTCTTGATGCCGCCGACCACCGGCACCCCGTTGGTAGACGCCAGCCGCTGCTGCTGGCGGCCTTCAAAGAACGCCGCCCAAGCCGCGTTGTTGTCGGCGGCGTACTTGGGAAGGGAGCGCTCGGCGTCGGTGAGAGAGGCGCGCGCGGTCTCGACCTCGTCGGCGAAGTACGATGGCTTGTTGACGGCGTCGGACAACGGGGGAATGGGCACTCCCCCATTGCTGAGCTTCTAGCCCTTCGGCCCGGCGCGCATGTCCGGCGGCGCCGGATATTCGCCGAACAGAGCTAGGACTCGCTTGCGGAGCTTAACGACGGCCGGTTGTTAGCCGCCGCCGCCGTCTCCGGAAAACGCCGCCATCGGGGAGAGGGAGTGGTGGGAGAAGAGATCGACGGAGAGGGAGGAGGGTCAGTGGGAGAAGAGCTCGGCGGCGGTGTTCGGGAGAGATGTGGAGAGGTGTCACTCCAACGCGGCGAGCGAGACCATATATAGCCGCGCCGCGTCCATGTGTACGCGCCCGAGGGAGGGGAGGCGTCGGCGCGTCGGCGCGCCGCCCCGTGACGCGCCGCCCGTGAGGAATCAATGGCAAAGCTGACCGGCGGCAGCCTTGCCATTGATTCCCCGCGGAAAACCGAGGCGTCGGGAAGACGAGGCGGGCGGTGTCACTGACGCAGCCGCTTCTACGGCGCTTCGCGCTAAAACGACTCGCCTGGCGCCGAGCGCCCAAAGACGTTGGTTCGGTTGGGTCCGCCGACGCCAATTTCGGCCCGAGCCGGTGAAAAATGGGCCCCCGGAGGCGCGACTGGGCCGATTTTTCGTCGCCGGCGGCCGAAAAGTCGCCTGGGGGGCCTTATTGGGGGCGCGGCTGGAGATGCTCTAAGAATATACCTGAGCGAGGATGCGGACGAGAGGAACCAAAGCGGAAGGTACGCGACAGCGCTCGCCGCTGGCGCCGAGCCTAATTGCGGAATCTGCGTATCGTGGGGGACTGGGGAGATCGGCTTAGGTTTTTCTCTGTTGAGGGCATGGAGTACGCATGCAACAGGTGGAAGAATCCCGTGCGGCCGTGCCTAGGCTACATCGGCTTTTGGTTGCTAATCGGCCCGTTGAACGAGGTGACCCTTGGCTCGGTTCGTGGAGCAGCGGCCCGACTGCGTGTACTGAAGCGCCCTCGACGCGGTGAAAATGACCTGCAGCACTCGGTGGGACGACGGATCGATCGGTTCGCTACTGTGTTTGAGCCGACGGCCGATGACGTCAAAACGTTGTGGAGGTTCATAGGTAGCTACATCTTACTGTTTAGTAATAGTTTTCTAAAATGCCTTATCTAATGAGGAATAGCCATGCTAATTTGAAAAAATTGCCACCCTCTAATAAGTAAAATTGCATGGAAATCATTCGTAAATGTCATTCGTAAAATGTCATTCGTAAATTGCATGGAAATCATTCATAAACAATTGGTGCATGCAATGGAAGTACAATGGCCAATTGGATCTAGCGTCCTATACACATGTCGGACCATTGCGACTTGGCAGCCGGCCTGCAAAGCAACTGTGGAGTAGTACTACTGTATTTCTGTTAGCGTACAGCGAGCCACGTGTACCAATTTTCGTACTCGATGCTCAATGCGCCCTCACGGTCCGGTCCCGACAAGGCCGGCCATCAAGCTCGCCAGCCTCTGTCCCGCCTCGCCCTGCCTGACAACGTCAATGTCGCCCCCGACGGAGCACTCCTCGCCCGCGGCCTCCTCGTCGCTGCCGGCGCACCACTGTCCCGGCGTGACGCCGTCGAGCGGTCGCCTGAGCAGCTCCTCATCTATCCTCTGCAGCAGCGCCTCGTCGCCGTCGTCGAACCGGCCCGCGAAGGCCGCGCCGCTGCTCACCACGGCGTCGTACCGCGACCGGTGAGGCGGCGCGGCGTCCGGGACGGCGGTCCGGAAGGTGTGGTTGACGGTGCTGTTCTTGAAGCGCGCCGAGTTGGCCATGACCGTCTGGAAGTAGAACTCCATGGGGTTCAGGGCGTTGCTGAAGTACATGAGCAGCGTCCTCGGGAGGTTGTCGGGCGCCACCACGCAGTGCTTGACGAAGGCCCGGCTCAGTATCGTCCAGGGAGAACCTTTGAAGAGCTCGAACGCATCAGGCTTTGGACGGTGCCCCGACGAGAAGGAGATCTCGGCGTTGGTGTTCTGCAGGAGATTCTGGTCCAGAACGACCACCGGCGCGGTCTCGGAGTCCATCCTGTGGTCGATGAAGTTGAGGTCCCTCGGCACGGTGGAGAAGGCGTAGAGAAGGTCTGCGCAGCGCACGCCACCATTGGTTTTGTCAGTGACATCAAGAGGTCATCAATAGGAGCAGGGAAAATGACGAGACGTGACGGATTGCAGCTCACCGTCCTGCGACACGAGCGGGTAGTCCGTGGCGGCGAGCGTGACGAGCCAGTCCCAGTCGGCGCCAAGCCTCATGAGAATGGAGGCGCCGCGGAGCACGGCGGCGACGGCGGACGCGCCGCGGCCGTCGACGGGGCTCCCCTTGCCGACGACGTGCACGTTGCCGTACTCGAGGAACGGCTGCTCCGACCTGACGTAGCCGGCCAGCCTCGCCCGCTCGTACGCGCCCGCGCCGGCGTCCAGGTGCAGCAGGTACCGGTTCCTCGGGTGGTACACCGCCTTGAGCAGCCGCGTCATCCTAACGGAGTCGCCGTGCCCGCCGGAGATGTAGTACGCGAGCACCGGCGGGTACCCGTCCCCGCGCCTCGGCACGGTCGCCGGCGGTGCCGTCGACGCCGCGTCGGCGGCGTCCGGGCTGTAGGGGTCATCGTACCCATACGCCGCACCCCTGAGGAAGGAGCTCGACGCATATCCGAGTATCAGCAGGCCGGTGGTGAGCGCGGCTAGCGACGCGAGCCCGGCGCAGGGGGAGCACGTCAGGAGCCAAGAAGCGCGAGACATTGCGTGTATTTGATCAGACCCTCTCGCGGCCGTTCCTGTGCCGGTGGAATGGTCACCGGCGGTCCGGTACTAGTAGTAGCCCTCTTCAGCTTCTGGGTGTCAACGCTTGTGTTAGGTTGGGATCGATCATGGAGAGGCAGCACATAAGCACTGACGCCACCGCGAGGTGCCGATAAATAATAAAAACAGACATGGACGGAGAAGATATCTCCTCTTGATTTCTTGTTTTCTATATTTGTTCCCTTGGTTTCATGTTTTATATTCTTGTGACATATGGTATGGATTTTTATATTATACTTGAGGATCATATGGTATCGAAATTAACTTGAACTGTATCTGTATAACAAAGGAGAGGACGTGCTTCCAAGAGGCGCGAGCCGGCAGGCCGGGGCGGGCATGTCGCCAGTCGTCCCAGCATCTCAATCATTGATAGCTGATGCATGGAGGATAGGCATGTCGACGTCTAGCGGCCGGCCGTCGCGCGTGCACGATCAGGGTGTGCTTTGTGGCCGCGACTGCACCGAAACTACTTTGGGCACGGTAGTCGTTGGAGAAGTGGCAGCGCTTACGTGCTCAGGGTAGACATTCCGTATAAACCCAAAATTCGATTTCTACCGTTCAGTATTATCTTTTGAATTCAGTTAACAAAATTAAAAACCAAAAATTAGAGCTCCAAATAGTTAACGGAAAATACGGAGTGGGTTTAGATTTATACTGATATAATGAACACTGAGGCCGAACTCGGTAATTTCGAGATGGCGACGAACGCTCTCCTAGGCGACTCGTGGGGCAGCTCGCCGCCAGCGACCTTGCGCCCTCCCTTGGCTCTTCCCCCACCGAGCTCGATGGCCTCCTTGCCCCCTCCCTCTTGCTGCCCTCGTCCCTGCCCGTGCAGGGAGGGGCCCTTGGTGTGTAGACTAGGCTGTCGACGAGGATCTGGCGTCGACACGAGCTGTAGTGGCCGGGCATCCGCCGAGAAGCCTGTGATTTGGGAATGGATTGGCAGCGGCGGTCGCGGCCGAGCTGGGTCTGTTGAGTATCTGATGATTAGAAAACATAGCATAGACTAGGAATTATTCTAGTTTGTCTTGTATTTCAAGAAGATCATGTGTCTGTGCGTTTACGAGGCTCAAGCAATACATCATAAATTCCACCAATATCCCTCTCTATCCTTCTTCATGGTATCAATCTAACCCCAATCTAAACCCTAGCCTCCGCCGCCGCTTCTGCATCACGCCGCCCCCGGGGCGGTCGATCTCCATGATCGCCACCGGGGGCCGCGCCGCCCATACCTAGGCTTTGTCCGCTATGCCCTAGAGAGTCTTTCTACACAATACTTTGATCCGGGTATTCTCTCTCTCGCCGGTTGCATTGGTCGATGTTACTTTTTGGTTTTTCGATCAACGATCAATTTGCGTCGCCCGCTATCGCCATCGACCCCGTGCGTCTCTACTCCAACACCGGCGCGACCACCCGACCTCTTCTCCGACCCGGTGGCCTCGCCCGTCGCGGCGGCCCGTCACGTCCGTCACCCGCGCGTCTGCCAGCCCGTCGCTCTGCGCCGGCCGCAATTGCCCTGTCCCCGAGTACAACGCACCCTCCTGTGGTCGAGCAATGGGCTGCCATTTCGTCACCCTGTCGGGTTGCCGCCGCGTCACCCCGTCGGGCCACACGCCGCCACCCCGTGGTTCTCTCCGCGGCTGCACCGACCTGCGCCGCCGCGACACGCGGTCCACACCCCCCTCCCGAGGCTGTTCCCGCGGTTGCACCGACCCGCTCGCCACCGATGCGCCCCGCGGTTCGTAGTGTCGCGGCCTGCAGTCCACTGCCACCCCGAGGCTGTCCGCTCCAGGCCGCACCAACTCTCGTGATGCTGCTGCGTCGCCCCATCAGGGTGTAGCAAGCGTGGCACGCGGTCCCTGCCGCTGCCCTGAGGTCTTCCCCGCCACCACCCCGACCCATGCGCTGCCGGCACGTTGCCCCTTCGGGCAGTAGTGCCGCAGCACGCGATCCACTTCGCCGTCCATGCGCGTCGACTTCTGCGTGGTATGCGCCATGCCGCCTTCCTAGGCGCGGGAACGCCACCGTCCGTACCGGTCTTCGTCACGCTGTCGAGTTCTTTCTCGCCTACATTGAGCACCGCTGCCGTGCTCCTAATCTAGCTGCCGCCTCTGCTGCTCTTCTTCCCGGCCCACCGGGAATACCTCGACACCGGCCACCCTTACTCGACATCGACCGCGGCATACCTTGCACAACTACCTCGACGACGGCTACGCCACACTACGCTCTTGGCTACCTCGACATCGGCACAAAGGGCTACCGCCTTGCTTGAGCAACTGATGACCCACAAGTATAGGGCATCAATCGTAGTCCTTTCAATAAGTAAGAGTGTCGAACCCAACGAGGAGCGGAAGGAAATGATAAGCAGTTTTCAAAAAGGTATTCTCTGCAAGTACTGAAAGTAGCGGTGATAGATAGTTTTGTAGCAGGATAATTCGGAACAAGTAACAAGTAGCAATAGTAACTAAGGTGCATCAAGGTGGCATAATCCTTTTTATAGCAAAGGACAAGCCGAAAATTTCTCTTATATAAAGCAAATTGCTCTCGAGGACACATGAGAATTGTCATCTGGTCAAGTTCATCATGTTTAGTTGATTCGCATTCGCTACTTTGATAATTTGATATGTGGGTGGACCGGTGCTTGGGTGCTGTTCTTACTTAAACAAGCAACCCACTTATGATTACCCCCTCTCGCAAGCATATGCAACTATGAAATAAGAATGAAGATAAATCTAACCATAGCATGAAACATATGGATCCAAATCAGCCCCTTATGGTACATAAACTAGGGTTTAAGTTTCCGTCACTCTAGCAACCCATCATCTACTTATTAATCCACAATTCTTTCCCTCAGGCCCAAGTACGGTGAAGTCTCATGTAGTCGTCATTCACATGACACCACTAAAGGAAGCAACAACATACATATCACCAAAATATCGAACGAATACCAACTTCACATGATTACTTATAAAAGGACTTCTCCCATGTCCTCAAGAACCAAAGTAACTACTCACAAATCATATTCATGTTCAAGACCAGAGGTGTATTGAATATGCTTGAGGATCTGAACATTAAATCTTCCACCAAATAAACCAACTAGCATTAACTACAAGATGTAATCAACAGTACTAGCAACCTATAGGCACCAATCTGAGGTTTTGGGACAAAGGTTGAATACAGGAGATGAACTAGGGTTTGAGATGAGATGGTTCTGTTGAAGATATTGATGAAGATTGGTCCTCCCACGATGAGAGGATCGTTGGTGATGTTGACGGCTTCAATTTCCCCCTCCCGGAGGGAAGTATCCCCAGCAGAATCGCTCCACCGGAGAGCAAAAGTGCTCCAACCCATGTTCCACCTCGAGATGACAGTGCTTCGTCCCGAAAGTCTTCCTCTTATTTTTATAGGTCAAAACCCTTCATATAGCAGATGATGGGCACCAGAGGCCAGCTGTGGGTCCCACAAGGCATCAGGGTGCGCCTAGAGGGCTAGCCGCACCCTGTTGCCTTGTGGGCAACTGGTGGCCCCCCTATGGTATTTCTTTGTTCTAGTGTTTTTTATATATTCAACAAAACATCCTTGTGAAGTTTCAGGTCATTTGGAGCTTTGTAGAATAGCTATATTTGTTGTAGCCCTTTTAGGTCCAGAATTCCAGCTGTCGGTAATCTCCCTCTCCATGTAAATCTTGCAAATTAAGAGAGAAAGGGCATTAGAATTGCATCATAAAGTGGAATAATGACCAAAAACAATATATGTAACAGTAGGAAAACATGAAAGTGGATGTATCAAGTCCCTCAAGCTTAGACCTCGCTTGTCCTCAAGCGAAAGCCAAACTCAATAATCATGGCCACATGTTTAGAGAGAGAGAGAGAGAGGAGAGAGAGAGAGAGAGAGAGAGAGAGAGAGAGAGAGAGAGAGAGAGAGGTGTCGATAAAACAAAAATACGGACATGATATCATCATGATCAATAACATAACAACAAACCTTTATCATATAGCTTCTCATAACCAAGTAACAATTCATTCACAACCTTGAAGTACGAAGTATAAACTTTCCTGAAAACAATCAAACTATGTTCTCAGTCATTGAAACAATCACAATTCATCATATTGCCAGGAAGAGTCTATGTAAGAGCTTTTGTTTTAGCAAGTCCACATACTCAACCATGATATAGCCTTCTATGATTGCTAACACTCAACGTATATTTTTGGGAACAAACGTTTCCATCGGACACATAGGAAGATGGGGCTTATTGTTTTTGCCTCCCAACTCGTTTACCTCAAGGATAATGTCAACAATAATAAATCATGATCAATACATCCAACTGGATATATACGCCTGAATCTTTTCCCACCACATGATGCTTGCCACTTAAAGGATAAATAAGAAAGGAACATGGATAATCACTATTGACTCTTGCATAAAAGTAAATACAGGAAAGTAAAAGATAGGTCCTTCACAGAGGGAAGCAGAGGTTGTCATGCACTTTTTATTTTGGATGTGCAAACTCTTCATGTAAAGGAATGTCAGTTTGTATTGCCCCTTATGATAACAACCTTTATTATGTACACTTTTATTTCTTCGCCATCACAAGATCGTACAAAGCATATTTTCCCTTACAATAAAAGGTCATACATATTTAGGAGCACTTTTTATTGCTTTTGCACCGATGAAAACTTACTTGAAGGATCTTATTCAGTCCATAGGTAGATATAGTGGACTCTCATGGCATGAAACTGGGTTTAAGGGGTTATGGATGTACAAGTAGTATTTCTACTTAGTACGAAGTTTTGGATAACAAAAGATTCTAAACGAGCACCACATGTTAGAGGATCCATGACAACATAACTTCTATGTGAATGTAAACAAACACAACTCATTATATTTTCTTCCTTGTCCAATATCAACTATTTGACCATGCAGAAAATATTTGATGGGGGCTCACAATCATAAAAATATGTCCAAGATAGTATATTTATATGTGAATCTCCTCTTCCTTTGGTAATCTTGCATGAATTGCATCCATGACCAATACTATGTTTGTTAATTTCCAATAAATTTTATCAACCATACTCTTTCTATGTGAAGTTATTACTCCCCATGGGATTAGCATATGATCTTTTATTCCTTTTTTGCTGAGATTGAAACAAGAAAGTAAAGAAACAAAACTCAAACTACTCTTTATTATATAACTTTCACACTCGATTACATAGATAGATATAACACTAAGGAATCACTCGAAAGTAGATTATACTAAACTTTTATTCCTTTAAATCACGAAATAACTAAAGATCAAACTAAGATGGATAATGATGGTAAAAGTGATGGTGAAATGATACCGGTGCACCTCCCCCAAGCTTGGAACAAGCCAAGGGTGGTGCCCATACCCGTGTACTCAAGTGTCTTTCTCCGGTGTTGGTGGTGCAACATTCTTGGCGATGATTCCCTTGAGGATGCGATTTTCCTCCTCGAGCTTACTAACTTGATGTTTGAGCTCCATGATTTCCTTATGGAGCTTGCCGGTGACAGTCAAAGCACCATCAATCCAGGGATGTAGTTTGGCTGAGGAAGATGAACCAACACTCTTTTGCAAGTTACGATAGGGAAAAAATCGAGTTTTGGGAGGTTTAACCAAATTTGGAAGACTTGATTTCTTGAACTCCACATGCATATCTCCTGGCTGAGGTAGAGGGGCTTCCCCTTATTCTTCCAAGCTTGAATCGTCCATCCTCTTCAAGCCAGCATCCAGATCCTCGTCCGTGGACCACCCATAAGGATCAATATCACCGTAAACCCTTGGATCAACAACATAATTCGAGGCATAGCTTGATGACCCACAAGTATAGGGGATCTATCGTAGTCCTTTCGATAAGTAAGAGTGTCGAACCCAACGAGGAGCAGAAGGAAATGACAAGCGGTTTTCAGCAAGGTATTCTTTGCAAGCACTGAAATTATCGGTAACAGATAATTGTGTGACAAGATAATTCGTAACGAGTAACAAGTAACAAAAGTAACTAAGGTGCAGCAAGGTGGCGCAATCCTTTTTGTAGCAAAGGACAAGCGTGGACGAACTCTTATATAAAGCAAAGCGCCCCCGAGGATACATGAGAATTGTTGTCAAGCTAGTTTTCATCATGCTCATATTATTCGCGTTCGTTACTTTGATAATTTGATATGTGGGTGGACCGGTGCTTGGGTGCTGCCCTTCCTTGGAAAAGCCTCACACTTATGATTAATCCCTCTCACAAGCATCCACAACTAAGAAAGAAGAATTAAGATAACTCTAACCATAGCATGAAACATATGGATCCAAATCAGCCCCTTATGAAGCAACACATAAACTAGGGTTTAAGCTTCTGTCACTCTAGCAATCCATCATCTAGTTATTACTTCCCAATGCCTTCCCCTAGGCCCAAACAATGGTGAAGTGTCATGTAGTCGACATTCACATAACACCACTAGAGGAAAGACAACATGCATCTCATCAAAATATCAAACGAATACCAAATTCACATGATTACTTATAACAAGACTTCTCCCATGTCCTCAGGAACAAACGTAACTACTCACAAAGCATATTAATGTTCATAATCAAAGGAGTATTAATTATCATTAAGGATATGAACATATGGTCTTCCACCGAATAAACCAACTAGCATCAACTACAAGGAGTAATCAACACTACTAGCAACCCGCAGGTACCAATCTGAGGTTTTGAGACAAAGATCGAATACAATAGATGGACTAGGGATTGAGAGGATATGGTGCTGGTGAAGATGTTGATGGAGATTGAACCCCTCTCGGTGAGAGGATCGTTGGTGATGACGATGGCGATGATTTCCCCCTCCCGGAGGGAAGTTTCTCCGGCAGAACAGCTCCGCCGGAGCCCTAGATTGGTTATTCCCAAGTTCCGCCTCGAGACGGCGGCGCTTCATCCCGAAAGGTTCCTTCTGATTTTTTTCCAGGTCAAAACACATCATATAGTAGAAGATGGGCACATCGGGGGCTTGCCAGGTGGCCCACAAGGCAGGTGGCACGCCCAAGGGGGTAGGTGAAGGAAATATGCCCTAGAGGCAATAATAAAGATGTTATATATTTCCTTATATCACGATAAAAGTTTATTATTCATGCTAGAATTATTAACCGAAAACTTGATACATGTGTGAATACATAGAAAAAACAAAGTGTCCCTAGTATGCCTCTACTTGACTAGCTCGTTAATCAAAGATGGTTAAGTTTCCTAACCATAGACATGTGTTGTCATTTGATGAACGGGATCACATCATTAGGAGAATGATGTGATGGACAAGACCCATCCTTTAGATTAGCATGTTGATCATTCAGCTTTATTGCTATTGCTTTCTTCATGACTTATACATATTCCTTTGACTATGAGATTATGCAACTCCCGAATCCCGGAGGAACACCTTGTGTGCTATCAAACATCACAATGTAACTGGGTGATTATAAAGATGCTCTACAGGTGTCTCTAAAGGTTTTTGTTGGGTTGGCATAGATCGAGATTAGGATTTGTCACTCCGAGTATCGGAGAGGTATCTCTGGGCCCTCTCGGTAATGCACATAACTATAAGCCTTGCAAGCAATGTGAGTAACGAGTTAGTTACGGGATGATGTATTACGGAACAAGTAAAGAGACTTGCCGCTAACGAGATTGAACTAGGTATGGGGATACCGACGATCGAATCTCGGGCAAGTAACATATCGATGACAAAGGGAATGACGTATGTTGTTATGCGGTTTGACCGATAAAGATCTTCGTAGAAAATGTAGGAGCCAATATGAGCATCCAGGTTCCGCTATTGGTTTTTGATCGGAGATGTGTCTCGGTCATGTCTACATAGTTCTTGAACCCATAGGGTCCGCACGCTTAATGTTCGATGACGATTTGTATTACGAGTTGTGTGTTTTGGTGACCGAAGTTTGTTCAGAGTCCCGAATGAGATCACGGACATGACGAGGAGTCTCAAAATAGTTGAGAGGTAAAGATTGATATATTGGAAGGTTATATACGAACACCGGAATGGTTTCGAAGAAGATCAGGGATTTTTCGGAGTACCGGGAGGTTACCGGAACCCCCCAGGAAAGTTAATGGGCCTCATGGGCCATGGTTTAGAGAGGGAAGGCTGCCACAGGAGGTGGCGCGCGCCTCCCCCTTCCCAAACCGAATTGGACAAGGGGTGGGGGCGTGGCCCCCCTTTCCTTCTCCCTCTCCCCCCTTTCCCATTTCCCCTCTCTGTTGGAAGGAAGGGGGGGGGGGCGAATCCTACTTGGACTAGGAGCCCAAGTAGGACTCCCCCCTTGGCGCGCCCCTCCTAGGCCGCCGGCCTACTGCCTACTCCTCCCCTCCTTTATATACATGGGCGGGGGGCATGAGGGAGTCCTGGATTAGGGGGTCCTTGGACAACCGGACTATATACTTATGCCGGACTGTTGGACTATGAAGATACAAGATTGAAGATTTCGTCCCGTGTCCGGGTGGGACTCTCCTTTGCATGGAAGGCAAGCTTGGCAATTTGGATATGTAGATCTCCTTCTCTCAGAATCGACTGTAACCCTATCCCTCCGGTGTCTATATAAACCGGAGGGTTTAGTCCGTAGGACAACAACAATCATAATCATAGGCTAGCTTCTAGGGTTTAGCCTCTATGATCTCGTGGTAGATCAGCTTAATACTCATATCATCAAGATCAATCAAGCAGGAAGTAGGGTATTACCTCCATCGAGAGGGCCCGAACCTGGGTAAACATCGTGTCCCCCGCCTCCTGTTACCATTAGCCTTAGATGCACAGTTCGGGACCCCCTACCCGAGATCCGCCGGTTTTGACACCGACAGGGCACCCCAAAGACACACCAAGAATTCTCTTAGCCGTGTGCGGTGCCCCCTGAGGGAGTCCTGGACTAAGGGGTCCTCGGGCGTCCGGCCTGTTATCTGTGGGCCGGACTAATGGGCTATGAAGACATGAAGGCCGAAGACTGTACCCGTGTCCGGATAGGACTCTCCTTGGTGTGGAAGGCAAGCTTGGCGATCAACTATGAAGATTCCTTTCTATGTAACCGACTCTATGTAACCCTAGATCTCCCTGGTGTTTATATAAACCGGAGGACTTAGTCCGAATAGGGATATACACATTACCATAGTCATACAGGCTAGGCTTTTAGGGTTTAGCCATTACAATCTCGTGGTAGATCAACTCTTGTAATACTCATATTCATCAAGATCAATCAAGAAGGAAGTAGGGTATTACCTCCGTAGAGAGGGCCAGAACCTGGGTAAACATCGTGTCCCCTGTCTCCTGTTACCATCGACCTTAGACGCACAGTTCGGGACCCCCTACCCGAGATCCGCCGGTTTTGACACCGACATTGGTGCTTTCATTGAGAGTTCCACTGTGCCATCGACGAAAGGTTCTATGCCCCCTCCGATCATCGATAGTGACGCTGTCCAAAGGGAAACCTTCCTTCCCAGACAGATCTTCGTGTTCAGCGGCTTCGTACTGCGGGCCAACTCACTTGGCCATCTGGAGTAGATCGATAGCTACGCCCCTGGCCACCAGGTCAGATTCGGAAGCTTGAACTACATCGCAGACATCCGTGGAGACTTGATCTTCGACGGATTTGAGACCGCGGCGATCGCTCCCCCTCGCTCCGATGAACATGACTTAAATCTGTCATCAGACCACAATTAGGAGATGGTTCCTGATACTGCTCTGGCCTTAGATCCGGAGCAGATTGTGCCATCCGAGGCCACGGAGTCCACGGTGCTGGAGCCGCACACAAACTCAATCTCACGCAATACCTGCATTACCGAAACTGCAGACTCGTCTCTAGCTATAAATTCCGAACCACGTACGCATGCGGACACCGAGCTTGATCGGTTATCAATTTTCGAGTTCAGCACCGCAGACATCTTCCAACACTAGCCCTTGGGTGATGTGCTAAACTCATTAAGGAACCTATCCTTGGCGGAGGACTCACAACCGAACTATGTCCGGTTCGAACTAGGGGCTGAGGATGGAGAATTTAGCTTCCCACCCGCCACCCACTTCATAGCCACTGTCAAAGACTTAACCGACATGCTTGATTATTGCTCCGAAGACATCGACGGTATGGATGACGAGGCCGACAAGGAGCAAGGCCAGGACCCGCCATTCGCTGGACGTTGGACGAACACCTCTTCGTACGCTGTGTACATGGTTGATACACCTAAAGAAGCTAACGACAACGGCAAAGAAGATCCAGTTGAGAATAAACCTCCTAAGACACAGTCCAAGCGCCAGCGTCCTAAACGCCGTTCTAAGTCACGTCGTTCAAAAGACAACAACACTGGCACCGGAGAAAATAATACTCCGAACGACGCTGAGAACAATGAAGACCCTGTTGGAGTAACATCCGAACAGGAGGAACAAGAAAACAGGCAAGCCAGCCCTAATGAACAGGCCACAGACGACAATTCGGAGGAGGATAACTACCTTCCGCTCTCCGAAGATGAGGCAAGCCTTGGCGACGAAGACTTCATCATGCCTGAGGAACTGCTCGAGCAGGAGCGCTTCAAGCGCAGGCTAATAGCCACTGCAAAGAGCCTGAAAAAGAAGCAGCAGCAGCTTCAAGCTGACCAAGACCTACTCAATGACAGGTGGACTGATGTCCTGGCAGCTGAAGAATAAGGCCTCAAGCGCTCAGCCAAGAGCTACCCGAAACGTAGATCACTACCTCAGTTCAATGAGGAGGCGCCGGAGCCCATACCTCCCTCGCGCAATGCCAACCGACCGCCCCGCGGTCCGGATAAAGCGGCAACTCAAGCTGAACACCAGACCGCCCCAACTCGCTATAAAGGCAAGCATAAAATAGCTCCGGGTTGTACTTACGACCTTCGAAAGGACTTGGACAGTAGACGAGGACACGCAAGATCGATTTACGGATCGCAAGGGCATACCTCGACACGCGACGATGACTACCTATTCCGACGTGACAAACCTAGCCACTCCCGGGCTGAAAACCGCAAACAGACTCCTTCGGAGGTACGCCGCAGTGTGGCCCAACATAGAGGCACCGCACACCCTCTTTGTTTCACAAACGAAGTAATGGAGCATGAATTCCCAGACGTGTTCAAACCCGTGAATATCGAATCATACGACCGAACAACGGATCCTGCAGTATGGATCGAGGGCTTCCTCCTCCATATCCACATGGCCCGCGGAGACAACCTTCATGCCATCAAATACCTACCACTAAATCTCAAAGGACCAGCTCGGTACTGGTTAAATAGTCTATCGGAAAATTCTATTGACAGTTGGGAAGATTTGGAAGATGCCTTTCGCGACAACTTCCAATGAACATATGTCCGGCCACCGGATGCCGATGACTTAAGTCACATTGTCCAGCAGCCCGAAGAGTCAGCCCGGAAGCTCCGGACTAGGTTCTTAGTTAAAAAGAACCAAATCGTCGACTGTCCGGATGCGGAAGCCCTTGTAGCCTTCAGACATAGTGTCCGGGACGAATGGCTCGCACGCCACCTCGGTCAAGAAAGACCTAAATCCATGACAGCCCTTACTGCTCTAATGACCCTCTTTTGCGTGGGAGAAGACAACTGGCTCGCTTGTAGAAGCAACAGTGCCAGCGACTCGGGCACTTTCGAAATCCGAGAGGGCAATGGCAAGCAACGATGAAGCAAACACAACAGTTGCAATGATAATGAAAGATCACGCGACACAACGGTCAACGCCGGATTCAGCAATCCCAAGCCCGGTCAACGGAAGAAGCCATTCAAGGCGAACCGAGACGAACCATCCAACCTAGACATGATATTGGACCGACCCTGCCAGATTCACGTCCACCCCGATAAACCAGCTAATCATACCAACAAAACTGCTGGGTCTTCAAGCAGGCCGGCAAGCTCAACGCCAAAAACAAGGGGAGGAGGCCGCCAGGCAACAGGGACGACAGAGAGTCTCACCAGCGAAATACCGGGGGTCAGAAGCAATCTCCCCCCGAGGATCGACTAATCCGGGAGCGGAAATAGCAGTTCGGCTTCCGCCGCCCACCTCATATACTTGCAAAATTTGTACCGCGCATACATCACTACGCACTCAAGATACCATGGGCATTGGCGAAAGCACAATATGGACAAGCCTACAAGCATTCCCGTAACATTTCTATCTATTTTCTTTTTATTTCTTTCTGTATTATATCTTAAAAACAGGTGACGAAAAGGACAAACATCTAAAACTGACTCTATCGGAGTTCGGATCCGTACACTCACCTAAGGGGCTACATCCGCCAAGGATCCCCCTCCCCGAGGACAGGCGGCACAGACGTGCGACAGGAGGTCCAAAATAACTTTTTGTAGACCACATTCTTTATTTCGAGCCTGTAATATGCCTTTTTTCCTCCACCTTCGACCCTGGGCATGTCAAATAGCCGGGGTTGTGGTCTTTATATATAAAGTAATCATTGGCATATCGCTCAGGTCCCAGTAAACATTATCCAAATTAATCATTCGTGTCTTTTCACCAATGAATATGGCTCCTAGGGTTGGTTCACAGGTATACCTCGGCATAACCTGCCAGGGGCTCGGTATGGGAACCAATGAGTTGCCAACAAAGTCCGAACAGCTTTATAGCATACTTCGGCATCGCAAGTATGCATCAACTCCGAATCATTGTCTTGGGTCAATAGTTGGGTTGCCCGGCTCCTGTGCTTGCTACCCTACGTTCCGCTCCATCGGCTAGGGTAGTAAAGGGAGAACTACTATGATTGTGCTTCCGGTGCATCTAGTCAAGTACCTCAGTAGAGAAAGCCGAAAACTGACTGTCATGATGCGGCGAGAGCTGGTCAACCACTTGACGACTTATTGGAATCTTTAGCGATTCTCTCCGTGTCACACAAAGGATCTTTTTCAGATCAAATATGTAAAGCATCGTATTATAATATGCCGCGTACATACCACGGGCTATGTCGTATACCCAGCATAAAACTCCTATGGCTAAGTGAAAGTGTTAACGCCCTATAGTCCGATTGCCTGGTTCGCCGCATTATCAACTCCTTCATGGACCAAGACGTTGGATCAAGAGTGATTAAATGCTTTACTGAACACCCCCATACTTCCTACGAGGGGGCTGAAGCCGACAACTAGAAAACTTTCAGATTATATTAAAACGGCCGCACAGGAGGAACTCAAGCTTTCGAGCAAACCATAAAAATAAATTAACTATAAAATTGTCTTTTGCAATTCTCATACACCTCACTCGAACATTATGTCTTTCGAGCGTTGCCCCTCTATCAAGCGGGCGACCTCTAGGACCTCTTCAAAATAATGCTCCGGTTCAGGGTGGTCCTTGCTCTTGGGTGGACTCTTCGCCGCCACATCGATGGCCTTCATCTTCCCCCAAAATGTCTTGACTTGGGCAAAGGCCATCCGTGCACCCTCAATGCACACTGACCGCTTCACAGCATCGATTCGTGGCACCACATCAGCAAGCCGCTGCACCCAGCCGAAGTAGCTATTCGGAACAGGCTCGGTTGGCCATAACCGGATTATGACGTTCTTCATGGCACCGCTGGATATCCTATGAAGCTCCCATTGGCACATATGTTCATTCAGCAACAAAGGGCGTTTTGATGCGCCAAATTGTGACCAGAAAAGCTTCTCCGTTGCATACCCCTCTCGCGCTTGGTAAAACTGCGCCACATCGGAAGAACTCTTCGGCAAGTCCAAAAACTCGTCCGGATAATTCCACACCTGGTTAAGCTGAGCATAGTTCGGATCGCCGAACTTAGTCTGTAGCAAAAAGGGTTACCAGCCGCAACCTCCCCAACTTGCCGGATCTTCTCACGGGCTGCTCTGGATTCAGACCGCACTTCTCTCGCCTCTTGTAAGGCCTTGTCAAGTTCAGCCGTTTTGGCTTCATTCTCCTTCTCAAGAAGTTCACAGCGGCTAGTAGCATTTTTTTAGTTTGAGCGCCATCGTGGATATCATCCCCTCGGCTTGGCGCCGAGCATCTTGTTCAGCTTTTAACTCAGCCGATGCCTTTTCGGCATCCGCATTACTAAACCGGGCTTGCTCTTTGGCCTGGGCCAGCTCCGCCCGAAGAATTTCAACAGCGGCGGCACCATCTACAGTCATGCATACACAATATACAATTTCCAGTGCCAGGCTTACATCATAAGCACATCTGTGTAATGCAGGCTCGAATTACATACCTTGCGATTCGTCAAGACGCTTGTTAATCAATGCAATGTTATCCCCGCCATATCAAGCTTTCGCTGCAGTTCGACTACCTCGGTTGTCCGGGCAGTCACCAGGGGGAAACAACCTGTGTTCCAATTACAACAGATTATTACCTGAGCATATATTTTTGATCCTCCGATCGCCTCCTTTGGGACGGCAATCCGAGTCTCAGGGGCTACTATCTATACACAGGTCCATTCGGCGAATAAAGTACATCTGGAAAAATTACATCACAAACCTTGAAGCCTCTTAGCAGGCTCGTGAAGGCCTCATTCAATCCGCTCTTCGTAGATAGAACCTTCTCGACCACTATACCCATCAAGGTACGGTGTTCCTCTGAGACGGACGCTTGTCATAGCATGTTCATCAACATGTCCGGCGCCTCTGGATCTTCGGAAGCCGCCGCAGGAGTACGGCCTTCCTTCGAAGGAATCTGTTTACTCAGCTCCAGAATCATCTTCGGCTGTAAACTGGATAGTCCGGGGCCGTCAATCCTGACCCCCGAACCCTAAGCAACAGATGCGCCGCCTTCGGGTAATGCTTTTTTCCTCCCCTACACTGCTTGTCACTCGAGAGGAACCCTCCGGGACGGCACCTCAAATTCGTCCGCCCTGTTGGGAGAGGAGGCCGGAGAGGGCGTATCACACTCCATCATCTCCGAAAGAAGATCTCCCGAGGAAGAGGATTGTTGAGGAACACCGAACGCCAAACCGCGAAGACATTCACATATTAGATGTTACTTCGGTAACATGAAAGGAGTAGGATGCATTTAAAAGCACCTTGCTTCACTTAAAATTTGCCTAGAGACCTGTCCTCATGATGGAGCTGTACGGCGACGTCGCTCGCCAGGCCTGAGCCGCCCGACGATGGCATTTTACCTCTCTTGGGAGACTTCCCCTCCCGATCCTTCTAGGCAGCCCTCTTCTTGCCATGAGAAGAAGGGATGTTTGCTTCTCCTGCACCTTTGCCTTCGGGCGAAGGAGTTTCAGTTTTCTCGGACACGGTTTCTAGTCTACCTCCGGAACGAGGGTTACCTCTAGTCTCCTTGTTCTCGCCCTCCTTCGTAGGCACCTGGCAGGGTGTCGGGGCCAGCATCCTCATGAGCACGACGCCTGCTGAGTCTTCGGGAAGGGGGGCCGGACACCTGATTCGTTCCACTTTCTTTATCCAGCCCTGGAAAGGGATGGTTTGCTCAGTATCTTAATACGGGGTGCTCGACTAAAAGGTTTTCGGAAATTGAATACTTACAGAGGTGTCCGGATGGTTACCGTCAAGGTCGATATCTTCGGTGGTGTCCGACCATTGCTTTGGTTTCCCGAAAAACAATCTCCACATTCTTTCGTGCGTAGTGCCGGAGAAGTGCTGAAGAGTCTGCGGCCCTTCTGGACTAAACTCCCACAGGCGGAGAGGCCGTCGCTGGCACGGCAGGGTCCGGCAGACTAGCATTACTTGAACAACATTGACGAGATCGATGCCCTTCTCAGTGAGGCTTCGGATGCGGCTCTATAGAGTCCGCACTGTATCAACTGATCCCCAGTTCGACCCCTTATTGATCCATGATGCAAGCTGAACTGGGGGGCTGGATCAGAACGCAGACGCTGTTGCCCACTTGGAGCCACGAGGCTCGGTGATATAGAACCACCCCTGCTGCCATAAGTCGAAAGATTCGGCAAAGGATCCCTTTAGCCAAATAGTGCTAGCAAGCTTGCTAATTGCGGCACCACCGCACTCTGCCTGCTCCCCCTCTATCACTTGCAGCTTCATGTTGAAGGTCTTGAGCCACAAGCCGAAGTGCGGAGGAGTTCGGAGGAAGGATTCGCACGTGACGATAAATGCCGAGATAAGAAGAATAGAGTCCGGGGCCAGATCGTGAAAATCTAGCCCATAGTAGAACATGAGCCCTCGGACGAAGGGGTTAAGCATGAAACCCGTGGAGGAACTGGGACACGAAAACGTCCCTCTCGCCAGATCTGGGTGTAGGGATGACCTACCCCTCAACAGGAAGTCGATGAAGGATTTCTATGGTCAGATACCTCGCCGCCTGAATCTTTGTAATATCCTCCTCTGTGACAGAAGAAGCCACCCACCGGCCTTGACGGTTGGATCCGGACATGATCGGAGCTTGTGGCGATTGAAACCTGGGTGTTGGAACCCGAGGTTGCAAGGGTTGAGGAAGAAGCAAGCGTGAAAGAAAAAGAAGGGTCTGTACGTCTCCCCCTGGGCCTCAAAACTTGCCTGTCCCCAAGGAGTTGTACCCAAGTGACGGTTGGGTTACCCATGTCTGGGTTGATAAGGATCCCTTAAAAAAGGGGACACGATCTCCACTTGGATAAGACATGCCAATAAAATCACATCTCAAAACGTGGGATGACGGCTAGCCAATGCTTCGAAAATAATGGCCGGGCAGGCGTGATGGCACGTTACCAAAAAGTTGTCAGCGGATTGGACTCGTGGAATATTATATTCTCTGGAGCTGTGTATACAGGTCCGGATACAATCATTGCATCTGAAGACTATCTTGGAGTTTGGAAAGGGGAACCCGCCTTGCAATGCCGAAGACAATCTGCGTGCCGGACTCCTCGTCATTGAAGCCAGGTTCAGGGGCTACTGAGGGAGTCCTGGACTAAGGGGTCCTCGGGCATCCGACCTGTTATCTGTGGGCCGGACTGATGGCTGTGAAGACATGAAGGCCGAAGACTGTACCCGTGTCTTGATACGACTCTCCTTGGCGTGGAAGGAAAGCTTGGCGATCAACTATGAAGATTCCTTTCTATGTAACCGATTCTATGTAACCCTAGATCTCCCTGGTGTCTATATAAATTGGAGGACTTAGTCCGAATAGGGATATACACATCACCATAGTCATACAGGCTAGGCTTTTAGGGTTTAGCACCATTACGATCTCATGGTAGATCAACTCTTGTAATACTCATATTCATCAAGATCAATCAAGCAGGAAGTAGGGTATTACCTCCATAGAGAGAGTCCGAACCTGGGTAAACATCATGTCCCCTGTCTCTTGTTACCATCGACCTTAGACACACAGTTCGTGATCCTCTACCCGAGATCCGCCGGTTTTGAAACCGACACCCCCCTCCACAGTTTACTCCTCCGGTCATAGTGTTGTAGTGCTAAGGTGAAGCCCTGCGCGGATCACATCACCAACACTATCACCACGCGGCCGTGCTGACGGAACTCTCCCTCGACCCTCTACTAGATCTAGAGTTCTAGGGACGTCATCGAGCTGAACGTGTGCTGAACACGGAGGTGTCGTACGTTCTGTACTTGGATCAGTTGGATCGTGAAGACGTTCGACTACATCAATCGCATTAACATAACGCTTCCGGTTTCGGTCTACGAGGGTACGTGGACACACTCTCCCCCTCTCATTGCTATGCATCTCCTAGATAGATCTTGCGTGATCATGGGATTTTTTTTGAAATTGCATGCTATGTTCCCAACAATGACATCCGAGCCAGGTCTATGCGTAGATGATATGCACGAGTAGAACACAAAGAGTTGTGGGCGATAATAGTCATATTGCTTAGCACCAATGTCTTACTTTGATTCAAAAGTATTGTTGGATGAAGCGGCCCGGACCGAGATTACATGGCCACGTTCATTAGACTGGTTCTACCAATGTGCTTTACATATAGGTGGCCGGCGGGTGTCTGTTTCTCCAACTTTAGTTGAATCGAGTTTGACTACTGCAGGTCCTTGCTGAAGGTTAAAACAGCACACTTGACGAAAAATCATTGTGGTTTTGATGCGTATGTAACAATGTTTCTTGCTAGAAGCCCGTAGCAGCCACATAAAAGTTGCAACAACAAAGTAGAGGACGTCTAACTTGTTTTTGCAGGGAATGTTGTGATGTGATATGGTCAAGACGTGATGAGATATAAATTGTTGTATGAGATGATCATGTTTTATAAAAGTTGTCGACAACTGGTAGGAGCCTTATTGTTGTCGCTCTATTGTATGAAATGCAATCACCATGTAATTTCTTTACTTTATCACTATGTGGTAGCGATAGTTGTAGAAGCAATAGTTGGCGAGACGACAACGATGCTACGATGGAGATCAAGGTGTCAAGCCGGTGAAGATGGAGATCATGACGGTGCTTTGGAGATGGAGATCAAAGGCACAAGATGATGATGGCCATATCATGTCACATATTTTGATTGCCTGTTATGTTTATTTTTTATGCATCTTATTTTGCTTAGTACGGCGGTAGCATTATAAGATGATCCCTCACTAAATTTCAAGGTATAAGTGTTCTCCCTGAGTATGCAATTTATTGCATCGTTAAATCGTGCCGAGACACCACGTGATGCTCGGGTGTGATAAGCTCTATGTTCACATATAACGGGTGCAAGACAATTTTGCACTTGCAGAATACTCGGGTTAAACTTGACGAGCCTAGCATGTACAGACATGGCCTGGGAACACCATAGTAGATATGATCAACATAGAGATGTTCACCATTGAAAGCTACTCCATCTCACGTGATGATCGGACATGGTTTAGTTCATACGGATCACGTGATCATTTAGATGACTCGAGGGATGTCTATCTAAGTGGGAGTACTTAAGTAATATGATTAATTGAACTTAAATTTATCATGAACTTAGTCCTGATAGTATTTGCATATCTATGTTGTAGATCAATAGCTCGTGTATAGCTTCCCCATTTTATTTATTATATGTTCCTAGAGAAAACTAAATTGAAATATGATAGTAGCAATGATGCGGACTAGGTTCGTGATCTGAGGATTATCCTCATTGCTGCATAGCAGAATTATGTCCTTGATGCACCGCTAGGTGACAGAACTATTGGATGAGCAGATGCAGACGTTATGAATGTTTGACAAGCTTAGTATGATGACTACTTGATAGTTTAGTGCACCATGCTTTACGGCTTAGAACCGGGACTTCGAAAATCTTTTGAACGACGCATATGACATGTTCCAAGAGTTAAAATTGGTATTTCAGACTCATGCCCGTGTTAAGAGGTATGAGACCTCTGACAAAGTACTTTGCCTACAAGATGGAGGAAAGTAGCTCAGCTAGTGAGCATATGCCCAGAATGTCTGGGTACTACAATCGCTTGAATCAAGTGAGAGTTAATCTTCCAGATAAGATAGTGATTGACAGAGTTCTCTAGTCACTATCACCAAGTTACTAGAACTTCGTGATGAACTATAATATGCGAGGGGAGACTGAAGGAAATATGTCGTAGAGGGAATAATAAAGATGCTATTTATATTTCCTTATATCATGAAAAATGTTTATTATTCATGCTAGAATTGTATTAACCAGAAAATTGATACATGTGTGAATACATAGACAAAACAAAGTGTCCCTAGTATGCCTCTACTTGACTAGCTCGTTAATCAAAGATGGTTAGGTTTCCTAAACATAGACATGTGTTGCCATTTGATGAACATGATCACATCATTAGGAGAATGATGTGATGGGCAAGACCCATCCATTAGCTTAGCATGTTGATCGTTCAGTTTTATTGCTATTGCTCTCTTCATGACATATACATATTCCTTTGACTATGAGATTATGCAACTCCCGAATACCGGAGGAACACCTTGTGTGCTATCAAACGTCACAACATAACTGGGTGATTATAAAGATGCTCTACAGGTATCTCCGAAGGTGTTTGTTGGGTTGGCATAGATCGAGATTAGGATTTGTCACTCCGAGTATCGGAGAGGTATCTCTGGGCCCTCTCGGTAATGCACATCACTATAAGCCTTGCAAGCAATGTGACTAATGAGTTAGTGACGGGATGATGCATTACGGAACGAGTAAAGAGACTTGCCGGTAACGAGATTGAACTAGGTATGGGGATACCGACGATCGAATCTCGGGCAAGTAACATACCGATGACAAAGGGAATGACGTATGTTGTTATGCGGTTTGACTGATAAAGATCTTCGTAGAAAATGTAGGAGCCAATATGAGCATCCAGGTTACGCTATTGGTTATTGACCGAAGATGTGTCTCGGTCATGTCTACATAGTTCTTGAACCCGTAGGGTCCGCACGCTTAACGTTCGATGACGATTTGTATTATGAGTTGTGTGTTTTGGTGACTGAAATTTGTTCGGAGTCCCAGATGAGATCACGGACATGACGAGGAGTGTCGAAATAGTCGAGAGGTAAAGATTGATATATTGGAAGGTTATATATGGACACCAGAATGGTTCCAAAGAAGATCGGGGATTTTTCGGAGTACTGGGAGGTTACCGGAACCCCCCGGGAAAGTTAATGGGCCCCATGGGCCATGGTGGAGAGAGGGAAGGCTGCCACAGTGATACGTCTCTAGCGTATCTATATTTTTTTGATTGTTTTATACAGTTATATTATTAATCTTGGATGTTTTATAATCATTTTATATCATTTTTTGGTACTAACCTATTGACATAGGGCCAAGTGCCAGTTGCTATTTTTTGCATGTTTTTTACATCGCAGGAAGTCAATATCAGACGGAGTCCAAATGCAACAAAACTTAAAGGAGATTTTTTATGGACCAGTAGACAGGTAATGGGCCCTGGCTACGCCTGGGGGGGGGGGGGGTGCTCCGAGGAGAGCACAACCCACCACAACACACCAGGGCGCGCTAGGAGGCCCAGGCACTCCCTGGTGGGTTGTGACCACCTCGGGTGCCCCCGGACTGCCTCTTTGCTCTATAAATACCACAATATTCCCAAAACCCTAGGGAAGTCGACGAAAAATCAATCCAGCCACCGCAGAGTCATAAACCACCAGATCCAATCTAGACACCATCTTGGATGGGGTTCACCACCTCCATTGGTGCCTCTCCGATGTTGCATGAGTAGTTATTTGTAGACCTTCGGGTCCGTAGTTAGTACCTAGATGGCTTCCTCTCTCTCGTTGAATTCTCAATACAATGGTCTCTTGGAGATCCATATGATGTAACTCTTTTTGCATTGTGTTTGTTGGGATCTGATGAACTTTGAGTTTATGATCAGTTATATCTTTTTATATCCATGAAAGTATTTGAGTTTCTTTGATCTCTTTTATGCATGATTGCTTATAGCCTCGTGTTTCTTCTCCAATATTTGGGTTTTGTTTGGCCAACTTGATCTATTTATCTTGCAATGGGAAGAGGTGCTTTGTAGTGGGTTCGATCTTACGGTGCTTGATCCCAGTGATACAAGGGGAACCGACACGTATGTATTGTTGCTACTAAGGATAAAACGATGGGGTCTATCTCTACATAGATAGATCTTGTCTACATCATGTCATCGTTCTTATTGCATTACTCTGTTTCTCCATGAACTTAATACACTAGCTGCATGCTGGATAGCGGTCGATGTGTGGAGTAATAGTAGTAGATTCAGACATGAGTCGGTCTACTAATCTTGGATGTGATGCCTATATAATGACCATTGCCTGGATATCGTCATGATTATTTGAATTTCCATCAATTGCCCAACAGTAATTTGTTCACCCACCGTTTGTTATTTTTCTCGAGAGAAGCCACTAGTGAAACCTACGGCCCCGGGTCTCTTTCTCATATATTTGCCTTTGTGATCTACTTTTCTTTTGCATTTATTTTCAGATCTATTAATATAAAAATACAAAAATACTTTGCTGCACTTTATTTTATTTGTGATCTATTTGTTCAATCTATTAGAACTTTCTCCCGTCCACGCACGAATTTCTGGCACCGTTACCCGAAAGGGATTGACAACCCCCTTAACACGTCGGCTTGCGAGGATTTGTTATCTGTGTGCAGGGGCTGTTTATGTTGTGTTGCTTGCTTCTCCTACTGGTTCGATAACCTTGGTTTCTTCACTGTGGGAAATACCTACTACCGCCGTGCTGCATCATCCTTTCCTCTTTGGGGAAATACCAACGTAGCTTCAAGCCGCATCAAAAGGAATTTCTGGCGCCGTTGCCGGGGAGGATCTTCAACATATAACAGGTTCCTAATCACAAATCTCACCCCCTCGCAATTTACATTATTTTCCATTTGCCTCTTGTTTTCCTCTCCCCCACTTCACAAGAATTTGCCATTTTATTCGCCTCTCTTTTTTCGTTTTCTGTTTTCTCGTCAGATCTATTCTTTGCTTGCAATCATGAGTGATTTTGGTATGGCACCAACAAATGATGACCTAACTCCTAAGGTAGGACGTACGGGCAATCTAGATGCTAAAACTTTTATCTTGGGGCAAGGGAATGTTATGGGAAAAGAACGTATCCAAGAATTTTTCAATTGTGTTGGAAATCTAAGTCTTGATGATGCTCCTATACTTAAAACTACTAGATCTTATGCAGATGCTATTTCAGCACTAGTTCTGAAACTTGAAAGTAAATTTATTCATACTCATCCTACTTTGCAATGATTGTTTTTTGAGCTTCCAGAAATAAAGAATCCCAGGGCTAAAAAGTTGTCCACTCTCGTTCTTATGAATGAGTTTGACTACATAATACGGGAAGCTAGGCAAATCTTTGATTTTTATGGTATGAATCTTGAAAAACCCGTGATAGATGAAATTCTTTACAATAGTGACTATGAACTAAGGCAATTTCTTGGGGATAATAAAATCTTTGATGATAATCTTAAAAAGGAAGTCCCCGTTCTAGATATAATCCAACAAGTTTTCAATAATGTTAATTGACATTACTCTTGGATTTTTGTGGGAAATCAAAAGGGTTATGATGAAAACCAACTTAGGAATGCTAAAATTTCCATTGATGATATGTTTTATGTTGTATTTACAAAACCACATGATGGAAACACCTCAAAGAAAATTAAGAAGAAAGATGACAAAATTTAGATCATTGCTTTATGCCTAGCTAAGGGCGTAAAACTATAGCGCTTGTTGGGAGGCAACCCAATGAATAAAAATTATTTTTGCTTTTGCTTTCTGTTCTTGTGTGTTTGCACAATTATGCTACTGTTATGATTGTGTCTTTTGTGTTTTAATAGACAAATTACCCTGGTCGTCCTAATTTGTCAGGATTTTTGGAGTTACAGAAGTATTCGAAATAATCAGATTGCTACAAACTTTTCAGTTTTGACAGATTCTGTTTTCTTTGTGTTGTGTGCTTATTTTCATGGCTCTATGGTTTTCTTTGATGAGTTTTTGCCATAGAAAAGTTGGAATATAGTAGATATAATGCAAAAACAAAATATGAATTGGTTTGATACATTACTTATAGTAGTGGTTTGCTTTCTTATACTAACGGATCTCATGAAGGTTTTGTTGAGTTTTGTGTGATTGAAGCTTTGAAGTTTTGGGTTATCTTACGATGGATGAAGGAAGAATAGAAGAGCCTAAGCTTGGGTATGCCCCAGAATCCCAAGCCATTATCCAAAAATGAGCAACCAACTAAGCTTGGGGATGCCCCCGAGTGGCATCCCCCTCTTTCTTCTAACGATCATCAATATTTTACTCGAAGCTATATTTTTATTCGTCACATACTATGTGTTTTGCTTGGAGCGTCTTGTATGATATGAGTCTTTGCTTGTTTTATTTTGTGTTTTAAGTCTTGATCCCTTGCCAGACACACCTATTTGAGAGTGCCAAAATTATGTCATGACTTTTTAGAATTGCTCTCTATGCTTCACTTAAATTTTTATAAGCTATGGACTTGCTCTAGTGCTTCACTTATATCTTTTTGAGCATGGTGTGCTTTAGTATTTTTTGAAGAAATTCTCTCTTGATTCACTTAGATTTATTTGAGAGTTAGTAAAATTTTCAAGAAATTCTCTCTTGCTTCACTTAAATTATTTTGAGAGAAAGAAAAATTATGCTCACGATCTTCACTTATATTTGTATGAGCTTATGAAAAGAAACACATGAAAATTAGTCCCAAAGTGATAGATATCCAAGAAGGATATAATAAAAACTTTTAAGAAGATCATTGAACAAAATAAACTTGATTCTTAGTAATAGTTTTGAGCTATGATGATGTGATATGTGAGTTGTGTTGATGAGTAATTATGCTTTAGTAAGAATATTGGTGTTAAGGTTTGTGATTCCCTATGCAAGCACGAAAGTCAATTGTAGCGACCCAACCTTAGACGGTCAAGTCTTTGTGTCTCTGTGCCATCCATGAACCAGTATGCTGGCACACACAGTACATCAATGTATATATATCAAAGGGCAATCACATGTGTAAATAACGTAAAACTGATATATATACCTCATAGGTCTTAGCGAAAACAATCAACGGGTGTGGAGTCCCATCAACGCCATTGGCAAGTTGAGTGTAGACCGTAACCCTGTACCATACTCTTACTCGTCGGAAGAAAAATATCTACAACATGAGACATTGCAGCCGTGTAGGTCAGTACATTGAATGTACCGGCAAGATCACTGTAAGAAAAACAGATGATAAACTATACTATATGCAACATGGCTTTGTGGCTCTGTGTCTGAGTTTTGTTTGCACAAAAGATGATCTTTATTCTCCCTACAACAAAGGAATATCAGGAGTCTGTGCTATAGAGTCTTCTATCATGACATGGTTTCGCCAACCGATGTCTCATAGCCCAAATCATGATAAGTTGCCCATAATTAAGTTATCAGTCCGGTGTTGAGAGTTCCGAGATAGATCCAAGTCGAGAGGCTTAAATTGTCCGTAACCAGGGACACGACAAATCAATTAGGTTTTAACCCTCTGCAGAGGTTTGTACACTTTACCCACAAGATTCGATCCCTCTTTTTACATTCTCGCACTTCAGGGCATTTGAGAACAAGACGACTGAAACATGGTCTTCCAAAGAGTTCCCCTGACCACTGTCTGGTGCTCACCCAATCCTATCGTAGTTCTACATCTGCTAGCACCGTCCCAGCCAGAGTCACCACTAGGGTCAACCAAGCCAGAGCCCATAGTGACTTGCGGTTGCACAGGTAAGCTTCCGGGCATGAAGTATTCTTCTGTCTCTTTGAGCCTAGGTGGAGCTTTCCGCATGATATCACAGCGCTTCTCTAGAATCACCGAGTACTGGATGCACCAATGTACCCTTCTTAACCATTCTTAAGTCTTGACCTTGAAGATGTAGAGTTCTTCATACTCACACCATTGACGTAGAGTTCTTCATACTCACACCACTCCCGATCACTCATACCAAACCCTGTCTACAATAGCGTAGCATTTAAACTACATAACATCCCGGGCTTGATAACAGTGAGATGGGTTCCTACCTCATGCATTCTACTCAACTACAAGAATTCAATATCACTACTGGATAAAAGCATTGGTATGAATCACCGAGTACTGGATGCACCAATGTACCCTTCTTAACCATTCTCCACCCAAAGGTATATTGAATTCTTGTCTTGAGTCTTGATGTCTTGGCCTTGAAGATGCAGTCCTTGCAGATGCCATCCTGGAGTTGTCGTCATTGACATAGAGTTCTTCATACTCACACCACTCCCGATCACTCATACCAAACCTATCAACAATAGCATAGCATTTAAACTACATAATGTCCCGGGCTTGATAACAGGGAGATGGTTTCCTACCTCCTGCATTCTACTCAACTACAAGAATTCAATATCACTACTGGAGGGATTATGAATGGTGACACTAAATGCAATAAAAACATGGGTATGAATAACATGGTCAAAGTGAACTTGCCTGGTTTTACTTGATGAAGATAACAACACTCTCAAAATTAAAGACTTAGTAGAACTATTCGTCACTCCGTTGAAAATCTATATTAAATAGACATAGCATTCATATAAGCAAACATCCTAGCAAACAATTCTAGCACTCAAAATAACAATCAAAACAACAAAGAAACTCAATAATAAAACTCAAACAAATTCCCAAGAACCCTCGAATAAAACTACAAAGAAAACTACTAGGGAAAGTCTAAGACTATACTACAAACAACTAATATAGTTTTGCCCTAAGTAAAACTTAATAGCAATTAAAACACTAAACTAATTAACAAAAAAGAAATATAGTGCTTATTAAAATAACAGAAGGTATTTTTCATAAACTTTTACTAGCAAAAAGAAACACCTAAAAAGACTATTATAAAACTCTAGTTATGATTAAAACAAAACAAGAAAAAGAAATAAACAATATATTTTTCTCTAAATAAAAGTTCACCCTCTATAACTACAGAAACTAATTAGAAGTAAAATAAAACAGAGGTGGAAATAATTTTTAAAGTAATTAAAACAACAGAAACAACAACTAGTTAAAATAAACTAAACCAATATTGTTTTCATGATAAACTAATTTTGATAAAATGAAATACCAAGATTAATCCTACTGCTAGGCAAGGTCAAAACAAAGTAGTGGCAAAAAGAATCGTTTAAAAATATTAATTCTAGCTCATTTTATAGCAGAAATACTAATCTAATTAAAACTCATACTCCCTCCGTCCCAAAATTCTTGTCTTAAATTTGTCTAAATACGGATGTATCAAGTCACGTTTTAGTATTAGATACATCTGTATCTAGACAAATCTAAGACAAGAATTTTGGGACGGAGGGAGTACAAAACAATTTTTAACAACTAAAACATGGCCGAAACTATTTTGTACAAAAACTTTATGAAATTTGAAAACTAGAGAAAAAAAGAATCAACTAAAAATATTTAACAACCTAAAAGATATAGATTTTACAAAACTGAAACTTTCCATTTAAAAACAGAGACGAAAATAATAGAAAAAAACTAACGAATTGGGCTTATGGTGTGTGTGATCTGAAACTAAGCAGCGCTCAGTCGTTACTTAACCAAACCGCACATGCTAGTAAAGGAAAAACCGACTGGCTAAGCCATTTAGATCTAAATCGTAAATAAACCAAAGCTAAACCGATCTAGTAAAATAAAACGTAACTATTCGATCCGATCTAATCTAGACCGTAGGAAAAGGATCGGGCGGTGGAGATGCTTACCGCGGCGGCGTGACGGGAACGACGACGAGGGGCTGCTTGGGTGTGGCCGGCGGGGATGCTCCGGTGGTCGAGGAAGGCGGTGACGTTGGTCGGGCGGGGCGAGGAGTGGCGCATCCAGGAGTGGTGGAGGTAGTGGTCGAGGACGACAGACGGTGGTGTGGCAAGCTCAGCGAGCTTCGGCTCTGGCGATGGTGTCGGTGGTGAAGATGGCGGCGGCTCCGGTGATCTCGGAAGGCAGAGGTGGCGTTCGTCGGATGTGGATCAGCGAGGGGAAGTCGAGGGTGGAGTCAGTGGCGATCAAGGGTGTCAGGATAGAGCGGCAGAAGGTGGCGGAGCTTCGAGTGAGCTTGTGAACTCCGGCGAGGTCGCACGTGGTCGGGGCGTCTGCTGTGGAGGGAGAGGAGGCACAATTCCATGTCAAAACGAAGTGCGACAATGAGGGGAGCCGACGGGAGAAGGAATGGGCCTCGGGGAGGCTTACCAGTGACGGAAACGGCGGCGGTCTGAAGCTTCGGTGTGGAGATCCAAACGACAATGAAGGACGAGGTGGCTGGTTTTGAGCGAGGATTAAAAGGGGAATCAAGAGAGGAGCGTGTGGGGGTTATATAGGGCGTAGGCGAGCGCAAGGGGAAAGCTCGGGAGCGCGATCCCGAGAAGATTGGGATATGGCGGCGGCGCGGGCGCGCTCTGGCTTGGCATTACGTGGAGAGGAAGAAGAAGAGGGGTGGGGTCCTGCGGTCAGCGGGAGAGGGCACGCGATCGAGCAGCAAGTGACCGAGGCAAAGTGCTTCGGCGCGAGGAGGTGGCCGTGGGCCGATTCGGCAAGGTGGGCCGGCGGCTAGCGTCTGGGTTTCGGCTGAAACGTTTTTTATATGAAACACAGACAAGAAAAACAAAACACAAATAAAATAGACATATTTTATAGGCATATAATATATCAAAATGTTCAGAAAAAGAAATACTAAAACATGAACATAATTTAGGATACAAATAAAATCCACAAAAATTACATAAAGCAAACAGTGTTACTGTTGCATTTAAAAATCAATAAATCATTTTTAAAATACCAAAATTATGTCAAATTTTGTTTTGTCCAATTTTATATTGTAGGGAATCATTTCACCCTATTATCCATATACTTTATTTCTGGAGAAAAATAATTTGAATAAAAACCAAGTAACACCAAATTGAAAATGGGTTTCAAAATACCTTTCAAAGGAATTTTCAATTTGGTTCTTTTAAACTTCCAACTCATATTTCATATAATTTGAAGAAGTCATTTTATCTTCTCTCATGAAAACCATTGAGTTTAGTAGAGTTTCTGAATTTGAAATATTTCCAGATGGACTTCAAATCTTTGCAAAACCCTTTTCATTTATTTAAATGGAAGAAGTCATGTCATCTTCACTCTAGGGTTTTGTGTTTGAAAGGAATTTGTATTCATGTAGATCATAAATGCAAGGTGAAAGTTTGGGAAAGACATTTCATTCCCTCTCATTAAACTTTCAAAATGTTTCAAATTTCACTCAATTTCACTCAATCAGTCACACAATGATAAAACAAACAAGCATAAATATTTATTTAATATAACACTCCAAAATTTAGAATTTTGGGATGTTACAAACCTACCACACTTAAAATGAATCTCGTCCTCGAGATTCGAAGAGGCTAGCAAGAAAAGGTTCGGGTTTGGGGGTCTTTCAGCAGATCCATTGATCAGATTAGTCTAATGTGCTACCACACTTAAAAGCAAGGCTATGGTTCTGACAAAACTCATGTACTCCATTGTTTGGGTTGACGGTATCGGTCTTCTCATAATCTTTGGGATAACTCTGTTAATGATGCTCTTCCGGTAAGGGCATAACCTCTTTTCTCGAAAACCTGAATCCTTTCATCAAAACAGAATTGTTCCCATGACTAGGTCTTCTTAGCTGACAGGTCTTTCGCCAATACTAAACAACTATCAAAATCTCATGGTGGTCAAGGATTAATGGTTTCTCCTACAGGAAATGGGTCTGGGCTGAATCTCACCCTATAACCTACGATTGGCAACGGTTGCCTGTACAAGGGTCCGTCGTTCTACCATTCTATGGTTTAAACAAAGTCTCCATATCGTCGTCTCTCTACTATGGGTCAGTCACTCAGATTTACCATTCCAAATAGCAAGATATTGGCAAGAGTAAGTTGGTATGGTGATCAATCCATTCCGCACCCAATTCATTACCTTGTATAAGGTTTAGCGAATCTCGCAGTTCTAACACTCGGGTATTCTCACAAGCATTGCGGAATTTCTCTTGTCGACGAACTTAGTTCGAATATACCCATTAATTCTGCAAGCTGAACAAAACATCTATCGTTCTTCACAACTCTCGGGTTTTCGTAACCTCCTAAGGAAATGTCTGCCGATGGAACCATAGCTTCTTCAAAATTTATTCTTCCAGGGAGTCCTTGATACCTTATAAATTCTTGGGCCTGTGGGTTATGGCCCCACTTCGACACTTGTATAGCTTTAACTCATCCTTAAGGTTACTATTGTTCCATATTTCATCATTACACATCCTTTATATCCATTATTACTTCATTCCTTCATACACCTGAGGTAACCAAGACATTAAAAAACTCATACCTATTTTGTCCAAACTCCACTCTACAGAATATTATCCTTTCCATGGGTCAAGTGTCCTCATAGGGTACTACCACCCTTGAAATGCACAAATTCTTCCATAGACCATATTTACATATCCTCGAAAATGGTCAAAATCTTTGTTCATAGCGTAACAACTCATACAATTCAACATATGAAATCATGTCACCTTATTTTTTTTCCCATTGATTGATGAATCCATTACAACATCTGCGACTCCCATTAAATAATTCAACTCCATATACTGATGAAAATAAATGCTTTCTACTACTCTTATTATCCATATCAAAATCTCAACTACTCAGCTCCAGCTTTCATCTGATCTGAACATTCCCTAGCATAGTGTCCTACTTCCTTGCAGCGAAAACAAATGACTTCCGACATGTCTTGGGGCTTCTTTGTGATTATGCAGGCTCCTTGGATTTTTAGCTTCTTTTCTGGACATTTACCAGCGTAATGACCTAAATCCTTGCACCTGTAACAAGTGATATGACTCAGGTCCTTCTCTGCAGAAATTGGGTTTTTTTTGGGGATGCCTTCATTTTCTCTTCTTGGATTTCTCCGTAATGATCAGAGCTTCTATTCCCTGAGGGTCAAACTTCACTCCTGCTGTCGGGAAGTCTCCGAGATACTCATCTCTTTCCTTTATGCAATACTGGGAATAATGTCCTTCTTCTCCACATGAATAGCAAGCATTGGAGTAATATCGGTTTAGGCCTTCTTCTTCAGGGTGTTCAACAACTTCCTTCATCACGGGTTCTTCTAAACTTTCCCTGAGGGATTCTTTCTGCTGCTTGGTAATTTCTTGTACAGTGGGGTAAATGTGACACTGACCAGGGTAGTGTGTAATTCCTTCACATAGGAAACAAGTAACTTGCCCAGTCAGACACTCTTTGGCTGGGTGATTCTCCTCACAATGAGGGCATCCATCCTTGTGTTCCTCCTGGGTGTGTCCTATTTCTCCACATATCTTGCATGCACAAGTTTGCTTCATTTTACTATCACCAGGCTTCTGGATAAAACGAGACCTCAGTAGAATCATCTTGAATTCTTCCCAAGCATTTCCTACATTCCATCCTTGTATAGCTTGATGTATCTCCTGCCATGTTGCAGCACCTTCTGTGATGTGCCCTAAGGTGCATGGAACCATATACTCTCCTTTCATACGGTGCTCCTTCATGCGATCTTCCATGTTCCGTATCCATTATGCTACCTCCGGTTGTGTCATTGATCTTGGAAATACAACTCCATATTCATTCATCATCTATTGGGTCCAAGGGTTTTGGGATGAGATACGGAAGATAGAGGGAGATGCACACAATACAAACAATAGTTTTGAAGAATTATTTTGTGGCCGTCGAAAAAAACATCAAACAAATGACAGCTCACAAATCGTCGCATCTAACGTAAGTATACAACAGGGGTTTGGTATTCTAATGGTAAAATAATTCGTCAGAAACTTCAAATTATTCAAGTCTTTGGAGTCTTCAACTGTTGCAGCTTCAACTCTTCTAATGAATGGTGAAATCCTTGTTACTTTGAACAGGTCATCAGTTGTCTGAAATCTTGTCCTTCTTGGAGCGGATTCAGTTGATCCTCCGTGTGGTCAAAAGGGAAAGGGGTATATTCTAACTATTTGAGGTAAGAGGGAATACTTGATAAAGTCAGACAAGATGAGAAGTAATGGATCCTTTTGAAAATAAAGTTTTAGAGACATCCTGTCCTAAGGGCTTTCCAGTTTCTAGGGTCACGTCCTAGAGTCCACATGTGCTCTGATACCATATCTGTAGTGACCTGACCTCAGACGGTCAAGTCTCTGTGTATCTGTGCCATCCCTGGATCAGTATGCTGGCACACACAGTACATCAATGTATATATATATATATATATATATATATATATATATCAAAGGGCAATCACATGTATAAATAACGTAAAAATGATATATACCTCATATGTCTGAGCGGAAACAATCAACGGGTGTGGAGTCCCATCAACGCCATCGGCTAGTTGAGTGTAGACCGTAACCCTATACCGTACTCTTACTCGTTGGAAGAAAAATATATGCAACATGAGACGTTGCACCATGAAGGTCAGTACATTGAATGTACCGGCAAGATCACTGTAAGAAAAACAGATGATAAACTATAGGGACATTTACATTTACGCCCCTAATTTGCGCCCAGTCTCAAATTTACCCCTAATTTAAAAGCCTGCTCAAATTTGCCCCTTCGCCGTTAGGTGCACTTACAGAAATGCCCTTCTGTGCTGTTACCGTCCGGTCAAAGCAGGTCAAAGCCGGTCAAAGGGCATTGACCTTCCTGAAAAAAGTAGCAAAAAAAATCTAAAAAATCTGAAAATTTGTGAGATCAAAGATACTCAGGTTCGCAAGGTGCATGGAAATTTTTGTGCTGTTTGGGCATTCCAGGAGCTCGTGTCAAAGGAAAAACAATAAACATGTAAGCCTTTGAACAGTGAATTCAAAAAAATAGCAAGAAAATTCCAAAAAATATGAATTTTTTTGGCATCAAAGAGGCTATGGTCTACAAATTGCGTGCAAATTTTTGTTGTGTTTGGACATTGGAGGGGCTTGTGGAGAAAAAAAAAATCAAAATTTGGCTTGGGAAAAAACTTAGGAAAAAATGACTATTTTGTTTTTTCTTGCTAGAGCTCCTCGCATGTCATTTGATCACAAAAACTTGCAAGCACCTTGTGCACCCAATCCTCTTTGATGCAAAAAAATTTCATATTTTTTTGAATTTTCTTGCTATTTTATTTCAAATTTACTGTTCACAAGCATGCATATTAACTGTTTTTCCTCGCCACGAGCTCCTGGAATGTCCAAATAGCACAAAAATTTGCACGCACCTTGCGTAAATGAGTATCTTCGATCTCACAAAATTTTAGATTTTTTTTAAATTTTGTTTGCTATTTTTTTCAGGACGGTCAAAGTTGTTTGACCGGACGATAACGACGTAGAAGGGCATTTCTGTAAGGGCACCTAACGGCGGAGGGGCAAATTTGAGTAGGCTTTCGAATTAGGGGTATATCTGATTAGGTGGTTCGAGTTAGGGACAGAAATGCAAATGGCCCTAAACTATACTATATGCAACATGGCTTTGTGGCTCTGTGTCTAAGTTTTGTTTGCACAAAAGCTGATCTTTATTCTCCCTACAACAAAGGAATATCAGGAGTCTATGCTACAGAGTTTTCTATCATGACATGGTTCCGCCAACCGATGTCTCATAGCCCAAATCATGATAAGTTGCCCATAATTAAGTTATCAGTCCAGTGTTGAGAGTTCCGAGATAGATCCAAGTCCAGAGGCTCAAATTGTCCGTAACCGGGGACACGGCTAATCGATTAGGTTTTAACCCTCTGCAGAGGTTTGTACACTTCACCCGCAAGATTCTATCCCTCTTTTTACGTTCTCGCACTTCAGGGTGTTTGAGAACAAGACGACCGAAACATGGTCTTCCGAAGAGTTCCCCCGACCATTGTCCGGTGCTCATCCAATCCTACCGTATTTCTACATCTGCTAGCACTGTCCCAACCAGAGTCACCACTAGGGTCAACCAAGCTAGAGCCCATAGTGACTTGCGGTTGCACAGGTAAGCTTCCGGGCATGAAGTATTATTCCGCCTCTTTGAGCCTGGGTGGAGCTTTCCGCATGATATCATGGTGCTTCTCCAGAATCACCGAGTACTGGATGCACCAATGTACCCTTCTTAACCATTCTCCACCCAGAGGTATATTGAATTCTTGTCTTGAGTCCTGATGTCGGCCTTGGAGATGCAGCAGATGCAATCATGGAGTTGTCGTCATTGACGTAGAGTTCTTCATACTCACACCACTCCCGAGCACTCATACCAAACCCCGTCTACAATAGCATAGCATTTAAACTAAATAATGCCCCGGGCTTGATAATAGGGAGATGGGTCCCTACCTCATGCATTCTACTCAACTACAAGAATTCAATATCACTACTGGAGGGATTATGAATGGTGACACTAAATGCAATAAAAACATGAGTATGAATAACATGGTCAAAGTGAACTTGCCTGGTATTACTTGATGAAGATAACAACACTCTCAGAATTAAAGACTTGGTAGAACTATTTGTCACTCCGTTGAAAATCTATATTAAACAAACATAGCATTCATATAAGCAAACATCTGAGCAAACAATTCCAGCACTCAAAATAACAATCAAAACAACAAAGAAGCATAAATATTTATTTAATATTTAATATAACATTCCAAAATTCAAGATCATAGATGCAAGGTGAAAGTTTGGGAAAGTCTTCATTCCCTCTCATTAAACTTTCAAAAAGTTTCAAATTTCACTCAATTTCACACAATCAGTCACACAACGATCAAACAAACAAGCATAAATATTTATTAATATAACATTCCAAAATTTAGAATTTTGGGATGTTACATCAATAGTCATGCAATGAAATTATATACTACTTGTGGTGCATTATTTGGTGTTAATTATGCTTAATGCTTGTTATGAGATTATTCGTTTCTTGGTTTGTCGCTTCTCTATATTTTGGTAGCCTTCATTTTGCACTAAGTATGATCTCTATTTGTGCATCCAAAATCATTTAAACCAGTTTTCCACATGAGTCCACTATATCTACCTATATGTGGTATTCTTTTGCCGTTCTAAGCAAATTTGCATGTGCCATCTCTAATTTTCAAAATAAACTTCTCTTTTGGGTGTTCATTTCGCTCGCGGAGTGGTGAGGGGTGGCTAATATTTTCCATGCTGGATGTGTTATTTTCACGATGAGTGTTTATTCACTTGTCATTGCACGAGAGTAAGGCAAAGTTTTAGGGATGCCCAGTCTCGAAATGAAAAAAAATGAATTTACTTTATGTTGTCAAATAATAAATTCCTTGGAAAGTGTTGGTATGGAGGGCAACCGTGGATACGGCTAGCCATGGAAAGTGAAAGTATGGTGGAAAAAGGAATAAACTTTATTTTCTGTGTGAGAACCGCCTATGATATATGTAGCATGGAAAGTGTTGGGAACTCTAAGTCGTTTTCGTTGGTGGGATGGATACACCTCCCAAATTTTTGTTATCTCTAAGTTTTTCACGTTGAGCTCTGGCACCTCTACAAGTCCCTACTTCCCTCTACGAAGGGCCTTTCTTTTACTTTATGCATTTTTTATTTTTGAATTTGAGTCTCCCTCTTCTCTTATCAAAGCACCAACTAGGAGGCAATATGATCGTACTTGAGTATTGGGTGTAGCTAATATGCGAGTGTGTTTCATGAATGGATCAATGGTTGAGCATGATGGGCTAGGGATAACGTCTTTTAGCGTTGATATTTTGAAAGACATGGTTGCTTGTTGATATGCTTGAGTATCTAAATTATCATGTCAAAACTAGACTATTGCTTTGAATCACATAAAAGTCCAAATGTCCATGCTTTAAAGAAAAAATATGATATGACAAGTTAGGCAACATTCCACATCAATTTTTTTGTTTTTATCACTTACCTACTCAAGGACGAGTAGGAGTCAAGCTTGGGGATGCTGATACGTCTCCAACGTATCTATAATTTTTGATTGTTCCATGATGTTATATTATCAATCTTGGATGTTTTATAGTCATTTTATATCATTTTTTGGTACTAACCAATTGACATAGTGCCAAGTGCCAGTTGCTGTTTTCTGCATGTTTTTTACATCACATGAAATCAATATCAGACAGAGTCCAAATGCAACGAAACTTACGGAGATTTTTTATGGACCAGAAGACACGTAATGGGACCTGGCTGCACCTGGGGAGTGATCCGAGGAGAACACAACCCATCAGGGTGCGCCAGGAGGCCCAAGCATGCCCTGGTGGGTTGTGCCCACCTCGTGTGCCCCCCGGACCGCCTCTTTGCTCTATAAATACCCCAATATTCCCAAAACCCTAGGGGAGTCGATGAAAAATCAATCCAGCCGCCGCAGAGTCGAGAACCACCAGATCCAATCTAGACACCATCTCGGATGGGGTTCACCACCTCCATTGGTGCCTCTCTGATGATGCGTGAGTAGTTATTTGTAGACCTTCGAGTCCATAGTTAGTAGCTAGATGGCTTCCTCTTTCTCGCTGAATTCTCAATACAATGGTCTCTTGGAGATCCATATGATGTAACTCTTTTTGCGCTGTGGTTGTAGGGATCTGATGAACTTTGAGTTTATGATCAGTTATATCTTTTTATATCCATGAAAGTATTTGAGTTTCTTTGATCTCTTTTATGTATGATTGCTTATGGCCTCGTACTTTTTCTCCGATATTTGGGTTTTGTTTGGCCAACTTGATCTATCTATCTTGCAATGGGAAGTGGTGCTCTGTAGTGGGTTCGATCTTACGGTGCTTGATCCCAGTGACAGAAGGGGAACCGACACGTATGTATTGTTGCTACTAAGGATAAAACGATGGGGTCTATCTCTACATAGATAGATCTTGTCTACATCATATCATTGTTCTTATTGCATTACTCCGTTTCTCCATCAACTTAATACACTAGATGCATGCTGGATAGTGGTCGATGTGTGGAGTAGTAGTAGATGCAGGTAGGAGTCGGTCTACTAATCTTGGACGTGATGCCTATATAATGATCATTCCTTGGATATCGTCATGATTATTTGAATTTCTATCAATTGCCCAATAGTAATTTGTTCACCCACCATTTGCTATTTTTCTCGAGAGAACCCACTAGTGAAACCTACAGCCCCCGGGTCTCTTTCTCATATATTTGCCTTTGCGATCTACTTTTCTTTTGCATTTATTTTCAGATCTATTAAACTAAAAATACAAAAAAATACTTTGCTGCACTTTATTTCATTTGTGATCTATTTGTTCAATCTATTACAACTTTCTCACGTCCACGCACCAATTTTTGGCACCGTTACCCGAATGGGATTGACAACCCCTTTAACACGTCCGGTTGCGAGGATTTGTTATTTGTGTGCAGGGGCTGTTTATGTTGTGTTGCTTGGTTCTCCTATTGGTTCTATAACCTTGGTTTCTTCACTGAGGGAAATACCTACCGCCAATGTGCTGCATCATCCCTTCCTCTTTGGGGAAATACTGACGTAGCTTCAAGCCGCATCACACAGGAGGTGGCGCGCGCTTCCCCCTTGCCCAAACCGAATTGGACAAGGGGTGTGGGCGCCCCCTTTCCTTCTCCCTCTCTCCCCTTTTCCCCATTCCCCTCACCGTTGGAAGGAAGGGGGGGGGTGGAATCCTACTTGGACTAGGAGTACAAGTAGGACTCCCCCTTGGTGCGCCCCTCCTAGGCCGCCGACCTCCTCCTCCCCTCCTTTATACGTGGGCGGGGGGCACCCCAAAGACACACTAAGAATTCTCTTAGCCGTGTGCGGTGCCCCCCTCCAAAGTTTAATCCTCCGGTCATAGTGTTGTAGTGCTTAGGCGAAGCCCTGCACGGACCACATCACCAACACCGTCATGCCGTCGTGCTGACGAAACTCTCCCTCGACCCTCTATTGGATCAAGAGTTCAAGGGACGTCATCGAGATGAACGTGTGCTGAACACAGAGGTGCCGTACTGTCAGGACACCGACTCAATGCCACATCGATCTAGCATGTAACACCTCATATCACTTTGCGGCCTCACGCACGGTATTCCCACGGGTGTCGCCTTACCTTTGCCCGGGACCGTTTGCGCCTTTTGGCACACGTATATGATAGTGTCGCTAGCATCCATATGATAAGGATCCCGGGCTGACATGGCTAGTCGTAAACCCAAAGTGGCACAAACTTACAGGACAGCATCCATGACCCAAAGATCGAGCGTGTCGGTCATCGCGAGTGAATCCAGGCTGTAGCACTTGGGCTAGCAGACTCCGGTGAACCGGGCAGTGGCGGGCTAACGGGACTCCGTATTCATCGCGTGACATTTCCCGAAGGGACGAACCACGAGAACGAAGAGGGACACATGCCGCCAGCCTAAGTGTTCGGAGCGGTAGCAAGCTACCATGGCTCGATGGAAACACTAGGAGACGTTTCCGTAAGAGAGGCTACTAAAGATAAACAACTAGATAGTCAGATCCCACACATACCAAGCATTTCAATAACATACACACAATATGCTCGATATGTGCAAATACAACATGACTCTACGACTCAAGTATTTATTCATTAGGCTCCGAGGAGCGAGATATTACACTCATGGGTCTCACGACCCAACATTCAGAGCATACAAGTCAAAGCACAAGCGGAAGCTAATATGTCTGAGTACAGACATCTACAAATGAAAAAGGCTTAGAAGCCTGACTATCTACCAGATCCTGCCGAGGGCACAAGATCGTAGCTGAGGTATCAAGCTAAACGTCAAGTCCACGTGGAACTACTAGCGAGACCAAGTCTCTCTGCAAAAACATAAAATAGGCAAACGTGAGTACAAATGTACCCAGCAAGACTTACATCGAACTAACTACATATGCATCATTATCAACAAAGGGATGGTGGGGTTTAACAAAGACAAGCCAGCTTTGACTCGGTGGCTATCCTAAACTACATTGCAAGTAACTCTTTTGAGGTGGCGCTACGAGTCCACATATTCACCATATCAATACACCACTATGGATCCGCTCCGTCTCCCTCACGAGAACGCCATCCATAGCACTCACGCTATCTTGCGTATTTTAGAGTATCCACTTTCACTTGTCTATGAACTGTTATAGGCAACCCGAAGTCCTTTTCGCGGACACGGCTATTCAATAGATGATGTTAACCCCGCAGGTGTACTTCTTCACACACTCTCACCACTTACCGCCGTTTACACGACATGTACTCGGCAACCTTCAAGCGGAAGCCCAACGTGGGTGTCGGCCACGACCTACCTAAACACTCAAGTCCCTAGTCCAGGTTTATCGCCTATTTGGGTTCCATCTATGAGGAGTTCCGGCCGAAGTTTCGCTCACAGCCCCAAACGATGTGAACAGGGTTCCCGAGACACCAAACGGGCGCCCGGTACACCGTGCCACGTGCCTACCGCATCACAGCCCACCCCTACGGTCAGCGCTGCGCACGGCCTCCAACATACTACAAACACCAGAAACTACTTGCAACTCCTGGACCAAGGACTAGGGTGATTAAGAAGCCGAGAGGGTCCATTGGTTTCGGGCCCAATGCGTGGTAGTAGCTGAATCATGGATCACAAACACGTAACTCAGTTCGAGGACGATCGCAATGAGACAACCCACCATGTACTCCTACATGGCCTCTCACCGCTACCTTTACCAAATCGTGTTCGCACACTTAGCTCACACACAAGAGGACATGTTCACACACCTCCGATTCATCCTCGATGAATCGGACCCGACTCAACTCTAAGCGATAGCAGGCATGACAAACAAGCATGTATGAGTAGGCACAACAGGCTCAAACAACTCCTACTCATGCTAGTGGGTTTCATCTATTTACCGTGGAATGACAGTCATGCAAAGGATAAAGGGGTTCAGCTACCGCAGCAAGTAACAGATGAATCGTTGTTGTCCTAATGCAGTAAAAGAGAGCAGGAGCGAGAGAGTGGGATTATATCGGAATGAACAAGGGGGTTTTGCTTGCCTGGCACTTCTGAAGATAATATAGTTCTTCATCGGTGTCATCGAACTCGTCGTCGAAACCACGTCTATCGAGAGGGGACAAACACCGGCAACTGAGAAAGAACACAATCAATGCAATGCTACAATATGATGCATGATCATGACATGGCAATATGCTGTGATTTGAGCTAATGCATCTAGCTATGATTTAAATGAAGTTGGTTTGAATACATGATCCAAATTCAAACTCCATATATGATTATTTAAATGCCCTTTAATTGATTTGTGCTAAACAGCAGCTATAAGTTGTTCTAACATGCATGAAAATGGTACAGATGGATTCCTTGAATTTTTCTGATAATTTTTCATATATAAATTATTTCATTCTGACTTACGGTTGATTTTCTATGATTTATTGAAGTTTAGGGCATTTTACGAATTTCTGAATAATATTAAATCCAGAAAACCTATTACTATGTCAAGATGACTTCACGGTGACGTCAGCAAGTCAACGGCGTTGTCCAGTCAAATCGACTGTGGGACCCATATGTCGATGTCACGATTAGTTAACAGGGGTTATCTCGCTAATTAAAAGATTAGGGGTTCGGGGCCCACCGGTCGATGTTAGTGGCTAATTAGGTTTCGTTAATATTTAACTAAAGTTAGCGGGGCTGGCCCGCTTGTCGGCGACCACGGGGTCAAACCCAGTCGATCAGTCAACCTCGCCGGCGACTTGTCGCCGGCGATTTACAACAAACGGCGGCTCGGGATTGCGATCTGAGGAACCATTCGAGGCGCCATGGGCTCTACGGAAAGTCGGCGATCCCGCGCATCCAACAAAGGTAACCGGGCGAAGCTGGGGTGGCGGAGCTCACCGGAATGAAGCTCACGGCGGCGCCGGCGTTCGGGTGAACTGGTTTGAGGTTAGGGAGCACGACAGAGGCAAGAGGGTGTTACGACCTCCAGGGTTGCCGAAACACGACGGTGGGCTCGAAACGAGCTTGGTGGTCGTGGCCACGGCCACGCCATGGCCAGTGGCGAGAAGCTCTCGCATGGTGGAGAAAGAAGCTAGGGGATGGCGCGAGCTTGAGAGAGGGGGAAGAGGAAGAGGGCTCACAATGGATCGAACGGAGGGGTCGGCGAGCTCGGGGAAGCTTCAGCGACGGCGAATTTACGGCGGCGATCTCCGGGCACCGGGGATGAGGGAGATGGCGTGGGCGGCGATGCAGGGCTCCCGCAGTCGAACGGGCTAGCGTAGACGACGTACGCGACGAGTGCGGAGCTTCCAGACAAGTGGGGAGGCAAGGGGAGGCCAGTGGTCACGGCGGCAGCGAATGGCGGCGATGGCTGCGCTCGGTGGCTGCGCGCAAGGGAAGCAGGGGAGGGGAGAGAGAGAGCAGCGAGTGAGGGAGGCGAGAGAGGGGTCACGGGGCGTCTCCAAGCTCCACGCGCAAGATGAGGCGAAGGAGGCGTCGGCAAGACGGCAGGAGGTGGCCTCATGGCGTGCTCGGCGGCGGTGCTGTCTCCCCTCCTCGCCATCTTGGCAAAGGTAGGTGGTGGCTGGCATGGGCAGTGGGCTGCCAGTCCTGTAAGTGGCCTGGGGCCTCTTCTCTCTCTCTCTCTGTTTTCTATTTCTGTTTTTTTGTTGTTTTTTCTGTGTTGTTTTAGTTTAGTAAAATACTAAACCATTTTATAAAATCCTGAAAATAGTTATGTGGCTAGAACTAAATATATACCAAACCACATAAAATGTTCCAAAGATTATTGGACATATATCATTTATATATCAAATATATATCCAATGCAAATAGTTATTGAATTTATTTCAAAGGCCCAAAATAATTAACTCTGAGATACCAAAAATATTGTTTTGAGTTTTACCTCTTTGCAATATTTTCAGGGACTAAGAGGAACATTTTCTTGGACTTCTTTGAGAAGATTTTAATGTTGATCATTTTAGAAGGTTTACGAGGCTTTGAAAATCCCTCAATTCAAATTTCATTTGAATTAAAACATGATGCACACATGAGGGTCTAACCTAGTGCATAACAGAACCAGGGATGTGACAACTCACCCCCACTAAACAAAAATCTCGTCCCGAGATTCAAGCGTAGGGTAAGGTGAAGGGGGAACACAAACTAGCACAATCTTCACGATCCAGGTTGCCCTTCATAAAACATTGATTCGATCACCATCATTGTCTCGAAGTCTTGCCTTGAGAACTCCAGCTATCATGAGAACGAGAGGAAAGGAGAGACCCTAAAAGAATTGTTCTTCCCGAAGGTCGAACAACTCAGGATTAATCCACGGAATGAGACATAGCAACATCTCTCGAGCTGAGAGATGAAGCACACATCCATAGGAATGGAGTGAAGCAGATGACAAAGGTTCACTAGGTAGACAACAATTCCAGACTTAAGAATGTGGTGATCGGTTGTCAACGTAGCGAGGAGTTGAATTGCCATGATACCATAACGATGCACCTTAGGGAAGGTGACTCGTGGAAATATCCTTAAGTGGCAAAAGAATTACCTTTGATTCAGAGATCATTGAAACTCTTCATACCAGCCTAAGGCAATTCACGACGATCGTTTGGCGGAGTGCAAAGGAATGGTACACCCGGACTAGAATGGATGATGTGGACTACCTTGTTGAAGACAACGCAATGGATGATTTTTGCTTATCACCGGAAATGGAAGAGACCCATGGTAGAATGGCACATTGGCGGTGCAAGCTGGGAACAAAATGCAAATGCTGGGAATAATTACGTAACGGGAAAACCCAACAATAGAGAGTGAATTCACTGTTTGAAAGGTCATAGCATTGCTGAGGAAACTGAGAGCATCCCAGTTAGAGCCGGTGATAAGCCTAGAGCTTGTGCGTGCTCTCAAGAACTTGAGCATTTCCATATTCATCAAGGTTTTACCAATATCCGTGTCAAGGATCCTGGCAACACAACGTACTACCATGATGAACAGCGATGGACAATGCAGATGCAAAGGAAGATAACCTTCTCAGATTTCACCTTGGCGGGGCCAAGGGGACAAAATCTGGATGATCGACCGAGAGACATTTAGCACTCCACTTCTAATGTTCTCCTTGATGTGCTGGCGTACCCCATTCATTGAAATGGTTTGGTAACTAGACCATCAAGTAAAAGGTCGGACTTCGGGAGCACAAAAATCCATAAGGAACAACTAGGGAGTAAAGCATGCGAGGTCCTTATGGGGAGGTAGCCAACTTCTTCAATCAAGATACTATAACAATAGGTCTTCCGACAGGGTGTGTTGGCCACGACATCCACCTTACCGGTTACAGAGAGACCAAAATTATAGTTCTTGGGAAACGCTCCAACCATCATATCTGCCTGAGATTCAGATCTGGTTGGTGTCAGGATATTCCAGACTCATCATGTCTGAAAGGAAGGATTGCAACACAAATCGATGAGATGACGTTGCGTGATTCTCAGGAAATGGACTACGATAGCAAGCTCCAAAACATGAGCTGGTTTTGCTACATACATGTGAACACGTTGTCCAAGACAAGCATGACCACATAGTAGTCTTACAATGAAACACTACCGAATTCTGGTTGGGAACCATCATTGAGGATAACAGAACCTTATACAAATCCATCTGGTACCTTCGGGACTAGCACGTAGAACTTATTATCCTTGAACAAATCAATCAGTGGCTTGGTGTGCTAGGGACACATATAGAATGGAGGTTGCAAGTCTCCGAACCACAGAATACTTTGCATGTATGCATGACTGATTTGGGATGATTCCAAAGGAAGCAACATTGACTTTCTCGAATCCACGGCGGCAACTTGCATCAAATGCACATGAACTAGAGGAAGTCACTTCTTACATCCGAACATATGCTTCATGAGCTAACATGAACAAATGCTTTAAAAAGTTTCCAACACTAGCTTAATGTTCAACATGACTCATGGGGGAGACAAAATGCTGCTGATGGGCTCAACAACAACTCATCAAGATTCCCATGAAGATGGAATTCCATAATTATGTGAACAAGTGATAGCATTGGTCAGACCTAAAAGATATAATGGTGTATGCTCGAGGAAAATCCACGAGTAAGACAACATTACGAACATCGTTGGTTCTGATTTGATTTGAGAATAGCCCACACTCAAATCAAAGTTTTCGCAAGACGATAGCTCCAACAACTGGTTTCGAGGATCAATTGATGAAGATATCATCTTTCTTCATCACACGCACACAAAAAGATATCCCTTAACATGAGCTAAGTCGGACAAGCTTTTATCTTCCAACTCTCCAAGTTGTTGTTTAGCTTAACCAACTAGCTCAGGGGTATGCAACACAGATTCTTGGGGAAGGGGTGGTTTATATGAAACCAACTTGATCACGAACTCAGCATAGCGGTCGGTGACAACCGGTGATACCTCCGAGAAGATATTCGGAAAATCACGAACCACCGATATGTTACTAAGCTCGAGAACAATCTTGCTTTTCAGGGCAAGACGATATGATCAATAGAGCAAGGGTTTGACAAAATCCTAACTCATTGATCGAGGAGTGCACCAGAAATAAGGACTAGGTAGCACAATCAACCTTAGGGTGACGATTCAATAATCAACACGCTAAGAATGAGGTTATCGTCCCTTTAACTACCAAGCAACGGAGTTGCCAGCAGTATTGATTTCACACACCACGATTCACTTGTCGGCATTCCGGTTACAATAACACAGGAACCGAGGAATGAACAATGATGGCAAGAAGTATCACCGCATCAAGAATTCATAAGAGGTAGTGCAATTCTCATGACATCCGGACATAAAGATAGTAACACTCCAAGGTAGAAACAGAACAAAAGCTGGATTGGCATTTTGATCTGTGGAATACAACTACTTTGACCCAATCCTAGAAATGGACAAGGTACGGAGTTTGTTTCTCCAAGTCATTCCGAATGGAATGGCTTGATGCACCACGTAAGTAAAAGGCATCGATGAACACGAACGCATACGACTACTCCCGACTATCAATCGATAGACGAAGGTCGATTATACAACTAAAGGGGGACCACTCAAGGAACATATGATTTTCTGAGTTGTGGATGCATAGATTAGTATGTCGAACCAAGTTCAACATTTTTCTTCCGGATAACCCATGCGGGGAAGGTAGAACTGGCAGAGTCACAATATAAAATGGAGAACTCATCAATAGCACTCCTGTTGTGATCTTTTGATTCAAAAGAACTCCTGCCATAAGCAGTTCATAGTATTTGGAAGAAGGAAATACCACGGACCTCGAGGACTAATGCAAAGGTTACTAATAACCTAAAGGAACGAGCAAACACTATCAACATGAAGTAAGTAGGGTGAATCTCGGGTTCAAAAACCCAGGAATAGAATACCTACTAACTAAATTGTATCACGGGATGCTTCGGGAATAAAGGCCAGAATCCTCACACTGGGACACAAATCATGGCTAGATTACTAGATGATCCTCTAAAATACCTAGGATCATAATAATAATTCCAACATATATGTCGAGGCAATAGAATACCTCAACTCAGCATTTAGTGTGATTAATCTGGCACAAGGGAACTTGAAACGGTAGGAAGGGATTTGCAAATGCATTAGACTATTTAGAGACCTGGGATGACTCGGACAGCATAACGGCTATAAATGCTCAAAATGATTTAAGACATCCGGCAAAAATGGTGGCATAACTACTCAGAAGCACAATATCAAGGTTCCGAGACCAACTATGAACACACGGAAGTAGTACAAACTGAACTGAGATTTGAACTATCAATTCTATAAGTCTATGGTTTAGTAACACGTCATCCTGATAGATAGATGAGAAGACCTAGTTCTTAATCCCCGTAGAAGAGAAGAGGATGACTCAGATCAGAAGGCCATGAGGTATAAGGAGTAAAAAGAGCCTTACGTTCCATCCCACAATCAATTCCCTTACATATAACTAAAGCATTTCTAGACTCAACTTCGACTAGTTTGGCTTGGTAATCCTCTGAGCAATCAAGCTCGATACCAAAGCTGTCGGGACCCGACTCAATGCCACATCGATCTAGCATGTAACACCTCATATCACTTTGCGGCCTCACGCACGGTATTCCCACGGTGTCGCCTTACCTTTGCCGGGACCGTTTAGCCTTTTGGCACACGTATATGATAGTGTCGCTAGCATCCATATGATAAGGAGCCCGGCTGACATGGCTAGTTGTAAACCCAAAGTGGCACAAACTTACAGGACAGCATCCATGACCCGGCATCGAGCGTGTCGGTCATCGGTGAGTGAATCCAGTGCTGTAGCACTGGGCTAGCAGGACTCGGTGAACCGGCAGTGGCGGCTAACAGGACTCCGGTATTCATTGCGTGACATTTCCCGAAGGGATGTATACGAGAATGAAGAAGGACACATGCCGCCAGCCTAAGTGTTCCGGAGCGGTAGCAAGCTACCATGGCTCGGTGGAAACACTAGGAGACGTTTCCGTAAGAGAGGCTACTAAAGATAAACAACTAGATAGTCGATCCCACACATACCAAGCATTTCAATAACATACACACAATATGCTCGATATGTGCAAATACAACATGGCATCACAACATGACTCTCGACTCAAGTATTTATTCATTAGGCTCGAGGAGCGAGATATTACACTCATGGGTCTCACGACCCAACATTGAAAGCATACAAGTCAAAGCACAAGCGGAAGCTAATATGTCCGAGTACGACATCTACAAATGAAAAAGGCTTAGAAGCCCGACTATCTACTAGATCTGCCGAGGGCACAAGATCGTGGCTGAGGTATCAAGCTAAACGTCAAGTCCACGTGGAACTACTAGCGAGACCAAGTCTCTCTGCAAAAACATAAAATAGGCAAACGTGAGTACAAATGTACCCAGAAGACTTACATCGTAACTAACTACATATGCATCATTATCAACAAAGGGGATGGTGGGGTTTAACAGTGACAAGCCAGCTTTGACTCGGTGGCTATCCTAAACTACATTGCAAGTAACTCTTTTGAGGTGGCGCTACGAGTCCACATATTCACCATATCAATACACCACTATGGATCCGCTCCGTCTCCCTACGAGAATGCCATCCATAGCACTCACGCTTATCTTGCGTATTTTAGAGTATCCACTTTCACTTGTCTATGAACTGTTATAGGCAACCCGAAGTCCTTTTCATGACACGGCTATTCAATAGATGATGTTAACCTGCGGGGTGTACTTCTTCACACACGCTCTCACCACTTACCGCCGTTTACACGACATGTACTCGGCAACCTTCAAGCGGAAGCCCAACGTGGGTGTCGGCCACGACCTACCTAAACACTCAAGTCCCTAGTCCAGGTTTATCGCCTATTTGGGTTCCATCTATGAGGAGTTCCGGCCGAAGTTTCGCTCACAGCCCCAAACGATGTGATCAGGGTTCCCGAGACACCAAACGGGCGCCCGATACACCATGCCACGTGCCTACCGCATCACAGCCCACCCCTACGGTCAGCGCTGCGCACGGCCTCCAAAGATACTACAAACACGAAACTACTTGCAACTCCCGGACAGAGGACAAGGGTGATTAAGAAGCCGAGAGGGTCCATTGGTTTGGGCCCAATGCATGGTAGTAGCTGAATCATGGATCACAAACACGAACTCAGTTCCTCGAGGGCGGCTGCAATGAGACAACCCACCATGTACTCCTACATGGCCTCTCACCGCTACCTTTACCAAATCGTGTTCGCACACTTAGCTCACACACAAGAGGACATGTTCACACACCTCGATTCATCCTCGATGAATCGACCCGACTCAACTCTAAGCGATGAGGCATGACAAACAAGCATGTATGAGTAGGCACAACAGGCTCAAACAACTCCTACTCATGCTAGTGGGTTTCATCTATTTACCGTGGAATGACAGTCATGCAAAGGATAAAGGGTTCAGCTACATGACAAGTAACAGATGAATCGTTGTTGTCCTAATGCAGAGAAAAGAGAGCAGGAGGCGAGAGAGTGGGATTATATCGGAATGAACAAGGGGTTTTGCTTGCAGCACTTCAAGATAATATAGTTCTTCATCGGTGTCATCGAACTCGCCGTCGAAACCACGTCTATCGAGAGGGACAAACACCGCAAATCGAGAAAGAACACAATCAATGCAATGCTACAATATGATGCATGATCATGACATGGCAATATGCTGTGATTTGAGCTAATGCATCTAGCTATGATTTAAATGAAGTTGGTTTGAATACATGATCCAAATTCAAACTCCATATATGATTATTTAAATGCCCTTTAATTGATTTGTGCTAAACAGCAGCTATAAGTTGTTCTAACATGCATGAAAATGGTACAGATGGATTCCTTGAATTTTTCTGATAATTTTTCATATATAAATTATTTCATTCTGACTTACGGTTGATTTTCTATGATTTATTGAAGTTTAGGGCATTTTCTGAATTTCCTGAATAATATTAAATCCAGAAAACCTATTACTACGTCAGCATGACTTCACGGTGACGTCAGCAAGTCAACGGTATTGTCCAGGTCAAATCTGACCTGTGGGACCCATATGTCAGTGTCACTGTTAGTTAACAGGGGGTTATCTTCTTAATTAAAAGATTAGGGGGGGTCGGGGCCCACTGGTCAGTGTTAGTGGCTAATTAGGTTTAGTTAATATTTAACTAAAGTTAGCAGGGCCTGGCCCCACTAGTCAGCGACCCTGGGGGGTCAAACCCCAGGTCGATCAGGTCAACCCTGCCGGTGACTTGTCGCCGGCGACGACAGAAATGGCGGGGCGGCTCGGGATTGCGATACAGGGAACCATTCGAGGCGCCGTTGGGCTCTACGGAAAGCTGGCGATCCCGCGCATCCAACGGTGCAACCGGGGCGAGCTGGGGTGGCCGGAGCTCACCGGAATGAAGCTCACGGCGGCGCCGGCGTTCGGGTGAACTGGGTTTCGGGGTTAGGGAGCACGACAGGAGGCAAAGAGGGGTGTTACGACCTCCTGGGGTTGCACTGAGCACGACGGTGGGCTCGGAAACGAGCTTCGGTGGCTGTGGCCACGGCCACGCCATGGCCAGCGGCGAGAAGCTCTCGGCCGCGGTGGAGAAAGAAGCTAGGGGATGAGCGCGAGCTTGAGAGAGGGGGAAGAGGAAGAGGGCTCACAATGGATCGAGCGGAGGGTCGGCGAGCTCGGGAAGCTTCAGAACGGCGAATTCTGGCGGCGATCTCGGGCACCGGGATGAGGGAGATGGCATGGCGGCGATGCAGGGGCTCCCTGCATCGAACGGGCAGGCTGGCGTGGGCGACGTCTGTGACAGTGGAGCTTCAGGACAAGTGGGGAGGCAAGGGAGGCCAGTGGTCACGGCGGCAGCGAATGGCGGCGATGGCTGCGCTCGGTGGCTGCTGCAAGCAAGGGAAGCAGGGAGGGAGAGAGAGCAGCGAGTGAGGGAGGCGAGAGAGGGTCACGGGCGTCTCCAAGCTCCACGGCGCAAGATGAGGCGAAGGAGGCGCCGCAGCAGCTGGCAGGAGGTGGCCTCATGGCGTGCTCGGCGGCGGTCTGGTGTCCCCTCCTCGCCCTCTTGGCAAAGGTAGGTGGTGACTGGCATGGGCCAGGTGGGCCGGCCCAGTCCAGGTAAGTGGCCTGGGGCCTCTTCTCTCTCTCTCTGTTTTCTATTTCTGTTTTTTTGTTGTTTTTTCTGTGTTGTTTTAGTTTAGTAAAATACTAAACCATTTTATAAAATCCTGAAAATAGTTATGTGGCTAGAACTAAATATATACCAAACCACATAAAATGTTCCAGTATTATTGGACATATATCATTTATATATCAAATATATATCTAATGCAAATAGTTATTGAATTTATTTCAAAGGCCCAAAATAATTAACTCTGAGATACCAAAAATATTGTTTTGAGTTTTACCTCTTTGCAATATTTTCAGGGACTAAGAGGAACATTTTCTTGGACTTCTTTGAGAAGATTTTAATGTTGATCATTTTTAGAAGGTTTCTGAGGCTTTGAAAATCCCTCAATTCAAATTTCATTTGAATTAAAACATGATGCACACATGAGGGTCTAACCTAGTGCATAACAGAACCAGGGATGTGACACGTACATTCGATACTTGGATCGGTTGGATCGTGAAGACGTTCGACTACATCAACTGCGTTAACATAACGATTCCGCTTTCGGTCTACGAGGGTACGTGGACACACTCTCCCCCTCTCGTTGCTACACATCTCCTAGATAGATCTTGCGTGATCGTAGGAATTTTTTTGAAATTGCATGCTACGTTCCCAATAGTAGGGCGCGCCCCCCACCCTTGTGGATGGCAGGTGGCCCCCCTCTGGTGCTTTCTTTGCCCAATATTTTTTATATATTTCAAAACAATTCTCCGTGAAGTTTCATGACTTTTGGAGTTGTGCAGAATAGGTCTCTAATATCTACTCCTTTTCCAGTCCAAAATTCCAGCTGCCAGCATTCTCCCTCTTCATGTAAACCTTATAAAATAAGAGAGAAAAGGCATAAGTATTCTGATATAATGTGTAATAATAGTCCATAATGCAATAAATATCAATATAAAATCATGATGCAAAATGGACGTATCATAGCTCTCTCCATATGAATCTTGCGATGACATGACGCCCGATCTGCCAGAAAAACAACCCAAAACAAGAAAAGAGGAGAAACTTGCGATACGGTGGTCAAAACAGATGAGAGTATATATAATGAATCTTTATCTTTCAAAACAAGTGTATGGGAAGAAAACACAGTCGGGAAGGCACACGAGGGGCCCATGAGGCAACCCGGTGCCCCCAGGGGGTAGGGTGCGCCACCTTGTGACTTCCTCGTGGGCCCCTCAGCTGGTTCTTATTTTTATATTTTTTTCTTCTAATATTCCAAAATGTACAAAAATAATATTTATGGACTTTTTGGGTCGGTTTACTTACCGTATCACAAACTTTTTCCTTTTTAGGATTCTGGGGTGTTTCAAAAGGTCTCTCTTATGTGTTCCTCCAGTGTCATAGTTTGAATAACATTAGTTTCAATATTAATGGGCATACTTGAGATATAATGTTTAGTCTTTTCCCATTAGCCACTCTCGGATTAGTGCCCTCGGCATTATTGATCTTGACAGCTCCGGAACGATAAACTTCTTTGATGATGTACGGTCCTTCCCATTTGTAAAGAAATTTTCCTGCAAAGAATCTGAAACGAGAATTATACAATAGAACTTGATCACCTAATTTAAATTCCCATTTTTGTATTCTCTTATCATGCCATCTTTTAACTTTTTCTTTAAATAGCTCGGCATTTTCATACGCTTGGGTTCTCCATTCATCTAGAGAGCTAATATCAAATAACCTCTTTTCACCGGCAAGTTTAAAACCATAGTTAAGTTCTGTTATTTCCCAATAAGCTTTATGTTCTAATTCGAGATGCAAATGACATGCTTTTCCATAAACTATTTTATATGGAGACATACCCATAGGATTTTATAACCAGTTCTACAGGCCCACAATCCATCATCAAGTTTCTTAGACCAATTCTTTCTAGATCTATTGACAACCTTTTACAAAATCAATTTTATTTCTCTATTTCTCAGCTCAACTTCACCACTAGACTAAGGCTGATAAGGTGATGCAATTCTATGGTTAACATCATACTTAGCTAGGAGTTTACAAAATGCATCAAAATAAAGTGTGAACCACCATTAGTCATCAAATATCTAGGGACTCCAAACCTCGGGAAAATAACTTCTTTAAGCATTTTTATAGATGTGTTATGATTAGCACTACTAGTTGGAATAGCTTCTACCCACTTAGTAACGTAATTAACAACAACTAAAATACGAGTATACCCATTAGGGGAAGGAAAAATGTCCCATATAATCAAATCCCCAAACATCAAATAGTTCAATAACAAGTGAATGCTCATAGACATTTCCTGACGTCTATCCATGTTACCAATTCTTTGACATTCATCACAAGAAAGGGCGAACTTACGTGCATCTTTAAAGAGAGCAGGCCAATAAAAATCAGACTATAAAACCTTATGTCCAGTTCTGTCTCCTGCATGGTGTCCTCCGTATGCCTCGGAATGACACTTCCGTAGGATTTGTTCTTGTTCATGCTTACACAGTATCTAATAACACCATCTACTTCTTCTTTATATAAATGTGGGTCATCCCAAAATTAATGTCTTAAACCACAGAAGAACTTTTTACTTTGTTGGTAGGTGTAACTAGGTGGTATATATTTAGCAACAATGTAATTAGCATAGTTTGCACACCATGGACTATTACGAGAAGAATCTTTCACAACAGCTAATTGCTCATCAGGAAAACTATCATCAATAGGCAGTGGGTCATCAAGAACATTTTCCATCCTAGACAAATTATGTGCTACAGGATTTTCAACTCCTTTTTAATCAATTGTATGCAAATCAAATTATTGAAGTAAAAGAACCCACCTAATCAGTCTAGGTTTAACATCTTTCTTTTCCATAAGATAATTAATAGCAGCATGATCGGTGTGAATAGTAACTTTAGAATCAACAATATAAGGTCTGAGTTTATCACATGCAAACACAACTCCTAAAAATTCTTTCTCAGTAGTGGCACAATTTCTTTGAGCACCATCCAAGGTCTTACTAGCATAGTGAATAACATTCCAGTTCTTATCAACTCTTTGACTTAGAACAACCCCAATAGCATAATCACTAGCATCACACATAATTTCAAAAGGCAAATTCCAATTAGGTGGCTGAACAATAGGTGCAGAAATTAAGACTTTCTTAAGTATTTGAAAGGCTTCTACACAATCTATACAAAATATTAAAGGACGAAAGATTTCATAGTTCTCCACATATTTATTAGTTTTTTTCCATACGCTAGTAGATTTTCCATGTGTAATTCGGCCGGGCCTTCCTTTCTCTAATACAAACAGGAGCACAATCGCTTCAATCCATCTGATCCATATAGAAACCATGAAGATATCCTATTCCTATACGTAGTCAAGCCAGCCCCTATGTTGCTTCGTCTACGTCCTTCCATCCTCTTTTTCACGGACCTCACGCGTGACAGGTGCTAACCCTAGCGCCGCGCCGGCCGTAGCCACCGGCACCAGCCGTGACTCCATGCACGCACTAGTAGAAAACCACCTATTAGACCCGGTTCGTAAGGGCCTTTAGTCCCGGTTCATGAACCGGGACTAATGGGTCGTTACTAATGCCTCCACCCATTAGTCCCGGTTCAAACACGAACCGGGACCAATGAGCCTCCACGTGGCCCTGTGCGCCGAGCCCAGACAGGGGGCCTTTGGTCCCGGTTGGTGGCTCCAACCGGGACCAAAAGGCATCCACGCATCTGCATTCCAGTGGCTGGGTTTTTTTTGAAAGGAGGGGGGTTGGGGGTTTAATTTAGGTGTTTCGTATATTGTGTTAGCTAGCTAATTAATAGAGAGAAGTGTCCTCTCTTATGTCCGTGCTTGGTCGACGCTACGTAGTATATATACATAAGTGATCGAGAGAACCATTCAAGATCTGAAGTTAGTCATGCATACCGAGAGAAGATCGATCGACCTCTCCTTCTCCGAGAGATTGGTCGAACAACAAGTTTTTTACTGGCTACATACATGTATAAGATCTCTTAATTACAAACCACTAGCATTTGAAATGAAGTTCCACATGGTATTCTCCGGCTTTACTGATGACATGTTCAAGAAAGAATCCCGCCAATTCCTCTTGAATTGCTTTCATGCGATCTGGCGATAGGAGTTCATCCGCATCCGCCACGTCTAATTAATTTGAAGAAGGGGTTAATTAATACATATATATGAATGAAACTCAACAGAAATGATGGTGTAATAAAATGAAATTGTGAATATTGCTTACGCACTTCATATTGTCTTCTAGAGTAGCCCCGCTTGTTTTTCAAAGTCGAGTTGTGGATGAACTCGCACACATAGTATCCACGTAAATCATTCCTTCCTCCTGCCACAAGCACTTTACGAGAAATAGAGGTCAATCAAACTGAAAATGAAGCATTATATAAATGGCATTGATGAAAGTATAGCTATAGAATCAACGGAGATGCGCCCAATAGTACTTACTTTCGGTATACATATCGCAGCTCCTTGGCAGTCCGGAGCTTGTGCAATGAACTGTTTCCAAACCCTGCAAGACAAAGAAAATAATTATTATTACTTGAGATATCAGGAAATGAACAAAAATTTGCCGATATGGTGCGATAATGATCGATTGAACTTACTTGTCGAGCATTTCAGTCATGTCCGCATAGGTGTGGGATCTTTCCGTCTCGAGTCTAAGACGGTTACTAGTCCACGCTCAAGCTTAATCTCCAGAAGAATATAGTGGTACCTGCACACGCATGCATAACTCATCAATTACATTAACCTCGCTCGAGTAATAAGGGAAACCGAATATGCACACGACAGTAACACTCACGGGCCATTGTAAGGAAAGAGTATGGTATCTTTGTTTTGATTTTTTATCAATGATTGTAGCAAGTTGTCCTCGGCCTCTTTGACGCGCTTTTAAACCAGAAATACATCTATGATATTTGTGTTAATGAACCCAATATCATAGATTTCATTTTTTTTGCACTCAACGATCTTCAATCTGCATAATATATTGAGGATAATTAATTATAAATACATGCAAGGAAAGAGCCGAGCTATATATAGAGACTTAATGACAGAAATAGTACTTACAGGCAGTAGCAAAAGACCATTAATTTATCGAGGGCCTTTTGATTGAAGAACGCGAAGAACTCCTCAAATGGAACAGCCAACACATCATTTGAAACGAGGTCGTGCTCCTCTTTAATTTTCAGATACAAACTGTTCGTCCCCTCAGATTCTCTGCAGGTTTTCATGTACCAACTATGGAATCTTCGCATCATTGTTGTCAGAGATTTTTCATCTTTGACGAGAGGCTTCCGTATCAGATCTCTGAATATGTCCACCTCCATGAAATCAGGAAGTGCATCGTCAGTGTGTAATCGTCAAGATTGCCATAACCGGCCACCGTCCCCGGAGGATTAGACACATTGAGCGGGGGGAGGGGCACGATTGCTGTGCTTGTTCGCCGAGCTGGGCAATTTTCCCCTTTGCTTGTTGTTCTTTTGACCTTTTATCACTGACAGTAGTTCCCGACCGCTTGGCTTGGAGATATGTCTTCAATGTCGCGCCATAGTTGGTTCTCGGCGGAGACTTTGGTGGTTTCCTTAGGGCATCGAGAGTGCGTTTTGCTTTCACCGGATCTACCTTATCCTCCGGAGGTGGATGTATCTTTGCTTTCACCACTTCAAAGAACTCCTTCACTTGGGCCTGCACGATCGTATTGTTTTCCTCCTTGGTCCTCTCGTACGGTAACTTCTCTACAGGCTTTAGAGATGGACCGTATCTGTATTGCCTCTCTCTTCTTGTGCTGCTAGACGCCGGAGCAGACGGAGCGGCCACGACGTCTGTCTTCTTTCGTGCTTTCTTACGAGGCGGAGGAGAAGGACTACGACGCGCCGGAGCAGCCGGTGCGGCGGCGGGTCTCTTCCGCCCTTGCTAGCGAGGCGGAGAAGGAGGAGGCGGAGTGCCGCCACGCGCCGGAGAAGGAGGCGGAGTGCCGCCGCCACGCGTGCCCTGATCGTCACTCGCTAGAGGAGGAGGCGATGGAGGAGGCGGAGTGCCGCCACGCGTGCCCTGATCGTCACTCGCCGGAGGAGGAGGCGGAGTGCCCTGACTCGCCGGAGGAGGAGGAGGAGGCGGAGGCGTCCAGTTCAGAAGGTTGATGAGCTCCTTCCGCCATAGGCATGGAGTCTTCAGAGCAGAACCCAGCATAGTCTCCCCTTCACCGGTAGGGTGCTCAAGCGTGAGGTCCTCAAATCCTCCGTTATTTCATCCACCATCACCTTAGCAAATCATACGGAATCGGTGGCGGTGATAAGTTGTGCCGGTCCACTAGGATAAACTTGGCCAACAACCGCCTTGATCTTCAAATTCATGCATCGCGCCATCATGTGGCAATTTTGAGACTCCGTGATACCATCCACGGATAGCTGGCGAGCCGTCAAGACATGCTCCGGCTGAAGCAGCTCGGTGGAAGCAACGCTGCTTCTCCGCCGAGATGGCGGGGTAGCCGGGGAAGCTTCGCATGTCGCTTGTTGCGATCTGCCGCTTCGCGTTCCTCTTCTCGATCCTCTAGCCCCATTACCCTTCCAAGCAGCGCCTGCATTTGGTCTTGCTCTAGTTTCTTCCTCCTCTCGTGGGTTTTGTAACCCCCTGCGTCCGGAAAACCAACATTCCACGGAAGGGAGCCTGGCGTGCCTCGTGTCCGTCCGTGGTGCTCGGGATTCCCAAGGGCCATTGTGAGCTCGTCCTTCTCCTGTTTGGAGGAACGTCCCTCGCTGATCTTGATCGATATAGTGTCAAAGGTCTTGACCGGTGTTTACAGCTGCTCGTCCGTCCATTGACACTTTCATTCTGAGGTCCAAGGTTCCGCCAGCCCGAAGAACCAAGTCCGCAATGGTCCGCCAGCGCATTGTCTCGGTTCGATCCCTTTTCAAGCAGATCATGCTCAACCTTGGACCACTTAGGGCGGGCTTTGAGGTAGCCACCTGACCCCGTGCGATGGTGAAGCTTCTTCTTCGCAGCATTTTTCTTGTTTGTCTCCGACATCTTCTTACTCTTTTCCGATGTCTTGTGGGCCACAAATGCGGGCCAGTGATCTTTGATCTTCTCATATTTGCCGATGAATTCTGGTGTCTCTTTTTTCTTGACAAACTGGTTCAGCTCTTTCCTCCACCTCCTCATTAGGCCTGCCATCTTCTTAAGAGCACAAGACTTGATTAATTGCTCTTTAACTGGCTTCTCCGGATCCTCCTCTGGCGGTAGGGTGAAATTTGCCTTCACTCACCCAAAGATGTTCTTTCGTGATATCATTGACATAAGACACCTCGGCGTCTTCATCCATAGCAGGCTTATACCATTGCTTGGATGCCGATCGATCTGTCCCTAACAAGAACCCCGCGACCGAAAAAAATGCCTTCTTTGTCCGGATGGGTTCAACCGGTTCGCCGTCGGCGCGATTTCTATGATCTCAAACTTGTCATCCGAGCTCAACTTTTCTTGGGCCTCGCCTCCTTACGAAGTTGTGCTCGATCCGAGGGCTAGAAATTATAAGGAAGAAAGACGACAGTAATTAATATGTGTACATATACCAAAACAATGGATGCATCAATTAACTTGTCAAGATGGGCTTAACTAATATATATATACCGGCGGACTCGGTTCGGTGACCGGAGCAGTCAGCACGGTCTCCTTCGTCTTGTACCTCCATTGTGTCACCGGAGCCATCATGAACATAGTCCTCCTCTTGTACCGGCATTAATGGGTCGAAGCCATCATAAACATAGCCCTCTTCTTCATCAGGGTGACCATCGGTGTCGATGAGAAATGATGCAACATCATCACTTCCATTTGCTTCTGTTTCTTCGTCTCGGGAGTGCTCCATAGTTTCTGCAAATATTTACAACATGTCAATTATTATTCAAACCTGGTACATAGTGGCAAACGTAGAAATAGCTAGCTATTCACAACAAGGAATCATGTTAGTGGCCTCGACGCTGCTTCTCTAGGGTTTGGGGTCGCCTCGACACAAAGCTTCAAGGGTTTGGGGGGGGGGGCTCGACGATAACGCTCTTTTAACTTGATAAATTTGGGTGGCCTCGAGAGAGTTAATTTGTCGGGTAGGGGCGCGGCGGGAGGGGGTAGGAGACCTGCAACATCGTTTTCTCTCTATGGTTTGGGTGTCCTCGAGAGTTTTGGTCGAGCGAGAGGGCCGAGGGGGGTGCTGCAGTTGTATAAGTTATCATGGTCGAGAGGGGGTTATATCGACAACGACGCGACATACATATACATGGGAAAATAATGTTATCGGGGAGGGGGTATCGGTACCACCCCCTCGTGTTGAAGTTTCTTCTTTCTCCTTTCCTTTCTTTCTTCTTCTCCTCTTCTTTTTCTTCTTCTCCCTCAAGAAAGGAAAATAATTAAGGAAAAGGAAGAAAAGAGGAAGAAGGAAGAAGGAAGAAGAAGAAGAAGAAGTAAAAGAAGAAAAAAAAGAGGAGAAGAAGAAAAAATAGAATTTTTTTCTTCTATTTTTCTTCTTCTCCTCTATTCCTTTCTTCTTCTCCTCTTCTTTTTCTTCTTTTTTCCTCTTCTTATTTATTTCTCCTCTTCTTCCTGTCCTCATTTTCTCCTTTCTTCCTCTTCTTAATTATTTTCCTTTTTCCTCTCATTCTTTTTCTTCTTCTTCTTCCTTCTTCCTTCTTCCTCTTTTCTTCCTTTTCCTTATTTTACTTTCTCCTCTACACTAACCTAAAATGCACTAACCTAAAATCGATCGATATCTACTAACAACCTAAATATAAAATTAATACATATATGAAAAAACATATATAAACAAAAAAATGCTATGAACATTATATTCATACATACATATATAGCCACATCTATTCATCATATATATATAGCTACCACATACATATATACATTATACATATGAAAAAATGCAATGAACAAAAAATACACCGATGAAAAAATACTATGAACATGTACACATATATACACATACAAACACATATACACAAAAATGCAAAAAAATGCTATGGAGGAAAATTTGGGCAGGGGAGGCGGGCAGGCGGCCGTGGCAGGCGTGGGCGGCGCGGTGGCTGGCCGCAGGGCGGCGCGGGTGGCACAGCAGAGGGCGGCGCGCAGGCAGGGGCGGCGCGCGGCGCGCCACAGCAGATGGGCGGCACCGCACGGCCGCCAGGGCGGCGGCGGCGCAGTCCGCGCAGGGCGCGGGACAGAGGGGCGCGGAGTAGGCTATGCTAACAGGGGGGCGGCGACGGCGAAGGCGAGGAGCCCGACGGCGTCGGCCGGCGGCGACGGCAGGTGGAGCAGGGCGTCGGGCGGCGACGGCGACGAGGAGGAGCAGGGGCGTCGGGGAGAAGTGGGCGATTGGCGAAACGCTAAGTGCTTTATATAGCACAACCTTTAGTCCCGTTGGTGGCACCAACCGGGACTATATAAGTCCCGGTTGGTGCCACCAACCGACCAAAGGCTCTTTTCGGCAGCCCAAAGGGCGGAAGCTCTGACTTTAGTCGGTTGGTTGCACCAACCGACCAATGCCTGCTTATTCCCGGTTGGTGCCACCAACCGGACCAAAGGCCTGTCTTGCCGCCCGTGATCGGGCCAAAGTTTAGTCCCACCTCGCTAGTTGAGAGGCGCGCAGTGGTTTATAAGCCCCACCGCCGCACCCTCTTGAACTCCTCTCTCTGCAAGCTTATAGGCCTACTTACTACTTGCTTTGCTCGATGGGCCTACGGGCCTACTACGGCCTGGCCCGGCCCAAAGTAGGATTCAAGTCGATTCAGCCGTGGGGGTCCATGAGGGGCACTTTTTTTGTTTTTTTGTTTTCTTTACTTGTTGTTGCTATTTTTATTTTTTTTCCATTTTTGTTTTGTTTTCTGCATTATTTATTTTCTTTTGTTTTTTGCTTTATTTTTTAATTCTTTTTGCTTTTAGTTTTAGGAAAATTATAAACTTTCTGTTAGTGCCATTACTTTTCAAATTTGAAAACACTTTTTTTTCTTTCTTGCTTTATTTATTTTATTTTGTTTCTACTTACAACAAAATACTTATTGTTGTTTTTTTGTTTTGTTTTCTGCACTATTTATTTTCTTTTGTTTTTTGCTTTATTTTCTAATTCTTTTTGCTTTTACTTTTAGGAAAATTATAAACTTTCTGTTAGTGCCATTACTTTTCAAATTTGAAAACACTTTTTTGTTTTCTTTCTTGATTTATTTATTTTATTTTGTTTCTACTTACAACAAAATACTTATTGTTGTATCATACTAAATGGCCACAAAGTTGGCATGGTATCATCATAATAGTTGCGGAGAAAGTCTTCACTTTTTCTTCGCTTGTGTCATTTGCTTATTGCGCCGTAACCATGGATAATCTTCATCGCTTATCGTGGATGTCAGTCAGCCTTGACTTTAAAGGAGGAATTTCATGAAACTTTTCATAATCTTCGACATGTCATCTTGTCCTCCACTCCCACGATGTCCCTTTTCCCGAAAGAACTATGTGGCGCTTTGGCTCATCGTATGATGTATTCGCTTCCTTATCTTTTCTCTTTCTCGATCCGTAGACATGTCCTTCACATAGATAACCTGTGCCACATCATTGGCTAGGACGAATGGTTCGTCAGTGTACCCAAGATTTTTCAGATCCACTATTGTCATTCCGTACTATGGGTCTACCTGTACCCCGCCTCCTGACAGATTGACCCATTTGCACTTAAACAAAGGGACCTTAAAATCATGTCCGTAGTCAAGTCCCCATATGTCCACTATGTAACCATAATATGTGTCCTTTCCCCTCTCAGTTGTTGCATCAAAGCGGACACCGCTGTTTTGGTTGGTGCTCTTTTGATCTTGGTCAATCGTGTAAAATGTATTCCCATTTATCTCGTATCCTTTCCAAATCAATACAGTCAAAGATGGTTCCCTAGATAACAAGTACAGCTCATCACAAATAGTGTTGTCACCTCTGATACGTGCTTCCAACCAACTGCTGAAACTCCTGATGTGTTCATATGTAATCCAGTCGTCGCACTGCTCCGTGTGTTTGGAGCGTAGACTGTTCTTGTGTTCATCGACATACGGGTCACCAAGGTAGAGTTACAGAGAACTGTGTAGTGGGCTTGAGACCAAGAATATCCGTCCTGCATATTATTGAGTCCTTTCCAAGCGTGCCTTTTCGGTCGATCTCCCCTCATACCGCGATTTAGGGAGACCTATCTTCTTAAGGCCAGAATGAAGTCAACACAAAACCCGATGACATCCTCTCGCTTGATGGCCCATGGAGATGCTTCCTTCGGCCTAGCGCGTTACGGACATATTTCTTTAGGACTCCATGAACCTCTCAAAGGGGTACATATTGTGTAGAAATACGGGCGCCCGAATGACAATCTCGCCAACTAGATGAACTAGGACGTGCGTCATGATATTGAAGAAGGATGGTGGGAACACCAGCTCGAAACCGACAAGACATTGCACCACATCACTCCTTAGCCTTGGTATGATTTCGGATCGATCACCTTCCGAGATATTGCATTGAGGAATGCACATAGCTTCACAATGGCTAATCGGACGTTTTCGGTAGAAGCCCCTCAATGCAACCGGAAGCGCTTGCGTCATAATCACGTGGCGATCATGAGACTTTAGGTTATGAAACTTTTTCTCGCCATATTTATTATTCCTTTTATATTCGACGAGAAGCCGCCGGGACCTTCATACTAAGCGAGGCATTCAAAGAAGATTTCCTTCTCTTCTTTGGTAAGAGCATAGTGGCGGGACCTTCATACCGCTTTGGAGGCATGCCGTCTTTTTCGTGCAAACATTGCAGGTCCTCCGTGCCTCACCTGTATCTTTTGTCTTCCCATACACGCCCAAGAAGCCTAGCAGGTTCACGCAAAGGTTCTTCGCCACGTGCATCACGTCGATCAAGAGCGGACCTCTAGGTCTTTCCAAGACGGTAGGTCCCAAATATAGATTTCTTCTTCCACATGGGTGCGTGTCCCCAACGTCACTCGGAACAGCTAGTCCGCGGACCCTTTCCAAAGATTACGTGTAAATCATTGACCATAGCAAGTACGTGATCACCGATGCGCATGGCGGGCTTCTTCCGGTGATCTACCTCGCCTTTGAAATGTTTGCCTTTCTTTCGACATTGATGGTTGGTCGGAAGAAATCGACGATGGCCTGTACACATTCTTCCCGCAGCTTGCGGTATATACTATCGGTGTCAAGTAAACAAGTGCGTGCATCGTGGTATCCCTTGTTTGTCTGTCCTGAAAGGTTACTGAGAGCGGGCCAATCGTTGATGGTCACGAACAGCAATGCCTTTAGGTTAAATTCCTCCTGTTTGTGCTCATCCCACGTACGTACACCGTTTCCATTCCACAGCTGTAAAAGTTCTTCAACTAATGGCCTTAGGTACACATCAATGTCATTGCCGGGTTGCTTAGGGCCTTGGATGAGAACCGCATCATAATGAACTTTCGCTTCATGCACATCCAAGGAGGAAGGTTATACATACATAGAGTCACGGGCCAGTCTGCTGTGATTGCTGCTCGCTCCTCGAAAGGATTAATGCCATCCGTGCTTAAAGCAAACCATACGTTCCTTGGCTCACTTGCAAACTCATCCCACTTTCTCTCGATTTTTGTCCATCGCGACCCGTCGTGGGTGCTCTCAACTTCCGCCTTTCTTACGGTCCTCACCGTGCCATCGCATCAACTTGGCATGCTCTCCGTTTAAGCAGACGTTTTAACCGTGGTATTATAGGAGCATACCACATCACCTTCGCAGAACCCTCTTCCGGGGGCTCGCCGTCAACATCACCAGGTCATCTCGTCGATCTTGTACCGTAATGCATCGCATAACGGGCATGCGTTCAGATCCTTATACGCACCATGTAGAGGATGCGATCATTAGGGCATGCATGTATCTTCGCACCTCCAATCCTAGAGGGCATACGACCTTCTTTCCTGCGTATGTCTTGTCGGGCAATTCGTTATCCTTTGGAAGCTTCTTCTTCAATATTTTAAGTAGCTTCTCAAATCCTTTGTCGAGCAAGATTCTCTCGCCTTCCACCGCAGCAATTCCAAAGACGGTACCGAGCTTTGTGTTGCCATCTTCGCAATTGGTGTACAACCCTTTTTGTGGTCCTCTAGCATGCGATCGAACTTCAGCTTCTCCTTTTGACTTTCGCATTGCATCCTTGCATCGACAATGACCCGCGGAGATCATCATCATTGGGCACATCGTCTGGTTCCTCTTGATCTTCAGCAGCTTCGCCCGTTGCAAAGATCATCGCACATCGTCTGGTTCCTCTTGATCTTCGTGAGCATCACCGTATTCGGGGGCACATAGTTGTCATCGTACTCTTCTTCTTCGCCGTCTTCCATCATAACCCCTATTTCTCCATGCCTTGTCCAAACATTATAGTGTGGCATGAAACCCTTGTAAAGCGGTGGGTGTGGAGGATTTTCCGTCGAGTAAGACTTCAGATTCCCACAAATAGGGCATGGACAACACATAAAACCATTCTCGCTTGTTTGCCTCAGCCACTTCGAGAAAATTATGCACGCCTTAATGTACTCGGAGGTGTGTCTTGAACCGTACATCCATTGCCGGTTCATCTGTGTGCATTATATATAATTAAGTGTGTCAAAAATCATTACAGAACATCATGAATAAATAATTAAGTGAACAAATTAATAGAAGTTCATCATCACATTAAAACCAAAGTACATACATAGTTCTCATCTAACAACATAAAGCTCTGCAGAGCATCTAAATTAATTAAACCATACACTGAAACTATGTAAAACATTTCAATGCGAAAACAAAAGCGATCATAATCGCAACCAATGTAACAACTGGTCCAACGGCAGAATGATACCAAGCCTCGGTATGAATGGTATATTTTCTAATCTTTCTAATCTTCAAGCGTATTGCATCCATCTTGATCTTGTGATCATCGACGACATCCGCAACATGCAACTTCAATATCATCTCCTCCTCCTCAATTTTTCTAATTTTTTCCTTTAACAAATTGTTTTCTTCTTTAACTAATATTTAACCTCTCGACAATAGGGTCGGTTGGAATTTCCGGTTCAACAACCTCCTAGATGAATAAAATCTATGTCACGTTGGTCGGCATAATTGTTATAAACAATAAATGAACCAATAGTTATGAAAAGATAATATATACCACATCCGAATCATAGATGTGACGAGGGCCGACGGGCGGATACCAAAACCATCGCACTATATAAGATGCAATAATAAAAGTAAGAAAATTATACAAGTATCTATCTAAACATACAAATAAGAATATTTTTCCTTTCAGAAAGAAGATAAGAACAAGAGGCTCACCACGGTGGTGCCGGCGATGAGATCGGTGCGGGTGATCGACGACGTTGAAGACGGGGACGGGGCGTGATGGACCGCTAAACCTAGACAAATATTGAGGAAAATGGAGCTTGGCGGTCGAGCTTGGAGAGGAGAAACCTTAAGTAGTGTGGCTCGGGCATTCCATCGAACACCTTGTGTGCATAGGAGGTGAGCTAGAGCACCACCAAGCCCTCTCCCCCTCGGCCAGAAAAAACAGAGTAGTGTGCTCTGCTCTTGCGCGAGGGGGTATATATAGGCACCACCATTGGTCCCGGTTGGTCGCATGAACCGGGATTAAATGGCAGCCTTTGGTCCCGGTTCATGCCACCAACCGGGACCAATGGTGGTGGGCCAGGAGTGCGGCCCATTGATCCCGGTTCGCCCCACCAACCGGGACCAAAAGGTCCAGACGAACCGGGACCAATGGCCCACGTGGCCCGGCCGGCCCCCGGGGCTCACGAACCGGGTCAAATGCTCCCATTGGTCCCGGTTCTGGATTGAATCGGGACTAATGAGCTGGACCGGCCTGGACCATTGCCCCCTTTTCTACTAGTGTACGGCACTTCCGGAACCAATCAGCCCCAAGCTATCTTTTCCGCCGGAGCATGTTGCCATGGAAATCAAGACGCCAAAGGCATGCATAATAAGAAGATCATCCCTCCATGCGGCCGCTGCAGTCGTTGCCGACCAAGCTCGGCCGTGTCGCACTCTACGCCATAGACGCACTGTCCTTCCACACGTCCATCTTCAACGCACACGAGATCCCCACCGAGCCTATCGACAACGACTAGGAGCTCATCAGCCAGGACTGCTACGACCGGGGCTACCTTGCCTCTCCTCTGGCGCCAGCATCTGATCCCAACGACCTGCTCCGCGAACTCCCGGCCAGGTGCCAGCAGCAGCTCCTGGGCAGCTATCGGCGAGAAAGCAGTGCCTCCGCATCTCTTCGTTCACCCGCGGCCAGGTGCTCACTCTCCACGAGGACGGTCGCTGCACGTCCCTCCTCCAGTTGCTGTAGCCTTTGGCCCTTCGCTTCCTGCAACGGCAAGCAATAACAAAACTAGGAATTGTGCGACGTGCGGGCGCTAAGGTTCGTGGTATGATGTATGCGGCGAGTGGGATGGCAGTTGGAAGGTGTTCGATGGCGAGCATGACAGTGCCCGGTGCGGCGGATGCAATGAGAAGGGCCTCGCATGCACGCATTGCTTGTATGGTTGTAGCAAATATAAAGTAAATTAAGCAAGCAATAATTTCTTCTCTGCTTTCTCTCTTTCTTCTTTCCTATTTCCTTCTTCTCAACGCCTAGCCCTCCATCCCCAGTATATACGATGCCTGTTTATCACATTGTGTGGAACTATGGATTAACGAATGCTTCTAATAAGATACATTGTCGACAATACACGTGATGGATTTGGCAGTGTACATATACCGTGAAATAGTGCAGGCCATCTACGCGGGTAGCAGTCGTCATGCTAGAGCAGCGGGCGCTACTTTGACTTTGACGGCGACGTTGCCCTACCTCAACCCGGTCTAAAGTTATCTCGTCAGGTCTGGCGTGGCCAGAAAACATCCAAGATCTGCAGCAGCATGCTGCACAAGTGTGTGTGTGTGTGTGGGGGGGGTAATATATCATACGTGGCACATCTGATCAATCATGAAAGTGTAAAGCAGCCAGCAGCACACAAATTCTCTTAAATACCAAAAATCCTTACTTATTTAAACTCAAAATTAAGCTACTGTTGTTCTAAAAATTATTAGAATCCACTTGAATTTCACAACCATATTTCATATTAATTTAACATGACTTACATATACTTAATGCTTTCATTTAATTTTTTAAAGTGGATATTTAAATATTTGTTTTAACAGGTTATACTGTGGAGAAATTATTTGATTTAAATTTATTATTAATTTTGAAATGGCATTAGCATCACTTTAGTGCTAATATTCGATAAAAGACACTCCAAAATAAAATTTACTTACAGCATGATATATATTATACTTGGCATAAGTAGTCGCCGGAACTACCCGAGGAGGTTTAAGGAAAAGCTCATAGGGTAAATATGTCAGCGGGCTAGGCGACTCACGGTGCGGACGCTCTGGAGGCCATTGCCTGCAAGTTCAGTAAGTGGCAACACGAATGGGGCACCAGTATTGCAAAGGGGGTCATTAGAGGGCATGGGCTTATGGTATCTCTGAGTCATGCTTATGCCGAGCTAACGGTATCTGATATTTTTTTGGTCCCATTGCAATGCACATGCATCTTTGCTAGCAAAATTAGTGCCAAACTGGCGATGATGAAGGTAATCAAAAGCTTCGAAGAACAGAGTATGGTGAATTATTCTCCCATTGCAACGCACAAGCATGTTTGCTAGTCATCATAAAAAAATGGAACATCCTTTTGAAGGAGATTAGTTAGAGGCCTAGAAATCTTAGAGAAATCATTAAGGAACCTTCTATAGAAACCAGCATGACCAAGGAAACTTCTTATATCTTTAGGAGATGGCATTTTCTCAATTGCATCAACTTTAGCTTTATCTAGTTCAATACGTCGTTCAGAAATTTTATGCCCAAGTACTATACCTCCGTTGACCATGAAGAGACTGTTGGGGAACACAATAATTTAAAAAAAATTCATACGATCACGCAAGATCTATCTAGGTGATGCATAGCAACGAGCGGGGAGAGTGTGTCCACGTACCCTCGTACACTAAAAGCGGAAGCGTTATGACAACGTGGTTAATGTAGTCGTACGTCTTCACGATCCGACCGATCCTAGTACCGAAAGTACGACACCTCCACGATCTGCACACGTTCAGCTCGGAGACGTCCCACGAACTCTTGATCCAGTTGAGTGTCAAGGGAGAGCTTCATCAGCACGACGGCGTGATGACGGTGATGACGAAGCTACCGGTGCAGGGCTTCGCCTAAGAACTGCAACAATATGACCAAGGTGGATTATGGTGAAGGGGGGCACCGCACACGGCTAAGACAATGTCTGTTGTCTGTTCTAGGATGCCCCTGCCCCCGTATATAAAGGAGCAAGGGGGAGGCTGGCCGGCCCTAGGGCGCACCAATGAGGGGAGGAATCCTCCTCCTAGTAGGACTAGGATTCCTCCTTTCCTAGTCCTACTAGGAGGGGGAAGGAAGGAGTGGGAGAGGGGAAGGAAAGGGGGGGGGGGGGCGCCACCCCCTCCTAGTCCAATTCGGGCTCAAGGGGGAGGGCGCGCGACCTGCCCTGGCAGCCCCTCTCTCTCTCCACTACGGCCTATCTAGGCCCACTAGTTCCCCAGGGGGGTTCCGATAACCCTCCGGCACTCCGGTTTTCTCCGGAATCACCCGGAACACTTCCGGTGTCTGAATATAGCCGTCCAATATATCAATCTTTATGTCTCAATCATTTCGAGACTCCTCATCATGTCCGTGATCATATCTGGGACTCCAAACTACCTTCGATACATCAAAACACATAAACTCATAATACCGAACATTAAGCATGCGGACCCTACATGTTTGAGAACTATGTAGACATGACCGAGACACGTCTCCGGTCAATAACCAATAGCGGAACCTGGATGTTCATATTGGCTCCCACTTATTCTACGAAGATCTTTATCGGTCAAACCGCATAACAACATACGTTGTTCCCTTTGTCATCGGTATGTTACTTGCCCGTGGTTCGGTCGTCGGTATCATCATACCTAGTTCAATCTCGTTAATGGTAAGTCTCTTTACTCGTTCCGTAATGCATCATCCCGCAACTAACTCATTAGTCACATTGCTTGCAAGGCTTATAGTGATGTGCATTACCGAGAGGGCCCAGAGATACCTCTCCGATACACTGAGTGACAAATCCTAATCTCGATCTGTGCCAACCCAACAAAAACCTTCGGAGACACCTGTAGAGCATCTTTATAATCACCCAGTTACGTTGTGACGTTTGATAGCACACAAGGTGTTCCTCCGGTATTCGGGAGTTGCATAATCTCATAGTCAGAAGAACATGTATAAGTCATGAAGAAAGCAGTAGCAATGAAACTGAAACGATCATAATGCTAAGCTAACGAATGGGTCTTGTCCACATCATTCTCTAATGATGTGATCCCATTCATCAAATGACAATACATGTCTATGGCTAGGAAACTTAACTATCTTTGATTAACGAGCTAGTCAAGTAGAGGCATACTAAGGACACTCTGTTTGTCTATGTATTCACACATGTACTAAGTTTCCGGTTAATACAATTCTAGTATGAATAATAAACATTTATCATGAAATAAGGAAATATATAATAACTTTATTATTGTCACTAGGGCATATTTCCTTCAATCTCCCACTTGCACTAGAGTCAATAATCTAGTTCACATCGCTATGTGATTTAGCACCAATAGTTCACATCACCATGTGATTAACACCCATAGTTCACATCGCCATGTGACCAACACTCAAAGTGTTTACTAGAGTCATGTAACGCCCTCGATGCGGCTATATCTCCCACGTGTCGAAGCACGACTTAGAGGCATAACCGCATTGAAAGCAATGTCGCAAGTGAGGTAATCTTCACACAACCCATGTATTACATAAGGGAAAGAGATACAAAAATCTCGGGACTTAGGCAATTTTCGGAGGGGGAAAAAAGTCAACCTCCGTGGATCTCCAGATCCGATCGGGCTCGGGGCTCGCCGGAGAAGAAGAGAGCCATGGCCGCGCGGGCGAGGCGAGGGCGCTGGGCTGAGAGGAGGGCCGACCTCCGCGAGGCGGGCGCGGTCGTGGTGGCGGTCTAGGAGAGCTCGGCGCGCGGCGGAAGTCGCGGGCGGGCGGCGAGCGGCGGCGCAAGGGCCGCGGCGGCAATCCAAAGGCGCTTGCTCGGGGCCGAGGCTAGGCGGCGAGGAGGCCGAGGCCTGGCGGCGGCGCTGGCGCCGACAGCGCCAGGCGGCGGCGGCGGAAGGGCACCTGAAAGCACATTTGCTCCCTAGGTGGTTTTGGTAATTAATGACAACATACTTTGTGGTTGGACTAATGCTTTTAACAAGTATGTTTCAGGAAAGTCAATCACTCTGGCATGGCAAAAGGACTGAATAGGTGAACCCCTAGGATGCTAAGGAAAGAATTGGCAAGTGCTCAAGACTCCATTTTTGGTTTAGTGATCCAAGATCACATTGAGTCCATAGGAAAGCCAATACTATTAAAAGGGGATGAGGTTATGATGATGATCTGGTTGCTCTAAGTGCTTAGTGATTTATCTCTCAAACTATCAGCAATCTTTCATTCCAACATAAACCCATAAGTAATCTCGGTCCCACCGATTCCAAACCCAGTCACACCGAGATGAACCACCTCAGCCATATAGCCAAACCCTAAGAATTTCGTATTTTCCGATTCCAAACTCGGTCATACCGAAATTGGTGTTGCCAAGCTTCTGTAACCTTCTGTACTAAAATCGGTGTCACTGAGATGAGAAAGTCGGTCCCACCGAAATTGGCAAACCCTAGACTTTGGAAGAATCGGACTAACCGAGATTGTATTTTCGGTCCCACCGAAAATCCCAACGTTCACAAGATTTGAACTTTCGGTCTCACCGAGTTGTCAACTTCGGTCCGACCGAGATTGGTCAAATGTGTGTAACGGTTGGATTTTGTGTGGAGGCTATAAATACCCTCCACCTCCTCTTCATTCGTGGAGAGAGCCATCGAAAGAACTACCACTCCTACCTTACATTTCGAGAAGAAAACTACCTACCCTTGTGTTGAGATCAAGTTGCTCCACTCCCACCATATGAAACTTGATTTCTAGCCTTCCCAAGTTGCTTTCCACTCAATCCCTTCCTCCACCACAGCCAAATCAGTGAGGAGAGTTGAGTGTTGGGGAGATTATCATTTGAAGCACAAGAGCAAGGAGTTCATCATCACCAACACCATCTATTACCTTTTGGAGGGTGGTGCCTCCTAGATTGGTTAGGTGTCGCTTGGGAGCCTCCGTCAAGATGTGGAGTTGAACCAAGAAGTTTGTAAGGGCAAGGAGATCGCCTACTTTGTGAAGATCTACCCCGAGTAAGGCTAGTCCTCCGTGGGCGAGGCCATGATGGCATAGACAAGGTTGCTTCTTCGTGGACCCTTCGTGGGTGGAGCCTCCGTGGACTCTCGCAGCCGTTACCCTCCGTGGGTTGAAGTCTCCATCAACGTGGATTGACGATAGCACCACCTATCGGAACCACGAGAAAATCTCCGTGTCTCCAAATTGCGTTTGCTCTTCACAATCTCTCACTTACTATTTATGCAATTTACTTTCCGCTGCCCCATACTCTAGAATTGCATGTGTAGTATATTGCTCGACTTGTATGCATGATGCTTGACTTAATCTTTATTGTGAACTTGCTAAAAACTTATGTTAATCAAAAGGCATAAACTTTTATCTTGTCAAGTTGTCTAATCACCCCCCCTCTAGACACTCTTGCCTTCAACGATCCTACAATTGGTATCGAGCTTTGGTCTCCATTGCTTTGGTTTGCACACCATTGGAGGAAGATGGACGGTTCACGCTTGGGAGTGTTAATCATAGAGTGCCTATTCTTGATGGAGTGTCCTATAACTCGTGGAGGATTGAAATGCTTGCTATCTTTAAGATGTACAACTTGCGCAAATATGTTGAAACCCCATATGTACCTCCATTTGACCCCTTGCACCCTACTATGGATGAAGAACTTGATTTGCTTCGCAACCTTAGAACTGTCAATCTTATCATTAGAGGTTTGCCCGATAACTTACTTGAGCTTGTCACAAACTTTGAGTGCGCCCATGCTATGTGGAAGTTATTGGAAGAACTTTATCCGGACTACTCTTTGAGAGGTCTTGATGAAATTCTATACAAGACTGTTGAATTTGATATGTTGCGCCCCAAAGATCCCAACTTTGATAAATGCTTCTTTGAGCTTCGTGATCTTATGAAAAAGAAGGGTGATCCCGGTTTTATCAATGTTCGAATAAGAAATGCTCTTGTACTGCATTCCGATGATTATTGTCATTCTGACAAAACTAATGCAAGTCATTGTCAAATTGACCTAGGTATTGATGATGAATTATCTATGGGTCAATATGATGATGAGCATGAGCATGATGACGATTACTCCGATTCAGACACCGAGCTAGACAAAATCATGAAGAGTCTCAGTCTTATGGCAAATCCGAGAGACTACATATCCGGTGGAAAAGAGTGGATTCTTGATAGTGGATGCACCGATCACATGACCGGAGATGAAGACATGTTTCGAGAGCTTGCAAAGAACGATGGTCCACGCAAGTATGTGACTTTTGGAGACAACTCCAAGGGTAAGGTACTTGGCCTTGGTAAGGTGGCCATATCTCATGATAGCTCCATTCAAAATGTCATGCTTGTTGAATCACTTGGATACAATCTACTTTCCGTGTCTAGATTAGCTGACTTCGGATTCAATGTGCTATTCACCAAAGTAGATTGCCAAGTTTTTCGTCGTGACAATCATAACATGGTCTTTACCGGTATCCGTAGAGGTGATTTGTATATCGTTGATTTCACTAAGAAAGCTCAACCTAGAACTTGCTTTATTGCTAAATCTGCTAAAGGTTGGCTTTGGCATAGAAGGCTTGGACATGTTGGTATGCGTAATCTAGAGAAGCTAATCAAAGGTGATCACATTCTTGGTGTTAAAGATGTTTTCTTTGACAAAGATAGACTCTGCAGTGCATGTCAAGCAGGAAAACAAGTAGGTGGAAGTCATCCCGCGAAGAACATCATGACTACAAGGAGACCGCTGAGCTTCTTCATATGGATCTCTTCGTCCCAATGCTTACAAAAGCCTTGGTGGTAACTCCTTTGGTCTAGTTATTGTTGATGATTTTTCCAGATTTACGTGGGTATTTTTCCTTGATGACAAATCACAGGTTCGAAAATCTTCAAAACCTTTGCTAGAAAGGCCCAAAATCAATTTGAGGTGAAGATCAAGAAAGTTCGAGCGACAATGGAACGGAGTTCAAGAACGCCCATGTGGACTCTTTTCTTGATGAAGAAGGGATTCTACATGAGTTCTCAGCTACGTACACACCTCAACAAAATGGAGTTGTTGAGAGGAAGAACCGAACGCTCATTGAGATGGCGAGAACGATGCTTGATGAATACAAGACACCGAAACACTTCTGGGGTGAAGCCGTCGAGACAACTTGTCATGCTATCAACAGACTTTATCTTCACAAGCTCCTCGGCAAGACTTCATACGAGCTCCTTACCGGTAACAAACCCCAAGTGGGATATTTTCGTGTCTTTGGTTCAAAATGCTATATCCTTGATAAGCATCGTCGGTCTAAATTTGCTCCTAAAACTCATGAAGGCTTTTTCCTCGGTTATGGATCAAACTCCCACACCTACCGTGTTCACAACAATTTCACCCGAAAGGTTGAAGAGACGGTAGATGTGAAGTTTGATGAATCTAATGGCTCGCAAGTAGAGCAAATGCCTATTGATGTAGGAGACAAGGACCCTTCAGAAGCCATTCAAGATTTATCCATTGGAAAGATTCGTCCCATGGAAGTGAAGGAGAGTACCTCATCTACATATGTGGAGCCCCCTACCTCACGGAGAGATGAACCTCAAGGCAACATGGAGGCTTCCACAAGTGGAACTCACCAAGATGAGGAAGTGCGACAAGAAGATCCACCACAACCTCCTTCTCCACCACCTCAAGACAACACCAACAACAATGATGAAGAAGAAGATGAGGATGATGAGGAAGCTCAGCCTCGACCACGACAAAAGCTATCCCGAGTTCGAGCAAGAGTAAAGAAGGACCATCCCGTGGAACAAATGATGAATGACATCGACTCGGAGAATCACTCGCCTAAAACTCGTTTAGCTAACTTTTGTGAACACTACTCATTTATCTCTAGTCTTGAACCTATGAAGGTAGAAGAAGCGCTTGAAGACCCGGATTGGGTGAACGCTATGCATGAAGAGCTACACAACTTTGAGAGGAACAACGTTTGGACTTTGGTAGAGAAGCCCAATGATGACCAAAACGTCATTGGAACCAAATGGGTGTTTCGGAACAAGCAAGATGAAGATGGACAAGTCATCCGCAACAAGGCTCGCCTCAGAGCACAAGGTTACACACAAGTCGAAGGTATGGACTATGGTGAGACATATGCCCCCGTTGCTAGACTTGAGTCCATTCGCATTCTTCTTGCTTATGCCAACCACCATGACATTACTCTCTATCAAATGGACATTAAAAGTGCTTTCCTTAATGGTGAAATTGAGGAGGAAGTATTTGTGAAACAACCTCCCGGATTTGTGAATCCTAAAAAGCCTAATCATGTTTACAAGTTGCACAAAGCTCTTTATGGTCTTAAACAAGCTCCTAGAGCTTGGTACAAATGCTTGACTAGCTTTCTTCTTGAAAAAGGATTTGAGATTGGTAAAATAGACTCAACACTATTCACAAAAAGGGTTGATGGTGAACTATTTGTATGCCAAATATATGTTGATGATATTATCTTTGGTTCAACTAACCCTGATTTTAGTGAGAAGTTTGGAAAGCTTATGTCGGAGAAGTATGAGATGTCCATGATGAGTGAACTCAAGTTTTTCCTTGGGTTGCAAATCAAGCAATTTAAGGAGGGTACTTTTGTCTCACAAACAAAGTACACTAAGGATCTCTTCAAGAAGTTCAACATGCAAGAGAGCAAAGGTATGAATACCCCCATGGCCACTAGTGGACATAATGACTTGACTAAAGATGGAGAACCTGTCGATCAAAAGGTTTATCGATCCATGATTGGTTCTCTACTATATCTCTGTGCTTCTCTTCCTAACATAATGTTGAGTGTATGCATGTGTGCTCGATATCAAGCAGCCCCTAAAGAATGTCATCTTAAAGCTGTTAAAAGAATTGTGAGATATTTGATACACACACCTAACTTTGGCATTTGGTATCCTAAGAGGGCCTCTTTCGATCTTGTTGGCTATTCCGATTCGGACTATGCCGGAGACAAGGTTGATAGAAAGTCAACTTCGGGTACGTGTCAATTCCTCGGTCGATCCCTTGTATCTTGGTGATCCAAGAAATAAAATTCGGTATCTTTATCTACTGCCGAAGCAGAATATATTGCAGCTGGTTCGTGTTGTGCTCAGTTGCTATGGATGACACAAACGCTTAAAGATTATGGGATACATGCGAGACATGTTCCTTTGCTTTGTGACAATGAGAGTGCGATTAAGATTGGACACAATCCCGTGCAACACTCTCGCACGAAACACATTGAAGTTCGTCACCATTTTATTCGTGATCACATTGCTAAGGGTGACATTGATCTTAAGCATGTTCGATCGACAAACAGCTTGCAGATATCTTCACAAAACCACTTGATGAGAAAGTGTTTTGTCGCTTAAGGAGTGAGTTGAACATCATTGATGCTTCAAACTTGGAGTGAAAACTCCATTGGTGCATGCAAGGCATGAGCCTAATTGACTGATCCTTGATATTTCTCTTATGATGATGATCATATGTCTTGGACACATTTGCCCCCTTGTATTGCATCTAACTCCTTGCAGGTACTTGGATGGTCTACATTCCACAAGATTATCACACACTCAAATCATGAGTAATCTTGTCATTGACCAAGTATCTAGCTCTTTGGGATGTTGAGTTCAAGGAATAAGATTCCACATATCCTTTTTGACACCATATACTTCTAGTACTTCACTCATGTCATCTTGGATATTCTTGAGGATTTCCTTGCTTGCCTAACCCATGTAGGAAGATGAACTATACAATTGGAAATGGTGCTCCAACTTCACATTCTATGAGCATCAACATCAAGTTCACCCACATGAGTACGAGCAACAACAAGCCCAAGGTATGTCTTTCACATCTTGAAGAAGCTTTGTTCAAAGTCATGAGTACAAGCAGCTTCAAAAGATGTGATCACATTAAATGCTTAATCGAAAAATGGCAACCCCATTTTGAGCTTAACCGATGAGTATGACCTATGATCAAATGTTCTCATTTGACTCCTAAGTCAATATACTCAAACATAGGTGACCTAGTCGCCGACCCCTGTCTAGATGAAGTACATATGTTTTGGAATTTCTCTGTGTTTCTCATTGAGTTCTCGTGCTTATTTCTTAAAAAAAAACTTCATCTAGCAATCTTTTTCATTTCTGTTTCTTCTGTTCATGTGTATATTCCTTTTGGCTCTGATCAATTCCCTGAAAATCTTTTACAAATTCATTGCAAATCTTTTGAAACATTTCTTGCAAAGAGAGCTGAATTATCTCTGGATTTCCTTGGAATTAAACTCGGCGTCACCGATTCAATCACTTCGGTCTGACCGAAGAAGGATCTGCCCTAAGTCTCTGACTTTCGGACACACCGATCCATAACACTTCGGTGCCACCGATTTACATTCACCTGGATATCATCTTCTGCAGCTTACCTACAATGATTTCCTTTGAATACTTACTTTGCTCAGTTGTGGTTCTTAAGGATCCCACTTCTTTCCTTCCATCTTTTTCCTGCCCTTCCTGGTTTACTGTCCTTTTCGGCACTTGATGTCAAAGGGGGAGAAGATTTAGGGGGAGCTTAAGGGGGAGATTGGAGGGAGAAAAGAAAATTTAAAGGAAGAAAAACAATCTTACCTTAAGGGGGAGAGGATCACATCAAAGCTTTGCCATATCCCATATTGGATACTACATTTGGCATTATTCTTTTGATTTTTGCTTCTCTTACTCTCATATTTGGTATCTTATGAAAAGTACAATTGGTATCTTCTGAAAAACACAATTGGTATCTTATGAAAAGCAAAATCTCTCAGAGCTCACTGAAAATCTCTAGTCTTGGGAGACATGTTAGCTGATTCAAGCTAGTGCTCAACATGAGACACTCTTTATACATGTCATCCTTGGCTTGGTACTCTTGATGTTCTTGCTGTTGGTTGAAGGAATACTCTTGTGTTATCTAACCTTGTTTTCTCAAGCTTATTTCTTCAGGTACAATGCCAAGGAACCTCAAGGTAAGTATATGCATCTTGCAGAATGTGCATGATGGTGACTTGCTTGTGAATACTTGTTTGCAAGAAATCACCATGCACATATGCATCATCAATCACTTATCCTCATCTCGCCTCGATGCATATAGCCAAGCTGCATGTAGCACATCTTGCTTTTCTCTCATGTGTGCTTGTGGTAGTCCAAAACCAATAATCTAAAATCTTGCACACTTGTAGGGGAGCCTGTACTACATGTTTGTCAAAGCTTTAATGATAATCCTGTCTTTCTTTTAGTAAGCTTTGATATCTTATTTTGTGTGTTGCCATCAATTACCAAAAGGGGAGATTGAAAGCACATTTGCTCCCTAGGTGGTTTTGGTAATTAATGACAACATACTTTGTGGTTGGACTAATGCTTTTAACAAGTATGTTTCAGAAAGTCAATCACTCGCATGGCAAAAGGATCAAGAGGTGAACCCCTAGGATGCTAAGGAAAGAATTGGCAAGTGCTCAAGACTCCATTTTGGTTTAGTGATCCAAGATCACATTGAGTCCATAGGAAAGCCAATACTATTAAAAGGGATGAGGTTATGATGATGATCTGGTTGCTCTAAGTGCTTAGTGATTTATCTCTCAAACTATCGCAATCTTTCATTCCAACATAAACCCATAAGTAATCTCGGTCCCACCGATTCCAAACCCAGTCACCGAGATGAACCACCTCACCATATAGCCAAACCCTAAGAATTTCGGATTTTCCGATTCCAAACTCGGTCATACCGAATTGGTGTTGCCAAGCTTCAGAACCTTCAGACTCAAATCGGTGTCACCGAGATGAGAAAGTCGGTCCCACCGAAATTGGCAAACCCTAGACTTTGGAAGAATCGGACTAACCGAGATTGTATTTTCGGTCCCACTGAAAATCCCAACGCTCACAAGATTTGAACTTTCGGTCTCACCGAGTTGTCAACTTCGGTCCGACCGAGATTGGTCAAATGTGTAACGGTTGGATTTTGTGTGGAGGCTATAAATACCCTCCACCTCCTCTTCATTCGTGGAGAGAGCCATCGAAAGAACTACCACTCCTACCTTACATTTCTGAGAAGAAAACTACCTACCCTTGTGTTGAGATCAAGTTGCTCCACTCCCACCATATGAAACTTGATTTCTAGCCTTCCCAAGTTGCTTTCCACTCAATCCTTCCTCCACCACAGCCAAATCAGTGAGGAGAGTTGAGTGTTGGGGAGATTATCATTTGAAGCACAAGAGCAAGGAGTTCATCATCACCAACACCATCTATTACCTTTTGGAGGGTGGTGCCTCCTAGATTGGTTAGGTGTCGCTTGGGAGCCTCCGTCAAGATGTGGAGTTGAACCAAGAAGTTTGTAAGGGCAAGGAGATCGCCTACTTCGTGAAGATCTACCCCGAGTAAGGCTAGTCCTCCGTGGACGAGGCCATGATGGCATAGACAAGGTTGCTTCTTCGTGGACCCTTCGTGGGTGGAGCCCTCCGTGGACTCTCGCAGCCGTTACCCTCCGTGGGTTGAAGTCTCCATCAACGTGGATTGACGATAGCACCACCTATCGGAACCACGAGAAAATCTCCGTGTCTCCAAATTGCGTTTGCTCTTCACAATCTCTCACTTACTATTTATGCAATTTACTTTCCGCTGCCCCATACTCTAGAATTGCATGTGTAGTATATTGCTCGACTTGTATGCATGATGCTTGACTTGATCTTCATTGTGAACTTGCTAAAACTTATGTTAATCAAAAGGCATAAACTTTTATCTTGTCAAGTTGTCTAATCACCCCCTCTAGACACTCTTGCCTTCAACGATCCTACAACACCGGCGGGCGGGGACGCTGGGCGGCGGCAGCGTGTCGCCGGCGACGGGCGAGGCGCTGCGCGGCGCAAGGCCAGCCATGGCGGGGGCGACGGGCGCCCGGCGCGGGCGGCCGGATCGGGCCCTTGGGCCCCGGATGGGCTCATGGGCCGCGGCGTGGAGGGACGGCGGCGGCGCCACGTGGCAAGCCACGATTAGCTCTGCGGCGCTGGCGCGACGTGTCCGGGCGCGGATCGGACGCGTCCGTGGCGGCGAGGGCGATTTGCTAGGGTTTAGACCGGGATTTCGGGGAGGAAGGCATATATATAGGTAGAGGGAGCTAGGAGAGTCCAAATGAGGTGCGGTTTTCGGCCACGCGATCGTGATCGAACGATCGAGAGCATGGAGGGAGTTTGGTGGGTTTTGGGCCACTTTGGAAGGGTGTTGGGCTGCAACAAAGAGGCCTCTCATTGTTACCTTGTTAACTGTTGAGTACCAAACGACCTCCAAATGGCACGAAACTTGACAGGCGGTCTACCGGTGCTATACCAAGGCCGCTTGGCAAACCTCGGGCCATTCCGAGAAATTTTAACACCCGCACACGAAAGGAGAGAAGAGGGAGACGCCGGAGGACATAGGAGCGCCGGATTGCAAAACGGACAACGGGGAAAATGCTCGGATGCATGAGACGAACACGTATGCAAAATGAAATGCACATGATGACATGATAAAATGCAAATGATGACATGGCAAAGTGCAACACGCAAGCAAATGACATGGCAATGACGGCGAATAACTGGCAGACACCTGGCTCATCGGATCCGGGGCGTTACAACACTCCACCACTACAAGAGGATCTCGTCCCGAGATCTAGGATGGCACCGGAGAGAAACGGAAGAGGAAGAGAGGAGGTAAACTAAGTTGCTTCTTTGACGAACGAGTGAAATCACGAACCTTGAGAGGTTGAGCAATTTAAAAGAAAGGGTACACAGAGATGAACGAGATTGCAAGCAAACCGGTAGAAAAGAGGAACAAGCAGTATTATGAGAATTTGAAGGTTGCAAAGGCATGAATCAAGAGTTTAATGGACAAGATAGAATTCGAAACCACTCCGGTTAAACAAGACAGAGAATAGATAAGATTGATATAATTTGAGCAGCACTCCGACTGAAAGAAGGAAAACTTGATAAGATGAAAAGCACTTGAAGAGATGACACAACACTCCGGTTAAATGGATAAGAATGAAAAGAACACGATGCTCAGAATTCGAGATGATGTGTGAAAAGAGCAACATCACCATGCCTCCGTAAGAAAGAATAGAAGATAGATCATAGGAATAACAGAATGTAGGAGAAAATGCCAACTTCTGCCACAAATGTGCTTGGAAATCATCCTTGCAACGAAGGATCAAACGGGGTTGTTGGAAAATCAACAACGAAAAAAACACAAACTTGTTGTGGGCTTATGGCAAACATCTCAAAATGATGAGGTGACAACCGGCCACAATTGGAAAACATTGATTTGATTGAGAGCACCAAAGAGATGAACAACTTCTTCCACCGAGGTGATAGAGAGACAACTTGGATCATAGATAAACAGCACAAATAGCAACATTCCTTAGGAAAGGCTTTAGGTGAAATCTATACCAAGATAACTCCAAGGAAGAGATTGATGGATTTAAAATACCTCACTTTTGACAACAAAGGAATCATGAAACATGAAGGAAATTGTCAAGAGTGATATAACACCACCTCAAAAGATAAGGTAGAAAGAATTGCACTTCGGAATGCAAGATGAAGAATACTTGAGCTCCTCAAAACAAAACAAGTGTTGGGCACCCTGTTTAATTTTGAGTATAGCTTGGCGGGTCATAGCTTCAAGAGAAATCTTGAAGAACAATTGGAGAATGAAAAGAATCCTTGACGAACCACCATGAAGAAACTCCGGTCGTAAAAGGATGATAAAAAGAAAGAGAACTTGAAAACACAAGGTGAATCCTTGCAATGATTTAGCTGGATCTCCGTGATAATGAGAGCTTGGAACTCCGGGAAAAAGAAAAGATGAAGCATCTCGAACCAAGAATGTGATATGATGAACAACTCCGGAAAGAAGAAATTAATCCCTTGGATGAAACAAGAATAAGAATTATGTTATGCATATCCTTCACCAATTAAATTGATGACAAGGAACGGATTTGGCATACTACTTATTCTCGTGGAAAGGATTGAAGAGAGATATTGCTCAACTTGGGAAGGTCTTCAACGAACCACCGGTAGGATTGGAAAGAACGAATTAATTAAATGATAACGAAAGAGGTGAAATCTTGAACGAACCACCGTAAGAATTGAAAATGAAAGTAGCAAAGGCACAATTCACCGGGAAGAATTGGAAAACGAATGAAGATACTTGAGGGTATTTAGACACAAATGGATGAGAGCTGATTAGAGAATACTTGAATGATGCACCGGTAAGATTTAGAGAACGATAGCTATATGCTGAGAATGAAGAATTATGACATGATGAGAATGACAACGAGAAACACCAGCAAGAATTATTGAGACACACCGGAAGAATCAAAAGCGAAGAGGTTGAGCCAACTATGAAAAGAATTTGAAAGATCTTGGAGAAAAGCATTTGACTGATGATAACTCATTCTTACGTCAAACTCTGAAAAGAATTTGGGATAGCTCCGGAATAATTAGAAGAGTCAGGTAAGATCCCGGGAAAAGACCTGTGGGTTAGGGCCCACTCAAAAGAACACCGTTGAAAAGATTTAAAAGAGATGTTGCACCGGTTGAATTAAATGACTTGAATGGGATAATAATCTCCAAATAGCTTGAACGGATTAAGAATGGAAACACAAGTCTTGTGAGATATCTTCAGCACTCCAGAACAAATGAATAGAAAGAAGTGAATGATTAAGAGGTGCACCGGCATGAGAAAGCATTTGACATGAGGAAAGGAATATGATCAACACTGAAAGCTTGAGTTGAACCACCGGAGAAGAAACAACAATGAAGGATGATGAACTTGAAACTGTTGAGCATCTTCATGGGAAATCGCCGGATAAGAACATTGATTGAAAAGAGTGAAGTCACTTCACATGAATAAATGGATACTTGATTAAGAAATCTGTGTCCTTGAAGAATAAGGGTGGGAGGGCGGGAAAACAAAGGCAACTTGGGACGGATGAAACAAACACCATTGAGAAGAAATGATAGTTGGTCTTGCTGATGTTGAAGTGATCGGATCCACTTCAAGAGAAACACGCCGGTTGAAAAGGATTGACATGACAATCTCAATGATCAAAAGGATTAGTATTCACATAGCAATATGAGAACACCGCTTAGGAAAGGTATGGATTCAACATTTGACTTCAAGCAACTCGAATACCACAAATAAAACAAAACAAAGGATTGGCTTGCGTAATAAGCCGAACAAACATATGATAGAGATTTCGTCCAAGTTTTTAGTGGTGGGGCCTACACGGGCTCAATCAGACAACACCATCATGTACAAGGCAAGGCACATGACATACGAAGCGTCCCAAGTCGGCATAGCCAAGGAATCTTTAAGACACAACGAGACCAATCAGAAACCAACCGTGAATAGGCGACCACTAGACGCCGAACCCCAATTTCATATCATACATCCGTCGGAAAGATATCCTAAGAGCTACTTGAATTCCCACCTATGAAACTCCGAAACTTTCGGTTATGCAATCTGGTGTTGGGGATACAGGGAGCAATATATCTCACCCAAACTAACAATCCCTACATCCACCAGTATCCATCCACAACACATAACCAAGAAACCTTCGAAATCGTCTACCTCAACCTTCAAAAGCATCCGTTATACGAAGTCATGGCAATACTCCCGCACTCACCTCAAGATCGGGTTAGCGGGGTTATCTCACCAACAACTGCATAAAAGAGATTTTCGATGTCGGCGTACTAAACTCAGGTATTCCAGAACTGCAACGATAAAATTATGACGACAACACCTCGGAGCTCAACTCCCCGAGACACTGCCACAACCCCTAAATGACAGGAGGCACCAAGACAATGTTGTCATCATAAAACCATCGGAACGATTCCAAGATACCCGCGTGATCCTAAAATTTTTTTAGTGAAATTTGAGAAGAGAAGAGTCAAAAATCTACGTCAGATACCTCACCGTAAGGTCGAAGGACCGGGAGTAAAAAGAATTCCTAAACTCTCGATATATATAATCCTAAATGACTCAAAACATTTTTCTAGACACAACTCGCCGCTAAAAGCGATCAAGCAAAGGGGCTCCTAAGGTCGGGAAGGCTCGATTACCAACTTGTAACGCCTCGATGCGGCTATATCTCCCACGTGTCGGCACGACTTAGAGGCATAACCGCATTGAAAGCAATGTCGCAAGTGAGGTAATCTTCACACAACCCATGTATTACATAAGGAAAGAGATACATAGTTGGCTTACAATCGCCACTTCACACAATTACATGAATAAAGCATTACATCATCCAGATACAATCAAGGTCCAACTACGGAACCAAAATAAAAGAAGAACCCCAAATGACAAAAGGTCCCCGATCGACCCCAACCGGGCTCCACTCTCGATCAACTAAAACGAAGCAACACAAAGGGCAAGGTCTTCATCGAGCTCCTCCTTGAGCTTGGTTGCGCCACCGCTTTCGAAACATAGGCACCGCAAACTGGTTTTGAAGTATCCGTGAGCCACGGGACTCAACAATCTCGCACCATGAGATCAAGACTATTTAAGCTTATGGGTAAGGTAAAGGCATGAGGTGGAGCTGCAGCAAGCGACTAGCATAAACGGTGGCTAACATACGCAAATGAGAGCGAGAAGAGAAGGCAAAGCACGGTCGATAAAAGTATGATCAAGAAGTGATCCTATAGCAACCTCGCCAAGCATAACTCCAACATCAGTGTTCACTTCCGGACTCACCGAAAGAGACCATCACGGTAACACACGCGTTGATGTATTTTAATTAAGGTCAACTTCAGGTTTTCTACAACCGACATTAACAAATTCCCATCTGCCACATAACCATGGGCACGGCTCTCGAAAGTTTAAACCCCGCAGGGTGTCCCAACTTAGCCCATGACAAGCTCTCGCGATCAACGAAGGAATAGACCTTCACCCAAGACACTCCGATCGACTCGGTATCCCGACATCAAGACATTTCGACAATGGTAAAACAAGACCAGCAAAGCCTCCCACAGCCGACAAATCCCGATAGGAGCTGCACATATCTCGCTCGTGGCACACCGGATGAGCCAGACGTCGGGTTGGCATAGACCCAGTTGCCAGGGGCGCCGGACATCGCCAGTTGGACCAACACTGAAGAAGCACCGCCCGGGGGCTAAAATAAAGATGACCCTCGGCTCCGAAACCCAAGGGAAAAAAAGGGCTAGGTGAGGCAAATGGTAAAAGTCAATGTTGGGCCTTGCTGGACAAGTTTTATTCAAAGCGAACTGTCAAGGGGGTCCCATAAATCACCCGACCGCGTAAGGAACGCAAAATCCGGGAACATAACACCGGTATGACGGAAACTAGGGCGGCAAGAGTGGAACAAAACACTAGGCATAAGGCCGAGCCTTCCACCCTTTACCAAATATATAGATGCATTAATAATATAAGAGATATTGTGATATCCCAACAAGTAAACATGTTCCAACAAGGAACAACATCTCCATGTTCCAACGAGGAACAAACTTCAATCTTCACCTGCAACTAACAACGCTATAAGAGGGCCGAGCAAAGCGGTAACATAGCCAAACAACGGTTTGCTAGGAATGGTGTCAAAGGTTAGAGGTTTGACATGGCAATTTGGGAGGCTGACAAGCAAAAGGTAGGCATCGTAGCATTGGCATAGCAAAAGAGCGAGCAAACTAGCATAGCAAAGATAGTAGTGATTTCGAGGGTATGATCATCTTGCCGCAAGGTTCTCGAGTTGTCGAAGGCTTGATCCTCGTGAGCGTTCTCAACAGGTTCCTCGCTCACGCACTCGCCTCCGGCTCTACCCAAAGCAAGAACACAAGCAACGGAACCACAATCAAACAAGGAACAATGCACAAGCAATATGATGCAATACATGACATGCTATGCGAGATGTGATATGCAATGCATATGTATGCTCCGAAGGAAAATGATGAACTGGCATCAACTTGGCAAACCAAGTATGCCGCTGAAAGATGGGATGATTTCGTTGAAATCGATATAAAGATCACCGAATCGGATGCACGGTTTGCAAATGACAAGCAAAACAAGAATGATGCAAATCTGCGCTTAACAACCCGATGCTACTTAGCACGCAACAAGAAACTATGCTACAGCACCCCAACATAAAAGCAAAGCATATGGCAGCGAACTACAGGAGATGCTTAACAAAAGAGGAACACTGAGCTACGGCTAAATCACATCATAACATGTTCAAACAAGCATGGTGAAAGCGCTAAAAATATCAGGTTCACAGACTTAGTGAAAATACTAACATGCCAGGAATTAACATCAGGAAGGCATGTTTAGAGCAAGCAAACAACATGCTACAGGAACTTATAATAGCAAAACAAGGCATGACATGATTCTACTCAAAGCATATATCAATAGTCCCTTACTGACCATAAGCCAAAAAGGGCTCTAAGAAATGATGGCACCCATGTAAACATTGCAAGTTTTATTACAGATTTCAGACTTAGCAGAAAAACTGGGCATGGCAAAAACAGTTAACGAGTAGGCATGTTCGTGAGCTTGATGAACTCACTACAGAGCAATACATGGCATGGCAAGGCAACCAACAGTAAGAAGGCATGATTATGAAGCTAAGCATGGCAAGAGCAAGGTCATAGCATACACGGATCAACTACAACGACCTCGTGAAAATTGAATCTCATGCAAACAATCTGCCAGGAAACATTTTCAAGCAAAAGTAGAGCACGAAAATGACATGCTAGACTACTCCATAAATACCAACAAAGGCATGGATGGATAGAGCACATCCATATGTTCAAAACACCCTTACTGATCATGCTCCAAAAAGGCCATAGATCTCTCTGTAACAACATGAACATATGGCATAAAAATAATAGCAGGACAAGACTTAGTGAAAACACTAAGTTCCTGAAATCAGCAACATCATCATCCCTACTTTGCATGCTTGTTCTAGTCAACACATAACTCACAAAAATACATGGCATACACCCCTGGAAAGATGGCATGGCAAAGTTCAACTCACATGTAGGACTCAAGTTCATAAGGTGCACACATAATTCATGGCAAAAATGACAAAAGAGCTCGTGCTGATAAGATTCTGGAACTAACGATCTGAAGCCCTCTTCCAACAACATTTAGGGCATCAAGATGAGCTCAAATGCAAATGATGCAATGGAATGAAATGATATACTCTTCGAGACGAACAATTTGACATATTATACGCCCAAAACGGAGCTACGGATGCAGAGATGTGATGGCATGAACATGGCATGTTTATACAAAAATCTCGGGACTTAGGCAATTTTCGGAGGGGGGAAAAAGTCAACCTCCGTGGATCTCCAGATCCGATCGGGCTCGGGGCTCGCCGGAGAATAAGAGAGCCGCGAGCCGGGCGGGCGAGGCGAGGGCGCCGCTGGCTGAGAGGAGGGCCGCCTCCGGCGTAGGCGGGCGCGGTCGCGCGGCGGTCTCAGAGAGCTCCGGCGGCGGGCGGCGGAAGGGCACCGGCGGCGGACGCGGGGGCGGCGGGCGTCGCGATCGCCGGCGACGGGCGAGACGCGGCGCGCGCGGGCCAGCGGCCGGCGGCGGACGGCGCCGGCGGCGCGGGGTACGGCGGCCGGCGGCGGCGGATCGGGCCCGCTGCCCCGGGTGGGCTCCGCGGGCAGCGGGCATGAGGGACGGCGGGCGCGCCACGTGGCAAGCCACGATTGGCTGCGGGCGCGGGCGCGGACGTGTCCGGCGCGGTCGGACGCGTCCGGTGGCGGCGGAGGGCGATTTGCTAGGGTTTAGACCGGGATTTCGGGGAGGAAGGCATATATATAGGTAGAGGGAGCTACGAGAGTCCAAATGAGGTGCGGTTTTCGGCCACGCGATCGTGATCGAACGACCGAGAGCATGGAGGGGAGTTTGGTGGGTTTTGGGCCACTTTGGAAGGGGTGTTGGGCTGCAACAAAAGAGGCCTCTGCGGTTACCCGGTTAACCGTTGGAGTACCAAACGACCTCCAAATGGCACGAAACTTGACAGGCGGTCTACCGGTGCTATACCAAGGCCGCTTGGCAAACCTCGGGCCATTCCAAGAAAGTTTAACACCCGCACACGAAAAGAGAGAAGAGGGAGACGCCAGAGGACATAGGAGCGCCGGATTGCAAAACGGACAACGGGGAAAATGCTCGGATGCATGAGACGAACACGTATGCAAAATGAAATGCACATGATGACATGATAAAATGCAAATGATGACATGGCAAAGTGCAACACGCAAGCAAATAACATGGCAATGACGGCGAATAACTGGCAGACACCTGGCTCATCGGATCCGGGGCGTTACAAGTCAGTAATCTAGTTCACATCGCCATGTGATTAACACCCAAAGAGTACTAAGGTGTGATCATGTTTTGCTTGTGAGAGAGGTTTAGTCAACGGGTCTGCCAAATTCAGATCCGTATTTATTTTGCAAAGTACTATGTCTACAATGCTCTCCACGGAGCTACTTTAGCTAATTGCTCCCACTTTCAATATGTATCCGGATTGTGACTTAGAGTCATCCAGATCGGTATCAAAGCTTGCATCGACATAACTCTTTACGACGAACTCTTTATCACCTCCATAACCGAGAAATATTTCCTTAGTCGTCTAAGGATAATTTCGACCGCTGTCCAGTGATCTACTCCTAGATCGAAATTGTACTCCCTTGCGAAACTCAGGGCAGGGTATACAATAGGAATGGTACACAACATGGCATAGTTTGTAGAACCTATGGCCGAGGCATAGGGAATGACTTTCATTCTCTCTCTATCTTCTGCCATGGTCGGGCTTTGAGTCTTACTCAACTTCACACCTTGCAACATAGGAAAGAACTCTTTCTTTGACTGTTCCATTTTGAACTACTTCAAAAACTTGTCAAGGTATGTACTCATTGAAAAAACTTATCAAGCGTCTTGATCTATCTCTATAGATCTTGATGCTTAATATGTAAGCAGCTTCACCGAGGTCTTTCTGTGAAAAACTCCTATCAAACACTCCTTTATGCTTTCCAGAAAATTCTACATCATTTCTGATCGACAATATGTCATTCACATATACTTATCAGAAAGGCTGTAGTGCTCCCACTAACTTTCTTGTAAATACAGGCTTCACAGCAAGTCTGTATAGAATTATATGCTTTGATCAACTTATCAAAACGTATATTCCAACTCCGAGATGCTTGCACCAGTCCATAGATGGATCGCTGGAGCTTGCATATTTTGTTAGCACCTTTAGGATTGACAAAACCTTCTGGTTGCATCATATACAACTTTTTTTTAATAAATCCATTAAGGACTGCAGTTTTGTTTATCCATTTGCCAGATTTCATAAAATGCGGCAATTGCTAACATGATTCCGATAGACTTAAGCATTGCTACGAGTGAGAAAAACTCATCGTAGTCAACACCTTGAACTTGTCGAAAACCTTTTGCGATAAGTCGAGCTTTGTAGATAGTAACACTACCATCAGCGTCCGTCTTCCTCTTGAAGATCCATTTATTCTCAATGGCTTGCCGATCATTGGGCAATTCCACCAAAGTCCATACTTTGTTTTCTTACATGGATCCTATCTCAGATTTCATGGCCTTAAACCATTTTGCGGAATCTGGGCTCATCATCGCTTCCTCATAGTTCGTAGGTTCGTCGTGGTCTAGTAACATGAGTTCCAGAACCAGATTACCATACCACTCTGGTGCAGAACATACTCTATTGACCTACGAGGTTCAGTAGTAAATTGATCTGAAGTTTCATGATGATCATCATTAACTTCCTCACTAATTGGTGTAGGCATCACTAGAACTGATTTCTGTGATGAACTACTTTCCAATTCGGGAAAAGGTACAATTATGTCATCAAGTTCTACTTTCCACCCACTCACTTCTTTCGAGAGAAACTTCTTCTCTAGAAAGAATCCATTCTTAGCAACAAAGATCTTGCCTTCGGATCTGTGATAGAAGGTGTACCCAATATTTTCTTTTGGGTATCCTATGAAGAAGCACTTCTCCGATTTGAGTTCGAGCTTATCAGGTTGAAACTTTTTCACATAAGCATCGCAACCCCAAACTTTAAGAAACGACAGCTTAGGTTTCTTGCCAAACCACAGTTCATATGGTGTCGTCTCAACGGATTTAGATGTTGCCCTATTTAACGTGAATGCAGTTGTCTCTAATGCATAACCCCAAAACGATAGTGATAAATCGGTAAGAGACATCATAGATTGCACCATATATAATAAAGTACAGTTATGACGTTCGGACACACCATTATGCTGTGGTGTTCTAGGTAGCATGAGTTGCGAAACTATTCCACATTGTTTCAAATGAAGACCAAACTCGTACTTCAAATATTCGTCTCTGCGATCAGATTGTAGAAATTTTATTTTCTTGTTACTATGATTTTCCACTTCACTCTGAAATTCTTTGAACTTTTCAAATGTTTCAGACTTATGTTTCATCAAGTAGATATACCCATATCTTCTCAAATCATATGTGAAGGTCAGAAAATAACGATACCAGCCACGAGCTTCAACACTCATCGGATCGCATACATCGGTATGTATTATTTCCAATAAGTCAGTTGCTCGCTCCATTGTTCCGGACAACGGAGTGTCGGTGTCAAAACCGGCGGATCTTGGGTAGGGGGTCCCGAACTGTGCGTCTAAGGCTAGTGGTAACAGGAGGCGGGGGACACAATGTTTACCCAGGTTCGGGCCCTCCCGATGGAGGTAATACCCCACTTCCTGCTTGATTGATGTTGATGATATGAGTATTACAAGAGTTGATTTACTACGAGATCGTAGAGGCTAAACCCTGGAATCTAGCCTATGATTATGATTGTTCTTGTCCTACGGACTAAACCCTCTGGTTATATAGACACCGGAGGGGGCTAGGGTTACACAGAGTCGGTTACAGAGAAGGAGATCAATATATCCGGATTGCCAAGCTTGCCTTCCACACAAAGGAGAGTCCCACTCGGACACGGGACGAAATCTTCAATCTTGTATCTTCATAGTCCAACAGTTCGGCCAAAGTATATAGTCCGGCTGTCCGAGGAACCCCTAATCCAGGACTCCCTTGGTAGCCCCTAAACCAGGCTTCAATGACGATGAGTCCGACGTGCAGATTGTCTTCGGCATTGTAAGGCGGGTTCCTTCTCCGAATACTCCATAGAAGATTTTGAACACAAGGACCGTGTCCGGCTCTGCAAAACAAATTCCACATACCACCGTAGAGAGTACAATATGCCACAAATCTAATCTGCTAACAACTTTTCACAGTGTGACATCACGCCATGGCCTAGTCATTATTCGAACCGTTTTTCTCAACCTGCTACTGCGCATATTGCGAGGTGGTTTTATTGGCACGTCTTGTCGAAGCAGAGATCGTGTCCCCCGATCTCGGGATTCTCATCAATATGAGTATGGGTAACCCAACTGCACCATCAACGCGGCGCTTGGGGAATAAGCAAGTTTACCGGGCAAGTGGGGAGGCACAGGATCCCTGCTGCCTATATAAGGAGATAAAGACTCCCCTTTTTCACCCACGCCTTCTTCTTCCTCTGCTCATCCATTCCCCCTCGCTCAAGCCCTAGCGCCCAAGCGTTCGTCCTTCTCGCCCACAAAAGGCCTTCTGAAAATGTCAGGATCCAGTGCAGGAGGCAAGTGGATGGCCTCTATCGTCCGGGAGAAGGATATCAAAAAGCTTCGGGGGGCCGGGTATCTGGCCAAAACAATCAGCCACCATCTTCCGACAGCGGGACAGATCGTCCCTACTCCCGAACCCCACGAGAGGGTTGTATTCCTCCCTCGTTTTGTCCGCGGGCTAGGGTTTCCCCACCACCAATTCATTCGCGACATCATGTATTATTACGGGATCGATTTTCATGATCTATCCCCCAATTCCTTCCTCAACATCTTGACATTCATCGTCGTGTGCAAGGCCTTTCTCCGCATCTTGCCACACTTCGGCTTATGGCTGAAGATCTTTAATGTGAAGCCCAAGGTAGTGAGCGGCGAGCACGCCGAGTGCGGAGGCGCCATGGTGAGCAAGATGCCCAACGTCACATGGCCAACATGTAGTTTTAATGATCCCGTCAAAGAGTGGCAGCAGAAGTGGTTTTACGTCACTGAGTCGCGCGACACGGAATGGGCTACCGCTCCCGAGTTCCGATCGGGAGCCCCCTTGCGGCTTACATCCTAACCCAAGAAGGGCCTGAACTGGTCTTCATCCGACGAACTGTCGGTGCTCCAGACGTGTGTCAAGGATATGGGAGACAAAAATATCAAACTTGTCAATGTGGTCCAAGTGATGTTAGTTCGCCAGATCCTTCCTTGTCAACACCGGGCTTGCAATTTATGGGAATTCGACCCGGCCAAGCACCAGACCCTGCAAGAGCTCTTTGGCTCCTCGCACAAAGACATATGGAAGGTGCTTTTCAAGTCCGACAAATCATGGCCGGACTTAGCCGAGGACCATGGGTACCAACTGTCCCGCCCTGCAAGTTTGATAAGTCATTATAAGTTCTATTCGCATAACCCAAGGGAAATGCTTAATGTGTTTTCCACAACTCTCCTAGGGCTGGACAAAGAAGGCAGTGTGGATCAACTGTACAACCCCACTGCCTCAAGAACCGGCCGGCCCACTTCTAACGAAGATGCTGGTACCGGCGCCTTACAAGGCGCCGAAGAAGAAGGTCGAGAAGGAGGCCAAAAAGATCAGGGTCGGCCTCCGTCGCTGTGGCACCTCGGACACGATATCCGAAGACTCCAATTCCCGTTCTTCCTCCGAAGAGGATGAGGAGGAGGAGGAAGACGAATCCCCAGCAGGGGGAAGAAAGAAAAGGACGGCCTCCACATCCTTGGAGGCCGAGTCGCCTAAGAGGGGAAAACTCCACTTCCAGAGGAGTCCACCGCCGCCGCCGATAGTACCCCGGATTGGGATCCCAGGGCCCAGCCCCTGGTAAACTCGTCAGTATATAAAATCTGAATATATTTACGCATCCGGACTCATTATGGCATGACGTTTTAATCCTTGAGCCATACTTTTTTTGTAGTCTGGCGAGGTCCCGCACCGAACGATCCTCATCAAAGGATTTATTGGGTTCGGATGCCATGGACAGTGAAACACCCCCGAAGGCCCCTTCCCTAGAACATGTGAACGACATCCAGGTATCATCACAGAGGGACCCAGGCCGAGAAGGGGGGAAGATCGTCAAGGCGGTACCAGAAGGTCAAACTTCCAGGGCCGGACAGACGGGAGAAAAGGCTCCCATGGGCGTTGATGGCGGGGGCTATCTCGAATTTAGCCGCCGGCCGGACACAATTCCGGAGACCGGTACGGTTCCAGAGTCAGGCATGCATCATCCCGCAACTGGAGGGGGTGCGCGTGTTCCGTTGGCAACCTCTGTCCAACCAGAGGTGCCAGATGCTTTACTGGCGGCGCTGCAGAGCGCCTCCATCGTTGAAGAACACCGTGCCCTTATGGGTACGGTGATTGAGAAGATTCAGTCTGCTGAGAGTGGACTGAATGAAACCTGCATCGGCCTTATAAGAGGCTTTGAGGTATGTTTTATGAGGTTTCGAAGAGTGTCATAGTATAGATAGTAGCCCCTGATACACTGTTCGGTGAAAGAAAGAACCGGACAGAGGATCAAATTTATGTTCGCAGGAGACTCACTTGATGACATCTATTTCTCTTCTTTTATAAGCAGGCGTCTGTAGCGACTGCCGCCTCTCATACTGCGGAGGTCTCTGGACTGAATCAAAGTCTGGAGCGGGCCAAAGAAGGACTTGGCCAGTTGAAAAGGTAGTTGGAGGATAAACAAGGTATGCACAAACCTTGCTCGCGTTCAATGCGAACGAATTTTCAGCATGATCAAAATATGTTTCATGATTTGCGCTAGGGGCGATGACCGAAGTCGAGTCTCTTAAGAAGGCTGTGGCTGAGCCGAGAAAAAGGCAGCCGTAGAGCAGGCTCTTCATGAGAAGCACGAGGCCAAGGTTATTGAAGTTGAGCAAGAGCTTCAAGAGGCCGTGAAGAAATGCGAGACCTTGGAGCAGAGTTTAACGAAGAAAGAATCCGAACTCACCAAGGCTCATCGGGCCGCACGCAATGCCCGGGGGGAAACCCAAGGCGCTTGAAGGAAATCCAAGAGGCGAGGAAGATTGCGGCTGGTAAGGACTTTGTCGGCGTTCTGGGAACGGGGTCCCCAGACTTGCCTGCCTGTAGCCTGCGGCGTGGCTCGAGTGGTGGCCCAGTACGACTCATCTTCATCAGCTCAAGACTCAAGACCCTCGCGAGGGGCCAAGCCTCGCGGGGCGGATGACACAAGGCTCCCTCAGGAACGACCTCGCCAGGCAGGCTCGCGAGGAGGTGGAGAGATCAAGGCAGGGTACCTCGCGAGGTGCTCGTGACACAAGCCATGACAATCGAGACCAGCCGGGCGCCAGGCGGGCGCTGGCCTGCGCAGTGTCCTTGTTTCCTCTTTGGTGCAAAGGGGGCAAGCACAGGCGTGGAGTACCAAGGCATCAGGCAAAGGTTGCCATTTTAGTGCAACGAGACCAAGACCAGTAGAGCGCCAGGATGGAGGTCACCGTGGAGCCCAAGACGGCGTCATTGCCAGTGCCTTTGGCAGCCGAAGACCAACTTTAGTCAAGATAACTTGTACTAGATGTTCCCCTTCAAAATGGCTGTTTTTGGCGCCCATCCCGTTCAATATTTGGGGAGAGGACCCGGGCCTCTATAATTAGGAATAGCCACGATAGTAGGGGGGCATCCGATCGACATCCCAGAGGCGATCGAAATCACCCAAGCAGTTCATCGCACCAGCTCAAGAACACCTCTCGTGAGGCTGTTCATCCTTTGTACTGTTCATCATTAGCCCCCGAGGCAATCCACCACACCACACACTGGAGTAGGGTATTACACCACAACGGTGGCCCGAACCAGTATATATCTCGTGTCCCTTGTGCTGTTCATCGTTTTAGCTTAGATTCTCACGAGGCGATCGGACGTGGATCGGTAGGGGGAAGATCTTCATGTGCACCCCAGAGTTCGAACCTTAAGGGTCTGCCGAAACCCAACATCCGACATTTGCGCGCCAGGTAGGGGTGCGCCGGAATCTTTCTTCTGATGTTTCGCGTTTGATCTTTCGTCGTGTCCATGGCTGACGCTCGCCGGGCTCGCGCCGAGCGTCGGGCTGCTCTCGCCGCCCGCGTCGCGCAGACGGCTCCCGTCGGTGGGTGTCCCCGTCATTCCCCGTCGCCTACCGCCAACGTCGCCACCAGCCCGGCGGGGAATGAGCAGCAGGCCTCGTCGCTGCATCCTTCGGTGCGGCGGGAAGGCCGCACCGCCACCCCGTCGCTGACTCCAGCTGGTTCGTCGTCCCACGCCCGTCGCGCCCCCACGGACGCGCACGCCGTGTTGCTCCTGGCGCGTGAGCTCCTACACTACCGTCCCGTCGACGACCTCTACGAGGAGTGGCTCGCTCGCATCACCGAGCTCGTCAACGCTGCAGGGGGCTCCCCTGCGCCGTCCCTCTCGCTGCCTCGCCCTCCGTCCTGTGCAGGAGGCGCAGATCAGGAGGTGGGAGGTGTCTCCGCCACCTCCTCCCCAAGGCGGCGCCTTGGCTCCAAGGCGCGCGGACCCAGGATGAGATCCACCGTGTCCGGTGCCCGTGCGACAAGAAAGGAGCTGCCAAGAAATCCCCCATCCCCAAGAAGGTGCACGTGTGCTCCCAGCACCGGTGCGCCACGACCGCATCCTCGCGCCAAAGACATCAAGATCCCGCTGCTCCAGCAAAGCAGCTGCTGGAACCCCTGTGAGCAAGCCCCGCGATCGCCAGAGAGCTCCAGCCACCGCAGAACTGCCGCGCTTTCACCACCGAAGCTATGCAAAGGTCGCTCGCCAGCAAGTTCAAGCTCGACCTTCCTCGCTACGACGGCACCGCCGACCAGCCGAGTTCCTACAGCTTCACGAGCTGGGCATCGGCCCACCAACGGGACGAAAAGGTCATGGCGAACTGGTTTAGCATGGCACTCAGCGACAGCGCCCGCACTGCCTCCCGAACCTGCCTCCCGCACGATCTCCTCCTGACGAGATGCGACTCGCTTCATCGCCAACTTCTGTGGCACTCGCGACCGCCACTTGTGGGTGACTGCACCGATCAAGCAAGCAGCCTGAGAAACCTTTGCGTATACATCCAAAGGCTTGAACAACGCTCGCCTCAAGATTCCCAGGGTGACCGAGGAGGCCATCATCTCAGCGTTCTCTGATGGCGTCCGTGACGTCAAGATGAAGGAGGAGCTGGCGATCCACGAAGATCTGTGTACGTCTCTGGAGCTGTTCAACCTGGCGACCAAGTGCGCAAGGGCTAAGGAGGGACGCCTCTCCCTTCTCGAGCTC